>CM066040.1:135302997-135906550 GCA_033557465.1 Ichthyophis bannanicus
TTTAAAGCAGCAGTGAATATGAGTCTGTTTAGATCATCCTTTATTTGTTGGGAAAGAACCGTCGTTGCTGGAATTGTAGGTTGCAGACAATAACAGTAATATCATCATCCAATCAAAGAAAAAATATTTTTGTGTTCCCAAGGTTTTCTGTAGGGCTTGTAAGTATATGCCAGTCAACAGTGGGAGAAATATTCAGGTCAATATTCAAAAGGATTTATGTGGTTGGCACCAGTCCCAACTGCACCATGGCTTTAAGTCCCCAGCAGTTCAACTGATAAATTTGGCCATGTTGGTCATGAAACAGCCATATTCATCCATTTGGAAAGGGGAATGGTTTGGGAACGGGTGAGGGTGGCAGAAAAATACATTCGGAAGTGAAATTCAGCAGCCGAATGTGGAAGCCTGGCGTTAGGTGGTTGTAGCCGGTGTATATTTAAAAAGTAGTGATTTGAGAAAAGGAAAGTACCATTAGCAGCAAGTAGTGGCCTAAGTTCAAATGAGTGGACTCCCCAACAAAATTTTGCTGAGGAACCCCCATGGTGGGAGGAGCAGGGGAGTGGACACAGAGCTGTTACTGCAAACCAGAAGAGTAGCCTAGTGTTTAGAGCAATGGCCTGTGATCAAAGAAATCAGGGCTTGAACCTCACTGATGCTCCTTGGGCAAGTCGCTTAATCCTCTATTGCCTTAGGTACAAATTTAGATTGTAAGTCTTCTGGAGACAAGAAAATACCTCTGGTAAATGACTGTAACTTGCCTTGAATTACTATTGCAAAGGTGTGTGCTAAATACTATTAAATAAATAAACTTCAATGGGAGGTAGTTCTCCAGCCGCAGGGAAAGAATATTTTTAATAGAAAGTAGCTGAAGGAGACGGCATGGCAACATTATGTTAAAGTAAATAATGTTTACTGTGCTTTTCCTCCACCTCCAAAAGAGGGGGTTACCTTGCCTCAGTGGTATGTACTGTAGGGGTTGCTTGGGTGGAATTTACACCATTGGCAACACTGTTTACTGACTGAATATTGCCACTAAATGGATAGTTTCAGCAGGGGTGGCTCAAGGCAATCTGCCCCTAGAGGGGGGAGGGGCTTTCTCAAAACCCCAGTCAGGGATTGAACCACACCAAAAAGCCAATTAGATTATATGGAGGAAATGCAAGATGTTTGAACACCAAGGAACTAAAAGAGAGCGAGGACCACAGCACAGTTTATAAAACTAAATTATAACTTGTTTTTATTTTGTTGTTATAAACCACGTTATGGTTCTTCCTTTTTCTTTTTTAACATATATTTTGCATCCACAGAACCTCCTTCAACAGTGGGTGCAGAGCAGAACCAGGACATTCACCCACAGAACTCAATATCTTAAAAAAAAATCTGATTCTGATCATCTCACTAACAAACATTTTCCAGTACCAGGCATATTGTGAACTAATACAAAACCCTACAAAAAGTCATTGAGAATCTTTTGAGCAAATCTACCATACCATATCAGCACCAACTTCCAAAACTCACATAAGGAGCCCATCCAAAAAAAGCATCACTGTAAACACTGCAGTGAGCCCTGGAACATCCATACACCTATTTGGACAGCTGAACAATTCAGATTACTACAGGACATATCCCTACATACAAATTCCATGTTAACAGAACACCTAGGGGTATGTTTACTAAACTGCGGTAACATTACAGACCACGCGTTATGTAACATTAACGCGCGTTATGTAACGGTAACACACATTAACTTTACTTAACGAGCATTAACGGACATGATCTGGCCTCAACAGACCCACACTCTCACCATTTGCAATTGGGGGGGGGGGGGCGCAGTGGAGGTACATGATGACTGGCTGTCAGACCAGCAAACCCAGTCCAGCTAGCTGACACAGATCTGCACTTGTGACAGGGCCACTGGCAGACAGGTAGTCTGCATGGTCAGCTCAATGGCCCCCCACCACGATCTGACATTCAACAGCAGCAGCCAGTCAGTCTGTACCTGCTGCACCCTGCAAGGTGTTGCAGCCATACACGTGCTAACAGCAGACAGTATACTAGCCAATACATAATGCATGTTTGTACATGAACTCTGTGCACCCAGATGTGGGTATTGGCACAAACACCAAGCAGGTTTATCAGTGATTGTGCGCCAGAAATGGGAACACACAAATATCACTTGACAGAAACCATTGTATAGCACTATGTGTGTACATGGACATGCCATGGTCACTGCTAAGTCAGAGTGAGAGTGACCTCCCAGCATGACATGCCGTAGCCAGTCTGTTGTTGCAGGTGGTGTTTGCGCAATGCATTATCCGAGCCATTGCCCTGTGCCCTGTGCATATGCATCCTGCCCATACCGACCTGTTGGGCCCATACCCACAATCCCTCGCTCCTCATTATGCACATTGGCAGGCTTACGCTTGAAACTGTGCATGCATTGTGTTCTCTGTAAGGTGTGGGCAGCTACAAAACACTGGTTAGACATATACACCCTCTGACACCTAATTCTGCTTTGTGCAAAGATTGAGGTGTTTGCCAGACCTGGCTGCCACACCAGTCCTGGGCACAGTGCAGACAGTGCAACGGAGCACTATACTGTTAGGGTCACTCTCCAGGCTGGTAAACACTGTAATAATCAACTTTGGGGACACACTCCACATATATCTGCAAGCTTGCTATGCTGAATCTGTGTTAACCAATTTTGTAAAGATTTGGATTTCTCATCTGACATTATTCAGAGCAACCTTTTCATATATATGCAGTGTGTTTCCATGTTGATGACGGTATTGGTAGGCAATGCAGGTGCTATTGGTGTTCGCTGCTGCTCTGCACAGGGCCCCACAGCCTGACTCTCCATGAGGTTTTTGGTGGTGGAGCCTGTGGGTGTCTGTGTTTGTCCCCCTGTTGGCTGGTGCCCTGGAGCACCTGTTACCATATCTGGTCCTGGTAGGCCTGTCACAATTCAGGTTCCCGGGCTGTTCTTACTGAATTTGCATGTGAAACATTTGCATGCAATGTGGGGGTGCATGCAAATGCATCTCATGCATATTTCTTTCGGACAGCTTGACAGCCTGCATGGTGTTTTCCCCTCCAGAACTGGAGTTGGGAACCTGTGCTCTAGGAGGTGGACATGTATATGGTATATGTGGTCTGTAGGGTAAAATATTTGGACATGGTCTGCAGGGGCACCAACTGGGATTTAGACCTGTGACCTTCTGCCTCAGAGCACACTGCCTACGTGTACTGCTCCAAACTGTTGTCACAGAGGCATTTTATTCCATGGGGATCCCATGACTGTTCTTCATACACACCTTGTGTGTTGGACTGCACACCACCCACCTGAGTGGGGCTTGGCCCTAGTCTTCTGTGGGCAGATGCCACTGCCCCCTCAGCCACCAGCACCACTCAGCCACCCTTCTGGCATGGCCCTATGCCAGTGGTGCGCATTCCCGGGCCATCCAGTATGCCGGTAGGCGGCTGCCTATGGTGCGGGGTTGGCTGCCTACATTGACATCCGCATTTCCCCCCAGCACCGTCTACCACTGCTATATGCCCTTTGGGGTAACTGCTGGTTGGTTTCCCCTGGGACTCTCTGGCACTCACACTCGGGCCATGTTCAACCCTCATCAGTTGCTGTTTTGCTGCTTTTCGGTTTGTGCCTTGCTACGTGCCACCTAGGCATCTGCCTATTCCGCACTGTGCTCCGGCTGGACCACTGCATGTGCCGCCTACGGCCCCCTGTACCCCATTTACATCAACACCATGTTGCCCTTTCCTACGTGGACACTCTGCTGTTGCTGCAGATGTGTACGCCACATCTGCAAGTTGCCCAATGCACACAACACTAACCCCTCCTCAACACTGTTTCAATAATGTTACATTAATGTGACTTGACACTTCCAGAATTGCAATCCTCCGTTTTATTCTTTATATGTGGTGTTGCTTTCGGTTTTTCTGTATTGTTTCTCTTGGCCAGCTTTGTGTTTTTGATTTCATGTCTGGTTCTGGTCATTTTATATGGTTTTTGCATCTTTGGTTGCTGCACATGTATCACTACTATCACTTTTTTGAGTCTCCCTGCCTTTGATGTACATTGCTGACTGAAATGGTTTCTCTCTCCCATACATGTGCCTCTAATGCCAGGTTTTCAATGGTGCTAATTTTCTGGTTTTCAGATGCCGGCATTAGTGTAGCAGGCACCTCTCCCCGCCCACTCCCCACCCATTGACCCCTTCTCTCCGCCCTCTGTGTGCCTTAACGCCACCGGTGATGTTATCGCATGAAACGTAATGTTATTGCGCAATGATGTTGCGTTATCACACGATAACGTTACGTATCACGTGACAACGTCGCCACAGCACCATTAGCGCCATTTAGTAAACATACCCCTTAGTGCTACAAGGTCTGATGCCGAAGACAAATGATTTTTTCCACCTTCCACAATCTGAGATTGCCACAAAAATCTTCCTGCTAAAATCCAAATGCCCTCCCTCTAGGTTTCCTGCTTGAACTTTTTCTGCCTCTTCTCCAATGAATTTTCCTGCCAAATTCAAATTTCAAAACTCCCACCTTTTTCCAATGAATTTTCCCTCCAAAATCAAATTGAAATTTCCCGCCTTTTCTTCAATGAACTTTCCTGCCAAAATTCAAATTTCCTTCTTCAAATCCACCAATCTGGTTTTGAGAACCACTGTATATAAGAACAGACATTCACTACATAACCACTTTACCCTGAAGAAAGCCACAGCATAATGGCTGAAATGTTGGTTTGACTTACCAAGATGTGGCATGACTCATTAAACTGAAAAGATCATGATACTCTCTGCGGGAGTCTAAGGGGCATGTTTACTAAACAGAGGTAGCAGCTTCCATGCAATATTTGAGCCGCGGCCCCATTGAAATCAAACGAACATTTCCCCATCATATTGGGAGCCACAGGCCTGATTAAGAGACATTTCGAATAAGACCTTGACAAAATTACCCATTCATGTTACATCTTATGAACTCCAGAAGGAGGATCCCTTTGGTGTGATGCAAATACTATGATGAGCTTTAGCAGTACATTTAGGAGCATGTTTACTAAACATTCCTAACGTGTGGGGCCACGGTAGTGTGCGTGTGCCATATAAGGAGTGGGCGGTTCAGGCAGAAAGAAGGAAAAAATCCGACCGTACGTG
Organism: Ichthyophis bannanicus; assembly: GCA_033557465.1. Lineage (NCBI taxonomy): Eukaryota > Metazoa > Chordata > Amphibia > Gymnophiona > Ichthyophiidae > Ichthyophis > Ichthyophis bannanicus. The sequence continues at coordinate 135,308,175 of CM066040.1, forward strand.
TGCGCGTCGCGCTAATTTGCGGGGCCCACATTAGCGCATGGGAAGGCTAAGTGGGGCGCTGCTGAGCACATATCAGAACAGAGCTGTAGCACAACGGTGAACACACTAACCAATGGTGCAGGGGCCACAGGTTCTATCCCCCATTGTGTGCAACAAAAAGGCCAGCTGAGGCAACACCTTGAATGTGTAAAAGTGGTTCAGGAGGCAAAGTACTTTTGGACGGCATAAGGCGGCACACTGTTCGTTTTGTACGGCATAAGGCGGCGCACTGTACTATCTGGGCGGCACAAGGCGGCGCACTGTTCTTTTTGGGCGGAACAAGGCGGCGCACTGTTCATTTTGGGCGGCACAAGGCAGCGCACTAATTGTGGGCAGCAGGAGGTGGCACGCTGATGGGCATAAGGCGGCGCGCTGATGCCAAAGCAAAGGAACACAGCCACAGCACAATGGTTAAGACACTGACCAATGGTGCAGGGACCAGGGGTTTGATCCCTCACAATGCCCAGTGAAAAAGGCTAGCTGAGGCAGTATGTTATATGTTGTGGAGTGCTGTAGGAGGCTTTTAATTTTATTTTGTGATAACTACTAGCAAACGCACTCTCACAGCATATTAATATAAGGCGGCCCATAAGGCACATGTTACAGTGCACCGTCCGCCAAGGCACCCTAGAATGTCCCCTATAGGGCAGCATGTATGTTGCGACACAGGATAATGTATAGTGCACCCTATATGGCTGGCAACCGTAACGTGCCCTATAGGGCGCCCCATAAAGCACCCTCAGAGGCACCTTATGGGTACAGTACGCTGAGGGTGGTATTGCTGGCAGCAACATATGTACAGTAAATTAAAATAAATCTGTGGACACACCCCTATCACATAACCCCCTGTGGTTTGAACCCATGACAGCTGGCTGCACAGGCAGTGACGTAACCATTGGGCTACAGCTCTATAGCTGTAAGCAGCCCCTGGCTGGCTGCAGATAGCCTGTACGTCACCTCACTGACAGTCTGCTGTTGTGAACCACCCATACCCATGATGCACTCACATGCAAATCAGCTGTCCACGATTGAACACAGGATGGGAAATGCACCCCTAAAGCTCCCCGGCCTGGTAGGGGGAAGTGTCCGTGTGCACCCACACAGCACCTCGGCCTGGTAGGGTGTCCTGAGTGGGTGGACAAATGGCAAAGAGTAGCTAAACACCATCACATTGTGCGGTTACTGTGCTCACCCTGAGTGTGAGATGTTGCGCCCAGGACCAGGTCCACAACACCAGCCATGGCTGAATGCGGCCATGTCAGAGCTCCAAAGCAGTAATAACCTGTGGAATAGGTAGGTGCTGCATAAACATTTTGGAGATCTCTGTCTGGCTCAGTTAGTGGGGACCCCCAGGTGGATAAAACATGGCTTCCCCTCAACAGATCCCCACCCCCGATGGCAGTAGAGTGGACCATCAACCCCAGTCCTGCTAGGGAACAGACACCCTACAGGGCAGTCCAAGCAGCTCCACACACATCCATAACACAATATCAGACAGACATTAGGCCTGGATATTCAAAGATGCACCCCACCACTATCTGATATTCACCTGCAGCAAGCCATCAGCCACTGCACCCTGCAAGGCACTCCATCACAACACATATCAGCTGTGAACAGTCTGCTGGCTGGTCCTGATGGACATGCATGCACCCACAACTGGGGTGGCAGTACACACAGACAGATAAGTCCATGAAGAGGCCCCCACAGGACACCCATCCATATCACATGGGAGAATCACAATATAGCACTATGGGGGTGCCTAGCCATGCTGCCGTCACTGCACACTCAGGGTGAGAATGATCCCCCAGCAGCACATACAGAGGTCACCCTGTCTGTGTAGGTGGTGGCCGGGCACTACCATGCCCCTGCCAGTGCCCTATGCCCTGTGCAGCTGCATCCTGGTCAGTCCACTCTGTCTGAGATATACCCATGGTCCCTTGCTACTCATTATGCACATTGGCAGGCCAATACTGGCAACAGTGTTGGCAGTGTGGGCTGTGGAAGGGGCATGCAGCCAACACCCACTGTATAGACAGACACACAATTCCACACCTATGCCATCATGGTGCTACTATTGAGGAGGTAATTAGCCTTGCCCACCAAACCGGTGCTGGGCACGGCAAGGCATGGATATGCTACGCAGTACTGCTGGGGGTCACTCCCCAGGGTGGTAAACACCGTCAGAGGCAAGGGCTGGAGCACGCACCACAAACACCAAACAGATTGTTCGGATGGGGTCAACTAGCAGTATGTGCGTAACGTATGGATATCTATCTGCCAGTACTCCTAGCAAGCGTCTCAGAGCTGTGTACCGTATACCTCAGGTGTAGGGTTACATTGCTAGGGTATGCAGGTGCTAGTATTGGGAGATGCACGCAGGGTCCAATGTTCTGCCCTCCAGGAGACATTGGCCAATGGGGCCTGTGGGTGTGGGTGTGGGTGCGTCTGCCCCTGTTGGCTGCTGCTTTACGGCAGAGATTCCCAACTCCAGTCCAGGTTTGCATCACACTGATCGGGTTTACCTGCTGTTCCTCATGAATATGCATGAGCTACATCTACATGCCATGGGGGTGGTGCATAGATATACAGCACAGGCATTTGTATGAGTGGCAGCATGGACCCTGACTGGTGTGTGGCCCACCAGGACTGCATTTGGGAGATTCTGCTCTAGGTACTGCCCCTGTACATGGTGTCTGTGCTCAGTGGGGTAAAAGATAGGCGTAGTACCATTGCATATGTCCTCGCCATGAAAGGTTTGTCCTTACTATCACTGTGTAGCTGTGGGAAACATATGTGGGAAGGATTGGCAGTAGCCCCAGATGGGCTTTGAACCTGTGACCTTCTGTTCTTGTATGCACTGTCTGTGTGCACTGCACCACCTTGTAGCCACAGATTGGCTGGATTCCCTGGAACGTCCATGCCTGTGGATCCGGCAGGGCCTGTGTGTTGCAGTGGACTGTGCCAGCCTGCACATGGCTTGGCCTCTGTTCTCTGTGGCTAGCTGCCACTGCCCCCTGCACCACATGTACTCGTGCGCCAACATGCTGGCATGAGCTTCTCTCAGAAAAAGCAGATGACCTGATTGCAATGTGGCAGTACGGGACTGCATTTGGGGAACTTGGCTGTAGGTATGCCCATTGTTGTGGTGTGTGTGCGGTGTTGGGTAACATATGGGTGTTTCCCCCATGCTTATGTTCCCTGCAATACAGGGGTGTCTGCTCTATCTTTGTTTAGTGGTGGGTAAAATATATGGACTGGGCTGGCAAGTGCCCCAGCTGGGATTTGAACCTCTGGCCTTCTAGTCCTAGAGGTCATGGCTATGTCCTCTGCACCACACTATGGCCACAGAGACAGTGCAGCCCCTAGAGGTAGTAAACCTGGCAGGATGGAGTCACAAACCCTGCTGTATGCATTTTTACTGTGGGCTCCTTCACCCTGTGTGGTGACAAACGTGCAAATAAAACCCGGGAATGACCACGGAACAAAGGGGGAAAACATATACCCAAGCTGGGCAACAGTGATATTAATGGGCAACCCTAGATAACACTCCCAGGACAGCTCCAGAAAAAGGGAAATGTTTTTTGGACGAGTCTCCGCTACGTACACCTTTCCATAAATCATTTCTTTTTTCTGGAGCTTTCCTGGGTGTGTTATCTAGTTTTGCCCATCACTATAACTGTTCCCCAACTGAATTACTATTTTTCATATTTTTGTGGTGGTCATTTTCTATTTATAATTGCACTTTTGTGCTGTGCACATGTATCACACTGCTCACGTTTTTCAGGTTTCCCCGGTTTTGCTGTACATTGCTGACGGAAATGGTTTCTCTTCCCTTTAAATGCATTCTAACGCGAGTGATTCACTCGCGCTATTGTTTGTGGAAAGTCAGCCCCGATAATGTGCGGGGCGCCTCTCCCCTCCCCTCCCCTTCCCCGCCCATTAACCCCTTCTCTCTCTCCGCCCCTCCGGGGCCATCCTCCGCCCTCCGTTAGCCTTTCCACGCCTCTATCGGACATTTGCGGGCACGTACTTGTGCGGCACCCGTTACTGTGACGCGCAAGTGTGCGGGGCTTCATCGCACGTTTGCGGGGCGTTTAAGCACTCTTAAGTACCGCTTTTAGTGCTCTATTTTGCGGCACGCTAATTAGCGGGTTTTAGTAAACATGCCCCTAAGATCATACTCCACACACCCTGGCTTAGGAGCAAGGTTCATGACTGACTATCATGGTATGTGTGAAATTAGCCCATTTTGAGAAATTGCCCCTCCAACAGATGACTAAGGGGTATGTTTATTAAAACATCCTAATGTTACCGGTGCTAGTTGCAGCGATAATGTGAAGAATGCCATATAAGGAGTGGGCATTCCAGTCCTAAGGCAGCAAGAATCTGTATCGCGCGATAGTGGGCGCCGTGGCACGTTAACACGTGTTAACCCTAAGTACATGCCAGCGCAGTGGTAGATGCTATAACAATGTAGCCAACTGGTTACTGCAATGACAGTGGAGGCAGAGGTCATGGGTTCAATCCTGCAGTGGTGTAATCTAAAAAGGCTGTCTGAGGGATTTTCTTTTAATTTAAATCAGTGCTGCCAGCAAAAACACCCTCACAGTGCCGTAACCTAAGGTGCCTCATAAGGCGCCCCATAGGTCACAATATAAAGTGCCCTGTCTGCCAAGGCACCCTATAATGTGCCCTATAGGGCGCTGTATAGGGCGCTTTACAGGGCGCCCAATGGGGCGCCTATGAGGCACCTTAGGCTACAGCACTGTGAGGGTGTTTCTGCTGGCAGCACTGATTTAAATTAAAAGAAAATGCCTCAGGCAGCCTTTTTAGATTACACCACTGCAGGATCAAACCCATGACCTCTGCCTCTATAGTCATTGAAGTAACAAGTAAGCTATATCTCTATAGCAGGGGTGTCCAACCCTGTCCTGGAGGGCTGCGACCCTGGCAGGTTTTCAGGATAGCCCTAATGAATATGCATGAGATATATATGCATTAGATATATCCTGCCAACCTGACTGGTTTGTGGCCCTCCAGGACTGGATTTGGAGACTCCTGCCTTACACCTCTGTCATTTAAGATTGTGAGTGGGTAAGGTGCAGATGTCCTAGACATCAAAAGAGTAGATAGAATTTGTCACATTCCTTCTCGATGCTCACCACCACCAAAAGGTGGTCTAATAGACAAATTCTATCTACCCTTTTGATGTCTAGGACATCTGCACCTTACCCGCTCACAATCTTAAATGACAGAGGTGTATGGCAGGGGTCTCCAAATCCAGTCCTGGAGGGCCACAAACCAGTCAGGTTGGCAGGATATCTCTAATGCATATATATCTCATGCATATTGTGATGAAGAGGATGCTAGTGAGCCTATGGAGATAGGGAAAACTAGTGAATGTACCTTTAAAGAACGTGACAGGTCTGCAATACACACACTGCAGAGTGCAGCTAGAGGGAGTAAGCACAGAGAGTCTGAAGTTAGGTTGCCACACCCAAGCTATCCTGAGGTAGTTACAAACCTAGGGGATGATCACACACACCTGAGGGGAGTGAGAGAGACCCTGACAGAGAAGCAGCTTTATAAGCCTTGCTTAGAAGGAGAGAAAGAGAAGAAGAAGAGGGAGAAGGCGACGAAACAACACCAAGAAAGGCAGCCGGAGGGGCTGTTGTTGCAGGATAAGAGAAAGTTCCAAAGAGGCCAGCAATTCCAAGGTGGAGAGCTCCAAGGAGAAGCCGTCAGGAGAGGTACCAGGAAGGCACAGCTCAGGGAGAGAGAGCATAAAAGTCTTCCCATGTCTATGCCGGACTGGAAGTCTCAAGGTGTTCAGAGATGGGTGCCCAGGGCTCAAGCTAGGAGGCAGAAGAACCCAGCCTGGAACAGGGAGCCAGCGATTAACATCAGAGAGGAACTTAAGCAAGGAGGCCAGGAACTGTTTAACTGGAGAGAGGTTTGTGAACCTAGCCAGAAAGAAATAGCTCAAACCCCAGATACCTGTCTTCCATACCAGGTAGACCACTGCTGGAGGGAATTACAGAGATCCCCTGAGAAAGTATATCCTGGGAGATACGGGGAAAGCTCAGAGCAAGTTGATGTTTGTTCAGAGCAGGAAGAAATGCAGATAGATCCTAGCGAACAGGATTCCTTACTGCCTGAGTTTCCCATGTATTGCACATTATGTTTGGCTGGAAGCATGGAGTCCTTAACTGAAGAATAGCTTTCAGGATGTACGCTTTTGGGTAACAGAGTAAAGAAGTCTGACCTTGTTGAAGGTAAGAGCTTGTTTAACCAAAGGAATATTGCCTAGCACCTGTGCTTGGTGTTACTAAAGAAGGAAAGGATAAAAGAGAACATTTTTACTAAGCTGAATGAAGAAGCTTGTGTTTTGTTTCATCTGCTATATTTTTGGATTAAAACCCCTGAACAGAAGTAGTGACTGTGAAACACATTCAACCTGAGTTTTGTAAAAATCTTTGGAAATACTAACTGGAGAGAATATCCTGATGCTTTATGTTGAACCTTGTGACATTGGGGAAATAAAATCTTTATCATTTACCTTCATACTGGTTTGTCACGGCTATACTTTTAAAAGGGAAACTACAACTCCCAACATGCTTCAGTGCTGAAGATAGTTTTCAACCTGTTTATGAAGGACATAATGTCCACCCTAGCTCTTTAGGCACGTTGCCAGGGGGCTGGGGTGTGACAATATTCATTAGGGCTATCCCGAAAACCTGCCAGGGTTGCGGCCCTCCAGGACAGGGTTGGACACCCCTGCTCTATAGCTACTGCCACACTGCTGGCTGGCTACAGAAAGACTGCAGGTCACCACACAAACTGTCTGCTGTGGTTACCAGGATAGGGTAAACCCACCCATACCCATGATGCACTGCACATGCAGATTAGCAGTCTACAGCTGATCACATAATGGGGTATGCACCCCCCACAGCACCTAGGTCTGGAAGGGGGAACTGAACGTGTGTGTTACTGGCACAGAGTAGATACGGACCGTGACACTGTGCGGTCCCTGTGCTCACCCTGAGAGTGAGGTGGAGCACCCAGCACCAGGTCCGCAGCACCTGGCTTGACTAAGATGGGCTGTGCTACAAGTCCACATCAGTGCCAGTGTGTGATAGGTAGTCCTTGCAGACACATCTAGAATACACCTGTGCCAATCTGTATTTCCCAGTCATGTCTAGCCCTTATGGACTATGATGCACCCAGAATAGTGCATATGCTGTATGGGTGCCATAATCACATGTTATAGGTGAAGGGGGGTGCTTGAACCCAAAAGCAGATTATGTAGTACCACCCAACCCTCTCTCAGTGACTCGGGGTGGGGTGGGGTGGGGTGGGGTGGGGTGGGGGGGGACAGGATCTCCCACCAACAGATCGACATTGTACATCTCTGCAATGGTGGCAGTAGAGAGGACCATCAACCCCAGTCCTGCTGGGGAACAGGCACCCTACAGTGCAGTCAATGCAGATCTGTACACATCACATAAGGCAATGGCAGACAGGCAGAACACTGGAGAAGCTCAGCTGCCTACCACCACTATCTGACATTCCCCAGCAGAGGACACAATCAGTCTCTACCCACTGCACCCTGCAAGGTGTTCCAGCCATACACATACTAATTGCAGACAGTCTGCTAGCTAGTACATAGTGCATAGTGCATGTTCCTGGAGAAACTGCACACACACCAAGCAGATATGTCAGTGACTGGGCCCCAGAAAAGAGAACCCATAAATATCACTTGAGAGAAACACTGCATAGTACTATGGGGGAACCTAGCCATGCCGTGGTCACTGCTCAGTCAGGACTTAGAGTGACCTCCCAGCATGACATGCTGTGGCTACCCTGTCCGTGCAGGTGGTGATCGGGCACTATAATGTCCCAGCCATTGCCCTATACCCTGTGCAGATGCATCCTGCCCAGGCCACCCTGTCCGGGCCATACCCACAGTGGAGGTTTGTGGCAGCCCTGGCCGCCTCACCAGTCCTGGGCACAGTGAGGGCATTGCTATGGTACACAATACTGTTGGGGTCACTCCCCGGGGTGGTAAACACTGTCAGAAGCAATAACTGAAACACACTCCACAGATATCAAAAGGTTGCTATGATGAATCTCTATGAACAAATCGTGTTTAACTTAAGAATTGTTAGCTGACATTAATCATAGCAACCTTTTGATATATGTGGAACGTGTCCCCAAGTTTAGGACGGCATTGCTAAGGAATGCAGGTGCCAGTATTGGGAGATGCTGCTTTGCGCAGGGCCCAACAGCCTGACTCTCCATGAGGCTTTTGATAGTGGAGCCTGTGGATGTGGGTGTTTATGCCCCTGTTGGCTGCTACTCTAGGGCAGAGGTTCACAACTCTGGTCCTGGTGGGCCCAACACTGGTCCTGGTGGGCCAAACACTGGTCCTGGTGGGCCAAACACTGCTGTCCCTAATGAATATGCATGAGATACATTTGCATACAAAGGGGGGCGGTGCAAACAAAGGCAGCACAGGCATATTTATTAGGGAGAGCATGAAACTTGAATGGTGTTTGGCCCTTCAGGACTGGAGTTGGGAAAATCTGCTCTAGGGATTGCACATGTTTATGGTGTCTGTGCTCTGTAGGGTAAAATATAGGCGTTTCAGGCATGTTTATTTTATCTGCAATAAAGGTTCCATCTTTATTACCATGGTTTAGTACTGGGTAAAATATGGGAACAAGGTTGGCAGGAGCCACAGCTGGGACTTGAACCTGTGACCTTCTGCCCCTTAACACACTGGTTGTGTGTACTACACCAAACTGTTGCCACAGGCACAGGTTATTCCCTGCCTCAGCTGGACCACACATGAGCTGCCTGCAGCCCTCTGACTGTTACAAGCAGGAAAAGGGATTGCCTCAGACAGTCTTTTAACTGAGCCCACTGAGGGATCAAACTCATGACCACTGTATCAGTAGTCAATGCATTAACCGTTGGGCTACACCTCTGCTGCTGTGCTTGCAGATCAGCGCACCTAATTAAGGCTAATGCGCTTTAACATGCCACAGCTCCCTCTATCGTGCGATAACGGACTTTATCGCGCGATAACCCAAAATGCTACCTTAAGACTGGTACGCCCACTACCTTATATGGCATTCGTCACAGTAAGACTGCAACTAATGCCGGTAACATTAAGACGGTTTAGTAAACATACCCCTAGGACTCATTCCTGGCTAGTTTGAAACAGTTCCTTTTTTTTTTCCTTTTTGACTATTCTTTTGTACTTTTGTCCGTGCAGGTGGTGGTTGGGCACTACAATGTCCCAGCCATTGCCCTATATCCTGTGGAGATGCATCCTGCCCATGCCACCCTATCCGGGCCATGCTATGGTACTCAATACTGTTAGGGTCACTCTCCGGGGTGGTAAACACTGTCAGAATCAATAACTGAAACACACTCCAACAGATATCAGAAAGGTTGCTATGATGAATCTCTATCAACAAATTGTGCTTAACTTAGCATTTGTTAGCTGACATTAATCATAGCAACCTTTTGAGATATGTGGAATGTGTTCCCAAGTTTAGGACAGCATTGCTAAGGTATGCAGGTGCCAGTATTGGGAGATGCTTCTCCGCGCAGGGCCGAACAGCCTGACTCTCCATGAGGTTTTGGATAGTGGAGCCTGTGGGTGTGGGTGTTTATGCCCCTGTTGGCCGCTGCTCTAGGGCAGAGGTTCCCAACTCTGGTCCTGGTGGGCCAAACACTGTTCAGGTTTTCATGCTGTCCCTAATGAATGGAGGTGGCGCATACAAATGCAGCACAGGCATATTTATTAGGGACAGCATGAAACCTGAATGGTGTTTGGCCCTCCAGGACTGCAGTTGGGAAACTCTGCTCTAGGGATTGCACATGTTTATGGTGTCTGTGCTCTGTAGGGTAAAATATAGGCATTTCAGGCATGTTTATTTTAGCTGCAATAAAGGTTCCTTCTTTATTACCATGGTTTAGTACTGGGTAAAACATGGTGACAGGGTTGGCAGGAGCCATAGCTGGGACTTGAACTTGTGACTTTCTGTGCCTCAACACACTGGCTGTGTGTACTGCACCACACTGTTGCCACAGGAACAGTTCATTTCCTGGGGATACCATGACTTTTCGTCAGGCAGACCCTGTCTGTTGCAGTGCATGGCACCCACCTAAATGGGGCTTGGCCATGGTCTGCTGTGGGCAGATGCCACTGCCCCCTCCGCCACCGGCACCCCTCCGCCACCATGCTGCCATGCCATTATGCCGGTGGTGCTGGTGGTGCGCAGTCCCAGGCCATTCAGTGTGCCGGTAGACAGCTGCCTATAGTGTGGGTTCTTGGGTAGGGGTGACTACATGGACATGTGCGCTTCCCCCCGGCACCGCCTGCCAATGTTATGTGCCCTTGGGGGTACCTGCTGGGTAATATCCCCTATGACACTGTGGGACACACACTTGTGCCCATGTTGGACCCTCATCAGCTGCTGTCATGCTGATTTACAGTTTTGGCATTCCTATGTGCCACCTAGGCATCTGCCTAGCCCGCACTGTGTCCCAGTTGGACCACAGCATGTGCCGCCTGCAGCCCCCTGTATCCTATTTACAGCATCAGTACAGTTGCCCTTTCCTACATGCCCACTCTGCTGTTGCTGCACATGTGCACGCCATAACAAACCTGCCCAATCTAAACGACAGAAACCCTGATCAGCGCTATTTCAATGTGGTATCATTTACTTTGTAGGGGGACAGAGCATAGACCATTCCAAACATGATATCTTAATTTTTACGCTTTGTCAGTAGTGTTGCTTTATGTTTATCATTAATATCACTATTGGCTAGCTTGGTTATTGGGATTTTAAATGTGGTTCTGGTCATTTTATATGTTTATTTGCCTTTTTGGTTCCTGCACACATTGCTGACTGAAATGGTTTCTCTTTCCTGCAAACATGCCTAACGCGAGGGTTTCACTGGCGTTAGTGTTCAGACCCGAATTTCACAGCGTTAGTGTGCCTGGAGCCTCTCCCCGCCCACTCTCTGCCCATTGACCCCTTCTCTTCACCCTCTGGGAAGCCTTACTCCATCCTTCAGACCCTTCACAGCGTTAGTGTGCCTTAACGCCGCCGCCGCGTTATTGCTCGATAAGTGACGGTATCGCGTGATAATACCACCGCTGCAACGTTAAGACAGTTTAGTAAACATACCCCCTAATCTCAATCCAATCCAGAACCTTTGGAAAGAGCTGAAATCTACCATTGGTAAAAGGAATCCTGGAAATATTCACGAACAGGAACAAACTGCAATTGAAGAGTGGGAGAAACTACCAGCAGACAGATGTACGAAACTTATAGATAGTCTCCAAATGTTTCTTGTAGTCATCAGCACTGCAAAGGATTGTGCAACCAAATACTAGTGAGGGGTGTCATTAATCCTGTGCATGTCATATTTAGTTTTTTTCTCAGACACATTGCACAGACATCTTTTTTTTGTTATATACCTTTGAACATACTATTAAAATATTATGATGACATAGTAGGAATATTTCCAGTTATTTCTCAAGATACTGTACACAACATACCTAAAATTCAAGTGTGCCAGTAATGTTGACCAGTAATGACCAGTAATGTTGAGTGGAGGAGTAGCCTAGTGGTTGGGGCAAGGTACTTCAGGCTGGAAGGTCGGGGGTTCAAATCCCACTAGAGGACAGCAACCTTGGGCCGGAAGGACTGGGGTTTCTAGTCCCACAGGTGCTCCTTGTGGTCTTGGGCAAGCCACTTAACCCTCCATAGCCCATGTTCCCTGTAAAATAGTTATCTCCAAGTTAGAATACCCTGTTCAATGTAATTTCAGTTTGTTCAATGTAAACCGCACTGATGCAGAATAGCGCGGTATATAAGAGAATGTAAATAAATAAATAAAACTGTATTCGGATAACTGAGGCAGTTGCCTGGATATTTCACTTAGCCAGCACTGTGAATAGTCACTATCATTCCAGTTTCTACCCCTTTTTACTTTCTGTATGCACCCTGTACTTCAGTGTACTACAAGTGCCTTTGATTTTTATGGCTATTTATCTTTTTCTTTGGCAATTAGTCCTACGTCCAGAGCTCCCTTCATTGTTACCCACATCAAAAATGTTTTTCTCTTTTAGTTGGAAGTCTTGTTATGAAATAAGAAGGCATCTGTCTTATACAAGATACAATTGAAACATGCTGCCATTTGCAAAACACGCCAGTACTGTTTTAAAGGTTTAAATATCTGCCTTTAGATAATTAACAACATTGTGAAAAAAGGCAGAGCAGTCTACTGCAGGGTTTATAACTTCTGGTCCTTTTTAAACATACTAGTGACAAAGTTTTAAATACATTAACCCCATCACTATAGATTTTAACATTAACACTTTAATATCTCATGTGTGCTCTTATTTTAGCTTAAAAATTGCTTTCTATGGCTAATGTCTGACAACAGCATCATGTTTCCATAGCAACCACTCATCTTCAACTCGCACCACTTTTTTCTCTTTAAAATGAGGCAGCAGCTGGCTGGCGTCCTACTTGTTTTTGGAGCATTTTGAAGGATTTCTAAAGCTATAATACCGAGGTGAGGCTTCACTGTCTCAAATGCTGTCCTTAGACTAAAATGTAACAGCCTTGAATCACTTTAGATTATAGTAAAGAAATGTTTTTTTGATAACACAGGTACACTACCAAAAAACTGCCTCCAGTTTTGCAACTGATTCCTATAGATTTTGGGGTGCTGAATCCAGGAAAAATAGCCAAAATGTTCCATCACGTCACGTTTTCTTGCAAAATTAGATTTCTTACCCATATAAGGAATGTTCACATCATTTCTTTTTAGCCGACTGCAGTTTATTTTCTTGGCCCAAAATAGAGGTTGTAATGGTTAACTAACTAGAAACACTCCCTCATGATATTTTAGAGTGTTTTGTATTCATTTTATACATTAACAGGACAATTGGGAGGCGGGGGGCTAAATCCAGTACTCGCGCTGGCGCATGTTCTTTCCTGTTCGCCTCGCCTCGTTCGCTCGCTCAAACACAGTGGTTGCGACATGAACGTTCCTGTCAAATTTCAGTTTCTTGCAAGTTCATTATTACCTTTTGTTTGCTCAGTCGTAATCCAGCTTTATTCCGAAGTGGTTCACTACAGTTGTAGTTTGCAGTGCTGTGTATTTGTGATGGCTCACAGAGCCAGAGGTTGCGTCAACTCTCCGGACAGTTTTTGTTTTATTTGTGGGGAATATACCGTGAAAAAGCGGCAGAGGAACATTTCTGCATTTATTAAAAAAGTATATTTCGCCTATTTCGGTTTGAAGTTAGGCGATCAAGACAAACCGTGGGCTCCTCACAAAGTGTGCAAGACATGTGAGGAAGATCTACGCTTATGGATGAAAGGTAAAAAACAAGCATTTTGTTTCGGAATACCTATGATGTGGCGTGAACAAAGAGACCACAGCAGTGACTGCTATTTTTGCTCTTGCATTGTGAAGGGATACAACTTAAAAAATAAGAACGTAATAAGTTACCCCAACCTTCCCTCAGCAATTAGGCCTATGCCTCATAGCAACGAAGTACCTGTGCCTGAACCACCAAAATCTTTGGATCATATTTGTGTGGATGGTTCTGATCATGATGAGACTCATCAGATGGCTTTTCCCGATGAGTCCAGTACTTCCGAGTTTGAAACTGAACCAGATCCGAAACCTGAACTTTTCTCTCAAGCTGAATTGAATGATTTAGTCCGGGATTTAGGACTCCCAAAAGATGCTGCCCAACTGCTAGGTTCTCGGCTTAAACAGAAAAATCTATTGTCACCAGGAACAACTTTTTATTGGTACCGCAACCGCGAGACACAATTTTTGAAGTATTTCAGCAAAGAGGAAGATTTGGTATTTTGCAACGATATATACGGAGTGATGGAAAAGTTTAAACTCAAGTATGATCCTGCTGAATGGCGACTGTTCATTGATTCGTCAAGAGACAGCATAAAAGGTGTTCTTCTTCATAATGGCAACACATTCGCTTCAGTTCCTATTGCTCACTCTGTTATTCTCCAAGAAAAATACGAGAATTTGGCCCTGATTCTTCAGAAGATTCGTTATGATGAGCATAAGTGGATGATTTGTGGAGACTTTAAAATTCTATCCATGCTATTAGGGCAGCAATCCGGTTTCACCAAATATCCCTGCTTCCTTTGCTTGTGGGATAGCCGGGCCCGCGACCTACACTGGGGGAAAAAAAACTGGCCAATTCGGGAGTATTTGAGACCCGGTGAGAAAAATGTTCTTCATGAGAGCTTGGTACCTCGTGATAAAATTCTATTACCACCTCTCCACATTAAGTTGGGTCTCATTAAGCAATTCATCAAGTCCCTACCAAAAGATGGTGAGTGCTTTCGGTACCTTTGCTCAAAGTTCCCCCGACTTTCTGAAGCAAAGCTAAAGGAAGGAGTGTTTGTTGGCCCTGATATAAGGAAACTCATTTCAGATGGAGCATTCGCTGAAACGATGTCTGAGAAGGAAAAAGAAGCCTGGGATTCCTTCAAGGATGTTGTTCTCAAATTCTTGGGGAACAGGCGGGATGAGAACTATAAGGATATTGTTGCCAGGATGCTCAATGCCTTCAAAGAACAAGGCTTTAACATGAGCCTGAAAGTCCATTTCTTGCCCTCCCATGTGAACTACTTTCCCGAAAACTTGGGGGCGTACAGTGAAGAACAAGGTGAAAGGTTTCACCAGGACATCAAGGACGCAGAGAGAAGGTACCAAGGAAGATGGAACACCACTATGATGGCTGATTTCTGCTGGTTGCTGCTGCGGGAAACCCCAGATGAAAAATACGCCAAGCAGCGCACCAAGAGAAGCATTCGGGGGAAGAAGAAACGGGCCCACCAGGAGATTGATTGACCCAAGAATGACTTTAAAATCTAAACTGTGTTGACAAATATCGTGTTTTTACTAAACTTTGAAATAAAAATTTGCTAGTTATTACCACAGTGTCGGATCTCATTTATTAGAATTTTATTTTCACACCATCGGGTGTTTGTCTTCATGTATTGCAATGGTGCGGTTTGCGTTTTCTATTCTTACATACATACCTGTACAACATTTTTTGCACATTTCTTTGCTTTGCTTTGTGTCTAACCTCGCTCTTATATGCTCAATGTTTGTGCACATGTATGTGGCTGTTTTAAGTGCAGACAATTTTGCTACCATCACAGTGTGTTTTGTTGACATTACTCTATTCTTATGTGCTGCCTTGTTACAATTTTCTTTATTCTTATTTGAATAACTACTAAACAATTAGTATAAAGAATTCATCCAAGAAACTTTTATCTCGATCGCACTCAATCTGAAATGTTCACCTCAAACTGCTAACCCAATGTAGCAAAAAATCTGTACGTGATGGAGCAAATTGGTTACCAGATTTGGATTCAGCGCACCAAAAAACGTAAAAATCAATCGAAACATTAGAGGCAGTTTAAAAAAAAAATTTTTAGTATACCTGTGTAATCAGTACATCTCATCACACATGTCTGTCTAGAGGGCATAAAGTTGCTTTTTGTACAAAATAGGTGCATTCATTGGTCCATTCCATTGCTTGTTTTACAGTTATATGAATAAGAAGATATAAGGCTTTTCCCGGTAAGGAATTATATTAATTCATTTTTCAACAAATATTATCAGTTCAGTTTCCATAAATATCAGCTGCTCTGAAACCAGACTAGATGACGAGCCTATCTAATATTATTATAATATAAATGATGGGTTGGGTATCGATATCAGAGGCTGTATGTGTTTAAAACAACATGTCTTGTCAGCTTATTGTTTCTTGTCTTTTCCGACCAAAGAGGTTGTTTGTTTGAAGTTCCAGATGCAGCAAAGTAGGCTACTTTCAGGTTTTTACAATTCAACAAGGAATATTGTTTTTTCCTCATATCTACATAAAATAAATATAAAATGATCCACTTAGGGCCAATCTCTAAGATATAGTACTGCATTTATCTAAATAATATAAAATGATTCACTTAGGACTAATCTCTAAGACGTAATAGCATACTTATCATTTCATACTAAGTGGTTGTTCAATATTCCATGTGCTTTATTTTTATTTATTGTCACAATGTTATTTATTGTAGGGCTCATTCCGTTCCGGACATAGATCCCCTCTGTACATCCGGTATGAATTGAACGTACAGAGGGGATCATGATTCTGATCCCGTGAGACACATCTAGCCCTGCGGGATCAGAATCGCAAACAGTCCTGTATATGCAGGCTGGGACTGAGATTTAGGGGTATGTTTACTAAACTGCGTTAGTGCGATTCGCGTTAGGAGCCGTGTTAGAGACTGAAACCCCAAATAAGGACATGGGCGGTACATCGTTGCCAAGAACGCGCCGAGAACGCGCGCTACAAGGCGCCATAAATGAACGAGCGCTACAGGGCACATTACCGCGCGTTAATCTTAAGAAGGCGCGCAGACATACAATCACAGCAACAGAGCTGTAGCTCAATGGTTACAACACTGACTGCTAGAACAGGGGTCATGGGTTCAATTCCCCAGTGGACCCAATGTATAAGGCTGGCTGAGGCAGCACCCTTTACATTTAAGTAGTGATTGTTGAGGCATTTGACATGTATTTTAATTTGTGCTGCCAGCAAACACACCCTCATGGTGGCATAACCTAAGGTGCTGCATAAGGCACCCCATAACGCACTCCATAGGGCACATTATAAAGTGTACTGTCCGCCAAGGCACCCTATAATGTCCCCTATAGGACACCTTATAAGGCTGTGAACAAAGCCCTGGCTGGCTGCAGGACTGCACGTCACCACACAAACTGTCTGCTGTGGTTACCAGGATAGGGTTAACCCACCCGTACCCGTGATGCACTGCACATGCAAATCAGCAGTCGAGAGATGGGCACAAGATTGGGGATGCACCCCCACAGCACCCCGGCCAGGTAGGGGGAACAGACCATGTGTGGTACTGCCACAGAGTAGCCACAGACAGTCACATTGTGCGGGTACTGTGCCCACCCTGAGGTTGAGGTGGGGCGCCCAGCACCAGGTCCACAGCACCTTTCATGGCTGAAATACTCCATGCTGCAGGTCCCCATCAGTGTGTGATAGGTAGTTCCGTTAGACACACCTAGGATACATCTGTGCCCTGTTGAATGTCTCTGTCATGTCTAGTCCTTATGGGCGATGATGCACCCAGAATAGTGCATATCCTGTGTTGGTGCCATGGTTACCTGCTGTAGGTGAGGGGGGGGGGTGTATGGACCCATAGGCAAACCATGCACCACCACACAACCCACCCTCTGGAGCTCAGGGTGGGAAACAGGATCATCCACCAATAGATCCACAGTCTACCTCCCTGCAATGGTAGCTGTAGAGGGGACCATCAACCCCAGTCCTGCTGGGGAACAGACAGAGCGGTACACATCCATAACGGAGTAGCAGATGGACGGCAGGCCTGGAAATGCTCAGCTGCCCCCCACCATTATCTGACATTCTCCAGCAGCAAGCCTCCAGCCGCTGCACCCTGCAAGGTGTTCCAGCAAGACACATACTAGCTGCAGACAGTCCACCAGCTAGTCCATAGTGCATGGTCCTGGAGGAGCTGCATGTACACAGAACGGGGATGTCAGCATACACACCAAGCAGATAAGTCAGTGATTGGGCCCCAAAAGAAAACCCATATATAACACATGAGAGAAACACTATATAGCAGTATGGAGGAACCTAGCCATGCCATGGTCACTGCTCAGTCAGGGTGAGAGTGACCGCCCAGCAGGACATGCTATGGCCACCCTGTCCGTGCAGGTGGTACCGGGCACTACAATGTCCGAGCCATTGCCCTATGCCCTGTGCAGATGCAGCCAGGCCAGGCCACCCTATCCAGGCTTTTCCCACAGTACCTTGCTCCTCATTATGCACATTGGCAGGCCAATACTGGCAACAGAGCCAGCAGTGTGGGCTGTGGAGGGTGTTGGCAGCCACCACACACTGGATAGACAGACACACACTCCCCACACCTATGCCAGCATTGTGCAACTATAGAGGTGTTGGGCAGCCCAGGCCACCACACCAGTCCTGGGCACAGGGCAGGCATGGCTATGGTACGCAATACTGTAGGAGTCACTCCCCAGGTTGGTAAACACTGTCAGACACAACACCTGTAGCACACTCCACAGACATCAGAAAGGTTGCTATGATGCAGCTCACTCAGAATATTGTACTTAACCTAGGAATTGCTATCTGCCAGTAATCATAGCAACCTCTTTAAAGATGTGTACCATATTCCCAGGTTTAGGGTGGCATTACTAAGGTATGCAAGTGCTAGTATTGGGAGATGCACGCAGAGCCCAGTCCTGCCTCTCCAGGAGGCTTTGGATAATGGGGCCTGTGGGTGCGGGTGTGTCTGCCCCTGTTGGCTGCTGCTCTACGGCAGAGGTTTCCAACTCCAGTCCTGTGGTGCCAAACACTGTTCGGGTTTTCATGCTGTCCCTCATGAATATGCATGAGATACATCTGCATACCATGGGGGTGGCGCATAGAAATACAGCACAGGCATCTTTATCAGAGGCAACATGGAACCGGAATGGTGTTTGGCCCTCCAGGACTGCATTTGGGAGACTCTGCTCTAGGTAATGTGCATGTATATGGTGTCCGTGCTCTGTAGGGTAAAATATGGGTGTCTTGGGCATGTTTACATCATTTGCAATAAAGGTGCTGTCTGTATTAGCACGTTGTAGTAGTGGGTAAAATATGGGGATTGGGTTGACAGGAACCACAGCTGGGACTTGAACCTGTGACCCTCTGCTTTTGAATACACTGGTTTTGTGCACTGCACCACCTTGTTGCCACAGAGTCTACAATTCCTTGGTGATACCATGACTGTTCATCAGACAGGGCCCGTCTGTTGCAGTACACGGCACCCACCTACACAGGGCTAGGCCACGGTCTGCTCTGGGCAGCTGCCACTGCCCCCTCCACCACCAATATCCCTCAGCCACCATGCTGACATGCCCTTCTGCTGGTGGAGCTGGTGGTGCGCAGTCTCAGGCCATCCAGTGTGCAGGTAGGCGGCTGCCTATGGTGCGGGTTCTGGGGTAGGGGTGCCTGCATAGATGTCCACGCTCCCCCCCAGCCCCGCCTGCCAATGTTCCGTGCCCTTGGGGGTTGCTGTTGGGTACTATCCCCTCTGACATCTTGGGAAACACACTTGTGCCCATGTTGGGCCTTCAGCAGTTGCTGTCTGGCTGCTGCGCTGTTTCAGCATTCGTATGGGCCACCTAGGCATCACCCTAGTCCGCACTGTGGCTCAGCTCCACCACAGCATGTGCCGCCTGCGGCCCTCTGTATCCCCTTCTCCAGCATCTGTCCAGTTGCTGTTCCGACATGCCCGCCCTGATGTTGCGGGACATGTGCACGCCATAGGAACCCTGTCCGATGGTGGGGAAAACCCTGAGCAGCGCTATTTCACTGTGGGCCCATTCACCTTGTATGGGGACGGAGTATAGACCCTTCCACGATTTATATCTGTTCTATGGAGCTTACTTGGGGGGGGAGGGGTTGATGTTTCTCATTGATACCACTATTGGCCAGCTTGGTTATTGTTTTTTTCCAGTTTGTTGGGGTCATTTTCAGTGTTTCTGTGCCCTTTTGTTCTGTGCATATGTATCACACTTATCACTTTTTTTTTGTTTCCCTGCCTGGGCTGTACATTGCTGACACTGAAATGGTTTCTCTCCCCTGTAATGTGCATTTAACGGCAGGTTTTCATTCGCGTTGGAATTCAGCTCTGAAAATCAGCGCGTTAGTGTGAAGGGAGCCTCTCCCCGCCCACTCTCCGCCCATTGACCCCCTTCTCTCCGCCCTCTCTCCACCTTCTGCGGTGTTTTACCGCGCCGCGGGGCATTACGATCGTTAGCACATCATTACGCGCGTTATGTAACGTTAACGATCGTTAGCGCATCATAACGCGCGTTATGATGCGCTAACGATCGTTAACGTTACATAACGCGCGTTATTCACGATTACCACAGTTTAGTAAACATACCCCTTAGTTTGGCCTGCACATACAGGATTGTCCCCAGTTAACTCAGTCAAGGGTCTTCTATGGAGCCGTGGCGCCATGGCACCACGGCTCTACTGAATAGCCGCAATGCCAGCTGTCAAAAGAAAAAGCTTATTCCTTGCAGCCCTACCCCCGATCTGGCCTCCTAAGGCTAGGGTTGGGCTGCGGGGAATGTCCTCCAGCTCCCCTGCCCTATCCGTGCCCAGGCATCAAATAAAAGACACGTCCAGGGAAGTTATTGCACATCTGAGGTGGAATAACTTCCCTGCACATATTGCTGGCCCAGGATATACAGGACCAACATTAGAATTGGCCTTGTACCTCCAGGGCCAGCGACCGCCCACTGTCCACCCAGATTCCACCCCTGAGCCACCCCTTCTCCACCCCCATCTAACTTCCCTGCACAACCAGTGGGGACGTTAGACACGGCCAGAGAAGGCATGAATAGCGGGGTTGGAATGTCCATCCCCGCTATTCGTGGCACAGAAGTGGGCCCTACATGTTTTATTTATAATTCATATTAATGCTTTTAATATTTTAATATTCATTTAAAATATGTGTTTTTATTGTATTTCTCTGTTGGAGGTTTCTCTATCCCCCTGAGGAAGGCATTTTTGCTGAAACACTGCAAGTTTTAAGAGGTGTTCAGCTCTGCTTGCTTTCTTTGGATCCTTACTTGTTTGTGGGCAGGTGCACCCCCTTCATGACTGCCCCTATGTCAACAGTCCTTTGAATAGGCTTAGACTGCCTCAGCACTATTCAGATAGTGTTTGGGTGGTCCCGGGGAAGAGCTGCAGTGACGTTTATAGTTATCTGGTTAGTGGATTGAATATTGCTGCTAACCGAAGAACCACCCAGATAATGTTAGGACAGAAAAATACTGTCCTAGCTTCATTAGCTATCCAGAGAGAGGGCTCAGTATCACTGCTATCAGGATAGTGTTGCTGGTCATCGTTGAACGTAAATATTCAGCAATGGCTACTATCTGAATACTGGCACTGAATGTCCAGATTTTTTAGCTGTGGAGGTCAACATTAAAAAAAAAAACCACTGACTGCCGAGGCTGAATATTGGCCCATGAGTTTTTCATAGATTTCTTTTTCTCAGCTTTCTATTTTAGCGGTTGTGTTAAGTGCAGATTGATGGGGGCAATACAACATCAGACTACCTTTTAGTTTACTGCCTTCATCCTTGGGCAAACCTAGAAAGTTTCAAACATAAGGCACTCCTAATAAAATCTGATTCTTTTGAGGAGTGAAAATAGTAGTAATAAAAAAAAATGGACCTCATTCTATGGCAACATGAAAATAGATTTTGCTGGCTATAGCAGTCTACAACATTACTTATGTGAGTTCTCACTAGAAAAAAACAACAGCATACACCACATTAAACATATTCTGCCTAAACAAAGATTTTCTTGAATAGGACAGGCCAACTTTGAACTGTAAGACATTTGATTTTATATTAATGGTGACAGCTGACAACAGCTGTGAAATGTCAGAGTAACAAACTCTTTGAGACGAAAGCAAATCGTTCTCATATGATTCACCGTATCAAGATTTTACCCAGCACATCTGTGGCTGCATGAAATTCATGGGGGATGGATGATGTCTTGAAATATTATTGGTAAGGCTTTTCCTCTCAGTATAGCATGGGACCTGGAGACAGTCCTTGCACTGATGAAAGTATACTCCAGTGTCTCAGGTCAGAATCAAGCGCATATGTCAAAGAATGTATGACACAATCGACAAGCTTGGAAGGAAAACTGCTGAATGGGAAAAAATATACAACCAACTTAAAATTTGAACTTGATCTTATAAACCAAAGTTCACCAACGCTGGTTGTTGAGGATCACAAATAAGGTTGGTTTCCTCGTTAGCCAAGTTGAATATTCATCAGATGTTTTTGCATAATACACATAGCTTGAGTATCTGGAAGCCAGGTCCTGATTACACAGAGAAGGACCTTCTGCTGTTAACCTAGCTTTTTCATTGAAGTGCTATAGTTCATTTCAATTATACTATTAAACTGATGTAGACTTTTCAATATTTTTTTTTAGAGATAACAGTGAGGAAACTAAAGTATTTATGACCTTCTGCGGTAAATTCAGCAATATCTGCATTTTTAAAGAGGGTCTAAATATTTGTCTACATAGAACATAAGAAATGTCATACTGGGTCAGATCAAGATCCATCAAGCGAAATATCCTCTTTCCAACAGTGGTTAGTCCAGGTTACAAGTATCTGTCAGGTTCCCAAAAAGGTACACAGATTCCACAATGCTTCTCCTAGGGCAAGCAGTGGATGTTCCTGGTCCTCTTTAATAATGGTTTATGAAATTTTCCTCCAGGAACTTGTCCAAACCTTTTTTTTAACCCAGCTACACTAACAGCTTTTATTGCATCCTCCGGCAATGAATTCCAGAGTTTGATTACACGCTGAGTGAAAAAATGTTTTCTCCTATTAGTCTTTAATGGGCTATCTTGTAGCTTCATTGTGTTCCCCCTAGTCTTTCTATCTTTTGAAGGAGTATACAACCAATCTATGTTTCCCCGTTTCACTCTATAAACTTCTAAAAGCAAAACATACACCATATAGCATCATGTATCCAAACATTGCTTTAATATGTTTCCCCGTTTCACTCCATAAACCTCTAAAAGCAAAACATACACCATAAAGCATCACGTATCCAAACATTGCTTTAATATTGCAGAAGGCCAGTCAGTACAATCAGAATCTTGTGTGTGGCAAAGCCTAGCAAAGAATATGTGACTTAGGGGTATGTTTTACTAAACCGTCTTAACGTCGCAGCGGGGGTATTATCGCGCGATAAGCGGGTGAGTGGGTGTTTGTACCCCTGTTGGCCGCTGCTGTGGGGATTGCACAGTTTGATGTTGTATCTGCATAGTAGGGTTAAATGCTCTGCAGGATCCACAGCTGGGACTTGAACCAGCGAACCTCTACTCCTGGATACACGTCGCAGCGGGGGGGTATTTTCATGCGATAAGTGATGTTATCGCATGATTTATCACATGATAACGTCACTTATTGCGCAATAACGCAGCTGTGGCGTTAAGGCACACTAACGCTGTGAAATCCGGGTCTGAAGGGTGGAGTAAGGCTTCCCAGAGGGCGGAGAGAAGGGGTCAATGGGCGGAGAGTGGGCGGGGAGAGGCTCCAGGCACACTAACGCTGTGAAATCCGGGTCTGAACACTAACGCCAGTGAAACCCTCGCCTTAAGGCACATTTGCAGGAAAGAGAAACCATTTCAGTCAGCAATGTGCAGCAAAGGTAGGGAAACCCAGAAAAGTGATAGTTGTGATACATGTGCAGGGAACAAAAAGGCAAATAAACATATAAAAGAACCAGA
Organism: Ichthyophis bannanicus; assembly: GCA_033557465.1. Taxonomy (NCBI): domain Eukaryota; kingdom Metazoa; phylum Chordata; class Amphibia; order Gymnophiona; family Ichthyophiidae; genus Ichthyophis; species Ichthyophis bannanicus. Next base: position 135,331,692 of record CM066040.1, read on the forward strand.
ACCACATCTAAAAGCCCAATAACCAAGCTGGCCAATAGTGATATTATTGATAAACATAAAGCAACACTACTGACAAAGCGTATAAATTAAGATATCATGTCTGGAAGGGTCTATGCTCCGTCCCCCTACAAAGTGAATGATCCCACATTGAAATAGCACTGATCAGGGTTTCTGTCATTTAGACTGGGCAGGTTTGTTATGGCATACACATGTGCAGCAACATCAGAGTGGGCATGTAGGAAACAGCAACTGTACTGATGCTGTAAATGGGATACAGGGGGCTGCACACGGCACATGCTGTGGTCCAACTGGGGCACAGTGCGGGCTAGGCAGATGCCTAGGTGGCACATAGGAATGCCGAAACTGTAAAACAGCAAGACAGCAACTGACGAGGGTCCAACTTAAGAACATAAGAATATAAGATCATAAGATATGCCATACTGGGTCAGACCAAGGTCCATCAAGCCCACTATTCTGTTTCCAACAGTGGCCAATCTAGGTCATATGTACCTAGCAGTTTCCCCAAGAGACACAAGTTCCACAATGCTTGTACTGGGTCAAGCATTGATATCTTCGGTCACTTCTTAATAATGGTTTATGGACCTTTCCTCCAGGAACTTGTCCAAACCTTTTTTAAACCCAGCTACACTAACAGCCTTTACTACATCCTCCGGTAACAAATTCCAGAGTTTGATTACACGTTGAGTGAAAAATATTTCTTTTATTAGTCTTAAATAGTTTACCCTGTAGCTTCATTGCATGTCCCCTAGTCTTTCTATATTCTGATAACGTAAACAATCGATCTACGTTTACCCGTTCCACTCCGTTCATTAATTTATAGACTTCTATCATATCTCCCCTCAGCCGTCTCTTTTCCAGGTTAAAGAGCCCTAACCTTTTTAGCCTTTCTTCATAGGAGTATCCTTCCATCCCCTTTACCATTTTGGTGGCTCTTCTCTGAACCTTTTCTAAAATCGCTATATCCTTTTTAAGATACGGCGACCAGAATTGCACACAATATTCAAGGTGCGGTCTCACCATGGAACGATATAGAGGCATTATAATATCTTTTGTTTTATTTTCCATTCCTTTCCTTATCATACCTAGCATTCTATTTGCTCTCTTGGCCGCCGCTGCACACTGGGCCGAGGGTTTTAACATGGTATCCACAATGACGTCTAAATCTTTTTCCTGGGTGGTGGTTCCTAATGTGGAACCTTGCATCGTGTAACCATAGTTTGGGTTGTTCTTCCCTAGGTGCATTACCTTGCACTTGTCCACATTAAATTTCATCTGCCATTTCGATGCCCAGTCTTCCAATATATCAAGATCCTCTTGCAATTTTTCACAATCCTCTTGGGTTTTAACAACTTTAAATAGTTTTGTGTCATCTGCAAATTTGATCACCTCACTCGTTATTCCACTTTCCAGGTCATTTATGAATATGTCAAAAAGCAGCGGACCCAGCACAGATCCCTGGGGTACACCACTATTCACCTTTCTCCATTGGGAAAATTGGACATTTAGCCCTACCCTCTGCTTTCTATCTTTTAACCAGTTCCTGATCCACAATAGTACACTGCCTCCTATCCCATGACTCTTTAGTTTTGCCAAAAGTCTCTGATGAGGGATCTTGTCAAAGGCTTTCTGAAAGTCCAGATACACAATATCAACTGACTCACCTTTGTCCACCTGTTTATTCACTCCTTCAAAAAAATATAACAGATTAGTAAGACAAGATCTTCCTTGTCTAAAGCCATGTTGGCTGTCTCCCATTTGGTTGTGACTATCTACATGCTGAGTAATTTTATTCTTTATGATGGTTTCTACCATTTTTCCTGGTACTGACGTCAGGCTCACCGGTCTGTAGTTTCCCGGATCACCCCTGGAACCCTTTTTAAAAGTTGGTGTTACATTGGCGATCCTCCAATCTTCAGGTATTAGAGATGATTTTAATGATAGTTCACAGATTACTGATAGCAGGTCTGCAATCTGATATTTCAGTTCTTTCAACACCCTTGGATGTATACCATCCGGCCCAGGTGATTTGCTACTCTTCAGTTTATCTAATAGTTGTAAGACATCTTCCCGATGTATCGATATTTCCTTCAATTCTTCCGCACCTTTAAATACCACTTCAGTCATGGGTAACATCCCTACATCTTCCTCAGTAAAGACTGAAGCAAAGAATTCATTCAGTCTCTCCGCTATCGCCTTGTCGCCTCTTAGTGCTCCTTTAACCCCTTTATCATCTAATGGACCAACTGACTCTCTCACAGGTTTTTTGCTACAAATGTACTTGAAAAGGTCTTTATTTCGCGTTTTTGCTTCCGCAGCAAGCTTCTTCTCAAATTCTCTCTTTGCCTGCCTTATCAATGCCTTGCATTTGACTTGCCAGTGCTTGTGCTGTTTCCAGGTTTCGTCGTTTGGCTCTTTTTTCCATTTCCTGAAAGATGCTTTTTTGGCAACAACAGCCTCTCTGACCTGACCTTTAAACCATGCTGGCAGTTTTTTGGACTTCCTTCCACTTTTCTTAAAGCGTGGAATACAGCTGGTCTGGGCTTCCAAGATAGTATTTTTCAACAACACCCAAGCTTGATGTACGTCTTTAACCTTTGCAACAGCTCATTTTAGTTTTTTCTTAACTGTTTTCCTCATTTTATCATAGTCTCCCTTTCGAAAGTTAAAAGGTAGTACTGTGGATTTCCTTACTATCCCTCCTCCACTAATTAAATCAAAGGCGATCATGCTATGATCACTATTGCAAAGCGGCCCCAACACCCTTATCTCTTGCACTAGATCTGGTGTTCCACTAAGGACTAGGTCTAATATGGCTTCTCCTCTGGTCGGTTCATGAACCAGCTGCTCCAAAAAGCAGTCATTTATTTCATCTAGGAACTTTATCTCCCTAGCATGTCCTGACGTGACACTGACCCAGTCGATACCGGGGTAATTGAAATCACCCATTATTATTACTGCGCTGTAACGTTTGTTAGCTTCCTTGATTTCTTTGAGCATTTCATCATCCATTTGGTCATTCTGGCCAGGTGCTCGATAGTACACCCCCACTGCCATTGCCTTCCCCCTTTTATATGGAATTTCAATCCATATAGATTCTACAGCAGATTTTGTTTCCTGCAAAACTTTAATCCTTTCTGAGTCAATGCCCTCTCTAACATAGAGCACAACCCCTCCACCAATTTGATCAGCTCTATCATTACGATATAGTTTGTACCCAGGTATCACAGTGTCCCACTGGTTGTCCTCCTTCCACCATGTCTCTGATATTCCAATCATATCTAACCTTTCATTTAGTGCTATATATTCTAACTCTCCCATCTTATTCTTTAGACTTCTATCATTTGCATACAAGCATTTTAGAGAATGTATTTTATTCATGTTAATTTGGCTATTGTTAGACATGGGTAAATTGGGATCTTTAAGCTCTGTCTGCTCCATACTTGAGGGCATTTGGGCTACTTTACTCTTTTGTGGAACCTCTCTGCTTTTGGTAGTATCCTTCAAGGATACATTCTTCCGAACCATCCGCTCTTGGGCGACTGTCGGCTTTCCCCTAATATCTAGTTTAAAAGCTGCTCTATCTCCTTTTTAAAGGTTAATGCCAGCAGCCTGGTTCCATCCCGGTTAAGGTGAAGCCCATCCCTTCAGAAGAGCCCCTCCTTTCCCCAGAATGTTCCCCAGTTCCTAACAAATCCAAAACCCTCATCTCCGCACCATTGTCTCATCCACGCATTGAGACTCCGGAGCTCTGCCTGCCTTTTGGGTCCTGCGCGTGGAACAGGAAGCATTTCGGAGAATGCTACCATGGAAGTTCTGGATTTCAACTTCCTACCTAAAAGCCTAAATTTTGCCTCCAGAACCTCCGTACCACATTTTCCTATGTCATTGGTACCGACATGTACCAAGACAGCAGACTCCTCCCCAGCACTATCTAAGACCTTATCTAGGTGGCGCGTGAGGTCCGCTACCTTCGCACCAGGCAGGCATGTTACCAGGCAATCCTCACGTCCACCAGCCACCCAGCTATATGCCTAATGATCGAATCACCAACTATAACGGCTGTCCTAACCCTTCCCTCATGGGCACATGGCCCTGGAGAAACTTCCTCGGTGTGAGAGGGTTTTACATCACCTGGAGGACAGGTCCTAGTTACAGGATCACTTCCTGCCACACCAGGGTGATGCTCTCCTCTCACGTGACCTCTCTCCTCCATGGCAACAGGGGTGCTGCCAGACTGGGGGTGGGACTTCAGGACTATATCCCTGTAGGTCTCGTCTATGTACCTCTCTGTCTGTCTTATGTTTTCCAAGTCTGCTACTTTAGCCTCTAGAGAACGGACTTGTTCCCTGAGAGCAAAGAGCTCCTTGCACCTAGTGCACACGTAAGACCTCTCACCAACTGGGAGAAAATCATACATGTGACACTCAATGCAAAAGACTGGAAAGCCCCCATCCCGCTGCTGGACTGCTGTTTGCATCTTAGTTTTAAGTTTGTGTTTAGATCTAAGTTCTTTACTTACTAAGGGTTGCTATGGATATTTATACTGATAAAACTGTACCTAATACGTGTAATATACCTTGTTCACCTGAAGCTTAATTAATCTCAGGTCTTTAGTGTATGACTGATTTGGGTAATGAGCTTCACCTGAAAGCACCTCCTGTCTTTTAAGATGTGTAAGTAACTATAAAGCTATGATTATCCCAGGGGTGGGTGGGTGTGGGGAGGGAGGGAAATAACACTTATTAAAAGAGGGCTGCTACACAGTACCCTGTCTTGTGCTGCTGAGGTAAGCTAAATTCTGATTTGATTTAAATTATAGCTCTTAGCTGCTGCTAGGCTCTAACGTCTTATGAAATTTAAACTACAAGCTCTCTGCTGGGTTCTAAATTTAACCAGAAAGCTCTCTTCTGTGTTTTAAAACTAAAAGTACTTTTCTAATGCTAGGCCCTGAGTGACTATTAAATGTACACTACAAGCTCTCTGCTGGGTTCCAAATGTAACCAGAAAGCTCTCTTCTGTGTGTTAAATTTAAACTAAAAGTACTTTGCTGTTACTTGGCCCTGAGTGACTATTAAATTTAAACTACAAGCTCTCTGCTGGGCATGAAATGTAACCAGAAAGTTCTCTGTGTTTTAAATTCAAACTTTAATTGCTGCTACTAGGCCCTAACTGATCCAACAAAAAACAGTGGGTTCACAGATTAAGTAGCTTTAATACAAAGAATTCTTTTTAGAAAATTACCAGAAGTATATACTCACAGTTGCAGATTTCTCTCCAGAAATAACAGTCCCCCTTTCTAGTCCTTCAAGACTTGGGCACGAGTGTGTGTCCCACAGTGTCACAGGGGAGATTACCCAGCAGGTACCCCCAAGGGCACATAACACTGGCAAGTGGTGCGGGGGGGGGGGGGGGAGCGCGCATGTCCATGTAGGCACCCCTACCCGAGAATCCACACCATAGGCAGCTGTCTACCAGCATACTGGATGGCCTGGGACTGCGCACAACCAGCACCACTGGCATAATGGCATGGCAGAATGGTGGCGGAGGGGTTCTGGTGGCGGAGGGGGCAGTGGCATCTGCCCACAGCAGACCTTGGCAAGCCCTGTTTAGGTGGGTGCCGTGCACTGCAACAGACAGGGTCTGGTGGATGAACAGTCATGGTATCCCCAGGGAATGAGCTGTCCCTGTGGCAACAGTGTGCTGCAGTACACACAGCCAGTATGTTCAGGAGCAGAAGGTCACAAGTTCAAATCCCAGCCGTGGCTACTGCCAACCCTTTCCCCATATTTTACCCGGTAATAAAGAAGGAACCTTTATTGCAGATAAAATAAACATGCCTAAAACGCCTATAGTTTACCCTACAGCACAAACACCATACATATGTGCAATCCCTAGAGCAGAGTTTCCAACTGCAGTCCTGGAGGGCAAACACCATTCAGGTTTCATGCTGTCCCTAATAACTATGCCTGTGCTGCATTAGTATGCGCCGCCCCATTGTATGCAAATGTATCTCATGCATATTCATTAGGGACAGCATGAAAACCTGAACAGTGTTTGGCCCACTAGGACTGGAGTTGGGAACCTCTGCCCTAGAGCAGCGGCCAACAGGGGCATAAACACCCACACCCACAGGCTCCACTATCCAAAGCCTCATGGAGAGTCAGGCTGTTGGGCCCTGCGTGCAGCAGCATCTCCCAATACTAGCACTTGCATACCTTAGCAATGCCACCCTAAACTTGGGAATACGTTACACATGTGTCAAAAGGTTGCTATGATTAATGGCAGATAACAATTCCTAAGTTAAGCACAATTTGCTGATAGAGCTGCATCATAGCAACCTTTCTGGTATCTGTGGAGTGTGTTTCAGTTTTGGTTTCTGACAGTGTTTACCACCCCGGGGAGTGACCCCCAACAGTATTGCGTACCATAGCCATGCCTGCATTGTGCCCAGGACTGGTGTGGTGCCCAGGGCTGCCAAAAGCCTCTATATTTGCACAATGCTGGCATAAGTATGGGAGTGTGTGTCTGTCTATCCAGTGTATTGTGGCTGCCTACATCTTACTGAGCCCACACTGCTTGCACTGTTTCCAGTGTTAGCCTGCCAATGTGCATAATGAGGAGCAAGGTACTGTGGGTATGGCCCAGACAGGGTGGCCTGGGCAGGATGCATCTGCACAAGGCATAGGGCAATGGCTCGGACATTGTAGTGCCCAGCCACCACCTGCACGGACAGGGTGGCCACAGCATGTCCTGCTGGGAGGTCACGCTCACCCTGACTGAGCAGTGACCACGGCATGGCTAGGTTCCCCCATAGTGTTTCTTTTAAGTGATGTTTATGGGTTCTCTTTTTTGGGGCCCAATCACTGACTTATCTGCTTGGTGGGTGTGCCCACATCTCCTCCAGGAACATGGACTAGCTAGCAGACTGTCTGCAGTTAGTATGTGTATGGCTGGCACACCTTGCAGAGTGCAGCGGCTGGAGACTCACTGTGTCCCCTGCTGGAGAATATCATATAGTTCATGTACCAGTTCATTGTAAACATAGCTACAGAAATGTGTAAGTTTTGATGTTCTATGTAAACCGCACTGATGCGGAATAGCACGGTATATAAGAGAATGTAAATAAATAAATAAACAAATATAGTGGTGGGGGGCAGTTGAGCATTTCCAGGCATGCTGTCTGTCTGCCATTGCCTTTGGATGCGTACAGGTCGATATTGACTGCGCTGTAGGGTGCCTGTTCCCCAGCAGGACTGGGGATGATGGTCTCCTCTACTACCACCATTGCAGGGATGTAGAATGTGGATCTGTTGGTGGGAGATCCTGTCCCCCACCCTGAGCCCCAGAGGGCACGTTGGGTGGGCCTACATAATCTGCCTATGGGTCCAAACACCCCCCTTCACTTAAATCATGTGACCATGGCACCCACACAGGATATGCACTATTCTGGGTGCATCATAGTCCACAAGGGCTAGACGTGATTGGGAAATACAGATGGACACAGGTGTATCTGCAAGGACTACCTATCACACACTGACACTGATGGCAACCTGCAGCATAGCCTATCGCAGCTAACCCAGGTGCTGCGGACCTGGTGCTGGGAGCCCCACCTCACCCTCAGGGTGAGCACAGTACCCCCACAATGTGTCGGTCTATAGCTACTCTGTGCCAGTACCACACACGGTCAGTTCCCCCTACCAGACCGAGGTTCTGTGAGGGTGCATACCCCATCTTGTGATCATCTGTAGACTGCTGATCTGCATGTTAACCCTATCCTGGTAACCACAGCAGACAGTTTGTGTGGTGACCTGCAGTCCTTCTGTAGCCAGCCAGGGGATTGTTAGTAGTTATAGAGATGTAGCCCACTGGTTACTTCACTGAGTGTAGAGGCAGAGGTCATGGGTTTGATCCCACAGTGGTGGTGTTATTTGATACGGCTGTCTGAGGCATTTCCTTTTTTAATTTAAATTAGTGCTGCCAGCAAAAACACCCTCACGGTGCTGTAATCTTAAGGTGCCTCATAAGGCGCCCTATAGGGAACATTATAAGGTGCCTTGGCGGACAGTGCACTTTATAATGTGCCCTCTGGAGTGCCTTATAGGGCGCCTTATGCGGCACCTTAGGTTACGGCACTATGAGGGTGTGTTTGCTGGCAGCACTAATTTAAATTAAAAAAGAAAATGCCTCAGACAGCACTGATTTAAAGTAAAGAGTAATGCCTCAGACAGCCTTACTCATTAAGACCACTGGGGGATCAAACTCATGACCTTTGTTTCATCAGCCAATGTATTAACCATTGTGCTACACCACTATTGCTGTGCTTGTAGGTCAGCGTGCCTAATTAAGGCTAATGCGCGTTTACGTGCCATGGCTCCCTCTATCGTGCGATAACAGACTTTATCGCGCGATAACCCGAAATGCTACCTTAAGACCAGAACGCCCACTACCTTATATGGCATTCGTCACAGTAAGACTGCAACTAACGCCGGTAACATTAAGACGGTTTAGTAAACATACCCCTTAGATTGTTTCTAATTGTTTTTAAATTGTAAGCCACCTTGATTCTAAAGGTAGTATATCAATTGTTCATAAATAAATACATTTAAAAAGGACCTGGAAATAGGAACAAGTGAGAAAATCAAATTTGCAGATGACACATATTTATTCAGAGTTGTTAAATGACAAGAGGATTGTAAGAAATTGCAAGAGGACCTTGAGAAACTGGGACATTGCATCCAAATAATAGAAGAAAATTAATGCACTTAGGGAAGAATAACCCAAACTATAGCTAAGGGATCACCTGCATGGAGAGGCAAGTGCACCTGCTCTTGCTGCCTTGCTGGGCAGACTAGATGGACCATACTGGTCTTTATCTTCCATCATATACTAAGATGCAAGGGTCCACATTAGGAATCACCAGCCAGAAAAAGGACTTGGCATTGTTGTAGATAATACTTTGAACTTCTCTGCTCTGTGGTTAGTGGTGGCCAAGAAAGTAAATAAAATGCTAGGAATAAGGGATGTGCATTTATATGAAATGGCATTTCCTATATCGTTTCATGTCATTTTCAAATGAAAAACAGAAGGAAAAAAACCTCCAAAATTTCCTTAACTTCCCATCTGTCATTAATAATGCTCACTTTAGCTTAGTAGTGCACACTGTTTGCCCACAGTACACCCTATTGAGTGATAATGTGCACTATTGAGCAGGGATGCACATTATTAATGAGAGATGCAAAGTGACATTTAAATAAAACAAAACAAAGGAACACAGGAAACTAAACAAAATGAACATTTTTAGCCTGCACACTCCTGCTAGGAATTATGAGGAAAGAAATGGTGAATAAAATAGAGAATATCATAATGCCTTTGTATTGCTCCATGTTGCGACTATATATTTAAGTATTTTGTGCAATTCTGGTAGCCTTACCTCAAAAAAGATATAGTGGAGTTAGAAAAGGTACTGATAAGAGCAACCAAAATGATAAAAGGGATAAAATGACCCTCCTATGAGGAAAGGCTAGGAGATTAGGGTACTTTAGTTTGGAGAAGAGACAATTGAGGAGATATGTGATAGGAGGTCTATAAAATACCGATTGGAATGAAATAGGTAAACATGAATTGATTGTTTTCTCTGTCAGAAAGTACAAAGACTAAGGGCCACACTATGAAGTTAGAAAAGTAGCTATTTAAAACAAATAACGTTTTTCTCTCAATGCATAATTAAGCTTTTATACTCGTTGCCAGTGGATGTGGTAAAAACAGTATAGCTGAGTTTAAAAAAATGTTTGTGCCTTACAAATACAACGGTGGTCACTTATTCTGCATTGCTCAGATTCTGAATGGTCAGAAGGGAAGATCCAGGGAACAGACCCTGTTATGGCATGAACAGCGATGGATTTACGTGTTACAATCAGTAGTCCCTGGGGGCTTAAATGCCTGAATAGAATGGGAAGTGTGTAAATAAAGACATTCCTGCTAGAAGGTGATGTGGGAGGGACGAGGTCCATAAATGGTGTGCGCATGCACGGCGTTTTTTCGTAAGCTGGCAGGATCTGAGACTGACTGGAGGTGAAGAAAGCCGGTAGAAGGATGAGTACAAAGCGATAATCCAGAAGTTTGGATGAGAAACAATCGAGAGCAGGGTAGGAGGTCCTTTACATAAAACATATAACATTCGTGATTTTAGTTTCTTAATGAAAAGTTTATGCATATTGAGAGCATGATTCATTTACATTACAGTGCTTCTTGCGTAATCCCCTGAAGAAACCGATGTGCGGTGAAACATAGATATAGCGCAGAAGGTGGCATTGGGAAACACTATGGAAGGCTAAGCACAGCTCTGAACAAATTGAGAAGCATATTGAAAGCTAAGTACAGTTTTGAGCAAGTTATGGAGAATAATTAATCTCAAGCAACTGGTATATATAATAAATGTCATTGATGCAAATTGAGGCATTTTCACAACGTATACATAAAGTTTTGATGTGTACAACGCCCAGTAAGTCTGAGACCTATTTGTTGCTTGAGTAAAGAACAAAAAAACAATATATATATTGTGGTGGCGAGACTGTAGTGGAGCCCAGGGAAATGGATAGAAAACAGATATTTACCCCTAAGCAGAAGAATAGTTCAGGGAGTTTTGACTTTGAAACTCCAGTCAAGGAAAAAAAACACACACATAGAGTTGCTGAGTGCAAGCCACGCCCTAGCTCCAAGGCAACCAGGGTAGGTAATGGGGAACACCCGGGGGCGGAGTCTGAAGCCATAGGGCAGCCCCAGTCATTTAAGCCTGAGGAAACAGGAAGAGAGGAGACACCCGGGGAACCAGGAAGGGAAGAGACAACCAGGGAACCAGGAAGAGAAGGGACAACCGAGGAACCAGGAGGAGAAGGGGAAGGTTCTTGCAAGGAAGCTGAGAGAGGGAGGTGTTCTAGAAGCAGCCTCAGGAAAGGTTCTCGTTGCAGCCAGCACACAGGAAACTACAGCTCTGAAGGAAACTCATGTTGTAGGAGCATTACAGCAGGCCCTGAAGACAGGAGGGTTTATCCTGAGGAAAGTGCTGTCTTTGAGCAGGGCATGGGCATGGTCCTGCCAGAACCTGAGGGAAGAGCTTCACCTCGAGGAAGGTCTGTAAAGAGCTCTGTTACTAGAAGTAAGGTGAGCCCATTTGAAACCTTGCATAGTTTATTGAAGGATAAGAATTCCCTCAGCCCTTCCAACATTCCTCAACCTAGAAAGGTCTCATTGGGAGAAGGTTTTAAAGTTATTAGAAGAAATAAAACCTGAAATCCCACAAGCTGATTCCAGCCAGATGCTAACTGACCCCGAGTATGAGAGCATGCAGGTAGATAACTATGATTCTGATAATAGTTCTGCCGACTCTCACATGGACTGTTCTTTGTGTGTAAAGCAAAGGTGAAGAAGCTGTAAGGTTTAAAACTGAGAAAACCCAGAAGCTTTGTACTTGCCTGTTCTGCTAGAAATGTTTGGAATGAAGTTGCTAACATTTTAAAGCTGGCAGAGAAGGTTCAGAAGTGCTGATTTGAATGCCTAAACGTATAAACAACCAGAAGTAAAGTGGGTTGTGCTTTGCATAGTGCTCAGTTTGGAAGAGCAGTTATTTGAGCTGAACTGAGCAAGGAGCCCTTAAGCTGTATTCTTGAACTCTGGAAAAGATATACTACTGGTATAACAAGCTGAGTGAAGCAGTTGCTACCGGTGTTACTGTGAAAGTTCCTTTTTCTTTATTTGGAGAAGTATCCTACTTTTGTTGCTGTATGTTTGAAAGGGCAAAAGAAGAAAAGAATAAATTTTTCCTGTATTTGCCTTCCACCCTCGGCTACTCATTTTTTCACAACTACAATCCCCAGAAGCCTTGGCTCTGGGGAACCCATACTACCAAGGGACAATAGGAGGTACGTCCACTGCCTATAGGCAACCGCCTAGCGAGCAGGGGGCATAACAGGTGGCATAGTTGGCAGGATTCTTTGTTTTGGCCTTTATCCACGCATAAGAAAGGATATTTACTACCATAAAGGAGGAGAAAAACTTCTGTCGGAAGCCTCTGATGACAGAGAGAACCTGCTGAGGAGTAAAGACCGGAGTGGCAGCAGAAGGACGGAACCGGAGCTGATTTCCCAGCCGGGACCTGTTTGCTGACAAACTCGAGTCTACACCTGCATCAGGTAACCCGTGTATAGGAGGGGTTAAAGCAGATACTGGTGCAGGGGGCTACAGCAGTGCTCAAAAAGGGGGTTCGAGAGAAAGAGGGCTGGTATTTGGAGCTGCACTTGGTGTGTTTTTTCTCTTTTCTGTTGTTTCAGCATCAGCTAGAGATGGAGCGTGGCAAACTTCTGAGCTGGATGGTGGAACAGTTCCAAAAGCAGCAGGAGATGTCTGCCAGGACCCAGGAACATACAGCTGCCATGATGCAAGCTCAACAGAAGCCGCTCCTGGAAATGATGGGCGCATGGTTAGGAGCGCAGAAGCAAACAGCGGAATCCATAAGGACAGCATCAGGTTCTTTGGGAGCCTTACAAGGACTGAGTTTACTGGGTAATGGGACATTTTCCTTTGGTCAGTTGACCAAGGAAGATGATATTGACGATTACCTGGAAGCGTTCGAGAGGGTAGCTCTCCTAAGTGGATGGCCGAAAGATCAGTGGGCAGTGCGCCTGGCAGCCTCCCTTACAGGGGAAGCGCTAGCGGCTTACAGGGCCATGCCTGCTGCCCTAGCCTCCAGTTACGAGGAGCTCAAGAAGGCAATAAGAGACCTTATGGGCCTAACCCCTATGGTCTATCGCCGCCTCTTGAGGAGTTGCAAGTTAAAACAAGGAGAAACACCGCGAGCTCTATGCCAGCGGATTAAAGGATTGGCATGTAAGTGGCTAACACCCGAGAGTAAAACAATAGATTCCCTGTTAGACTGCATTGTATTAGAACAGTTTATGGAGGCTGTCCCAAAAGATCTGCAGTCCTTTCTGATCCTTCAGAACTGCCACAACACCAATGAGGCTACCTCACTGGCGGAGCGCTTCCTAGAGGCCAGTTTGTTAAGCCAAGTGAAGGCTGGTGTTTCAAACCAGGCAGTCGCAGGGGTTTCAGAAAGGAGGGGAAGGTCAATGTCGGGAGAAATGACAAAGTTTATGCACATGGGAAAACCTGGTTATGCCCAAAGAAAATGTTTTTCATGGGGAGAGGAAGGGCATCTGAAGAAAGATTGTAAAGCAAGGACTGCCCTAATAACCGCCCCGTCCAAGGAGAGTGGGGAGGGATTTTTGTTGGCTGTAGAAGTGGAAGGTATCCCTGTAGATGCCTTGCTGGATTCCGGGGCGGATAAGTCCATGATCTCGCAGAGGCTCTGGAAAGAAATACAAGCCCAGGGTAGCCAGCTCCCAGAACCATCTGAGGGCAGCATAAAGATAAGGTGCGTCCGTGGTGCAGCGTAATCTTACCCAGTCCACACTGTAAGGGTAAAAGGTTTTGGATTAAAGCGGAACATATCTGTAGCAGTTGTCCCTAGGCTCCCACACGCCTTAGTCTTGGGGAGAGATTGGCCTCAATTTAGGCGAGGGCTGGCTGAGGGCTTACAACACAAGGCAGGTTTGACATCCACCCTGGCACAACCAGAACCCTTAGAGTCAGAGAGGGACTCTCCACCTAAGCTCGTAGGAGGTTTACCCAGCCCCAAGGATGAGAGCGTGTCCCTAGGGGATAAGAATAGGAAAAAGCAGGTAACCTCCTCCCATAAAGCCAGTGCTAAGGCAAGGTCAGTGCCTGGTCCTTTGTTTGGGACTGCCCTGAAGCAGGAACATAGGAAAATACCCCAAAGGCAGGAAAATGACAATAAGCCAAGATTTGTCCTTAAATTTTGCCGCACCACCCCGAATGCCAAGGTCCCAAAGCGAGCCTCAGAACAGGCTGCTGGCTTTGATTTGTATAGTGCAGAGGACATTGTCATTCCTCGACAAGGAAGAGCCTTGGTCGAGACGGGCATCCAGTTAGAGATACCACCAGGCTGTTATGGGCGTATTGCTCCTCGCTCGGGTCTGGCGGTGAAAAATTTTATAGATGTGGGTGCGGGGGTCATAGATCCTGATTATCGAGGGGCAGTTAAAGTGCTATTGTTCAACTTCGCACAGGAAGACATCAGGGTGAATATAGGAGACAGAATAGCCCAACTCATATGTGAAAGGGTAGGCTTTCCACCCCTGGAGGAGGTAATTGAATTGACCACTACCGTACAAGGGTTGGGAGGATTTGGCTCCACCGGCCGGGATGAGATAAAGGGTTTAACGGCAAGTTGTGAGGAGAAGGCAGATGTGGATCTGGGCCCACAACTGGCAGATTGTAAGGCAGAGCCGATTCCCAAAATAGGGGAGGAACTTTCATGGCCCCAACATCAGGCGTTGCTAAAGCTGTTACGAAGGTTTCTTGATGTTTTAACACCTGTACCAGGCGAAACCAGGCTTGTTGCCCACGAAGTAGTTACCCCTCAGGGAGAAATAGTGCGGCAGAGACCTTACAGGTTACCCGAGGCAAAACAGCGGGAAGTAGTGAGTCAAGTGCAGGAAATGCTCAGAATGGGGATAATAGAGGAGTCTAGAAGTCCCTGGAATAATCCCATAGTACTAGTCCCAAAACCCGACGGAACCATGCGGTTTTGCATTGATTTCCGGAAGGTCAATGCCATTTCACGATTTGACACCTACCCGATGCCCAGAATAGAGGAACTTCTTGATCGTTTAGGCCAGGCCACATATCTCACCACTCTAGATATGACCAAGGGGTATTGGCAGATTCCCCTCACCCGGGAATCTCGCCCAAAGACCGCATTTAGCACCCCCATAGGCCTGTTTCAATTCCGCAGAATGCCCTTTGGCTTGCACGGGGCAGCTGCGACGTGCCAAAGGTTGGTTGATCTGGTCTTACGCCCTCACCAACAGTATGCACCCGCATACATGGATGACGTGGTGATCCATAGCTCTAGTTGGGCTCAACACTTGGACCACATTGAGGCAGTTTTAAGGGCGATGCGACATGCAGGTATCACCTTGAATCCTGCAAAATGCATGTTTGGGGGGAAGGAAGTGAAGTATTTGGGGCATTTGGTAGGGCATGGTATAGTTAAGCCTTTGATAGATAAGGTTGAGAGTGTGAAAGCATTTCCAAAGCCCTTAACCAAGAAACAGTTACGCAGCTTTCTGGGATTGATCGGCTACTACCGTTGCTTTATTCCGCATTTCACGACGGAAAGTGCTGCCCTCACAGAAATGCTTAAAAAAATGCACCGAACCAGTAAAGTGGTCGGCGGCAGCGGAGCATGCCTTTACGCTCTAAAAAGGACAAACTCTGCTGTGCGCCGGTGTTGCGCGGCATAGACTTTAACCGACCATTTATTCTACAGACTGATGCGTCGGAAATCGGTTTAGGCGCTGTATTATCACAAAAACAGGAGGGTGGGGAACATCCCATCATGTTTTAAAGCCGAAAGCTAGCACCATCTGAACAAAAGTATTATACAGTAGAGAGGGAATGTCTGGCCATCAGGTGGGCTGTGGAGGCACTCAGATATTATTTGACAGGTCGTAGGTTCCTTCTGGTCACGGACCATGCGCCATTGAAGTGGCTGAACCGGATGAAAGACCACAACCCATGCCTTACCCGCTGGTATATGGCCCTACAGGCTTTTAATTTCCATATAGAGCACCGAGCAGGGAAATTACATACCAATGCAGATGCCCTTTCACGAATTACGGGCTGTGCGGTGGTTAGTACGCCAGCCCATAATATCTTAAGGGGGGGATGTGTAGTGGCGAGACTGTAGTGGAGCCCAGGGAAATGGATAGAAAATAGACATTTACCCCTAAGCAGAAGAACAGTTCAGGGAGTTTTGACTTTGAAACTCCAGTCAAGGAAAAAAAACACACACATAGAGTTGCTGAGTGCAAGCCACGCCCTAGCTCCAAGGCAACCAGGGTAGGTAATGGGAAACACCTGGGGGCGGAGTTTGAAGCCATAGGGCAGTCCCAGTCATTTAAGCTGGGGAACCAGGAAGAGAAGAGACAACCGGGGAACCAGGAAGAGAAGGGACAACCGAGGAACCACGAGGAGAAGGGGAAGGTTCTTGCAAGGAAGCTGAGAGAGGGAGGTGTTCTAGAAGCAGCCTCAGGAAAGGTTCTCGTTGCAGCCAGCACACAGGAAACTACAGCTCTGAAGGAAGCCCATGTTGTAGGAGCATTACAGCAGGCCCTGAAGACAGGAGGGTTTATCCTGAGGAAAGTGCTGTCTTTGAGCAGGGCACGGGCGTGGTCCTGCCAGAACTTGAGGGAAGAGCTTCACCTCAAGGAAGGTCTGTAAAGGGCTCTGTTACTAGAAGTAAGGTGAGCCCATTTGAAACCTTGCATAGTTTATTGAAGGATAAGAATTCCCTCAGCCCTTCCAACATTCCTCAACCTAGAAAGAGGTCTCATTGGGAGAAGGTTTTAAAGTTATTAGAAGAAATAAAACCTGAAATCCCACAAGCTGATTCCAGCCAGATGCTAACTGACCCCGAGTATGAGAGCATGCAGGTAGATAACTATGATTCTGATAATAGTTCTGCCGACTCTCAAATGGACTGTTCTTTGTGTGTAAAGCAAAGGTGAAGAAGCTGTAAGGTTTAAAACTGAGAAAACCCAGAAGCTTTGTACTTGCCTGTTCTGCTAGAAATGTTTGGAATGAAGTTGCTAACATTTTAAAGCTGGCAGAGAAGGTTCAGAAGTGCTGATATGAATGCTTAAGAAGTTACTACCAAAACGTATAAACAGCCAGAAGTAAAGTGGGTTGTGCTTTGCATAGTGCTCAGTTTGGAAGAGCAGTTATTTGGGCTGAACTGAGCAAGGAATCCTTAAGCTGTATTCTTGAACTCTGGAAAAGATATACTACTGATACAACAAGCTGAGTGAAGCAGTTGCTACCGGTGTTACTGTGAAAGTTCCTTTTTCTTTATTTGGAGAAGTATCCTACTTTTGTTGCTGTATGTTTGAAAGGGCAAAAGAAGAAAAGAATAAATTTTTCCTGTATTTTTCCTTCCACCCTCGGCTACTCATTTTTTCACAACTACAATCCCCAGAAACCTTGGCTCTGGGGAACCCATACTACCAAGGGACAGTAGGAGGTACGTCCACTGCCTATAGGCAACCGCCTAGCGAGCAGGGGGTGTTACAATATATAAAAAATAAAAAAAATAAAATATAAATACTGATTAGATATAAAAGATCAATGTGCCATCAGACACAGTATACTTTCAGGAATGATATCAGAGTGATAGACTACTTGTTTTAAAAAAATGTTTGGACAAATTCCTGGAAGAAAAGTCCATAAACCGGTATTAGAGAAGACTGGGAGAAAAATCACTGCTTATCCATGGGGATAAGTAGCATGAAATCTGGATACTTTTGGGATATCTTCCATAAAAAGTAGAATACAAAAAGGAATCTCACTTTTTAGAAAAAAAGCAACACATAAATCTTCCTCTGCTTTAAATAATTCTGGGGTATCAAACTTAGGCAACAGTCATGGTCTATTATAAGTAAAAAATCACTCCTACAGGTCCCAGTCTGCCTTTCATCATTTCATCAGTTACCCGTGTTTCTTTTTTCTGCAACACCAGTGTGCATCTGAAACCATATAAGCTTGCTGGGCAGACTGGATGGACCATGCTGGTCTTTATCTGCTGACATATTCTATGTTACTATGCTAAGCTTCCTTTGAAAGTATCTCTTTAAAGTCCACAGTCCATAAAACAATGTAATGTGTCCACAAAAATAGTTAGATGATAGTCAAATATAGAACTTTAAAAAAATTTTCTTAGGGCACATACAATATCATTGCACTTATATGCCTAAAGTATATGCATATATCCATTTGCTCACATAAATCACTAAAATACCACAATTTACATGGTGCATAATTTTACATGGTTCTTTATCAAATTACCCCCATAATAGGCGCTGCCCAGACAAATAAAAATATACAAAAAGAAGAACAATGGAAATAATAAAGGGGGCTGTTTTATAAGCCTTATTTGCGATTTACACAAGAATTTTGCCATTTAGGATTTAATTTTATATGGATTGCCCTTATTTTATGTATGGCATTGTGAATGTAAAATTGTAAGCTGCATAGCTTCTTTATGCATTGTAGTAAATGAAAGGAAATGAAGTATAATCAGCCATATACACGTGTCAATGCTCATTTAAGACACAAGAGGGTGCCAGCTCTGAGGGGTGTGCCGGGGAATGTTCTGGGCATAATAAAAATGGACATGTATACTCCCAATTTCATAAAGGAAATGGATGTTTAAGGCAAAATTCTCCACATTGGGATTTACGCCTACCCCCTGGCAAGAAGAGGTGTGAGTTTCTGCCAGCTGTTTACAGTAGGGATTGAGGATTTTAGCCTCCCTAATGCTCACTAAGTTTATTTCCCGTTCTGAATTGAAATGAGTTAATGACAGCATCCTCTGTGGTTAACTAGCAGTATCTACATGTCTAAGTTTGCGAAACAGCTCAGATGCATGTTGAAATGCCGAAATATACACATACAAGGCGTAACATGCCGGCACCTACATGAGTAAGTTGCTGGGTTTCTCCATTGATTTTTCCTTCATTTAAACTCCTCCTACCACACGTGGCTCCTCCTACCACACGTGGATATAAAGCCACATCATTGACACTTCCTTTTATGTATTTTAGAATCAGCATCATGTTTCACAGAGTTGTTTCTGCCATCAGAAATGAATACGTCCCGACATCAGCATCTCAGTTATGACCTCCATCTAAAATGTGCCTTCACACAAACAGTCCACAAAACCAACGTTCAATAATGGCAGAAAGGTATAAAACATGCTCACAGTTGGTGGTCGTTGCCTAGCTTTCTTTGGCATCTCTCTGAGATAACGTCCTTGGAAGGAAGGGGACTATACACTCCTCACTTCTGTCACATGGCTTCTTTGCTTTGTCAGGTGCCTGGGGGAGGAGGGGGGCTCTCTCCTTCTCCTCGCAGCCAGTATTGTGAGATTTTGATAGGGCCCCCTTCTCTCCTTCCCATAATGCAATTAAAGCATTCAGTGACAACACTCTCACACAGACATTAGTTAACTCTCTCCTTCTATGGGACTAACTTGGTTTGGTTTGGTTTAGGCATTTGATATACTGCCCTTTACTTACGCATCAGAGTGGTTTACATGTATATACTAACAGGTACTTATTATTCCCTTGTCCCCAAAGGGCTCACAATCTAAGGGATATGTTTACTAAACCGCGGTAGTGTTACCCACATTAGGTTCCGTGGTAATGGTATGAATGCCCATATAAAAGAATGAGCGGTGCATCGTTACGGCAAGCTGTGTCAGGAAACGCGCATTACAAGGCGCCTTAGGCTAACGCATGTTACAAGGTGCCCTATAGGGCACCTTACAAGGCACCATATGATAAGATGCCTTTTAAGGCACCCTGTAAGGTGCCTTATAAGGTGCCTTGTAAGGAGCCTTATAGGGCTCCATAGGCTAGGCGCTGTATTAGGCACCCCTGGACAAGGCACCCTAGAAGGCACCCTGGGTTATGGAAACATAGATTAAGGTGCCCCAACAATGTTACGGTGGCCTAGGTTAGTGTGCCCTAAGGGCTGCAAGGTGCCTCAGGATGACATGCATGACCTGTGAGGCATAGAAACAGATGTAACCCTAACCCTGGATAGAGCACCGAGGAAAGGCAATGAACAGGTGATGGAAGGAGGGAGAGTTGGGAGCTGCTGGACCTGCCATATCTGCGGGCATCCCATGTGGCTGGCAGTACTGGTGACAAACATGTTGGGGGCAACTGTACCACAGCACAGGGTGTTGGCAATGTAAAGTACTGGAAAGACAGTGGGTGGCAGATGATGGGAATATGTGTCCCCCAGTGGAGGCGGAGGTGGCAGGAGAGTTACAATGATGGGTAGACAGAGGAGTGGTGGTGCCATGCAGATCAGGCACAGGCGAGGCAAGCACGAGGAGGCGCAATGCAGGAAAGGGTACCAGTGCAGGACATGGGGTGGCAGCCTGCACAGGAGGACAGGACTCTACACAGCTGACAGACTCAGATAGAGGGACTGAAGGATTGTTGGCAACTGTGGTGAGGGTATTATGGGCTGGCAGCATAGATCTGCAAAGATATGACTGTGACAGGCATGCAAAATATTTGAGTTGGACAGGCATGTAAGGAGGGAGCAACAGGGAGTTGAATCCATGACCACTGCCTAGAAAGTCATTGTACTAACCAGTAGGCTATATCTCTATGGCTTGTTGCACAGCAAGGGCTGGGTACAGATGGACTACAGGTCACCGCACAAACAGTCTGCTCTGTGTGCCAGGATAGGGTAACCCCACCAGCACTCAAGATGCAATGCACATGCAGAACAGTGGTCTACAGCTGGTCACTAAATGGGGTCTGCACCTCTCCGGTACCACAGCTTGGTAAGATGGACTGATAGTGCGTGATACTGGCACAGAGTAGCTACAGACCTTGCCATTGTGCAGGTCCTGTGTTCACCCTGAGGGTTAGGATGGGCGCCAGCACTAGGACTGCAGTACATGTAGTGCTAGAGATAGGTCCTGCTGCACATCCCCATCACTACCAGTATGATACAGGTGGTCCTAGCAGTGCA
This sequence comes from Ichthyophis bannanicus, assembly GCA_033557465.1. Taxonomy (NCBI): domain Eukaryota; kingdom Metazoa; phylum Chordata; class Amphibia; order Gymnophiona; family Ichthyophiidae; genus Ichthyophis; species Ichthyophis bannanicus. Next base: position 135,352,404 of record CM066040.1, read on the forward strand.
ACTGAAGGTACCTCTGTGCCCAGCTGTGTTAGTGCGTACCTAGTGTTAAGGTCTGGCTGCCATGGGCACCTGTTATCAGGGCAGAGGGGTATCTAGCCTCGCATGAGGTGTATGTAGCACTGCCCCTACAGGTCAAAGTGGTATACACTATATACCCCAAAGGGCCCACAATCACCCATTTTGTAGGTGAGGGAGTGGAGGGACAGGTGCCTGAACCCCAGGGAATAGCTGTAGGACCAGCAACCCCCATCCTGATGGCAACAGACAGCTCTCCAGGGCTGGTACACAAGACCCATACCTGTGACTGGGGCAGTGGCAGACCAGCAGCAATGCAGGGGGGAGGGGGATGGGCAGGCCTGGGAACCCTCAACTGCCCCACACCACAGTCTGCCATTCACCAGCAGACAGCACAGTCAGACTGCACCTGCAGCAGCATACAAGGTGTTCCAACCATGCACAGACTAACTGCAGACAGTCCACTAACCAGTCGCTAGTACATGCTCACAGAGGACACATGTGCACTCAGACATAGGATGTACAACACAGACACCAAGCAGGTATGTCAGTGATTGGGTCCCAGAACTGGGATCACACAGGTATTACTGGAGATAAACAGTATAGAGCACTATGGGGGAACCTAGACATGCCATGGTCCCTGCTCAGTCATGGTGAGACTGACCTCCCAGCATGACATGCTGTGGCCACCCTGTCCATGCAGGTGGTGTTTGGGCACTACAATGTCCCAGCCATTGTCCTACTCCCTGTGCAGATGCATCCTGGCCAATCCACCCTCTCTGGGACATACCCACAATACCTTGCTCCTCATTATGACATTTCCAGGCTAACGCTGGTAGAAGTTGGACATTGTGGGCCCAGAGCGGGGTGGGCAGCCACAAAACAATGGATAGACATACACACACACACACACACACACTCCTACTGCAGCAATGTGCAATGATAGGGGTGGTTGGCAACCCTGCCCGCCACACTGGTCCTGATCACAGTGCCGACATTGCTAAACTGTGCAGGAGGTAGTAGTGGTGCTATGATGGTACCTGCAGCTCTGTGCTGGGGCCAACAGCCTGACTCTACATGATGCTTTGGATAGTGGAGCCTCTGTGACTGGGTGTTTGTACCCCTGTTGGCTGCTGCTGTGGGGATTGCACGGTTTGATGTTGTATCTGCATAGTAGGGTAAAATATTGGGATGTGCTCTGCAGGATCCACAACTGGGACTTGAACCAGTGATCCTCTACTCCTGGATACACTGGCTGTGTATACTGCACCACAGCATTGCCACAGAGGCACAGCAGTCCCTGGGGTTACCTTTACTTCTCCTCAGCCAGACCTTTTCTGTTGCACTGCACACCACGTACTGGTACAGGGCATGGCCTAGGTCCACTGCAGGCAGGCATGTGGTGCCACTGCCCCCTCAAGCATGAGCACCCCCCCCCCCCCGCCATGTTGACATGACCATATGCTGTTGGTGCTGGTGTGCACCATCCCAGGCCATCCACTCTGCAGGTAGGTGGGTGCCTAGGGTGCAGTGTCTGGGGTGGGGGGGCATACATGGTCATCCACACATTCCCCCCCCCCCATCACTGTCTACCAATATTATGTCCTTTCCACATGGGGGAGGGATGGCTGGGGGGATGTCTGGTCTGCGCCCTAGCAACTATTGGTTAGGGTGGTCAACGAAGTTGTAGATTGTGTTTGGCCTTGGTCAGCTGCTGTCTTGCTGATTTCCAGTTTCTATGTGCCACATAGGTGACAGCCTGGTCCGCCCTGTACCCCAGCTGCCCCCCACTACATGTCCTGCCTGCAGCCCCCTATGCCCCATTTGCAACATCACCATAGTTCCCTTTCATACCTGAGCACTATGCTGTTGCTGCAAATGGAGCTATCACCTTTTTCAGGCTCCCTGCCTATGCTGTACATTGCTGACACTGGAATGGCTTCTCTCTCTTGCAAATGTGTGCTAACACCAGGTTTTCAGTCGCAGTAAGATTCAGCCCTTCAGTTCCCTGTGTTAGTGTTGAAGAAGCCTCTCCCCACCCATTGACCCCTTCTCTCCACTCTGTGAGACATAACACAGCTGGTGACATTCCCACATGTTATGTAACCTTAACATTATATAACACACATTAATGTGGCCTCTGCTACATTACTGCAGTTTAGTAAACATACCCCTAAGTGTACCTGAGGCAATGGAGGGTTAAGTGGCTTGCCCAAGGTCACAAGGAGCAGCCATGGGACTAGAGACCCCAGTCCCTCCAGCCTGAGGTTACTTGTCCCCATGCAGGAATTGAACCCCCAGCCCTCCGGCCTGAGGTAACCTGTTCCAACCACTGAGCCATGCCTCCCTCCTTATGGCCACTTTTGGCCCCTCTCAGCTCTTGGGATATAGGATGCACCCAAGTCTTGGGTCCTACCTTCTCTGTGGCTTTTAGGGTTCAACTCCTCTCATTTTTGCAGTGCTTTACTACAACTGCTCTTCCAGCCCCTGTCACAGTTTCTCTCCCCTTTCAGAAATGCAATCCAGCAGCACCTTCAGAATCTTTTCCGGCTCTGATTTATCTTCATTTCCCCTGGCCCTTTAGGGATGGGAATCTGGCAGATCCTGTTCTCTGTTCTCTTTGCGTGTAGGATCTCTCCTCTTGATCCCTCTCCTGCTCCTCCTATCTTACTTTTAAGCACAGCTTGTTCCTCTTTGGGGCAAGCTGTGGGAGCTCGTTGTACCACTGGCCCCCTTTCTTCCTCCCTTCCTCCAAAGGTTTCCTGAGGAAGACCTCTCTCCTAGGCCACCTCCTCCTTTGCAGGTGGCCAGGCTTCTACCTTGTCCATCCTGTGGTCTCCTATGTGGAAGGGTCTTTGCCACTCCCTAATTTCCACTCTTAAACTTCTCTTCAAAACGTTAGGAACGCCTACGGCCAGGATTTCTCCAGATTAGACCAACTCTCATTAGTTTTGATGGGCACCTTCTGGAGTAGGGACCCAAAACGTTAATCCTGACACTTCCAAGGCTGGCATATTTTGGCATTATGCTACAACTTTGTTTATTGCATCATATAAAGTATTAGCTTTTCATTCCTCTGTGACTCATCATTAAAATTCCACCGGCTTTCTGCATTCCACTTCCCTGGCCTTACTGTTGGATTCCTTTTCTCCTACAGGCCAAAACAGAACATGTCCTTCTTTGTACTTTGCACTGCTTTTCTAGAAAAACCATCTATGCCTTTATCAGTACCTTTCATACTTGCTGTAAAATATTTTACATTGTCTTTTTCTTCATCTGTCATGGCCTGAATAATTTTTGTCCTAGTGCTTTTTTTTTTTTTTTGCTAATAATCTTGCCCGTGCTTTTGACTTTGCTGGTTTATGATCTCAAACTTTAATGAATCTTTCATTAGATACATGGGGCAAAATAAAACTTGTTTTATTGTTATGACAATACATGGGCTGGAAATGGCTATGTATTACAATATGACAAAATAAATCCAGTCCTATATGCAAGGGCTCATATTATAATCCCTTAATACTCTAAAGGATAATACAATAGAACAAGTGGATCCTTAAGGGACCTCAGAATTTTTGTTTTAATATTGCAAACATATTAACTCTATATCCACTACAGGCAATGAATTGACACTTCCAAAGGATGGATTAATCTACTGTTTTGAGAAATGGTTGAAAAAAAAATCACGAATGAGAAAAGCAGGTGAACTCAGATGAGCGATAGGCTCTTCTCATTAGTTCTAAGATATGCTTTCTTCTTTCCATTGGTCCATTCTTTATTTCTTATATGGGCAATGACCTAAGTAATGAGTTAGGGAAAGCTACAGCTTCAACCCACTGGCTTTTCTGGCTTCCTGTTGTGGCACCCAAGCATTAATACAATGAGTCGCTTCATAAAATCTCCTTTGGGACCGTAACAGTGGTTTTTATTCATTGATGGAATTCGTTAGTGCCCAAACTTCATAAAACAGGACAAATCGGTTCTTAAAGAGGAATTTTCAAATGTGGAATCTGTTATAATGAAAATTAAAGAGCTCTGCATCACTGGGGTGAAATGCCATTCAGTTCTCACATAGGAACATAGCTCACATACAATCTTCTTTTGTATAGAGTTGTAGTGCTGACATCAGCATGTGGTAGTTAAGAGGGGCTTATAAAATACAAGTTCATGATAGCCAAAGCATTCAATGAATGTTCAGCCATGGTGGAACACTGAGAAAGTGAGAGAAAAGGGTAAGAGAAAATCTCGTCGCAAGCGTTAGGATGGAGTAGCTGCCATCTTTCCAAGTGTACGGCATTATTTCACACAGTAATTTCAGCTTTAGTCTACTTGACAAGAAGAATTCACATCAATCACTGCCAGTACTTTGGAAAATAATTGCAGGTATTCAAAAGACAGGCTTTAGCAGTGTCTCTGCTTCCACCTCTGTTCCCATTCTTGATGCTGTGGGTAATTTTTAAAAGCATTTCTGCAAGCAAACCAACAATTTATGCACAGAAATGTCCTCTTCTAATATTTTCCAGGGTGTATATGTTTTATAGATGCATCTATACATGTATCAATTATCCACATGAGTTAAATGGCCTGATATAAAATTACCTTCCCTCTGTGCAATGGAAATTAACCACTTTGTGGAGAATAACGTAAGGCTGTGAATCAAGTTGATGAAATGAACCCATTCAGCCCGATATTCAAAAGAAGTTATGGTTTGGCTGCTGGGTGGCCAATACATAATTTCTATAAACCTATGGACAAGGGAATTTTATGGATAGTATGAGGCTGTTTAAAGTGTCAAATGGCCCAGTACTATCCATATAATTATGGGTTGGGTTAGGGAAGCATAGAAGGTAGTGCTAGGAATTATCCATTTAGCAGCAATAGCCAGCTTCTAAGAGGGCAATTTTATAAACAATTTTCATGCATAAAGCGCTATTTTACACATATAAAGGGGCTCTTATAAAATTAGGTCATATCTAAAAGTATATGAAGTGCAAGTCGGTGCATACCAGTACCATAGTTATGCTCAGGGATAGAGTTTGATGTCGATATGCACTTTGGGGCATGGTTATTAAAGTGCACTATTAGAGCGGGGTTTAAATATGGTTTAGTGCTACACTAAAAAGCAGCACAGACCCCAGCACCACTATCTGGGGTTATACATGATGGAGTGGGCACTGGATGGGCTATGGGGGTAACACAGGTGATGATGCAAGGTACAGCTAGCACAGACATTAATGGCGTGAGCTAATCACACCTGCTGCCCTTAACATGGATGCCCTTAATGCCACCTCAATAGCCCTCGTGCCAGCTTGTGCAATGTGGTGTCCTGGGGATGGACACACACATGCTCTGAAGTCAGCACAGATCCCACACCGGTGACGTGGCCTACACATGCTTTACTGGCATTGGCCTTAGTAACCATGTCCCTGTTATACGTTAACATTTACACCTGCTCTTAAGCAGGCCTAATGGTTACACCTCCAACCAGACATGATTTCTGCAGGATGTGTGCTAGTCTATCATAAACACACATAGGGGATCTTTTGCTAAAGTGCGTTAAGCAGTTAGCACAGTGTATAGCACCCACTAATCCTGCAGTAACTGTTAGCCCAGGCCCAGTTTCCATGACAACTGTGCTGTTAACTGGGCTGGTTAAAAGGTAGAGTGTGGACAAGGTGAGTCCCTTTGAGTCAGTGCAGTTGCAGTAACTGCAAAGGTGTGATATTAGAGTGGGTGCATATACTGCCAACTCCATAGGTGGAGTCAAGTACCCCCATGCTATTTTTATGCTGTGTTAGTGCAGGCTGCAGTATGTTAATAGCCAGGACTATGTTTTCCATGCACCTGACAGTGAATCCAATGGTGTTGCACCTAACCCACTGCAGTTTTGAGTTCTATGGCCTTGTTAGGCACAACACCATAGCACCCTTTAGTAAGAAAGGCCGATGGTTGCCTATGGGGCAGATCCACTAAGCACAAGTTGGGGTCACATTATTAGCATGGGGCTTCACGCTAGCTGCAAGAGCAGGTAGAACCGCCCACCTTCAGTTACTGTGGGTTGCCACGGTAAACCCACCGTGGGAGCAACTAATGCCATCCATTGGTAGTGCGGGCTTCTACCACCTGCGCTACCACTGCTGCAGCAGCAGGTCTCTGTCCCACCCATCTGCTACCCTGGTGCACACTTCCCGGGTACCACACGTCAGTAAACATGCCCCTTTGTGTCTTTATAAAATAGGCACCTTCTCCATCCCTAGGATCTAGGCACCCTCTTATAAAATTACCCCCTAAACAGATACATTTTGCTTTAATAGTGCTAGTACAGTGAGCTGTCAATGCGTATATTTAGCAGCACTCCCTCGACTGATAGAGACACTGAATACATGGTTTAAGGTAAGTATTGGAGCCAGCGATTAAACTGGTGACCATGCCAGCTGAAAATCCAGCCCATTGATTTTAAAGATAAAAAAAAGAATGGGAGGGATATTCAAAGGCATTTAGGCAGTTTCTAAACTTGCAAATTGCCTAAATGCCACTCAGCTGGATATTTAGCTGCACCGACATGGTTAGTGCTGCTGAATATCCCTGATTTCAGCCTCTAAGCCCCCAATACTAGCTGGCTAGCATCAGTGCTGAATATTGCCCTTGACCTGTTAGCTAACTCGCTAGCCGATCAACCCAGATATTCAATGCCGGTGGCCAGATATGACCCTTGGATTGAATATCCGGGTTTAGAGTTCAGTGGTGACGTTAGCCCTCACCACCACTCCACTGAATCTGCCCCCCACCCCCAATAATCTTATCCTTTGGCAGAAAGAAGATAATTGTGCATGCATGATTATGTGAAACTATACTAGCAAATATTAAACGTATTAAGCATCAAGCACTGCAGAGCACCCTGATCTCAGAAAGATGGTTCTGCTTTGAAACACCTTGGAAGAAGGGTTTCAGAATGATGCCCTACAGCATTTTCAGAACATTATTTTAATTAAAAGACAAGCACACAACATGAATACAGCTTACCACATGCAATTTAAAACACAGCAGCCTTTATTTCACTATCATATATGAATTAAAGTATCAAGAACTGCTGGTAGAATAATAATAGAGTATGGATTATTATCCTGACAGCATCTGCTGCTTTCCTGACTCTGTAAAATAAAAGTCGGAACGTGTAATCCTGATTTGGAGCCAGAACACAGAGTTAAGCAAGACTGTACCTGAAGCAAACAAAGCAATGCGAGCAAGACAGGATATGGACTGGTACATCCAACCACACAAGCATCTGACTTGAGACATAACCAACTGGATTAATTTACATGCGCTATTTAAAAAATAATTATAACAACTGAAAAAAATAACATGCTAAAATTTAAATAAAGAAACAAAATTTTAAAGCTGAAAATAAAAAGAACAAGTGCACATAAATTTACATGCCATCATTGCAAGCAAGTCACCGATTTTGATCACATGCACGGGGATGGGTGATGTTTAGACAGACACTATTCTGAAATTATGCACGTCAGGGTGATGGCACATATTTTTGGAGTGAGTGAACACGACACACAACTTTTTAGTTATTGGTTCCTTCCTTTTGGAATTCTCTTCCAATGGAAACGTGTGCGGAATCCTTACACAAAACAATTTCAATCCTTGTAAGAAACATATTTGTTTGCCAGAGCCTTCCAGGCCCCCTTGGGTTGGAGCAGGGGTAGGACCTGAGCTAATTTTGTCTATCTATGTCCTTTCTATATATGTGCCTTTGCCTCTAGGTTACTTTCCTTTCCTGTATTTTAATTGGCATTTGTTTGTTTTTCGTTATGTAAACCATTTCAGTACTAATCGTGGGAGGCGATATAGCAAATTTTAAACAAACATAAATAAACATGGCAAATTGTGCCTCATTAGGGCAGCAGTGGATGTAGGACTGTATGAAGCATCTCTTTGAGTGGTGTGGTGTATACATTTGTGCCTATCTTGAAAGAGTATGTGTGTGTCTGTGTAGTGGGGGGAGGGGTACAAAGGTGACATGTGTGTGTAAACATAGTGAGTGGTGTTGGTATGTGTGTGTCTGTGCCAGGGTGGTGTGTGTCTATGTGTGTGTGGTGGCATAAGGGGTAGATGTAGTGCTCTGAGGTATTTGTCCATGCCTATGTGATTTGGGAGCTGCAAGCAATATACAATGTTTAGGTAAAACGCCACACCCTTGAGGCAGAGTTGTAAAACCTGCAAGCAGGTCGGACGAGAGGAAGTGCCCTGAATACACAGCAAAATTAAGACTTTAGTGGCAATGAACAATGGCACATGAAAACCACTAACAATGGATCTACAAATAGTTAAGTACAAATGAGTAGCATTTACAGCATGCAAAAGCATGGTGTGATTGTGATGGATGATTTTTAAAGGTTGCAGAGTTTTAAGTCCACAGAGCCCCTGTAGACAATACAAGTTATGAATGTTTTAATATAAATAAAAATGAAAAAAAGATATTGAAAGAAAATAAAATCAAATAAAGGTTGAGTGTAATAAGAACTGATGACTGATAAGGGGAGCGTACAGGAGAATATATGCAAAAAAGAACCGCATTAAGTTTTTCCCATGATGGCTCCATGCTGATGTTTCTTCACGCTCCTTTTCAAGTTTTTATTTTTTTATTTTAAATATTTTATTTTGAATAACACAGAGAAATACAACGTACTTTGTATGCAACCTTATTCTATCACCCCCCCCAGTCTCACCTTCTATACATTCAACAGTAGATAGTCTACTACAGTTTACAGTATACTTGCTCCCTCTTTTTATTTATGTAACCATCCACCATCCTTAATTACCCATCTAGCGAGTGTACTCGTTCTAGCTAAACCCTCCCCATAAATCCCCCCATCTATACTACCCCCTTCCCTTCTTCTCCCCCTCCCCCCTTAGCCTACATTCACTTAAATCGATCTCCCGCCTTCCATGACATTGTCTACTGAGGCAGTGCCTATACCACACATCCGCACTGAGTGTCTACCATGCAGCCTTCCGTACATCCTCCTTCCTTCTCCTCTCCTCCTCCCTCCAAACCTCCAACCACCTCCACATCCTCTTCCATTGTTCCGCACTCCTGCCCCCATTCCCACGGAGCTGCTCTGTCAATTTGTGCATCAGGGTCACCTCTGCCACTCTTCAAACAAAGCCTGACAACTGTGGCGCACTCTGTCCCCCCAATGCAGGACTATCTCGCATTAAGCTGCCACTATGCAGTGATGCAGTACCCCCACTTCACGCCTAGGTATATCCTCCTCAAGTTGGTGCAACAGACATATCTCAGGTCTTTGTTGCAAACGATAGCCTGTCATGCTATGAATCACTTCAAGAATCTGTGCCCAGTAGGCCTGTATCCGAGCACACGTCCACCACATATGCATCCAGTCCCCCCTCTCATGACATCCCCACCAGCAAAGATCATCCTGTCCCACTCCAGCTCGCTTTCAACGTACTGGCATCCAGTACCATCTAAACAATACCTTATAGCAGTGGTTCTCAATCTTTTTTGTACCGTGACCCCTTTTACCATTGGTCAACTTGTGATGACCCCCAATGATAAAATCAAAAGCGTCTCTCTTCCTTTACTGTTAACGCATTGTCACTGTAATCATTTGTTGAATTATTAATATATTATAGGCCTTTACAATATGTTTTTATTTATAAAATTTACTTATTTAAACCACAATAATTAATCACAATAACAAGTAACAATATATGATTCTGAAATTATTATGATTTTGTAGTCAATGGTTTTAGTATGCTTTATTCAAAAAGACTGACGAAGGGCAAAAATGTTGGTGTTGTCAAACCTAAAAAGTAGGCCTATGCTATCAGTGCGAAGGTTGTGCTTGCTTCCTTCTCGCAAGATGTGAAATTCTCGGCTCAGTCTTTGCGAGAACACAACAAAGATCATCTTCTGCAGCAAGTCTATTTTGGTATTTACTCTTGATAAGCAACAAGCTTGAGAAGCCGGTTTCACACAGATATGTTTTTGGAAAGTGGAAGAAGTAGACGCAACACAATCTCAGACAGTCTAGGATAGAATTGAAAATACTTGTTCCAGAATTTAATTACTAACATTGAAGAAAAAACATTTTTCGCTGCATCGCTGGTAATGAGTTCAATGAACTCTTCTTGTGCAATCTCAGGAACATCCTCAACTTTAACTGTGAATGGACTTCTGGCAAGTGCAAATGGTGTGCCAGGTAAATTTGGAAAATACGCTGAAATTTCTTCTTCCAGCATTTCTAAGTGCTGTTTGACAGAAATTATGGGGTATGTTTATTAAACCGTCTTAATGTGCGCTCTGTGATGTTATCGCGCAATAAGGTAATTTATCGCGTGATAATGGTGCTTTATCGGGCGTAGAGGTACCTTAGCGCGCGATAACGCACGCAGCGGCGCAAACGAGCGCTGAAGGTGGAGAAAGGCTCCCGGAGGGCGGAGGAAGGCTCCCCAGGGGCAGAGAGAAGGGGTCAATGGGTGGAGAGTGGGAGGGGAGAGGCTCCCCGCACACTAACGCTGCAAAATCCGAGGCTGAAAACTAACACCAGTGAAACCCTGGCGTTAGAGCTGATTTAAAGGGAAGAGAAACCATTTCTGTCAGCAATGTACAGCAAAACCAGGGAAACCTAAAATATGTGATAAGTGTGATACATGTGCACGGAACAAAAGGGCAAATAAACAGTGAAAATGAACAGAAGAAAATGGAAAAATAAAATAACCAAGCTGGGCAATAGTGATCTCAATGGGAAACATCAAAAAACACTCCCAAGAAAGCACCAAAAAAAGGATATGAATTCTGGAAGGGTCCAAGCTCCGTCCACATACAAGGTGAATGAGCCCACAGTGAAATTGCGCTGTGCAGGGTTTTCCTTTCCATCGGACAGGTTTCCTATGGCATGCACATGTGCGGAAACAGCAGGGCGGGCATGTCGGAATGGCCAACTGGACAGATGCTTGAAAATGGGATACAGAGGGCTGCAGGCGGCACATGCTGTGGTGCAGCTGGGGCACAGTGCGGACTAGGCAAATGCCTAGGTGGCACTTAGGAATGCTGAAACTGTACAGCAGCCGAACAGCAACTGATGAGGGCCCAACATGGGCATGAGTGTGTTTATCACAGTGTCACAGGGGATACTACCCAGCAGGTACCTTCAAGGGCACAGAACATTGGCAGGCGGAGTAAGGGGGAAGCGTGGACGTCTATGCAGGCAACCCACCCCAGAACACGCACCATAGGCAGCCGCCTACCTGCACACTGGATGGCCTGAGACTGTGCACCACCAGCACCACCAGCAGAAGGGCATGTCAGCATGGTGGCAGAGGGGTACTGGTGGTGGAGGGGGGCAGTGGCAGCTGCCCACAGCAGACCATAGCCTAGCCCTGTGTAGGTGAGTGCCATGCACTGCAACAGACAGGCCCTGCCAGACAAACAGTCATGGTATCACCAGGGAACGCGCTGTCTCTGTGGCAACATGGTGGTGCAGTGCACACAACCAGTGTGTTCAGAGGCAAAAAGTCACAGGTTCAAGTCCCAGCTGTGGTTCCTGCCAACCCAGTCCCCATATTTTACCCACTACTAAAACGTGCTAATACAGACATAACCTTTATTGCAGATGACATAAACATGCCCAAAACACCTACATTTTACCCTACAGAGCACAGAAACCATAAACAGGCGCATTACCTAGAGCAGAGTCTCCCAAATGCAGTCCTGGAGGGCCAAACACCATTCAGGTTCCATGCTGCCTCTAATAAAGATGCCTGTGCTGCATTTCTATGCGCTGCCCCCATGGTATGCAGATGTATCTCATGCATATTCATGAGGGACAGCATGAAAACCCGAACCGTGTTTGGCACACCAGGACTGGAGTTGGGAACCTCTGCCGTAAAGCAGCAGCCAACAGGGGCAGACACACCCGCACCCACAGGCTCCATTATCTAATGCCTCCTGGAGAGGCAGGACATTGGGCCCTGTGTACATCTCCCAATACTAGCACTTGCATACCTTAGCAATGCCACCCTAAACTTGGGAATACGGTACACAGCTATCAAAAGGTTGCTATGATTACTGGCACATAGCAATTTCGAAGTTAAGTACAATTTTCTGATTGAGCTGTATCATGGCAACCTTTCTGATGTCTGTGTAGTGTGCTACCGGTCTTGCGTCTGACAGTGTTTACCACCCTGGGGAGTGACCCCAACAGTATTGCGTACCATAGCCATGCCTGCACTGTGCCCAGGACTGGAGCAGGGTGAGAACAGTACCCGCACAATGTGACGGTGTGTAGCTACTCTGTGCCAGTAACACACACGGTCAGTTCCCCCTACCAGGCCGAGGTACGGTGGGGGTGCATACCCCATCTTGTGATCATCTGTAGACTGCTGATTTGCATGTGCAGTGCATCATGGGTACGGGTGGGTTAACCCTATCCTGGTGATCACAGCAGACTGTTTGTGTGGTTACATGCAGTCCTTCTGCAGCCAGCCAGGGGCTTGTTAGCAGCTGTAGCCCACTGGTTGCTTCACTGCCTGTGAAGCCAGAGGTCATAGGTTCAAACCCACAGTGGGGCTATTTGATAGGGCTGTCTGAAGCATTGTCTATCTTTAATGTACATTATGTGGTGAGGAGGAGGCAGCCCAGCATGAAAATAAAGGAGAAAGAAGAACTTTTTCTTCTGCTCGGGGGATGGGTTCACTAGAACACATACATCACAGCAGAATCCCTGAGAGAAGCCAAGAGGGTAGTGCTAGGCTTAAGTCACTCCCAGACCTCATGACAACCTCAGGCAAGAGTAGGAGGTACAAGTGGGTGGAGTCAGGAAGGGAGTTGCCCTGCTCAGCGTTTAAGTTTGAGGGAACAAACAAAGTGACCAGAAGGGCCAGAGAGGCAAGGAACTCCAGAAGGGCCTGGGAAGGCAGAAAGGCCAGGAACTCCAGAGAGGCCAGGAACTGCAGAGATGCAGGAGAAAGCAAACACAGCAAAACCAGCAACCATGAAAGAAGCAGATACAAAGTGAGTAGCAGCAGAGACAAGAGCAGCCAGCACTGCAGCCCAGGAAGCTACAGGGAAGGTTCCAGGCAAAGGACCAAACAGACTGGCTACAGGGAGAAAGAGAGAAGGTTGGCTTTAAGGAAGCTAAGGCAAGAGTGCTTAGACTCACCGGAGGAAGGGTCTATCTGCAGGCAGCAGAAGCCCCTGGAAGGGAAGTGGAGAGCTTACCCTGAGTCACTGTCTAGCTCAGAGACAGAGGGAGTGCCAAGCCGGAGAAGCCTCAGCCAGGAAGGTGCTGCAGCCAGACTCCAAGGTAGGAGAGATAAAGCCATAAAGCCTAAACCCTGTGTTATACGCTCTGATTCAGAAGAGAGGTTAAAGCCTAGGAAAACCCGGAATAGGAGTAAGGGTTTTGCCAGAGACACTGAACAGGAAGAACCCAGTGAAATCCTACCAAAGGGAGAAAGGGTCATTCAGTGGCATAGGCTATTTAATCTGCTAAAGAATATTAAGGATAAACTGCCAGAACGATGACAAGCATTGCCAAGTTACAGCTCAGTTGAAAGCATGGAAGTAGCAGGCCAAGATAGTGACCTTACTTCAATTTGTTCTGAGATGGACTGTAATGTGTGCATGAAGGCTGAGTAATGGAAGCCTGAGAAAGGAAAGAAGTGAAGCTTGTGTAAATATCTTTATTGCAACACTGGTTACAAGTGTTACCTTAAGAGGAGAAGAATAATCCTGTATTTTGCTTTGACCTGAATGTGTACCTTTGCTTTGAAGATTTTGTCAACCATTTTGACACGGATGCTAATAAAATTCCTGTGTGCTTTAAAACAACCACTCGGTTCATAATCTCCTTGGCACAACTACAATCCTTGGGAAAGAGGAATTGAGATGGCTTCCCGTCCCTAATAGGCAACCGCCTGGTAGGGGCGCGACCGCCACAGGTGGCGTAGTTTTTCGGATACAGCATTCCAGTGGTCAAGTGGTGCGTCTACAAGCTGGTACCTCAGGACGAGGAAGATCCAGGAAGGACGGAGTGACCGGACCGAGAGAAAACACGGAGGAGAAAATCCGGAGTGGAGTTGGATCCGGAGCGCTGTTTTCTGGTGGTAAAGCGAAGACCTGCATCAGAATCAGGTAACCCATAGGCTAGAGGGGGATAAGCCTAGGATTCTGATGTAAGGGGCCACCAGGTACTCACTAGGAGAGAGTGAAGGAAAAAAAAAAAAAGTGCTGCACTTTGTGTGTTTTTTTTCTGTGTTTGTGTTCCAGAAACCGCAATCCAAGATGGAGACAGCGGACATATTGGCCTGGGTGGCAGACCAGTTCGCCAAGCAGAGGGAGATGGCAGCAGTGAGCCAGGAGCAAGCGGCGTCCATGCTTCGCGCTCAACAGCAACCCCTACTGGCGATGATGGTGAAATGGATTCAGGCTCAGGAAGAAGCGACCAAGATGGCACAGTCTGTACAAAAGGCACAGGCCTTACCAGGTGCACAGGTTGTTTTTCCAGGAGGGGAAAGCCCTGGTACTGGAACTTTCTCATGTGGCCGCCTTTCTAAAGAGGACAATATTGATGTCTTTATTGAGTCCTTTGAAAGAATAGCTGTTTTAGCTCAATGGCCAAAGGAACAATGGGCCATGAGATTTGCTATTACCCTAAGTGGGGAGGCTTTAGCAGCCTACAGGGAAATGCCAGTTGCATTAGTAGCCGAGTATGAGCATGTAAAGAAAGCAGTAAGAGATCGGATGGGGTTAAGTCCCTCGGTCTATAGGAGACTTCTGAGAGCATGTGTACTGAAAGAAGGTGAAACACCTCAAGCTTTATACCATAGAATTAAAAGCTTAGTGTATAAATGGCTTGTACCTGAGAATGGCAATATAGATTCTGTTATTGATACTGTGATATTGGAACAGTTTACAGAAGCTGTACCCAAAGAGTTGCAGAGTTTTCTGGTAATGCAGAGCTGTAAAAATACCCAGGAAGCCATTGCATTGGCTGAGTGCTTTCTAGAGGCCAAGAAGTTAAGCCTCAAGAAAGAGGGCGTTTTTCAGAAGGCAGGTACAGAAATGCAGGAAAGGAAGGCAACCTTTACTAGCCATAAGATGGATAGGAATAAATCCATAGAAGGCAGATATAACCTGCAGAGAAAATGTTTCTCCTGTGGTGAGCTAGGTCACCTTAAGAGAAACTGTCCAGTAAGGAAAGCTTTTGTAATCACACGTCCCAAGGAGGTAGGTGAGGGATTTCTCTTATCAGTAGAGGTGGAAGGAATACCCATAGAAGCTCTACTAGATTCAGGGGCCAGCCAGTCCATGATTTCCAGCAGGCTGTGGAAAAAGATAGAGGCCCAGAGACAGTGCTTACAAGCATCCTCAAGGGGGCAGGTTAAAATCAAATGCGTCCATGGAGCAGCTTCCACCTATCCTCTCCAGAGTGTTAGGATCAAGGGGTTAGGTAGTGGAAGGAAGGTGGCAGTGGCAGTGATACCTAGACTCCCACACGATATGATATTGGGCCGTGATTGGTCCCAGTTCAGAGAGGGGGTAGAGAAACAGCTGCAGGAAGAAACAGGCATGGTAACCACACGCACAGACACCAAACCTTCAGGGGAGAATAAGAAGGAAAGGGTGGTGCGCCCCAGGGTTGATACAGGGGGAATAATACCCGCACCTTTGTTCCGTAAGAGAGTAAACCCGGGGAGGTTAGTAGATACTCAGAGGGAACGACAAGTGCCAAAACAGAAATTTGTGATAAAGTTCTGTAGGACTACCCCTGAGGCGAGAATTCCCAAGCGGGCTACCGAACAAGCTGCTGGTATGGATCTTTGTAGCGCAGTAGCGGTGGTCATTCCAAAACAGGGGAGGGCCATAGTAAACACGGGACTTAGAGTAGAAATACCGCCCGGTTGTTACGGACGGATTGCGCCCAGATCTGGCCTCGCCTTTAAAATGTTTATAGATGTAGGCGCGGGCATTGTAGATCCGGATTATAGGGGAGAATTGAAAGTCCTCTTGTTTAATTTTTCGCAAGAAAACTTTAGAGTGGATGTAGGAGATAAGGTGGCACAATTAATTTGTGAAAGAGTTGGTTTTCTGCCCATAGAGGAGGTGGATGAACTAACCTCTACCACCAGGGACTCTAGAGGATTTGGTTCCACAGGCATAGCCGAAATAGAGGGGCTAACAGCCTGTTGCATAGAAAAAGAAGAAGACAATCTGGGACCCCAAATTGCAAAAGGTACTGTAGATCCTGTTTATAGGATAAGGAAAAATTTGAAAAGAAGGCAGAATAAACAGAATTCTTATCATGACCGGCGTGCAAGGTCACGTTTCTTAAAGGTCGGGGATAAGGTTATGGTAATGGTAACTGTAAGAAACTCTAGGTTTGAGAATTCCTGGAAAGGCCCTTACAAAATAGCAAAACGGCTCGGACCAGTGTCTTATGCTGTGGATACTGGATGGGGAAAGCAACAGGTATACCATGTTAATCTGTTGAGGCTATGGAAGGAGCGTATAGGGAATGCACAGCTAGCCTTAAGAGTTAGTGACACTTCGCAACCTACACCTTGTATTACGTGCTGTTCGCGGGTTATGGCGCCAGCCCGTAATAGTCTAAGGAGGGGGATATGTGGTGAGGAGGAGGCAGCCCAGCATGAAAATAAAGGAGAAAGAAGAACTTTTTCTTCTGCTCGGGGGATGGGTTCACTAGAACACATACATCACAGCAGAATCCCTGAGAGAAGCCAAGAGGGTAGTGCTAGGCTTAAGCCACTCCCAGACCTCATGACAACCTCAGGCAAGAGTAGGAGGTACAAGTGGGTGGAGTCAGGAAGGGAGTTGCCCTGCTCAGCGTTTAAGTTTGAGGGAACAAACAAAGTGACCAGAAGGGCCAGAGAGGCAAGGAACTCCAGAAGGGCCTGGGAAGGCAGAAAGGCCAGGAACTCCAGAGAGGCCAGGAACTGCAGAGATGCAGGAGAAAGCAAACACAGCAAAACCAGCAACCATGAAAGAAGCAGATACAAAGTGAGTAGCAGCAGAGACAAGAGCAGCCAGCACTGCAGCCCAGGAAGCTACAGGGAAGGTTCCAGGCAAAGGACCAAACAGACTGGCTACAGGGAGAAAGAGAGAAGGTTGGCTTTAAGGAAGCTAAGGCAAGAGTGCTTAGACTCACCGGAGGAAGGGTCTATCTGCAGGCAGCAGAAGCCCCAGGAAGGGAAGTGGAGAGCTTACCCTGAGTCACTGTCTAGCTCAGAGACAGAGGGAGTGCCAAGCCAGAGAAGCCTCAGCCAGGAAGGTGCTGCAGCCAGACTCCAAGGTAGAGAGATAAAGCCATAAAGCCTAAACCCTGTGTTATACGCTCTGATTCAGAAGAGAGGTTAAAGCCTAGGAAAACCCGGAATAGGAGTAAGGGTTTTGCCAGGGACACTGAACAGGAAGAACCCAGTGAAATCCTACCAAAGGGAGAAAGGGTCATTCAGTGGCATAGGCTATTTAATCTGCTAAAGAATATTAAGGATAAACTGCCAGAACGATTATAAGCATTGCCAAGTTACAGCTCAGTTGAAAGCATGGAAGTAGCAGGCCAAGATAGTGACCTTACTTCAATTTGTTCTGAGATGGACTGTAATGTGTGCATGAAGGCTGAGTAATGGAAGCCTGAGAAAGGAAAGAAGTGAAGCTTGTGTAAATATCTTTATTGCAACACTGGTTACAAGTGTTACCTTAAGAGGAGAAGAATAATCCTGTATTTTGCTTTGACCTGAATGTGTACCTTTGCTTTGAAGATTTTGTCAACCATTTTGACATGGATGCTAATAAAATTCCTGTGTGCTTTAAAACAACCACTCGGTTCATAATCTCCTTGGCACAACTACAATCCTTGGGAAAGAGGAATTGAGATGGCTTCCCGTCCCTACTAGGCAACCGCCTGGTAGGGGCGCGACCGCCACAATTAGTGCTGCCAGCAGGGGCTTGTTAGCAGCTGTAGCCCACTGGTTGCTTCACTGCCTGTGAAGCCAGAGGTCATAGGTTCAAACCCACAGTGGGGCTATTTGATAGGGCTGTCTGAAGCATTGTCTATTTTTAATGTACATTAGTGCTGCCAGCAAAAACACCCTCAGAGTACTGTAACCATAAGGTGCCTCAGAAGGCACTTTATAGGGCGCCCTATAAAGGACCTTCTGAGGCACGTTATGGTTACAGTCCATATAAGGTGCCTTATAAGGTGTCCTATGGAGCGCCTTATAGGGTGCCGTTGCAGAAGTGCACTTTATTATGTGCCCTATGGAGTGCCTTATAGGGTGCCTTATGCGGCACCTTAGGTTACAGCACGTGAGGGTGTGTTTGCTGGCAGCAATAATTAAAATACAAATAAAATGCCTCAAGGCCATCAATAAAATTTCCCCTGCATCAATATCATTGCTACTCGCCAATGCACCAAACGACAGATCCAGAAGATTAGTATCCGAAAATACACTAGCTACTCCCAGCAACTCCACAAAATGGACCCAGTTAACCACTAACAGAGCTTTTGTATCTTACGCCCCCAGGTGCTGGAACAATCTCCCCCCCAGTATTAGATCAATTAGGGACATCAGTCAATTCAGAAAGGCCATTAAGCACCACCTATTCACTCTGCACTTCCACCTACCTTAGCACCACAGCTATTTCTATCAATCCACTCTCTAACTATGAACATCCTTAATCTGCATTATTGTAAATAATAATTTGTGTAAATGTATATAGTTTTCCCCAGTTCTAACCTAGTTCATGCTTCCTGTTATCTGTAAACCTATTTCAGTTTTTCTGTCTAGGTATTTTATGTTCAATGTAAACCGCTCTGATGATAAATAGCGTGGTATATAAAAACTGTTAAATAAAATAAATAAGAAACAATACTTACATATCAAAGCTGATGCCTCAGCCAGCCTTATGCATTAGGCACACTGGGAGATCAAACTCATAACCCTTGTATCATCAGTCAGTGTATTAACCATTGTGCTACACCTCTGTTTCTATGTTTACATGTCTGGGCGCCTACTTAAGATTTCCGCGCGTTAACGCGCTTAGCGGCGTTTCGCCCGATAATGTGCGCAGCAGCGCGCGTTATCGCGTGATAATCCCATTTTTCTACTTTAAGACTGAAACGCCCACTCCTTTTATGGCAGCCTGCACACTATCACCAGGTGCACGTTAAGACGGTTTAGTAAGCATACCCCTATGATTCCATTCCTTGTGTCAAGTTCAATCTCATTTTTTTCAAAGAAAGCGGATAAGTTGAGCAACATGTACGTTCTATTTCAGCTAACGTTTTCTGCCAAAGCCTAAGTTTCATTTGAAATGCTTGGATCTTTTCGGACAAATCTAGGCATGTTGTGTTTGGTCCTTGCAGTGATAAATTTAATTTCTTCAATATTGCAAAGAAATTAAACAAATAATTTTAGTCCACAAATGGGGACAAGAAAAAGGAAAAAAATGATAAAGATAAGAAAAAGAGAAACCCAAGAGGCAGGTAGGGGTAAGGCACATCACTTGACTATAACCCACACTTCCCAGGAGTGATCAGGGCGGGTTATAGTCAGGGGATGTGGACTTGACTGAGTTCCTAGAGTTCATTTGGAGATCATCACTGGCTGAACTACCCTGATCGTATCTTCTGTTCTGGAATCAGACTGCGGTATTGTATTATGCTTGTTTTGCAGGAATACTAATGTGAGTTTTTGGGTTCAAAATTGTGAATATTTCCTGATTTTTCTCCTTAGTTTCTGTTCCAAGAAGGAGATAGTGAAGCTGTGAGGTCCCCAGCCAACCGCAGCTGTTTATCCCCCTACCTGCCTCTTTATGTAATTCCTTGCTCATTGTGATTTTTCTGGGATCATTCAATGTTACCTGAATGTTATGTGATAATTTGTATAAATACCTCCCCTTTTTTTATAGGCAGGTGGCTGTATTATCTAAACAAAATTTTAGACAGTGCTAGAGAGAAGCTAGCTGGCGTTCCTGAAGTCTCCATACACAAATGAGATGGTGCAGAGAAGAGGGATTTAGATTTCTTAGAAACCTAGCAACATTTTGAGAAAGGGAGAGCCTCTTTTAAAAAGGGCTCCACTATAACTGAAGGTGGGACTAAGGGGTATGTTTACTAAACCGTCTTAAAGTGCACCTGGCGATAGTGTGCAGGATGCCATAAAAGGAGTGGGCGTTCCGATCTAAACGTAGCAAACTGGGATTATCGCGCAATAACGCACGCTGTGCAGATTATCGTGCAATAAGCCGCTAAGCACGTTAACGCGCGGTAATCTTAAGTAGGCGCACAGACATGTAAACACAGAAACAGAGGTATAGCACAATGGTCAATATGCTGATTGATAGTACAGGGGTCATGAGTTTGATCCCCCAGTGTGCCTAATGAATAAGGCTGGCTGAGGCATCACCCTTTACATTTAAGTAGTGCTTTTTGAGGCATTTAACTTTTATTTTAATTAGTGCTGCCAGCAAACACACCCTCACAGTGGCGTAACCTAAGGTGCCGCATAAGGCACCCTATAGGGAATCCATAGGGCATATTCTAAAATGCACAGTCCACCAAGGCACCCTATAATGTCCCCTATAGGACATCTTATAAGGCACCCTATAAGGCGCTTTATAGGGTGCCCTATAAGGCACCCTATGGTTACAGTCCTCTGAGGGTGTTTTTGATGGCAGCACTAATTTACATTAAAAATAGACAATGCCTCAGATAGCCCTATCAAATAGCCCTACTGTGGGATCAAACCCATGTATCCTCTGGCTCCACAGGCAGTGCAGTAACCAGTGGGCTACAGCTCTATAGCAGCTAACAAACCCCTGGCTGGCTACAGAAGGACTGCACGTCACCACACAAACATTCTGCTGTGGTTACCGGGATAGGGTCAGCCCACCCATACCCATGATGCACAGCACATGCAAATCAGCGGTCTACAGATGATCACAAGATGGGGTATGCACCCCGCAGCACCTCAGCCTGGTAGGGGCAACTGACGGAGTGCACCCCCACAGCACCTCAGCCTAGTAGGGGATGCCGACATTGTGTGTTAGTGGCACAGAGTAGCTACAGACCGTCACATTGTGTGGGTATTGCACTCACCCTGAGGGTGCGGTGGGGCGGCCAGCACCAGGTCCGCAGCACCTTTCATGGCAGGAATAAGCCATATTGTAGGTTCCCATCCGTGCATGTCTGAGTGATAGGTAGTTCCTACAGACACACCTAGGATACATTAGTGTCCATCTGTAGTTGTCTAGCCCTTATGGGCTATGATGCACCCCAAATGTTCTGTGTTGGTGCTATGGTAACATGTTGTAAGTGAAAGGGGGGTGCTTGGACCTATAGGCAGATTATGTACCACCACTCAACCCACCCTCTGTGGCTCAGAGTGAGAGACAGGATCCCCCACCAACAGATCCATCATGCTACCTCCCTGCAATGGTGGTAGTGGTAGTGGTGGTGGTGGTGGTGGTAGTAGTAGAGGGGGGGCCATCAACCCCAGTCCTGCTGGGGAAAGTCACCCTACAGGGCAGCCAATGCAGAGCTGTACACATCCATAAGGCAATGGCAGACAGACAGTAGGCCTGGAAATGCTCAGCTGCCCCCCCCCCCACCACCAACCAACATTCTCCAGCAGCAGGCACAGTGAGTCTCCAGCCACTGCACTCTGCAAGGTGTTCCAGCCATACACATATAACTGCAGACAGTCTGCTAGCTAGCCCACAGTGCATGATCTAGAAGAGATGTGTGCACCCAAAGCTGGGATGTGAGCATACCCACCAAGCAGATGTCAGTGATTAGGCCCCAGAGAAGAGAACCTATATATTTCACTTTAAAAAAGATTAAAAAAAAAAAAATTGAAACAGAGCATTATGGGGGAGCCTAGCCATGCCGTGGTCACTGCTCAGTCAGGGTGAGAGTGACCTCCCAGCAGGACATGCTGTGGCCACCCTGTCAGTGCAGGTTGTGGCCGGACACTCCAATGTCCGAGCCATTGCCCTATGCTGATGCATCCAGGCCAGGCCACCCTGTCCAGGCTATACCCACGGTACCTTGCTCCTCATTATGCACAT
Organism: Ichthyophis bannanicus; assembly: GCA_033557465.1. Lineage (NCBI taxonomy): Eukaryota > Metazoa > Chordata > Amphibia > Gymnophiona > Ichthyophiidae > Ichthyophis > Ichthyophis bannanicus. Next base: position 135,374,548 of record CM066040.1, read on the forward strand.
TGGCAGGCCAATACTGGCAACAGTGCTAGCAGTGTGGGCTGAGGAAGGTGTTAGCAGCCACCACACACTGGATAGACAGACACACACTCCCCACACCTATGCCAGCATTGTGCAACTATAGAGGTGTTTGGCAGCCCTGGCCACCGCACCAGTCCTGGGCACAGTGCAGGCATGGCTATGGTACGCAATACTGTTGGGGTCACTCCCCAGGGTGGTAAACACTGTCAGATACAAGACCTGTAGCACACTCCACAGACATCAGAAAGGTTGCCATGATACAGCTCAATCAGAACATTGTACTTAACTTCGGAATTGCTATCTGCCAGTAATCATAGCAAGCTTTTGATATATGTGTACCGTATTCCAAGGTTTAGGGTGGCATTGCTAAGGTATGCAAATGCTAGTATTGGGAGATGCACGCAGGGCCCAACATCCTGCCTCTCCAGGTGGCTTTGGATAATGGAGCCTGTGGGTGCAGGTGTGTCTGCCCCTGTTGGCCGCTGCTCTAGGGCAGAGGTTCCCAACTCCGGTCCTGGTGGGCCAAACACTGTTCGGGTTTTCATGCTGTCCCTAATGAATATGCATGAGATACATCTGTATACCATGGGGGCGGTGTATAGCAATGCAGCACAGCCATGTTTATTAGTATGGAACCTGAATGGTGTTTGGCCCTCCAGGACTGCTTTTGGGAGACTCTGCTTTAGGTAATGTGCATGTTTATGGTGTCTGTGCTCTGTAGGGTAAAATGTAAGCGTTTTGGGCATGTTGAAGTTATCTGCGATGAAGGTTCTGTCTTTATTACCATGTTTTAGTGGTGGGTAAAATATGGGGACTAGGTTGGCAGGAACCACAGCTGGGACTTGAACCTATGACCTCCTGCTCCTGAACACACTGGCTGTGTGCACTGCACCACTGTGTTGCCACAGAAACAGTGCATTCCCTGGGGATAGCATGACTGTTCGTCAGATAGGGCCTGTCTGCTGCAGTGCATGGCACCCACCTACACAGGGCTAGGCCATGGTCTGCTGTGGGCAGCTGCCACTGCCCCCTCCACCACCAGTACCCCTCTGCCACCATGCTGACATGCCCTTCTGCTGGTGGTGCTGATGGTGCGAGGTCTCAGGCCATCCAGTGTGTGGGTAGGCGGCTGCCTATGGTGCGGGTTCTGGTGTAGGGATGCCTGCATAGCTGTCCACGCGTCCCCCCCAGCACCGCCTGCCAATGTTCTGTGCCCTTGGGGGTACCTGCTGGGTACTATCCCCTGTGACACTGTTGGAGACACACTCGTGCCCATGTTGGGCCCTCATCAGTTGCTGTCTGGCTGCTCTACTGTTTCAGCATTCCCATGGGCCACCTAGGCATCACCCTAGTCCGCACTGTGGCCCAGCTGCACCACAGATGTGCCGCCTGCAGCCCTCTGTGTCCCCTTTTCCAGCATCTGTCCAGTTGCCCATTCCAACATGCCCGCCCTGCTTTTGCAGAACATGTGCATGCCATAGGAAACCTGTCCAATGGAGAGGGAAAACTCTGATCAGCGCTATTTCACTGTGGGATCATTCACCTTGTATGGGGACAGAGCATAGACCCTTCCAAAATTAATATTATTTTTTTGGAGCTTTCTCGGGAGTGTTTTTTGATGTTTCCCATTAATATCACTATTGGCCAGCTTGGTTATGTTTGTTTTACATTTTGTTCAGGTCATTTTCAGTGTTTATTTGCCCTTTATAGGTTTTCCCTGGTTTTGCTGTACATTGCTGACGGAACTGGTTTCTTTTCCCTTTAAATCAGCTCTAACGCCAGGGTTTCACTGGCGTTAGTTTTCAGCCCCGGATTTCACAGCGATAGTGTGCAGGGAGCCTCTCCCCTCTCACTCTCCGCCCATTGACCCTCTCTCTCCGCCCCTGGGGAGCCTTCCTCCAGCCTCCGGGAGCCTTTCCCCACCCTCAGTGCTCGTTTGTGCCGCTGCGCGTGCTAAGGTACCTCTGCGCCCGATAAAGCGCCATTATTGCGCGATAAGGTACCTTATTGCATGATAATGTCGCCGGGCGCACATTAAGACGGTTTAGTAAACATACCCCTAAGTCACTGCAGTAATGTTTAAAAGAGAAGCTTTCAAAACTAGAACATGGGGCAACGCTGACAGCCCCTCAGGAGCATATGTTTTGAAGTATACTAGGAAACATGTAAGTAAGGACATTCTCAGCTGCAATATGATGATCAGAGGGCAGGCTGTGGGGGAGATCGATGCGCTGGTCTTCCGATCGCACCCGCTGCCACTGGTAAAAGTAAAGCCCTTTGAAGCCTCTGGATTGGCCATGGGTGCGCTGTTCGGGGAGGAGCTTGGCTTTCCTCTCACTCACCCGACAACGATCGGGGTAACTGGGCTGGTCTGATCATGGTCTGTCTTCATGCCCAACGGCGCTTACAATTTAAAATGCAGTTCCTAGGCCCTGATTGGTCTGTGGTCTGCGATCGGCCTGCTCCGGAGGATTGGGGAGGAGCTGAGCTCACCTGCTCCATTGTGGACCGCTGATCGGGGCTCCGGAGTGGGCGGGGGGGGGGGGGGGGGAAGCGGCTGCAGAGTTTAAATGTCCCGTAGGTCCTGCAATCGGCCTGCTCAGGAGGATCGGGTAGGAGCTGAACTCACCCGCTTCTTTGTAGACTGCCAATCGGGGCTCCGATGCAGTAATCTGCCGCTGCCGAGAAGTGGACTCGGCAGCGGAAGCAACGTGCGACCCCTGGCAAATCCTAAGGCGACCCCCAAGGGGGTCACGACCCACAGGTTGAGAACCGCTGCCTTATAGGCATTTTCTTTTATTTGTGTAGCAATGGATACATGTGCTATGGTCTGGATTATTTTGTTCCATACGTCATCATTCCAACTCACCCCCAGATCTTCCTCCCATTTCAACATATAGCTCAATTTGCCCTCCCCAGCCTCCATCAAACCCCTGTAAATTCTGGACAAGACCCCCTTTTGCCCCAAATATCCCGAACATAAGGCCTCAAACCAGCCTCTGTGTTCCCATAGATCTCTCCATACCTTCGGTTGTCGGATACAGTGACAAAGTTGCAAATATTCATAGTAATCACTCCCCTTTAACCGATAGAGATCCTTAATACCCTCGAACTCATGAATCCCCTGAGAGTGGAGGAATTGGTACACATGTGTCAGCCCTCCACTGGCCCATCTGCGGAGGATGTGCGTTTCCGGCCCCTGTCCCCTCTCAAAACATGCCTCAATTGTCATGCCCTGTATGTAGCCTTTATCATGGACTAGCTGTGGCTTATATCTTTTCCATATTTTCAAGCTATGCACTATCATGGGGTTGAGGAGATTAGTACCGGGACCTTTACTCCCCCTCCATATCACTCTCTCCAAGCCCACACCCCCTACCAACTCATGCTCCATCTGGACCCATTGTTTCCATGTGCCGCACTGCCACTCGTAAATAGTTTTCAATTGCGCAGCCTCATAATATTTGCGCAAATTGGGCACTCCCATTGCCCCCCTCCCCCTTTGCTCTCTGCAAGACCCGCATCGCCACTCTAGGGCGCCTCTGCACCCATATAAATCTGTTTACCAGCCATTGCACCTGAAGCAGCCTATTCTGCGGTACCTCTATGGGAAGCGTCTGAAACAAAACAGCAATCTGGGCACTAGCATCATTTTTACTGTTGCTATGCGCCCAAACCATGAGAAATATCACCTCCCCATCCCCTCAACCAGCTCTCTATCTGCCCGAGTACCTTCCCGTAATTTAATTGATATAGCGCTGCCGTTTTATTGCTGATACGTATACCCAGGTACCGGATACTCTCCCGAGCCCATTTAAAGGGGTATTTCTTAGTCAAACGAGCTTGTACTGCTCCTGAAACCGCTAAATTTAAAATCTCTGATTTAGTCCAATTAATTGTAAAGCCCGATAACTTACCATACTCTTCCAATTCCCACATTACTATTGGAATGCTTACCCGGGGTCTAACCATGCTTAGGGTAATATCATCCGCAAACATGGAAATCTTATATGCCTTCTTCCCACCCTTCTTCCCAATATATCCGCCCGTTCTCTCACCCTCTGTGCAAAAGGTTCCAGCGCTATTTCGAAAAGCAGTGGTGAAAGGGGACATCCCTGCCTTGTTCCCCTCCCCTGTTCAAAAAACCTGAATATGCCCCATTCACCCGCACACATGGGCTGATCATAGAGTGCCTTCACCCATGCTAAAAACTCGTTCCCTAACCCCACTTTCTCCAATACGTGGAACAGAAAAGGCCATGACACCTGGTCAAAAGCCTTTTCCGCATCCATCGACAAGAGTAAGGCCTCTTCCCCGCTCTGCTCGATGGACCATATGATATTAAGGATCTTTCTATTATTGTCCGCAACTTGCCTACCGGAGATAAAGCCCGCTTGATCTTGATGTATCAGTTTCCCTATAATCTTATTTAACCTCGTGGTTAGTATCTTGGCTAGCAATTTAGCGTCCAAATTGAGCAGTGAGATGGGTCTATAAGATGCGCACTCTTGTGGGTCTTTCCCCTCTTTGTGTATAACCGTTATACCCGCCCACCCCATAAGAACATAAGAACATAAGATATGCCATACTGGGTCAGACCAAGGTCCATCAAGCCCAGCATTCTGTTTCCAACAGTGGCCAATCTAGGTCATACGTACCTAGCAGTTTCCCCAAGGGACACAGGTTCCACAATGCTTGTACTGGTTCAAGCATTGATATCCTGGGTCCCTTCTTAATAATGGTTTATGGACCTTTCCTCCAGGAACTTGTCCAAACCTTTTTTAAACCCAGCTACACTAACAGCCTTTACTACATCCTCCGGCAACAAATTCCAGAACTACATCCTCCGGCAACAAATCCTCCCCATCGTGCCCGCTAACTTCCCTCCCTCCCTTGGCTGTTTGAATAACTTCACCAGGGGTTCAATTAAGAGGATCCCAAATCGTCTATAAAATTGCGCTGTTAGCCCATCCAGCCCTGGCACCTTCCCTAATTTTAACTGCTTAATTGACCTCTGTACCTCCTCTCCACGTATGGGCCTATTTATTTCCTCTTGCTCGCCCACCCCCAGTTTCGGCAAACCTATAGAATCAAGGTAGCTGTTCACTCTTTCTTCTTGTGGGGAATCCCTGGCTCTATACAGCTCCTGATAGTATTCCCTAAAAGCGTCCCTGATATCCCCATCCTTAGTTACCAGGGCCCCACCTCTCTGGCGGACTCAAATGATGTGCGAGCGTAGCTTCCTCTGTTTCAGCCTCTGCACCAGATATCTCCCCGCTTTATTGCCCCCCTCAAAAACCTCCTACCGTAAGAGCTGCATCTGATACTGTTTTTCTGCCTGCAGCTCATTTAACTGCGCTCGCGCTGCCAGCACCTGCCCCATAGGGTCCCGTCTGCCCTTGCCCATCCAGGTCTTCCAATTCCATCAACCATACCCTCAGAGCCCCCTCCCTGCTCTCTCTTTCTTTCTTGAGCCGCGCCCCCCCATTTAATCAATACTCCTCATATCACTGCCTTATACCCATCCCATACTCCTCCCCATGCTACCTCCCCATTATCATTAATTTTAAAGTACTCCCGGGTTTCCCTCTCTATGTCCTCCCGAACCCTCCCGTCTTCCAACAATGACTCATTGAGCCTCCAGAACTGAAGTCCTTTTCCCTTGTCCTCCATTCACAAACTTACCACCACTGGAGCATGGTCAGATCATGTAATAGACTCCATTTCTGCCCCCGTAATTCGACCCTCCACCTCTTTTGAAACCCAAATAGCATCAATGCGTGAGTAGGACCCATGCACCGGTGAAAAATATGAGAATTCTCTCCTCCCGGGGTGTTGTAGTTGCCATGCATCGATCAAACAATGCTGCGCGACAAACTCTCGATATCTATTCGTCCGTCCACTTACTCTCTCTGGCTCCAGTAGCGTCCTGAGCTGGATTCCACGTAAGATTAAAATCTCCTCCGCAGATAAGAATACCCTCCCCCATTTTTCCCACCTCCTCATTCAGTTTCATCCAGAATTCACACTGAGTTCCTGTTGGAGCATATACATTCACTATACAATACCATACATTCCCCACTTTCAGCTGCACTAATACATATCTCCCCGCCTTATCCCTTACAATAGAGTGCATCTGTAACCTTAACCTGGTAGCCAACAATATGGCAACTCCTCCTTTCTTCTTTTCTACGGTACTGGATGCATGTATACATACCACATATCCCCTGGGCTTGACCAGGTGCTCTGTTGCTTTTGTTAGGTGCGTTTCCTGAATCAGCCTTATCGCTGCCTTTTGGCGAGCCAGCTTAGTCGACAGTTTCTGTCATTTAAATGGCGAGTTCAGTCCCTTTACATTTAATGTAACTATTTTTAACTCACCTATTCTTATGTTTCTCCCCTCCTCCTCCAGCCCTTCCAATGCAACCTCCCTCCCCCTCCCCTCTTCTACCCCCCCCATCTTCCCCTCCTCCTCTACCCTTCCCCCCTCTCGTAAAGAGAGAATCGCCTTCCATTGTGGTGACTAATTATCAGGGCATGCCTGTCTGTACCACTCCATTCCACATCTCCCCTCTAGCTCCGCACTCCCCCCCAAAGATCCCCTACCAGTGCTACCCATTCTACCTATTCCCTATCCCGACCCCTATCTCCAACCCCCTCTTGCTTCCCCTCCCTTCCCCCTACTCCTACCATAGATATGTTCACCCCATCCACCCATCTCCTTCCCGTCCCCCCTTCCCTTATTCCTTAACCATTGACCCTCCCCCCCCCCTCCACTTATCCACGTACTACGGCAATGTCAGAGAAATACATTACTGCAAACACTGAACACATTGTCTTCTGTTTCAGCCAGCTCCTTTCACCACCGCTTATGCTCCTTGACTCTCTCCATTCAGCCTCGCCAATCGTCTACCCGCCACTGGAACTCTGTGCCAATGCTGGGCACTCTTTGGCGAATTGGAGGGCGTTGTTGTTGTTGCCGGCTGCTCAACTGATGATCCATTCCCCTTTGGTAGATTAGGCAGCTCCAGTTCTTTAAGTATCTTCCAGGCTTCCTCTCTGGTCTGCACCCGCTTCAACCTACCCTTAGCGGTTATCAATAAGCCAAACGGGAACAACCATTTATATCTTATGTCCTCCTTTCGCAGATATGCCGTCACTTCCTTAAGGTTGCGTCGGCACTGTAACGTTCCTCCGGAGAAATCTTGAAAAAGCTCCAATGGATGTTCATCCCAGGTAAACTGCCACACTTTCCTCGCCGCACTCAGCAGCCATTCTTTAGTCTTGAAGGAGCCTAGGCACACTACTATATCTCTTGGTTTATTGTCTCTTACCGGGCCTAAGCCCCTGTGTGCTCTCTCTATTTGTGAAAGTTCTATCAAATTGTTCCCCTCTGGGTCCACTGTCTCCATTAGGGATCTGAAAATTTTTACAATCACTTCTTCACAATTTTGGTATTTAGATTCCTCTGGTAGACCCCGGACACGTAGATTACATCTCCGAGACCTATCCTCCAAATCTTCTACTTTCATCTGCTGCTCCTCTTGAGCACGTTTGAGATCCTCCCAGCCTTTTTGTAAGTCATCCATTTCCTCTCCTTGTTGCTGCATCTGGGTCTCTAGTTCTTCCACATGATTTCCAATATCCACAATATCTTGCCTCAAAGATTGTATGGATTCTTTGAGCTCTCGCATCACCCCGCCAATGTCCATCTTAATCTCGTCTTTCAGCTCTATGAGCCATTCTTTCAGCTTAGCTACCCCTCCTGGACTGCAGCTCCGCTCCAGCTCTTCTGCCAATTCATTTGGTTCTTCAGGCTGTCTTTGGTCCTCTTTCACCCCCTCTCTTTCTCCTTTAGCTGCAATATAGGGGGAGCGAAAGTCTGTCAACTTCTTCCATGCTGACAAACCTCCTTTATTTTTTTCCATACTGGCACTAGACTGCTAGGAAGTTTTCAAGAGGTTGCTGGAGGCCTCGTGCTCCTGCTAACTCTTCCGTCTTCATAAACTTCTATCGGGCTACTCTTTCCTTGTCAGAAGCAATCCCCTAGTGCAGCACTGCACCCTATTCCTTCATTCAAAATCTAGTCCTCTGTGCTGCAGGAATTTCAGCCCCTCTCGTCCACCAGGCCTTTACTCTGCTCTCTTTAGGCTCAACTCCACCTCTGCTCCTCTGCCAGAGCTATGGCCTCCACCTTTCTGCTCACCTTTTCCTTTAAGACTTTCCTCCAAGCTCCTAGGTTCTCTTCAGCTGCCCACCGCTGCTCCACAGGTCTGCCGTCCATTCCTGCAGCTGCCGGCTCACCCTGGGCTCTGGCCTCCACACTCCAAAGCACCAGGACAACACTGCCATTCCGTCTCCTCTCCCCGATGTTCTTGTCAGGTCCACTTTACTCCCCTGGTCTCAGCGCCAGCCAACCAAACAGATCTCCGCTCCTATAGCTCTCCTTTCAGCATGGGCCTCCACTCACTGAGCGAGGATAGGGACTCTGACTCGCCGTTCCCTTCTTCGGGTCCATGCTACAGCTCAGCTCCTATTACTGCTGTCTGTGTCACTCTCCTCACCGTCGGCCCGCCACGTGGTCCTCTACTCGAGCGGCAGAGCAATATTCTTTAACAGGGGACACACTTGCAGAGAGGCACTTGCTCCCGCTCCCAGCTGCTCGATACCTCTGTTTACGGTGCCTTTTCACTCTGCACTACACTCCACATTGATTTCGGCGCCTGGCAGCTTCCTCCTCCACTGTTACGGCCTGCCACGTGGTCTACTGAGCTGGCGGCCCACTGTGTGTCCCCTCTCATTGTGGCGCTCCTGCTGGGACGCTCTGCCTCTAACTTCCCCTCCCCGGTTCCAGACCAATTTCCGCTACTTCCTCTCCATTGCCCCTCTCATTTAACGCTCATAGGGGTACAAAATCCCCCTTTTTACAGGCTCTGGTGATGGAGCTCGCTCGCTACACCACCATATGTCCCAATGACATCACCGGAAGTCTTTTTCAAGTTTTTTAACCCCTTATATACTGTGGGCATGCACGTTGAGGGCCGACAGGTGACTTTTTCTAACATAATATTGTAAGAAGGTATTTTAGATCATTAGATAAATATATTCCTTCTTATTTTTGGAGTTTTTAGTTGTTGAATTTACTTCCAGTAGCATCTTGCCAAGATAATCCAGGGCAGGAGTCTCCTGGAGTCAGCATGGACTCGATGGTACACACTCACTTTTCTTAACCGTATTAAAATTAGCAGTTAATGAATGCTTATTTTTAATGCACGGACATCTTTAAGGAGTAGGGCAACAACCAAAGTATCCTGAATCCGACCAAAAGTCCATCAAGTCCTATATCTTGTTTCCAGCAATGGCCAATCCAGGCCGCAAGTACTTGACAGGATCCCAAAAAAAGAGATAGTTCCCACCTACAATAGCCACACCCCCTGCAACCAGCCACAGTGTATATGAAAAGGCACAAGCAAATATTCCAACAGCACTTAGAACATCTCTTGATGGGAAAAAAGAACAAGCTGAACTGCTACAAATCCTACCCAGAAATTGTGGGGGGAGGGGGGAATACTCAAAAAGTATTTACATGGTATGCAGTTACTGTATGCAGCTGTGCAAGTGCCACTCAGTGGGGTATTCAGTGGCATTAAGAATGGTTAGTGCCGCTGAATATCCATGAGTTCCAGCACTCCATGCCCCGATGCTCACTGGTTAGCATCAGGGCATGTCGGGGGTGTTGTGGGGTGGAACCCATCAATAATTGGGCAGCAGTGATATTGAGCAAAAAATACAGGGAACATGGGCTATGGAGGGTTAAGTGGCTTGCCCAAGACCACAAGGAGCACCTGTGGGACTAGAAACCCCAGTCCTTCCAGCCCACATTTGCTGTCCTCTAGTGGGATTTGAACCCCTGACCTTCTGGCCTGAAGTACCTTGCCCCAACCACTAGGCCACTCCTCCACTCAATGGTATGGTTAACTGTTCAAAATTGTGTGCAGTGTTATCAGTTAATGCAAAATGGGGATGCACAAGCCAAATTTTTTCATTTTTGTTCGTTTCCAGTATCCAGGGATTTTTGCTTTTGTTCAGGTTTTGTTTCAGAGGCAATGCTGTTAACAGTGTGCACATGCATTATGGCTCAAACAATGTACGCTAATGTTCAATAGTGTGCACTATTGGTGCCATAGGAAAGACCTAAAATGTTGTGGCTTTTCCTGTCATTTCATGTTAAAAATGGCATGAAATGATCTGTGAAATGTTTTCATATGCATGCACATACCTAATACACATTAATGACACCTGCATTAACTGCAAGGCGCACTCGCTGCTCCTAAACCAAACATAACATTCCACATTATGGTGGTAAAAAGCCTTTCCATGCATATATATACCATAACAGTATATCCCAGGTCTAAATCCAGGGCTGCTGCAAGGATATGAGGTACCCTAGGTGAATCTCCCACCCCCATCCCCTTTGCTGCTGCCGTCACCGCTCTCCAAGACACACAGCAGTGTCAATGCTTTTAAAACTGCACCTCAGCACTTACCATTACCTCTGGCGCCAATTCCAATTAGTATACTGAATTTTTAAAGTGTCACAGACTGTGCTATACTTTTCATTTGGCAACATCTTTCTTCAGAGATTACAGCATTCAACTACATCTCTCAAGGTCAGATGCACTAAAAGATATTTTTTTTTGTGTGTGTCTGTGAAAAAATAAAGCTCAATACATCTGGCCCCAAGACTCCATTCATTGCTAAAGTAACTCTGTGATCAGCATGACTGAAATAAAGGCAAGGTAGAAACAAAACAGGGAAAGATGTCCGGCTTTATAGTTTTACGGGGGACGTTCACGTACCTGCGCTGTTATTGCAGCAGACAGCGAGCGCTATTGGTGTTGCTAGCAGATAGCACAGGGAAAATGCAACTAGCACAACAATCTTCTATGCAATCGTCAGATGCTGCACTAACTGCTGGAGTGGGCAGAATAGGGGTGGAGAGTGAACATGCCTTCAACACACGGTTATCATGGGAGTCAACAACACGCTGTAACCATCATTGCACGCAGCACATATGCAACTAACGCTGCCTCGGTGGATGGCATTAATGGCATCCATGGTTCTTTGTAACTTGGATGTACTATATGCTGGGGAAGAGCTGTGCACCCTCTCCCCCGTCCAGCAGATACTGAATGGCTTTTGCTGTCAACACTGTGCCATCTGCACTTTTTGCCATGTTAGCTGCAAAAGCCTACTGCAGTTTAGTAAACAGACTGCTAAGAGAGATTCTTGCTCTGTGTTTTCCTCAACCTCAAAGGAAATGGATACTGTAATGCACACACATAAGTAAACATGATATATTACCATGATCAGTACAGAGTAGGCTTGTAAAATAATCTCACAGGTTATTTTAATTTAAAAAAGGTACTTTAAGTCATGATCCCAAAACTAGAATCTGAAAAAAAAGCCCCATAAAACATATCCCTCTCTTTCCTAGGAATCTGGATTTTGGATCTGAAATTAAAATTAAAATTTTAATTTTTCTATTTTAAACATTAGACTGTTTTCAAAAGAAATTGTTCCCACCCTGGGTACTCAACAAGAAACTGAGTGCCTCATTTAAAGACAGTCAGAGGGCCATAGGGTTTGTTTTGACTTAATCTCTCATGAATGATCACTTGAAAATGTATACTGAATTCAGACTCTTAGGGGTATGTTTACTAAACCATCTTAATGTCGCAACGCTGGTATTATCGCGCGATAACGTCACTTATTGTGCGATAACGCGGCGGCAGCATTAAGGCACACTAACGCTGTGAAATCCGGGTCTCAAGGGTGGAGTAAGGCTTCCCAGAGGGTGGAGAGAAGGGGTCAAGGGGCAGAGAGTAGGTGGGGAGAGGCTCCAGGCACACTAAACCTGTGAAATCCGGGTCTGAACACTAACGCCAGTGAAACCCTCGCATTAGGCACATTTGCAGGAAAGAGAAAACATTTCAGTCAGCAATGTGCAGCAAAGGCAGGGAAACCCAGAAAAGTGATAGTTGTGATACATGTGCAGGAATCAAAAAGGCAAATAAACATATAAAATGACCAGAACCACATTTAAAATCCCAATAACCAAGCTGGCCAATAGTGATATCGATGATAAACATAAAGCAACACTACTAACAAAGCATAAAACTTAAGATATCATGTTTGGAAGGGTCTATGCTCTGTCCCCCTACAAAGTGAATGATCCCACATTGAAATAGCGCTGATCAGGGTTTCTGCCGTTTAGATTGGGCAGGTTTGTTATAGCGTGCACATGTGCAGCAACAGCAGAGTGGGCACGTAGGAAAGGGCAACTGTACTGATGCTGTAAATGGGATCGGGGGCTGCAGGCGGCGGGGCTGCAGGCGGCACATGCTTTGGTCCTGCTGGTGCACAGTGCGGACTAGGCAGATGCCTAGGTGGCACATAGGAATGCCGAAACTGGAAAGCAGCAAGAAAGCAACTGACGAGGGTCCAACATGGGCATGAGTGTGTGTCCCACAGTGTCACAGGGGATATTACCCAGCAGGTACCCCCAAGGGCACATAATATTGGCAGGTGGTGCCGGGGGGAAGCGCGCATGTCCATGTAGGCACCCCTACCCGAGAACCCACACCATAGGCAGCTGCCTACCATCACACTGGATGGCTGGGACTGTGCACCACCGGCATAAGGGCATGTCAGCATGGTGACGGAGGGGTGTTGGTGGCGGAGGGGGCAGTGGCATCTGCCAACAGCAGACCACGGCCAAGCTCCGTTTAGGTGGGTGCTGTGCACTGCAACAGACAAGGTCTGTCTGACGAACAGTCATGGTATCCCCAGGGAATGATCTGCCCCTGTGGCAACAGTTTGGTGCAGGAAACCAATAAGGAAACAGCACAAGCCACTCGGGGCAGAGCAGAGACAAAAAACAATAGAGTGGCCGGTTCACACACACAACACCTTTATTGACCAAATAATAAGTGGCCTAAACCCAACACAGGACCGTGTTTCGTAGCATACTTCATCAGGGGTTATCAGGACACACTAAAAAACATATAAATAAATAATACAATTACAAATTATTGTTAAAAAACACAAATAAAACAATACTTTAAAATAAAAGGCTAAAAACAATATGTATAAATAATAATATATAAACATTAATAAGTTAGAAATTACATATTATTCCATAAGGGGCTTTGGTTGAAACGCAAAACGTATTAAATATCTAATGTGTCCCATAAACACAATGTGATTTTCAAAAATACAATTAAAAATACAATCAAAAGTATAATCAAAAGTATAATTCAAAGGGACAAAATCTATACAAATATATTGCTAATGTCTAATGTATTGCATGCAACTGATTTGGAACACAAAAAACAATTAAAAGTGCTAAAAATATAATAGAAATTATAATTAAGGATACTTAAAATAAATGAGACTTAAAATGAAGGATCAGAATGTGATAAGAAGAATCAATCATCAGATCTATCTACTAAAAAATAAAACATAGAAGTAAAACTGCATATAAATCAGAGAAAAACTAGAGGGATGAGGAGAACAAAGGGTAGAGAGGGGGGGAGGTGATATTTAAACCAAATTACTAATATCAATCAAAATTTGATATTACCTGACTGGTTGTGGTGATCACAAATTACACAATACACTTAATTGTGTAATTGAAGCCGCTAACCCCTGATGAAGTATGCTACGAAACACGGTCCTGTGTTGTGTTTAGGCCACTTATTATTTGGTCAATAAAGGTGTTGTGTGTGTGAACCGGCCACTCTTTTGTTTTTTGTCTCAACAGTTTGGTGCAGTACACAGCCAGTGTGTTCAGGGGCAGAAGGTCACAAGCTCAAGTCCCAGCCGTGGCTCCTGCCAACATTGTCCCCACATTTTACCCTGTATGAAACCATGGTAATAAAGACGGAACCTTTATTGCAGATAAAATAAACATGCCTGAAATGCCTATATTTTACCCTACAGAGCACAGACACCATAAACATGTGCAATCCCTAGAGCAGAGTTTCCCAACTGAAGTCCTGGAGGGCCAAACACCATTCAGGTTTCATGCTGTCCCTAATAAATATGCCTATGCTGCATTTGTATGCGCTGCCCCCATTGTATGCAAATGTATCTCAGGCATATTCATTAGGGACAGCATGAAAACCTGAACAGTGTTTGGCCCACCAGGACCGGAGTTGGGAACCTCTGCCCTAGAGCAGCAGCCAACAATGGCACAAATACCCACACCCACAGGCTCCACTATCCAAAGCCTCATGGAGAGTCAGGCTCTTGGGCCCTGCGCGGAGCAGCATCACCCAATACTGGCACCTGCATACCTTAGCAATGCCGTCCTAAACTTGGGAATACGTTCCACATATATCAAAAGGTTGCTATGATTAATGTCCGCTAACAAATCCTACGTTAAACACGATTTGTTGATAGAGATTTATCATAGCAACCTTTCTGATATCTGTAGAGTGTGTTTCAGTTATTGCTTCTGAGAGTGTTTACCACCCCAGGGAGTGACCCCAACAGTATTGCATACCATAGCAATGCCCGCACTGTGCCCAGGACTGCCACAAACCTCCATATTTGCACAATGCTGACATAGGTGTGGGAGTGTGTGTATGTTGTCGTGCCCTCTCTGGCCAAGCGGTAGCCACTGGTATTGCAAGGCTCTGGAGGTTGGTAGTTGTGCCTTCACTAATATAAACCACAAAACACTTCTTTCCAAATTAAAGGGTTTTATTCCCCGTCCCTTGAGGGTACTTTATCTTCAGGAACATAAATCAAATGCCTTGCTTGGACATATAACATAAAGTAACAAAAGCAAACAGAACTTGCTTCCTTCAGCTTCCAAAACAACAAATAAATGAAAAGAACAAAACAGCTTAAATACTTCAATATGGTTCTTTCTCCTGTAGCTGACAGCACAGCTTATATCTGCTTTACTTAGAGAGAGCTGCAGCCTGTTGCTTATAACACTAAAGCTAGGACACAAACTAATTACTTATCTGAGAGAGAACTCAGGTTCAATCAAGGTCAAAGAGCAGTCCATCAATTCTGGCATATCATTTTCTTCTTCCATTAACTCCGGCTGACTGGAAGGTTCATTCTGGACCTCAGCAGTAACGTGGGAGAATGGCTGGTTAACCTCGTCAGACAGGAAGTTCCTCTCTTCCTTAGAGCTAGTGTCTCTCTGGGAATTACCATGTATTCTAGAGTTGAGCTTTTCAGGGCACTGCCCCTGCTGGTATTTTAGAATATAGCTCAACTCTTGGTTTGCTCTGCTAGTGGGATAATTAAGGGAATTTCTCTGCCGGTTCAGGCTTCCCTTTTGTAACCCAGCTGAGCTAGATTGGAGAGCTCGTGACGGAGTTTCACAGGGAGCTGTGAACTTACAATGACTACAAAACTCTTCAGCTTTATCTGGTGAGTAAAACCTTTTTCTTCTAGGGTTTTTAAAACCAGAAGAAGGGATATTTTCAGCCTCTAGATAGTGGGACCTTGTGTGCCTATTTCCATACCTCCAGGGTTGTCTTCTTTCATATGGCAAATCACTCTTGCATTCACTCTGTGCACTGGAACCTGCAACTGCAGTCTTCTTGCGTCTCTCTGGCTCAAACACACTATCTGGCTGTTGATATCTCTCTGCTTCACTCAGGTCTTCGGTTCCCCTCTGACCTTCACGCTGGCCCTCTAGTTGCTCCAAAGCCTCATTGTCACTCTCTCTTACATTCTCATACCTGCTCCATGCTTCCCAGGGTTTTAGCTGCCTTTGCTGTATTCTCTCAGAGTATGTCCGTGGCTGCTTCAGCTCCTCTCTCTCCCTCTCTCCGATTGTCTGGGAGCCTATTTTATCCCAGTGTTTCCTTGCTCCACCCCCACCCAGCTGAACCCTGTCAGGTAAAGTGAATTCCCTTCCTTTGCTGGCTGGGTGTGTCCTCATTGGGCTTTTGCACGTGTTTCTAGGTTGCTCACGGTAACCATCTGACATTTCCTTGTTTACCCTGTCACTTTTTCTGTGCTCCTTTATGCTGAACTGCATTTTCTCGGGTTGTTTAGGGTCTGCACTGTTACAATGTCTATCCAGTGTGTTGTGGCTGCCTACACCTTTCTGAGCCCACACTGCTTGCACTGTTTCCAGTGTTAGCCTGCCAATGTGCATAATGAGGAGCAAGGTACTGTGGGTATGGCCCGGACAGGGTGGCCTGGGCAGGATGCATCTGTACAGGGTATAGGACAATGGCTGGGACATTGTAGTGCCCGACCACCACCTGCATGGACAGGGTGGCCACAGCATGTCATGCTGGGAGGTCATTCTCATCCTGACTGAGCAGTGACCACGGCATGGCTAGGTTCACCAATAGTGCTGTGCAGTATTTCTCTCAAGTGATATTTATGGGTTCTCTTTTCTAGGGCTCAATCACTGACATATTTGTTTGCTGTGTGTGCTCACATCCATTTTTGGGTGCACACGGTTCTTCCAGGAACATGTACTAGCTAGCGGACTGTCTACAGTTAGCATGTGTATGGCTGGAACACTGTGCAGTGGGTGGAGACTGACTGTGCCCTCTGCTGGTGAATGTCAGATAGTGGTGGGGAGCAGCTGAGCTTCTCCAGTGTTCTGCCTGTCTGCCATTGCCTTATGTGATGCGTACAGATCTAAATCGACTGCCCTGTAGGGTGCCTGTTCCCCAGCAGGACCGGGGTTGATGGTGACCTGCAGTCTTTCTGTAGCCAGCCAGCAGTGTGGTAGTAGCTATTGAGATGTAACCTACTGGTTACTTCAATGACTGTGGAGGCAGAGGTTGTGGGTTTGATCCCCCAGTGGTGTTATTTAGGAATACTGTCTGAGGCTTTTCCTTTTCATTTCAATTAGTGCTGCCAGCAGAAACATCCTTACAGTGCTGTATTTATTTATTTTATATTTATTTATTTATTTGGTTTTATATACCGCGCTATTTAAAATCAGCGCGGTTTACAATAGGAACAAACAAGAAACATTCCCTGCTCTTCCGAGCTTACAATCTACAGCAATACAACCTTAATGGGTACAAACATGTCTAATCCTAACAACTCTAGAAGGTATAAACTACGGCCCTTTTGGGTACAAACATGTCTAATCATAACACTCTAATGGGAATAAAATGGGTAGCACAAGGGTGAGAAAAGGGTAACACAGGGGTGAGGTGAGACAGGGTAGAGCAAGGTGAGCATGGTGAGAAGGGGTACCAGTCTTGCATGATGACACATATTCATTGTTGTGCACCGTTTGCTGTTTTGCTTTGTGTATTTATGTCGTGAGTCCTTCCTTGTCTGCGTTTGTGTAGCTGGTCTCGGGTGGGTAGTTGTACGTCAGTTAGAAGAGATGAGTCTTCAGTGCCTTCCTAAAGGTTGTTAGGTCTGAGATAGCATGTATGGTTGAGGGTAGGGCATTCCATTGCGTTGGTGCAAACAGGGAGAAGGCGCGGTTCTTGGTTGACTGGGTACAGGTCCTTATTGTTGATGGGGTTATGAGAGAATTGACTGAGCACGTTCTCCTCGTCCTGATCTCCGGTGTTCTTTGTATCAGTTCTGATAGTGAGGTTGCCGACATTGTATGCATGGCCTTGAAAGTGAGTATCATTGTTTTGTAGGTCAGGCGACTAGCTATGGGGAGCCAGTGAAGCTGAATTAGAATGGGAGTGATGTGGTCATGTCTGGATGTGGATAGGATTGCCCAGGCAGCTGTGTTCACTGCGAGTTGCAGTGGCCGGAGGGTGTGCTTCGGCATACCATGAAGGATGATGTTGGAATAGTCTAGATGAGGGAGGATGAGTGCTTGAGCCACCGAACAGAAGTCCGAGGTTTCGAGGAGCGGACGTAGGTGTCGGAGGGTTTTTAGTTTATGGTAGACTGATTTGGTGATGTTCTGCGTATGGGTCTCCCATGACAGGCGTTGGTCAATTATTACTCCCAGATAGCATACCTCCTGTTTGCGTATGAGGTCGAAGTCTTTCACTTTTAGGGAGGGCGGTGGTGTAAATGTGGCGTCTTTGGCTATGAATAAGACCTTGGTCTTATTGGTGTTTACCTTCAGGTTGCATGTCATGAGCCATTCTGAGACTGCGTTGAAGCATTCAGCAATGTTTGATTAGTCTGAGTTGCCGGTGCTGAATGGCGCATATAATAAGACATCGTCAGCATAGATTTGGTACAGTATGCTGAAGGATTGGATGATGTCACAGATTGGCTGTTGTGAACGCTTGCCGGTCCTAGGCGGATGCCTAGAGCCGGGTAGCATTGTGTTGTGGAAGAATTAAGGACTCTGTAGTTGTGGTCCAAATGAAAAGATGGGTTTTATTCCCCTTCCCTTTAGGATGTTACAGCATAAGGGACAACATAAATGAATGGTTGAATTCACCAGGTCAAAAGGGGTTTTAAACCAGAAATGATAATACTGCTTTCTCTCAGCAATACAGTTCAGTATTTACCCGGTGCACAATATCTCTCAGTGATACAGTCCAGTATTTCACTGTGCACAATATTCTCAGCAATACAGCCCAGTATTTCACTGTGCACAATATCCTTCAGTAATACAGTTTATTATTTTCACTGTGCACAAAATACTACTTCTTGCTTGACTTCAATAAAGACTCTCCCAATCATCAGGCACCTCTTCCTCACCTTCTGTTATTACAGGAATATTCTCTGTGCTACAGTTCTCCAAATGCCTGGGGCTATAACTTATTCCGGTGTAAGGACTGGGAGTCCTTATGAAACTGTACCCTGCACCTTGCCTTGGGTAAACCTCAGTAATTACCCTTGAGAGCTGCCTTTGAGAGTCCCTGGTATTAGGAGCTGTTCTGGGGATTCCTTCCCCTGGCTTGGCTATAAGAGAGACCCTTTGTTGGTTGTCTGCATGGCTTTTATCCCTGGGATTCCTTTTCCTCCCCTTTGCATAAACAGAGTAATTATCTTCTATTCTGCCAAAGATAAGTTCCAATCCGTCTGCCTCCAACCAAGGCTTTCTCTCTGCCTTGTACTTCTCTGTGAGGGAAAGCTGTTTGTGAGGCCTGGCTGATGGCCTCTCACTCTCTCTTCCCTGGGTGCTCCTCTGTATGGGATCTCTGCTTCCTTTTAGCTGAGCAGTTTGCTTTGTTCTGAGGACCTCTCTGGCTGGGGAGACCTGGCTGCAGCTTTGCTTAAGTCTCTTGGATTGGTCAGCCTGCCTCCCACCAGCAGTGGTTCCCTCACGTACCGTATCTTGTGGTAATTGCTTGGGATTTTCACTCTCAGCTTTTCTCCCAGCTTGCCTGGAACAGCAATCAGAGGTCCCTTGAGCTCTGCTCTCCACCTGGCACTTAAGCTCTGGTCTCACCTCTAACTCAGGCTCCAGCTTACTCTGCCAGTGTTCCTCCTGCTGTTTCCCATTCTCTGTCTCAGTTGCAAACTCCTGCTCAGGCTCCAGTGCTCCAACTACCAGCTCAGCATGCAATGCTTCACCTCCCAGCTCGGCCTCAGTCTGCCTGTGTGAGATTTCACAGCTGCTTTTATCTCCCAACTCACTCAACGTGGAACGTGACTCTGAGTTCAGGTGGGCCTGATTGGCATTTCCAATTCTCACTACGTCACACAGACTTTGTGGAATGTTTGCTTTCCCCTTTCCTGCCTCACTGCTCCGGGCCTGCAGCAACTGCCCCTGAGGCTGCCAGGTAAGCTCTTCTTCTATTTTATTTCCTAATGTTTCATGGTCTGTGTTTTGTAACTCTTGCCAGGCAAGCCCTTCCCCCACACTGTCCTTTACTATCTCAGGCTCAATGCTATCTGGCTTCTGACAAGTGAGCTTTTCCTGTATATTGTTTCTTAGTGTTTCAGGCTTAGTGCTCTCTATCTCCTGGCCAATAGGCTCATTCTCTGCACTAGCCTTTAGTACTTCACCTTTTATGCTGTCTACCCCATGACACTGTATGTAGATGTTGAAGAGTAGGGATGAGAGGGAGGATCCTTGGGGGACCCCTTGTGTTTGTTGAAAGGGTCTGGATGCCTGGCTGTCTATTCATACTTGTTGTCGATCGGATAGGATTTGAACCAGTCTAGGGCTAGGCCTCTCACGCCTTTTTGATAGAGTTGGGTGAGCAGCAGGTTGTGGTTGACAGTGTTGAAAGCTGAGGCAATGTCCATGAAGATGAGGATGAAGCCTTGTTTTTTCTTAGTAAGGCCTGTATGGAGTCGGTCGAGAAGGACTGTGAGGAGGGTTTCGACGCCATGCTGCTGTCGAAAACCATGTTGTTGCTGGTCTAGAGGAATGTAGGAATCGATGTGGTCCTGAGTCTGTTGGTATACAATCTTTTCTATAATTTTTGTTAGGAAGGGGAGGCTAGAGATGGGTCTATAGGATTTGATGTCTGATGTTTGTTATTCTTGATCAGCGGTCTGATAGCTGCAGTTTTCAAAGGGGGCGGAAGGGTGTTGGCGATTTTGGCTGTGATTGGGCTGAGCTAGGTTTTTGTTTGTTTGATCCAGAAGGGTGGGCAAGGGTCTGTTGGGGAGGTTGTGGTGTTGATCCCGGTGATGACTCTTTTTATTTGATCAGGAGGGTATGGATAGAAGGATTCCAGGGTCGATGAGGATTCCAGGGGTGGTGAGAGAGAGCAGGTGGGGTTGTGGTGGGTCGTGGGTAGTTCAGGCCTCGCTGGGTTGATTATTGAGGAAGTGGTTTTGCTTTGGAAGTAGGTGGCGAAATCATCTGGACTCGGGGTATTTATTGGTTGTTTTGTAGATGGGTCCTTTGTGAGTGATTTGACTAGGCTGAAGAGTTTGCGAGGTTTGTTGAGAGAGCGCATGAAGGTGTTGGTGTGATGTTCCTTTTTCTTGTTGTTGATCATTTTTTGGTGCTATTGTAGTCTGTTTATGTATGCATCTTTGTCACTGGTCAGTTTGGAGCGTCGCCATTGGCATTCCAGCTTCCTGAGTTGCACTAGTGATTCATGTAGGTCAGCAGTGAACCAAACTGCTGTGTGATTTTTGTGGGCAGGTTTTGTGGATGGTGGGAGGAGTGCAGCTTCAGAGAGGTGGTGGTTCCAGTTGTCTAGTAGGTTGTCCAAGTCATTGGTGTCAGGGTTGAGGTGGTGTAGCGTGTTGATGAGGAAGGTTTCCTTGTCGAAGTGCTTGAATCGGCAGTGCACGGGTGCGCTTGTAGCGGGGGGCTTGTTGTTCTATGTTATCGTGTGGGATGTTGAAGAGGATGGCCTTGTGGTTGGACCATGGAACTGAGTGTACTTGAGGAGAGTGTTGATTGTCTGATGTGTTATGATGTTGTGGGGTATAGATGAGGTCCAAGGTGTTGCCTCTGGTGTGGGTGGAGGTTTGAATGATCTGGTGGTATCCTATTGTGGTCATTGCATCCAGGAATGCTGTGGAGTGTTTTGTATGGAGGGAGCGAAGATTGAAATTCCCGAGGATCCAGTGTTGTTTCTGTTGGATGTTGTTGCACGCTTGGTCAAGGATTGTGGCCAGTTCATCAGTGCTTACTGAGGGTTGGCAGTAGAGGAGACAGATTGTTAAGGTCTTGTTTGAGATCTAGATGATGTCTAGGTTGGAGGAGCTTTGAGTTAAAGTGCAATGGAAGTGGAGGTTGCTTTTTGCTATTATCAGAACTCCGCCTCCGCGTCGGTTTGCTCTGGGGCAGTTGAAGAAGTCGTATCCAGGGGGTTTTAGCTGGTTGGTGATCACTGTGTCCGTGTCTGTTAATCATGTTTCAGTGACGAGGAGCAGGTCTAGTTTCTGGCGTTTGATGTAGTCAGTGAGGGCAGGCCATTTGGTCCGGATGGAGCGGGCATTGATTAGCATGCTGCTCAGGTTTTGCTGGGTTGAAGGCTTGCATCTTGTAAGTTTTTGTGGGGGTAGGCATTTGATGTGGATTAGATTAGTTCGCTGTAGAGGGTGGTTTGCTGTGGTGTGTGGGATGGTTTGGCCTTCTATGTCCCATGCTGCTCACTAGCGGGATCAGGAGTTGGATTTGTTGTAGTGAGTCTGCCCATGTTATGAGCTGCGTTATCCAGAGAAGGAGGAGGATTAGTAGTGCGTGGTGTCTGGTCATGGTAGTTGGAGGTGTGTGTGGTGGAGATGTGTGCTCAGCTGCATTTGTGTTGTTTGTTCGGTGGTTGGTGCAAGCTTTTGTTACGTGATTAGGGGAGTAGCTTGTCTTGGCGTGGTGCAATACACTGATAGTGACTCTAGCGGTTCAGTGTTTAATGCAGGGGTAGAGCTTTCAGCAGGTGTGGCCTAGTAGTTTAGTATATGGGTTGGCCAGCCATTAAATCCTAACCGTACCAACATGCAGCTATCTAGCCATGCGGAGTGTGCAGCACATGCTATTCTTAGCCTGGAGGTAGTGATCAGTAGAATATACTCCCTGAGCATTGGGTGGCAAACGAGTAATAGGGCAGTATCAGCGTGGTAGCGCACTTACGGCAGGGTTGCTGTGTCCAATTGTGGCTCTCCTGTATTCGTCGCGCCGGTTGTATTTCTCATTAGGAGATGGAAGCAGGTCGTGCTTCGGCAGGGTTGTCGTGCTTCAGTCACGCCTCTCGGCGGCTCTCTTCTCTGGCAGTGATCAGGGTTGTTGTGTCCGATGTTAGATCGCTGGCATTGGTTGTTCTCTTCTTTTATTCTTTTTGGGCCCGCGCCTAAGGGCCATGCCAAAGGGCCTCTGGCGAGGCCCAAAGGGCGCGGGCCCACCAGGTGTGGGTGCGCCCGTCGGGGCTTTAAATTTAAAGAAGTCCTCCGGCCCCTGATTGGCCTTGTGTTCGGTGTTCGGGGAGGAACCGGCTTCCCGCTCGCTCAACCTGACGCCGATCAGGGCCGGTGCAAGGGGTTCTGCAGAACTGGCATCCTCTCTTGGGCTTGCGCCCGTCGGAGCTTTAAATTTAAAGAAGTCCTCCGGCCCTTGATTGGCCTTGTGTTCGGTGTTCAGGGAGGAGCCGGCTTCCCGCTCGCTCTGTAGCCTAAGGTGCCTCATAGGCGCTCTATAGTGCACCCTATAAGGCGCCCTGTAAAGTGCCCTATAAGGCACCCTATGCAGCATCCTATAGGGCACATTATAGGGTGCCTTGGCAGGCAGGGCACTTTATAACATGACCTATGGGGCGCCTTATGAGGCACCTTAGGTTACGGCACTGTGAGGGTGTTTTTGCTGGCAGCACTGATTTAAATTAAAAGAAAATGCCTCAGACAGCCTTTTTAGATTACACCACTGTGGGATCAAACCCATGACCTCTACCTCCACAGTCATTGCAGTAACCAGTGGGCTACATTGTTATAGCTTCTAGTAGTGTGCTGGCATGTACTTAGGGTTAACGCGCGTTAACGTGCCACGGCGCACACTATTGCGTGATACAGATTCTTGCTACCTTAGGACTGGAATGCCCACTCCTTATATGGCATTCTTCACATTATCACTGCAACTAGCGCTGGTAACATTAAGACAGTTTAGTAAACATACCCCCTAGTCAGGTAGTATTAAATGTGCTGGGTTCTCTGTCATGTTAATAGTCAGCTACCCATACATTAACTATAAGGCATACTCCCTACACTTTCCCTGCCCCTTTCTATATTAGGGAGTTAATGTCAAAATTAGAATGCTATCTGCTAAGGCACTATATTAACTGCCCAGCACCAGCCTTAACTCTTATTGCATGCTATTTGCCATTTTAACAGCTAAAGTGCTTTAGTAAATAGAGGTCAAGTATTGTTTTAAATGCAGTTGTCAGCATTTAAATTAATACATATATTCAGTGCCACTATACAAGATAGTCTGCAGCGCTGCATATAAGCAGAATGCAAAGACTGTTGAGACTGTTATACATTTAGTTTAGGCCAGGTATTCAGCAGGCCTAAATGGATAACTTATCCGGATGGTGGTTGAAACTTGCGGCCATCTAGTACTACTACTACTGATTATTTGCATAGCGCTACAAGGCTTATGCAGTGCTGTAAGGAGCTTACAATCTAATCAAGATAGACAACACAATGGCTGAGGGCATCTAGGGGAATGGTATGGAAACCCATAGGAGACTGAGCAAATCAGGATCCAAAAGCAGCCTCGAAGAGTGAGTTTTCAGTCTGGATTTGAAAAGGGCCAGAGAAGACACCTGACGTACAGACTCAGATAGTTTGTTCCAGGCATAAGGAGCAGCAAGGTGAAATGAGCAAAGTCTGGGGTTAGCAATAGAAGAGAAGGGCACAGATAGAAGTGATTTGCCAGAAGAGCGGAGTTCCCGAGGAGGGGTGTAGGGAGAGGTAAGAGAAAAGGCAGTGAGGAGCAGCTATCCTGATAGTTTCCTTGGCCTATCCTTGTTCTTCCCGGCAACTAACCTCTCACTATACAGATACAATAGACAGATGTTAGGCACAAAATTATCTATAAAGCTGCTCAAAATCCACAGACGAGGAAGTGATGCACATGTAACCATAAAGCTGGTTTGCCATGGTGCCACACATTTTAGGCCTGGAAGCTCTTCTTTCCCAGCCGAAGTTTTGCAATTCAAGAGACTCTGGCAGGGAGACAAGAGAGGTAGGGCCTGGGGCACGAGGCACTGCAGCAAGCCAGCTTTATGGTAGGTTTGCCAAGCTGCCTCCGTGGGTCCAGTGGGGGTGCATCCATCTCCAGCCTGGCACCCAGAGTAAGCCACACCCACTGCCCCACCCTTGGTACACCACTGCTGTTGCACTATATCATCATTTAGTAGGACTAATAGTGTTGTCTCAGTGCTGTGCCCTATTTTAAAGCCATATTGCCGAGGATGAAATGTATTGGAATTGAAGAATCGAGTGATTTGTTCTGCTACTGCTTTTTCGAAGAGTTTTACAATGAATGAGGTATTTCTATTCTGTGTTCACAGATAAAGGGCCAGGGCCAGGATCAGGACCTCAGAAAACACCCACAAATGGGAACAGAAGTGATGGGGACCTCAAACGATTTTCAGAAGACTGTGTTCTTGATGAACTAGCTAAACTAAGTCAACAAAGTCATAGGTCCGGATGGGATACATCCAAGAATATTGGGGGAAGTTCGAGCAGCAACACTGTCTGACCTCTTCAATGTCTCTTTGGAGTCGGGCGTGATACCAGAGGACTGGAGAAAGGCACGTCCACTTTTGTGTAAAGGAACCACATGTAAGGATGACATTGAAAACTACAGGCCGATTAGTCTAACCACTGTGATTAGTAAATTGGAAAGGCTATGAAAGGAGAGAATAGTGAGGTTTCTGGAGTCCAATGGATTACAGGATCTGAGGCAGCATGGATTAGCCAGAGGCAGGTCTTGTCAGACAAATCTGATTGATTGGTGTCCAGGGAGTTGAACCAAGGGAGAGCCCTAGATGTGGTGTATTTAGATTTCAGTAAAGCCTTTGGCACTGCTCCGCACAGGTGACTTATAAACAAACAGCACTCTGAGGATGGACCCTATAGTGACTAATTGGGTTAGAAATTGGTTGAGTGGGAGGCTACCAGTGGGGGACCACAGGAATCTGTCCTTGGTTCAATTCTATTTAACATCTTTGTTGTGATATTGCAGAAGGACTTTCGGGTAAGGTTTGCTTGTTTGCGGATGATACCAAAATCTGCACTAGAGTAGACACCCAGGAAGGAGTAGAAAACATGAGGAGGGATGTAGCCAAGCTTGAAGAATGGTCTAGAATTTGGCAGCTGACATTTAATGTTAAAGAATGCAGGGTAATGCATTTGGGCTTCAAAAATCCAAAGGAGTTGTACAGTGTAGAGGGTGAGGTACTTCTTTTCACAAAAGAAGTGCAGGACCTGGGCATAATTGTGTCTGATGATCTTAAAGTAGCTAAACAGGTGAAAAGGTGACTGTGAAAGCCAGAACGATGCTTGTGTGTATAGGGAGAGGAATGGCCAGCAGAAAAAAGGAGATAGTGCCTCTGTATAAGCCTCTGATATGACCTCATTTGGAGTATTGTGTGCAATTCTGGAGACCGCACCTTCAAAAGGATATAAGCAAGTTGGAGTCGGTGCAGAGGGTAGCTATTAAAATGGTTAGTGTTCTTTGAAATGAAGCATATGAGAACAGACTTAATATGTATACTTTAGAGGAAAAATGGGATAGGGGCAATATGATAGAGACATTTAAATACCTCTGTGGCATAAATGCATAGGAGGGTCTCTTTCAATTGAAAGCAAGCTCTGCTACGTGGGGACATAGGAGGAGAGTGAAAGGGGATAGGAGTAATATGCCAAAATACTTCCTTTTGGAAAGAGGGGTAGATGCGTGGAATACGACTCGTAGTGTCCCAGTGGAAGGTGGTGGACACAAGGACATTATCTAAATTCAAAAAAGCATGGGACAAACGCAGATGATCTCTAAAGGTAAAAAGGGGACAACTGTAGTTGATATGGAAGGGCAGACTAGATAGACCATGTGGTCTTTTTCTGCCTTTTTCTATGTTTCTAAGATACACATCGCTGCGCATGCCTGGCTCTGGCTACTGAGCTTTCCATGTCTATACGTGCCTGACCATGAATAAGTTGCAGAAAAGTGCTTGTTTCGTAACAGCAACACTTGCAGGGGTAAGACCACCACGCATCTGCAGATCTAAAAATGCAGACTGGGACATGCATGTATCATAACAGTGACACTCCCTTTCTAAAATACCTCAGTGGGCACATCTCTCTACCCGTTTCTGCAGCCATGCATTTTGTGGATGTCGACATTTGCAAAGTGGCCTGCAAACATGCACATACCCAGCCATGCCATTTACATAGGCCTGTCTCCAGAACCGGTTGCATGGACATGCATCTTTTGGAGAGGAGACGGAGGAATTTCAGAAGATACTTACACATGCCTCTCTTCACCGATGCCACTCTCCTGTTATTTTGGACGTTGTGACCTCAGGTCTCAAATTCTTCCAAGACACCCCTTCTGAAATGCTGCTTCACATATGCACTTTTCAACTTGTTTTTCTGAATTTCAATTTGTTAAATTGTTTTCCTTTCTCATTTTATTAGATTTAATGTTTAAAATATACTATTTACAAATAATGTGCATTACAGCATATTAACTAAACTATGTTAGGTGCCCTATTTACATACATATGTTAAGATTTTGCAGTTACGGTGCATTAATTACCAACATTAATGTATGGTAACTGCAAAACCTCTACATTAACTTTTGGGGTGTTCCCAGCAGTTTCCCATTTAGCTAATGGAAATATCATTATCATGTGTTAACTGTAATGCAAATAATGTGGTACAGTTAGTTACATTTATAAAGGTTACATTTACTGTTTTCCATTATCTGATATGTTAAGAAGTTCATGGGCAGTAACTAGCTCCACATTAACTATTCAGCAGCATTTCACATTAACTATTAACAGTAGCAGCTAGTTTGTTTAATGCAGCAATCATTCTGTTAGTGCACACTAAATACCATGTTAAAAGCAAACACAACTTAGGGGTATGTTTACTAAACCGTCTTAATGTTACTGGTGCTAGTTGCAGCGATAATGTGAAGAATGGCATATAAGGAGTGGGCGTTCCAGCGGCAAGGTAGCAAGAATCTGTATCACGCGATAGTAGGCACCGTGGCACGTTAACGCGCATTAACCCTAAGTTCATGCCAGCGCAATGTTAAAAGCAATCAAGATGTAGCCCACTGGTTACTGCAATGACTGGGGAGGCAGAGGTCATGGGTTTGATTCCACAGTGGTGTTATGTAAGAAGGCTGTCTGAGGCATTTCCTTTTTTTAATTTAAATCAGTGCTGCCAGCAAAAATACCCTCACAGTGCCGTAACCTAAGGTGCCTCATAAGGCGCCCTATAAGGCACTCCATAGGGCACATTATAAAGTGCACTGTCCGCCAAGGCACCTTATAATGTGCACTATAGGGCGCTTTATAGGGGGTCTTATAGGGCACCTTATGAGGCACCTTAGGCTACGGCACTGTGAGGGTGTTTTTGCAGGCAGCACTGATTTAAATTAAAAGGAAATGCCTCAGAGAGACTTATTAAATAGCACCACTGTGGGATCAAACCCATGACCTCTGCCTCCACAGTCATTGACATAACCAGTGGGCTACATCTCTAGAACGTCTAGCACACCGCTGGCTGGCTACAGAAAGACTGCAGGTCACCACACAAACTGTCTGCTGTGGTTACCAGGATAGGGTAAACCCACCCATACCCATGATGCACTGCACATGCAGATCAGCAGCCTACAGCTGCTCAAAAGATGAGGTATGCGCCTCTATAGCACCCCGGCCTGGTAGGGGGAAATGACCATGTGTGTTACAGGCACAGAGTAGCTACAGACCGTGACATTGTGCGGTTCCTGTGCTAACCCTAAGGGTGAGGTGGGGCACCCAGCACCAGGTCCGCAGCATCTGGCTTGGCTGAGATAGGCTGTGCCAGTGTGTGATAGGTAATCATTGTAACCACACCTAGGATACATCTGTGTCCATCTGTATTTCCTAGTCACGTCTAGCCCTTGTGGACTATGATGCACCCAGAATAGTGCATATCCTGTGTGGGTGCCATGGTCACAAGTTATAAGAGAAGGGTGGTGGTTGGCCCCAAAAGTGGATTATGTAGTACCACCCAACCTGCCCTCTGTGGGTCAGGGTGGGGGAACAGGATCTCCCACCAACAGATGTACATTCTACATCTCTGCAATTGTGGTATTAGAGGGGACCGTCAACCCCAGTCCTGCTGGGGAATAGACATCCTACAGGGCAGTCATTGCAGATCTGTACACATCACATAGGGCACTGGCAGATAGGGAGTAGGCCTAGAAAAGCTCAACTGCCCCCCATGTCTATCTGACATTCAACAGCAGAGGGCACAGTCAGTCTCCACCCGCTGCACCCTGCAAAGTGTTACAGCCATACACATGCTAACAGCAGACCATCTACTAGCTAGTACATAGTGCAAGTTCCTGGAGGAACTGTGTGCACCCACAAATGGGATGTGAGCACACACACCAAGCAGGTACATCAGCAATTTGGCCCCAGAAAAGAAAACCCATAGATATCACTTAAGAGAAATAGTGTATAGCACTATGGGGGAACCTAGCTATGCCATGGTCACTGCCCAGTCAGGGTGAGAGTGACCCCCCCCCCCAGCATGACATGCTGTGGCCACCCTGTCCATGCAGGTGGTGGTCGGGCACTACAATGTCCCAGCCATTGCCCTATGCCCTGTGCAGAAGCATCATACTGTGGGTATGACCCTGTCCGGGCCATACCCACAGTACCTTGCTCCTCATTATGCACATTGGCAGGCTAAAACTGGAAACAGTGCAAGCAGTGTGGGCTCAGTAAGGTGTAGGCAGCCACAAAACACTGGACAGACAGACACACACTCCCACACCTATGCCAGCATTGTGCAAATAGAGAGGTTTTTGGTAGCGCTGGCCACCACACCATTCCTGGGCACAGTGCAGGCATTGCTATGGTACGCAATACTGTTGGGGTCACTCCCCGGGGTGGTAAACACTCTCAGAAGCAAAACCTGAAACATACTCCACAGATATCAGAAAGGTTGCTATGACGAATCTCTGTCAACAAATTGTGTTTAACTTAGGATTTGTTATCTGACATTAATCATAGCAACCTTTTGATATATGTGGAACGTGTTTCCAAGTTTAGGACGGCATTGCTAAGGTATGCAGGTGCTAGTATTGGAAGATGCTGCTCGGTGCAGGGCCCAACAGCCTGATTCTCCATGAGGCTTTGGATAGTGGAGCCTGTGGGTGTTTGCGCCCCTGTTGGCCGCTGCTCTAGAGCAGAGGTTCCCAACTCCGGTCCTGGTGGACCAAACACGGTTCAGGTTTTCATGCTGGCCCTAATGAATATGCATGAGATACACTTGTATACAATGGGGGCGGTGCATAAAAATGCAGCACAGACATATTTATTAGGGACAGCATGAAACCTGAATGGTGTTTGGCCCTCCAGGACTGCAATTGGTAAACTCTGCTCCAGGGATTGCACAGGTTTATGGTGTCTGGGCTCTGTAGGGTAAAATATAGGCGTTTATGGCATGTTTATTTTATCTGCAATAAAGTTTTTGTCTTTATTACCACAGTTTAGTACTGGGTAAAATATAGAGACATGGTTTGCAGGAGCCACTGCTGGGACTTGAACACGTGACCTTCTGCCCCTGAACACACTGGCTGTGTGTTCTGCACCAAACTGTTGCTACAGGGGCAAATCATTCCCTGGGGATACCATGACTGTTCGTCAGGCAGACCTTGTCTGTTGCAGTGCACGGCACCCACCTAAATGGGGCTTGGCCGTGGTCTGCTGTGGGCAGATGCCACTACCCCCTCCGCCACCAGCACCCCTCCACCACCATGCTGACATGCCCTTCTGCCAGTGGTGCTGGTGGTGCGCAGTCCCAGGCCATCCAGTGTGCCAGTAGGTGGCTGCCTATGGTGCATGATATGGGGTAGGGGTGCCTGCCTGGACATCCACGCTCCCCCCCGGCACCGTCTGCTGATGTTATGTGCCCTTTGGGGCTCTTGCTAGGTACTGTCCCCTGGGACACTGTGGGACACACACTTGTGGCCATGTTTGCCCTTGGTCAGTTGCTGTCTTGCTGGTTTTATGCTTCTACATTCCTATGTGTCACCTAGGCATATGCCTAGCCTACCCTGTGCCCCAGCTTCCACACTGCATCTCCTGCCTGTAGCCCCCTGCAGCCTCACCGTAGTGCCCTCTCGTACTTGGGCACTATGATGTTGCTGCACATGTATCACTACTATCACTTTTCTTGGTTTCCCTGCCTTTGCTGCACATTGCTGACTCAAATGGTCTCTCTCCCCTGCAAATGTGCCTCTAGCGCAAGGTTTTCACTGGCGCTATTTTTCAGACCTTCATTTCACGGCATTAGTGTGCATGGGGCCTCTCCCCACCCACTCTCTGCCCATTGACCCCTTATCTCCGCCCCTGGGGAGCCTTACTCCGCCCTCTGGGGAGCCGTACTCCACCCTCTGCGCACCTTAACGCCGCTGGAGACATTATCGTGCGATACGTGATGTTCTTGCATGGTATTGCACCATTATCGCGTGATAACATCATGTATCACGCGATAACATCACAGCTGCAACGTTAGCGCCATTTAGTAAACATACCCCTTAGTATATAGACCACTCAGATGGCACTGCTCCAGAGACCCCCAGTGGCCGTACTAAATTGCTACAATATAACTTAGAAATGGACTGATCATGTTCCAAAACAGCAAAGCTACTTTCTGCCCAGTTACATCATGGTGGGAGGAGACTCCTCTGGGAGGGAAAATCCAACTCATGTATAAACCACTCCCAAAGGCAGTACCCTGACGTTGTCAGCAAGCCACTGAAGCATGAGGAAGTAAAAGTGTCTACTCTTAGGAACAGGTGTCTTTGGCAACCAGCCACTCGTACCATGATACCCCCTGTGAGACTAGCTCTCCTAACAGGGCTTTATCTCACACATGGTCCTCTTTCCATCCCCTTACTACAGCAGAGGTTTTACTCACTCTATCCCGGTCTAGGAAGACCACCTGCCCTCTGGATCCAGTCCCTTCCACTTGGCTGGTGGAACCTTCTCTCCAGTTTATACCTCTCATCACTACTTTATTTAACTCCAGTCTATCATCAGGTCAATTTCCTTTGGCGTGGAGATCCGCCGTAGTCCATCCCTTGTTGAAGCAGCCCTCCCTCGACCCCTCTGTGTTATCCCATTGGTGCCCGGTATCTAACCTCCCCTTCCTTGCTAAAATGTTGTAGCGTCTAGTCTTTCTGCAACTCTCCTCTCATGTTGAGGCTACCAACGTTCTTCATCCCCGTCAGGCTGGTTTTAGATCAGGACATAGCACTGAAACTATCCTTCTCGCTCTGGTAAACGAAATTCACGTAGCACATGAACGGGGTGACATTACTCTTTTGGTTTCACTGGATTTATCTGCTGCATTTGATTTAATTGATCATCAGACTCTCCTGTCACGTCTCTCTGATATTGGTTTACGGGGTGTGGTGTTACACTGGTTCCGTTCCTTTCTCACTACTCGTTCCTATGTTGTTCATGCCGCTCACCAAACCTCACCGTCTATTCCATTGGTCTGTGGAGTCCCCCAGGGATCAGTCCTGTCCCCTCTGCTCTTCAATATTTTTCTTGCTCCTCTTCCCCTTCTGGCCCAACAATTCCCAGTTTCCACCTACATTTACGCAGACGATATTGTCCTTCTCTTTCACACTTCTCCAGTTGCAATTGATATCACCCCCCTCAATGACTGCCTTTCTCACATTGCCACCTGGCTCTCGTCTAATTTTCTACACCTGAATCCCTCTAAGTCGTCAGCCATGTGGGTGTCTTTGAGCTCTTCCTGCCCGGTCATTGCACCCCAAATAAATTCTACTCCTATTCCTCTCACTTCCTCCCTCCGGTATTTAGGGGTGATCTTAGATTCCTCACTGTCCTTTCACGAACACGTATCTTCCTTATCTCGTCGTTCCTTCTTTACTCTACGCCAAATTCGCTCAGTCCGCTCAATTCTGTCCCCGGATTCCCTTACCACTCTGATACTAGCCCTAGTCATGTCCAGGCTGGACTATTGTAATGTAATTTATGCCAATTTTCCTGCCTACCAACTCAAACGCCTTCAACTCCTACAGAACACAGCCGCCCGTCTTGTCACTTTTGCCCAGAAATCAGACCATGTCACTCCTCTTTTGTTTCGCCTCCACTGGCTTCCGCTGCACTTCCGGTTCAAATACAAGGTTCTTATAATATTACATAAAGTCATCCACACTTCTAATCCTCAGTACTTAGCAAATTTGGTCTCTCTTCACACTCCCTATCGTCAGCTCCGGTCATTGCATGCTAACCGTCTGTTTCTTCCCCCCCTTCTCGAGCTCACCTTGAACAGACACGTCATGCCGCTTTTTTCTTTTTGGGTCCCTCACTCTGGAATTCTCTAACTTCCTCTCTTCGCCTAGAATCCTCCTATCAACATTTCAAAAGTCTGCTCAAAACTCATCTGTTTCAACAGGCATATGATCTCCCCTCCCAGTAGCCCTGTCCACTTGTTTTGTCTGCTTATGTTTACGTATGGTTTGTCTAGTCTGTTTATTGTCTGTCTTGTTTTGTGACCTCTTTGGTCCATCTTTTCCTTATTTTAATGGATTTATTTTCTGTTTTTAATGCTTTTATTTGTATTATTTTATTGTAAACTGCCCTCATGTTTCGACAAGGGCGGTATATTAAATGTAAATAAAGATAAAGATAAAGATAAAGATGGAGAAATAGAGGAGCGTGCCCTGGGAGTCTGGAGGCTGTGGCTATGCCCAAGCCTTCATTTCATCTGGAGGGAGTCACAAAGCCAAAGCTGTAGAAGGAGAGAGCACTGGGGTTGGAAGGTGTTTTGGGCCCAAGGTCTACACCAACATTTCTCAGTGACTGCAAATCCAGCCAGCATCTCCACTCATTTAACAGAAGAACAGTACAGCCAGTGGAGGAGAGAAGAAGCAAGGCAACTACTATGTGGAGCCATCTACTTCAAGGAGGAGAGCAACGCAGGAATCCATCAGCAAACAGCGACACTAGAACCAAGAGGGACCACAGGGCAATATCACAGACCTGCACCTGCACAAGTCAAGTAACCTAAGAGCAGGAGAAGGGTTCCAGTGGTGGGATCCGAACTGATGAGGAAGCAGTTCGGTCCCAGCCCTCCCAGATGCGTGATGGTCAGGTTGCTGCACCTCACGTCGAGGTGTTGCAACGGCCGTATGCTTTGGCCGCTGCCCTCCACTGAGGTGCAGCAACCTGGCAATGTTTTGATGGCATCGGGGGCTTCTCCCAAAGCCACGATCCCCTGATGCCATTGTCAGACAGGGGGATTCCTGCCACTGCAGTGTTGGTGCTTAAATGCTGTGTTTCGCCCAGTTCAGTGAATGCGGGCCACAGGCAGGAGCCAGTTCATGCAAACCAACCGAATCCCACCATTGGAGGGTTCCCTCTAAAGTAAATGCAAAGAATGACAAAAGCAAAAGAATGGAGAAGCTTGAAGTAAAATTCCATTACCGGGAAGGAGTATCAAGAGTGAATTGTTGTAATATAATAAAGTGAAAAGAGAGAATTATTCTGCATGTAACATTTTGAGAGAAAGGAGAAGGAGTTAAACTGCTCCTAATATCGTTCTGTTGTTGTTGCTCCTGTCATTTGTATTTTTGCTGTTGCTATCAGTGACCCTACAGTTTTTTAAGTAAGGCCTTTGGTTCAGTAAACACATTCTGGCCTGGGCTCAGTTATTTTGAGAAGAGGAGTTTAAAGTGCCATTGGTCTCCCAGTATATACTGGTCCCATTCAAAGAACCTACTAAATTTTCACAAGAGTAGAGACTGAAATACTTTATTGCTGTTGGATGGTTCTGACCAGGGCTGGCCCATCCACTAGGCAAGCTAGGCCACCCCTTAGGGTGGCTGGTCCAGGTGGGCGGCAGCAGCAGCAGCACACATGGTGGCTGTGACCCCCCCTCCCCAGCTGCTGCCAATTTCATTTGGGGGGAAGCCGGGCAGCAGCAGAATTTCCAAAAGTGCACTTTTGGAAATACTGCTGCTGCCCACCTCCCCCTCCCGAGATGGAATTGGCAGCAGCTATGGGGAGGGGGCAGCAGGGGCGGTGAGGCCAGGGTTTTTGCCTAGGATGGCAGAAACCCTTGGACTGACCCTGGTTGTGATCACTGCCTACCAAGCAGCAGGTGCAGATGCTTCAAGAGCTACATTCAGGTAGGAGTTACATTAGTAAATAAGCCTTATAGGTGCTTAACATAGGTTTTAATGCATGGTAATGGAACAGCACCCAAGTTAATAGTCAATGGAGCACATTAATTATCAGCACACACTAATTGCTGTACATTGGGAGGTGTGGAATCGTGAGGGAATGGACAGGCATGTGTGTTAGCAGATCATTACTGTGTGTTAACTATTAATACTGTAATAATGCATTTTGTTCTCTGTTATCTGCTGTGTGATTAGTGTGTTAGCGATCATTAACTGTTTGGCTCCTTTCCCCAAAGTTTTAGAACATTCTAACAGTAAAACCAGAGATATCTTGCTCTACTCTCTCCACACTACAACCACGCTGCTGATCGGACGTCGGGGGAGGAAGCGGGAGCTACTCGCCCCTCCCGCTCCCCCCACCAAGGCCCAAACGGGGCGCTTCAGGCAGACTTGATAAGGACTCACCCGGCAAGTAACTGCCTCTTGCTCTACTCT
Organism: Ichthyophis bannanicus; assembly: GCA_033557465.1. NCBI lineage: Eukaryota > Metazoa > Chordata > Amphibia > Gymnophiona > Ichthyophiidae > Ichthyophis > Ichthyophis bannanicus. The sequence continues at coordinate 135,409,850 of CM066040.1, forward strand.
CTCCACACTACAACCACGCTGCCGATCGGACGTCGGGGGAGGAAGCGGGAGCTGCTCGTCCCTCCCGTTCCCCCCACCAAGGCCCAATCGGGGCGCTTCAGACAACACTTGAAAAGGACTGGCATGGCAGGTGGGGCTGCGCCTGGCGGGCCCTTTGGCGTGGCCCTTAGGCGGGGCACGGTGGTGGGGCCGGCTTTCGCCCTCTCGCCATTGCAGACGTATTCCAATGTTAAAAAAAAAAAAGATCCACTCCAGCCTCCATGACCCCAATAAAGCATGAGTGCTCATGGTCACTTTGCCTCCACTGACTCAGTCTGCACACCACCATGTAAGCATACTTTACAGCATACTTTTATTTATCCCTGATGTAATGTAAGCCATAATGCCCAGCCCATGTAACTCTGATGTGTTCTAATGTACTCTTGGTGTAATTGTACTCTAGGTGTAATTGGAGGGTATGTATTTATTTATATTGTGTGTGTAGTAAATGCGCAATAGTACTAGTAGTAGTATTGGGAGACAGCCAATCTGGCTTTGCCCGAACTAGATTACTACGCTGTGTGTATTATGTTGTCGTGATTAGCTCTGATGAGCAGATAAGCTCTGATGAGCAGGGACTGTCACTCTCTATATATTCATGTCTGTACAGCGCTGCGTGCGTGGCGCTATATAAGTGTTAAATAGTAGTAGTAGTAGTAGTAGACGCCTTAACTTTGGCTGTTGAAGTGTGTTAGTTGCAAAACCTTAGCACCCCTCAATAAATAGACCACAAGATTTGTAAATAGGATGTACTAAAGGTGAAACAGAAATTTGTTTTGAAACTAAGCAACCTACTTATTATTAACATGCACTAAGATTTTGCAATTAAGGCATGTTAAGGGCAAAATTTCACCTTCATTAGCAGTAAAATGTCCGTGGTAACATTTTTAGGTAAAGTGCATGCACCAAACCTGTGAGGAGAAACAGTCATATTAACACAGTGGCTATGACCACAGAAGTAGTCAACTAACTTCTAAAAGGCATAGTTAACATTTCTATGGTAAACAGCCTGCTTTACAGTTAACCTCTGGGCAGCCGTTCCCCGTCTCCTGCCCTCAATGAAATTCTGCGTTGTATGTTCCATGTGGGATTTAACACACAGTAACAAATTTTGCCATACTTTTTAAGCATTTTTGAATGCATGTCAGCCACTTGACATGCGTTAGAAACAAGACGAAACACCTAATGTGGTTTAGTAAAGAGGCCCCTAAAGCAACAAAACAAAGCTTTTGTTGCATTTTTCATTTTGTCTCAAAATGAGTAGTGCATATCCCCAGTGCAAGCCGCATCTCATTAAGAGCATTTTTTGCTACCTAGTTAATAGGATACTATAAAATGATAGTTTCAAAGAGGCTACTTATACGTGATTCAGTCTTTTGACCTGAGAAATAATACTTCATGGCCATGCCACTTTCTCAATGTGCAACACATCCTCTATTTTTTTCATTAATGAGGTTGTCTTGCCCTCTTATTTCCCAAGAGAAATCTCTGAAGTACATCCAGGAACCCTATTAACGGCAGCCTCATTATAATCTTGCACCGTGAAGGCTTCAACCTGGATAAGAAAAGCAGTACAAATCTTAATGGGGAAACAAACGGATTGCCACATGCAGCAAAAGGGTCTTAACAGAGTTTGATATCTCATGAATATCTCCCATTATAAAACCACAATTTCAGATAAAGTAATATTTTTTAGGTATGACCATGCTCCATGAAGTGCATTTACCCATTATCTTGAATTATTTATTTATATTTATTTATTTATTACAGGTTCTTATATACCGCGCTATTTAGCATCAGCGCGGTTTACAATATAACAAAAGACCAGAGCAACAAGCTGTTTGGTTTTACATAGAACAGGTACGAGAACTTGGATAAACATGGGGGATATTGCTAACTGAAACTATATACATGCTGAATGCAAATGTGTATACAGCGTAATTGTTATAGTTTTAATATGAGTCTTGTAGAACAGGATGTCAAAAAGGGATGGTCGGTCAGATCGGTGGCTGGATAATATGGTAATATTGTGGGAACAGGTGAGATTTAAGAGCTTTTCTGAATAGAGTCAGATCGGTGATGGCCCGGATCTCAGGTGGTAAGGAATTCCAGCATTTAGGGGCATAGAAGCTGAAAGCCCTGTTAGAGGTTGCTAGATTGCATTTTGTTGCAGTCTTAGGGATTATTAGAGTGTTATAAACAAAATTATAAACAAAAGAAATTATAAACAAAATTATAAACAAAAGAAAGAAATACAGTGAACCTCCTAAAAGGACCCCCCATAGCATGTCATACAGCTTTGCTTTTCTCATAGGGCAATCTCTTAGAAATATGCATTGGTTGATGTTCTTTTAGGGGAATGTTTACTTAAATGCATTTAGTTAGCACATGGTAAGCCCAAAAAGTAGCACAGGAGGTGGTGTAGACCCACGTTAACTGTTGGGGGTGTGCCCGGCGTTATCACCCTGCCAAGTCTGTGAGGTGATGCACCACATTGCAGAAAATGGCCAGCACATCTAACAGAGGTGAACTAACCATAATGTGCTGTCACTGCCCACACTCTGCCCCAGCTTGTCCAGTCACTGTCCCCTCCTGCACTACCAGCATGGGACTTAGCGCACTGCCCTGTGAGATCAGCACGGAGAAATTAGCTCCATTTGCACTACGAGCTCAGGGTCATAGTAAATATGACCCTGAGCTTGAAGTGCAATTTAAAAATTTTAGTGAGCACAAAATCAATTTAGTGTACACTAACCTATGAATTAAAATTCATCAAACCAGTCTGCAAATGTTTAAAAGTTTTAATGCTAAATGAAAAACGTTTTTAATGAATATGTGACTTGAATTGAAAAAAAAAACCCACCCAAAACTCTGGAAAAAAAGCTTGGACTATGCATATCTGTACAATCTGCTAATATAGATATTCAAAATCCAATCCCCACAGAAATCATATAAATTTGAAATGTCTAATATATGATTCGAAATTATACATACATTGGACTGCATTATTCTTAGGCAGTGAAGCTGAATACATCCAAACTATACATTTAAAGGTGCACCTGCTATTTGTACAGCCAACGTACATGTTTAATTTAGACATGTGGAGGGTAATTTTATAAATTTGACAGATGGATGATGCGGTGTGGATATTATCGTGAGACTTTGGCCCGGCGAGAAACAGCATAACAAACAAGGGCGAAGCAGCATGAGAAACATGTTTTCCATGCTGCTGCTGTTGGCCCCCTTTCTGACCAGGCTCCCCACATTGTGGGGGCTACTTGGGCAGAATTTATGCCAGTAGTTCCTGCACTCTTATCCCTGGCTCTGCCACTGAGGTTCTCTGTGACTATGAGCAGGTTTCCTTTTGCTCCTTAACCCCAGATTGTTCCACTGCCCCTTTACATAGGAGTCCTTGCTGTCTGTACTCGTACATTATGGTCAGCACCACTGCGTTCCATTTTGTTATCTGTGCAGAGTCACCTAAGTTCAGCAGTGCATTCTCCTCTCCTCTGTGCTCATTCGCTGTCTAGCCTTAGGCTCAGCCTGACCTCTGTGAACAACCCCCCCCCCCCCAGCCCCAATTCTGCCTGACACTATGCCTGCCATGATTATTATCATCATGATAATATAAACACCCAGCAGCATCGAGAGCAGTGCAGCACGCCCGGACCAGGAGCAGAAATGTAACCAATCATTGCTGCCACTATGTATGGGTCCAACATGTAGACGGGGCAACCAGCCAGAGAGGTGGTCTTCTTAAAGGCACCAAGGCCTTTTTTTTTTCTTTTTTTTACTTCAAGTTCCATGTTATGCAGGGGGACCTAGTTACTAATAAGCACATTATCCATGATAACACATTTTTAGTAACTGCAGCCCTAGCTTGAGCTGGAAGAAAAAGGAAAAAAGAAGAAATGACAGGCTGAAAAAAGAATCTTATTAGAAGAGCCCATTTACTGACCTACAGTAAGTAAGGTTTGGCAGTCACAGGTTTGGCAGTTAAGAGGGCCGGCCCGTCCATTGAGCAAGAATGCTTTTTGCACAGGGCCCTGCGTAAGAGGGAGCCCCACGCAAAGAACATTCTGCATTAAAAGTAAATTTTAAAATTAAAAAAAAAGCTGGCTGCTGCTGCTGCCGCCGCCGCAGTAGCAGCAGAACCGAGTGTCCCGCGGCCCCCCGCCCTGCCCGGCAGAGCCCTCCCTCCCTGCATCAGCCCCTCTCCACATCGGCTTTCAGAGCCACGAAGGGAAAGTTTCCCTTTCATGGCTCTGTTAAGTGCGCCGGGGCTGATGGGAAACAGGAAATGCCTGGGCTGATGGGGGGGAGTGCGGTTAGGACTGATAATGGGCTGTGGGCTGATGGGGAGGGTTAGGACTGGTAATGGGCTATGGGGAGGCTAAGTCTGGAAATGGGGTGATGGGGGGGCTAAGACCGGAAATGGGCTGATGGGGTTAGGACTGGAAGTGGGCTGATGGGGGCTTAGGACTGGTAATGGGCTATGGGGGGGGCTAAGACAGAAAATGGGGTGATGGGGGGTTAGGACTGGAAGTGGGCTGATGGGGGCTTAGGACTGGTAATGGGCTATGGGGGGGGGCTAGGACTGGTAATGGGATGGGGGTTGCTAGGACTGGAAATGGGCTGAGTGGAAGGGGAGGCTTGAACTACAAATAGCTGATGGGGAGGGGGCTTAGATTGGAAATGGGCTGAGTGGAGGGGAGCTAGGATTTGACATGGGCTGATGGTGGGGCTAGAAAGGGACTAGAAATGGGCTGATGGGGGGCTGGGATTGGAAATGAGCTGATGGAGGGACTCGGATAGGACTGGAAATGGATGGGGGAGCTAGGACTGGAAATGGGCTGATGGGGGGCTAGGACTGGAAATGGGCTGATGCGGGGACTAGAAGGGAGTGGATGCTGGGTGGGGTCGAACTAGAAGGGAGCTGATGTTGCAGGAGGATTAGAATGGGATGGGACTGGGAGAGTGAAATGGAGAGGGGAATAATATTTTGTGTGGGAGGGAAGAAAAATCTACAATTGGCCGGGTATTGGGAGAGGAAGTGGGGATTGAGGATGGAGGGGTAAAATTGGAGTGGATGAAATAGGAATGAGGAAAGAGCAAAAGGAGAAAGATTAGTATGTTAAAGCAGATGTAGAGAGAGAATGGAAAAAAAACTAGAAGACAGAAGAAAGGACAAATGGACAGCAGACGATGGAGAGTTAGCAGAAAACACGAAGAAACCAGAAGAAAGTGGCTGGAGCAATTGCAATTGAAAAAGAAATGCACAAAAGGTAGAAAAATATCTCTTTATTTTGAATTTAACTGGAATATGTCAGCTCTGGGAAATGTGCATCATTAACGTCTGCGCTTTGTTTAGTACAAGAGGAAATGAATTTATAGTTTTATTTCTACAGTGTTGTTGAACATTCCAAGTTTGGCTTTTGGGGTTCCCAGTTTAATTATTGTCTTCCTGTTTCTAAATTGTGATTCCTTGTGGGGTTTCTAAATTGTGATTCCTTGTTTGGTGATGGTCTATGTTCTGCATGTGTAACTGAGCTGAGATATTCTGCTTATGTAATTCCTATTTGACATTGCCACTTGTTCTCTTTCTCCAGTAGGTCATGTATTGTTATTCTCTGAAATGTATTGGTTTAATATTTGCTGTGTTGCCTTTTGATAGGTAGGGTCTGGTGCTTTGTGAGTCCTGGTAGTGCTGTTACGATACGGCAGATTTGCTATGGGTTCTAAATGGGCAGTATTTGTAGTAGTTCCTAATGTGCCTGGCGGTTGGCACTGGATTATAGTAATGTAGAAATCTTTTAGTCTTTCTTTATCCATACACTCATTAAGAGGCATGTTTACTAAAAGTTAGTGTATGGTAACATTATGCAAATATTTATGCAAATGAGGCCCCACATCGAGTCTCCACACATGGCCCCGCACCCCCCTTGGGCCGCCTCTGCATGTTAACGGCAAGACCTCTGCATTAACTGTTGGGGATATTCCAGCATTTTCTCATACAGGTAATGCAGAATTAGGAGTTTTAACTGCGTTGTATATAACACAATGCTGTCAGCTACATCTACTGAAGTGGTGTTAACTGCCTCACGACATCTAAAGTGTTAACATGTAGTAACTATGTTCATATTAACTGAAAGGTTCAATCCTCATCCATTCCCCCACACTACTCCCTGTTAGGCAGTTAATGCAGGAATTCCCACATTAACTGTTAAGAGTTACAGAGAAACAGGGAAAACTACCATTTTAACACCATGTTCATGTGCAAACAGATCTGGTTTATGGTAAAGACCTTCCACTACTTTTAGTCATACTGTGAACTGTTTTTGCTCAATATTTAAACTTTGCAGTCAGCATTTTTTAAAATACCAGTTGCATGATGTAAACCTTTCATGTATATTCAGCGGAACTGAATATACATATGACTGCTGAGCTAGACATATAGTGGTGGTATTTAGCTGCTATCTTTATAACCTTCTTGGTGATCTAAATTGCTAGTTACACAGGCAGGGTTGGCCTGTCCACTAGGTTTATTTATTTTATTTAACATTTCTTATATACTGCCTTTCATGATATCAAGGTGGTTTACATTGAACAAACTGAAATTACATTGAACAGGGCATTATAACTTGGAGATAACCCTCCATTGTCCATGTTCCCTGTAAAATAGTTAAGTGGCTTGCCCAAGACCACAAGGAAAACCTGTGGGACTAGAAACCCCACTCCTTCCAGCCCAAGGTTGCTGTCCTCTAGTGGGATATGAACCCTTGACTTTCCAGCCTGAGGTAACTTGCCCCAACCACTAGGCCACTCCTCCATCTGTTAGGTAGACACTTATGGCAGCAGATCTCTGTGGGCAGCAGGCCATGTGCTTCGGCACACATGGCCTACAGCCCCTCTGCATGCCAAGCTGTGCTGCCCTTCCCCCTTATGCTGAGCTGCACCACTCTGCTGTCCCCTGCTGTCGCTGATTTCTGTGGTGGAGGGGTGGCTAGGCTCGGCGGCAGGCTATGTGTTTTGGCCTGCTGCTTCTGAACCCCTGAAGTTATGTTGGAGGGGCGTCAGAAGCAGCTGGTCATGTATGCTGAAGCACATGACCTGCCACTGAGCCGAGACATGCCCCCACTTTGAATTTGCCACCAGAATCGGCATTAGCGCCACTTAGCAAGGGGGGGGGGGCGCACGGTTGCAGCTTCTGCCTAGGGTAGCAGAAACCCTTGGGCTGGTTCTGTACACAGATAGAGCTGCTGTATAGTTGACACGCATTTTTCTGAGTGTCAATCACACCTATGTTATAAAGTCAAATCTTTCTGGATTAGACTTTATAGAATACTAACATAAGTGGCCACCAATATGTGTAAATTTAAGCCGTGATCACTGACATTGCCTCTAGTTCTGGTGTAAATGATGACATGTATCTTATACACGTATGGCCATACTCTGTAAATTATGTGCATAAGTGCATGCTTCATCCTCGTGCACACCCACTGTGAAAGTGCATGCATGGCTTCTGCGCAGGTACTTACAGAATTGTGACTGGGTGTGCATAAGTGCTCCCTTACACACCTCAAGGACTAAACCATTGTGATTAACATGTGTAAACGGCACATAAATGTAAAAGGCCTCTTAGAGGACTGCGCTCATAGAGGCTGAATATCGTTGGTTGCCCATATAGTTTGGTGGAAAGCTCATGCTCCCCCCTCACTCTATTTGACATTGTCCGGATAGTGCCACAAGGTGTGTGGGAGTTTCCAGGGGCACTGTATGCATAGTTTCACTAAAATTTCGCAGACAGGGTATGTTTACATTTAGGGGTATGTTTACTAAACCGTCTTAACGTGCGCTCTGTGATGTTATCATGCGATAATGGCACTTTTTAAGGCGCACAGGTACCTTATCACGTGATAACAGAAGAACAGTAAATAGCAACACCCTTCATGTCCCAAGCAGCATGAGAAATTGTAACGCAAACACCACCAACAAAGCGTTCTCATTTACTGCACCAACACTCTGGAACCAACTGCCCTATGAGCTAAGAGCGAACAAAGACTTGAAGGACTTCAGGAAGAAGCTGAAGACTCACCTCTTTAGGACTCACCTCAACCTGACCTAGTCAGAGTATGGAATATACGTGTATATGGATGCATGAAAAGCCTCCTCTCGTACGATCCAATGTAGATATGTAAAGTCTCCTCTTATACAATCAATGTAAAAATTGTAATTGTTTGTTGTGCCTCCCACCCCCCCTGAAATCAATGTATGTTTCAAATTCCGGCCTGTACAGCCGCTCCATTGTGTATAGAATACCGCTGCTGATCGCTGGAAGCAGCGGGATACAAGTGTACACTAAATAAATAAATAACGCGCGCAGCGGCGCAAACAAGCGCTGAAGGTGGGGAAAGGCTCTCGGAGGGCGGAGGAAGGCTCCCCAGGGGCGGAGAGAAGGGGTCAATGGGTGGAGAGTGGGAGGGGAGAGGCTCCCCGCACACTAACGCTGTGAAATCCGAGGCTCAAACTAACGCCAGTGAAACCCTGGCATTAGAGCTGATTTAAAGGGAAAAGAAACCATTTCCGTCAGCAATGAACAGCAAAACCAGGGAAACCCTACAAAAAGTGATAAGAGTGATACATGTGCACGGAACAAAAGGGCAAATAAACATTGAAAATGACCCCAACAAAATATAACAAAAACATAACCAAGCTAGGCAATAGTGATATGAATGGGAAACATCGAAAAACACTCCCAAGAAAGTTCCAAAAAATGGATATGAATTTTGGAAGGGTCTACGCTCCATTCCCATACAAGGTGAATGATCCCACAGTGAAATAGCACTGATCAGGGTTTCCCTCTCCATTGGACAGGTTTCCTATGGCGTGCACATGTTCCACAACAGCAGGGCGGGCATGTCGGAATGGGCAACTGGACAGATGCTGGGAAAGGGGACACAGAGGGCTGCAGACGGCACATGCTGTGCTGCAGCTGGGCCACAGTGCGGACTAGGGTGATGCCTAGGTGGCCCATAGGAATGCTGAAACAGAAGAGCAGCCAGACAGCAACTGATGAGGGCCCAGCATGGGCATGAGTGTGCTTCCCACAGTGTCACAGGGGATAGTACCCAGCAGGTACTGTGGGACCTGGTACTGCAGTACCCCCAAGGGCACAGAACATTGGCAGGCGGTGCTGGGGGGAAGCGTGGACAGCTATGCAGGCACCCCTACCCCAGAACCTGCACCATAGGCAGCCGTCTACCTGTGCAATGGATGGCCTGAGACTGAGCTCCACCAGCAGCACCAGCAGACAGGCATGTCAGCAGGGTGGCAGAGGGGTACTGGTGGTGGAGGGGGCAGTGGCAGCTGCCCAGAGCAGACCATGGCCTAGCCCTGTGTAGGTGGGTGCCATGCACTGTAACAGACAGGTCCTGTCTGACGAACAGTCATGGTATCCCCAGGGAATGCACTGCCTCTGTGGCAACATGGTGGTGCAGTGCACACAGCCAGTGTGTTCAGGAGCAGAAGGTCACAGGTTCAAGTCCCAGCTGTGGTTCCTGCCAACCCAGCCCCCATATTTTACCCACTACTACAACGTGCTAATACAGGCAGAACCCGTAGTGCAGATGACGCAGACATGCCCAAAACACCTACATTTTATCCTACAGAGCACAGATACCATAAACATGTGCATTACCTAGAGCAGAGTCTCCCAAATGCAGCCCTGGAGGGCCAAACACCATTCAGGTTCCATGCTGCCTCTAATAAATGTGGCTGTGCGGCATTGCTATTCACCGCCCCCATGGTATGCAGATGTATCTCATGCATATTCATTAGGGATAGCATGAAAACCCGAACAGTGTTTGGCCCTCCAGGATTGGAGTTGGGAACCTCTGCCCTAGAGCAGCGGCCAACAGGGGCAGATACACCTGCACCCACAGGCTCCATTATCCCAAGCCTCCTGGAGAGGCAGGATGTTGGGCCCTGCGTGCATCTCCCCATACTAGCACTTGCATACCTTAGCGATGCCACCCTAAACATGGGAAAACTGTACACAGCTATCAAAAGGTTGCTATGAGAACTGGCAGATAGTAATTCCTATGTTAAGCACAATTGGCTGATTGAGCTGCATCATAACAACCTTTCTGATGTCTGTGGAGTGTGCCCCAGGTCTGGTGTCTGACAGAGTGACCCCAACAGTATTGCATACCATAGCCATGCCTGCACTGTGCCCAGGACTGGTGTGGTGGCCAGGGCTCCCAAACACCTCTATAGTTGCACAATGCTGGCATAGGTGTGTGGAGTGTGTGTCTGTCTATCCAGTGTGTGGTGGCTGCCAACACCCTCCACAGCCCACCCTGCTAGCACTGTTGCCAATATTGGCCTGCCAATTTGCATAATTTGGAGCAAGGTACTGTGAGAATAGCCTGGATAGGGTGGCCTGGCCTGGCCGCATCTGCACAGGGCATAGGGCAATGGCTCGGACATTGTAGTGCCTGGTACCACCTGCACGGACAGCATGGCCACAGCATGTCCTGCTGGGAGGTCACTCTCACCCTGACTGGGAAGTGACCATGGCATGATGAGGTTCCCCCATAGTGCTATCTAGTATTTCTCTCATGTGATATTTATGGGTCCCTTTTGGGGCCCAATCACTGATTTATCTGCTTGGTGTGTATGCTGACATCCCAGTTCTGGGTGCATGCATCTCCTCCAGGAACATGCACTACAGATTAGCTAGCAGACTGTCTGCAGCTAGTATGTGTCTTGCTAGAACATCTTGCAAGGTGCAGGCAAATATCAGATAGTGGTGGGTTGCAGCTGAGCATTTCCAGGCCTAATGTCTGTCTGCTATTGCTTTATGGATGTGTACAGATCTGCATTGACTGCCCTGTAGGGTGTCTATTCCCCAGCAGGACTGGGGTTGATGGTTCCCTCTACTGCCTCCATTGCAGGGAGGTAGAATGTGGATCTGTTGGTGAAGACCCTGTTTCCCACTCTCAACCCCAGAGGGTGGGTTTGGTGGTGGTACATAATCCGCCTATTTATTTAGTAAACATTTGTATACCGCTGCTCCCTACGATCAGCAGCGGTTTACTTTACAGAATCATAATGTATCGTACAATACATAGAATTTTTAGGATACAGATTTCGATTGGGCGATGATTTGCATAAAACAGGAAATAGCAATTAGGTACACTATACATTGGATTGAGGCTCTCAAATCTAAATATACATTTGATTGTAGTTGTGTGGGTGGGGCCTAGAATATACATATATACAAGATTACAAACTGGTATTCTAAATGCCGTTGTGGCAGGCAAAGCCATCTAGTTGCGGCAAGGCGTCGCACTTAGGTCAGGTTGTAGTGAGCCTGAAATAAATGGGTTTTGAGTTTCTCAGTCAGGTTTAGCCCTATGGGTCCATAAGGGCTAAACCTGACTGAGAAATACAGATGTAGCCAAGGTGTGTCTTCAGGAACTACCTATCTCACACACTAGCACTGCTGGGGGCCTGCAGCATGGCCTATTTCTGCCATGGAAGGTGCTGTGGACCTAGTGCTGGGCGCCCCACCTCACCCTCAGGGTGAGCACAGTACCCGCACAATGTGACGGTGTGTAGTTACTCTGTGTCAGTAACACACACGGTCAGTTCCCCCTACCAGGCCGAGGTGCTGTGGGGGTGCATACCCCATCTTGTGATCATCTGTAGACTGCTGATTTGCATGTGCAATGCATCATGGGTACGGGTGGGTTACCCCTATCCTGGTGATCACAGCAGACTGTTTGTGTGGTGACATGCAGTCCTTCTGCAGCCAGTCAGGGGCTTGTTAGCAGCTATAGAGCTGTAGCCCTCTGGTTACTTCACTGCCTGTGGAGCCAGAGGTCATGGGTTCAAACCCACAGTGGGGTTATTTGATAGGGCTTTCCAAAGCATTGTCTATTTTTAATGTACATTAGTGCTGCCAGCACAAACACCCTCAGAGTACTGTAACCATAAGGTGCCTCAGAAGGCGCCTTATAAGGTGCCCTATAGGGCGCCCTATAAAGCGCCTTCTGAGGCACATTATGGTTACAGTCCATATAAGGTGCCTTATAAGGTGTCCTATGGAGCGCCTTATAGGGTGCCCTATAGGGGACATTATAGGGTGCCGTGGCAGACAGTGCACTTTATAATGTGCCCTATGGAGTGCCTTATAGGGTGCCTTATGCGGCACCTTAGGTTACGGCACGTGAGGGTGTGTTTGCTGGTAGCAATAATTAAAATACAAATAAAATGCCTCACAAAACAATACTTACATGTCAAAGCTGATGTCTCAGCCAGCCTTATGCATTAGGCACACTGGGGGATCAAACTCATGACCCCCTGTATCATCAGTCAGTGTACAGTCAAACCTCGGTTTTCATGATTAATCCGTTCGAAAAAGTCTGACTAAAACCGAAACGTATGAAAACTGAAGCAATATTTCCCATAAGATATAATGTAAATCCAATTAATCCGTTCCAGACACCCAAAAATATTCACAAAAAATACATTTTATAGAGAATATATTTTTACATGCAGAAAACAATGAGAAATAAATATAAATGACTAATGAAATGGATAAATGAACATTTAACATCACTGAAAGCAAGCTAAGTACAGTACTGTACAGTACAGTATGTTAACATCTGGCCTTAGCCACCCCGGACAAGCTGCTGTGCCCAGCTCTCTTTGGAATCACATTGGATTCAGCCCATTAAAATACCTTTACATTATCTGCTCAATGCTTCAGAATGGCAGAAAATCTTAATGATATAGCTTTAGACGTACCCTGCAAGAGAAAGAACTGCCTCCCACATTCATGCAACATCTCCTGCTTACGTTGACAGCTTTTCTTCCCTGCTACCTCTGAGCCTGAGGGGGCGCTCCAGAGAACGGGCAGGCAGTGGACGAGATCGGGGCCTTCCTCTCTACGCAATCCTTGCCTCTCTGACTCTGACCAGGCTCGAGGATGTGTTTCATTTACGTGCTCAGCTGGCTTTCGCTTCTCATCACGCTGGCGATCGGTGAGTCCGGGGGGCAGTGCTGCCGGGACCGGGCGGGCGTTCCGGCAGTGTATACAGACTGGTGTGCAGCGCGAGGGTGTATGTATTTACAGTACTGTACTTTACAAAAACCAAGGCGATGTACGAGAACCGGACAAAATCTCAGTCAAAAAAGACGTTGAAAACCAAAGCGTATGAAAACCGCGGCAAACGAAAACCGAGGTTTGACTGTATTAACCATTGTGCTACACCTCTGTTTCTATGTTTGCATGTCTGGGCACCTACTTAAGATTACCGCGCGTTAATGCGCTTAGCGGCGCTTCGCCCGATAATGTGCACAGCAGTGCGCGTTATCACGCGATAATCCCGTTTTGCTACTTTGAGACTGAAACGCCCACTCCTTTTATGGCAACCTGCACACTATCGCCGAGCGCACGTTAAGACGGTTTAGTAAACATACCCCTTAGTGGCCATTACTAAATATCATAAATGCATTCGAAGTTTGGAGCAATGTTCTCTAAAATTAGAAATGATACTCCAGATGAAATCTCAACGATTTCACGAATTTGTGGTTGCTGAAAACAGCTAGATGTAAATAACTAAAGCCTATTTCTTGTGATCATTTGATTGAGTCGCAATAACATTTCAATTTGAAGATATCTGCGGAGTCAATATTCAAATGATTTACCTTAAATTCGGTCCTCACATACTAACCCATAGAAATATAAATTTGTGAAATTTAGCTACAAGATGCAAATGTACTTTTGGGTCGCTGCATCTCATAGCGAGATTTTGCACAAAATTTTTGGACTTTGCTGGGAGTTTTGCAAATTGCGAGCAATGGCAATATGCAAAGTATTTCAAAGAAACCAACTTTGTGTGATGATGCCTGCTGCTGCTGCACTTAAAGGGCCCTAATAGCCCAAACTAAAGAAGCCTCAGTTCCCTCTCCTTTGAGGCCTCTGATCCTTGGTGTCTAATGACACCCTCCCACCCACACCCTCTTCCTCAGTTTGGACACAAGGCATAAATATTTATTTATTTATTCATTTATTTATTTATTTAGCTGTATTTATATCCCGCTTTTCACCGGGTCAAAGCGGCGTGATAAATACACACAGAGTCTTCTTGGGGGACATTAACACCCTGGTGGTCTAGTATGCCACAAGCTAAGGTTACCAGATGCCCCTGATTTTTGGGGATTCTTCTCTATTTTGAAGTAGAGTCCTAGACTTCATGGACTATGACGACTTCCTCCCCCTCCCCCCCCCCGATTTCAGTAGGCACTGAGGCAGAGAATATTACTTCTCCTGCACAACCCTCTAATGCAGTCTTCTCGATCCTGGCAGGAGAAGATTTAAAATTAACGTCTTTTCCAAAAAAGAGAGGAGGAATTTTAGAAATATTTTATACATATAGGGGTCTGTTTACTAAAAACCGCCAATGTGCGCAGCCGCACAATAGCGCACTAAAAGCGGATTTAAGCACGCTTAAGCGCCCCGCACACGTGCGATGAAGCCACGCACCCGTGCGCGTCACACTAATGGGTGCCGCACAAGTACGGGCCCGCAAATGTCCGATGGAGGCGGGGAACGGCTAACGGAGGGCGGAGGAAGACCCCCGAGGGGCGGAGAGACGGGCAGAATGGGCGGGGAAGGGGAGGGGAGAGGCGCCCCGCACATTATCGGGGCTGAATTTCAAAGGAAAAATAGCGCGAGTGAATCACTCGCGGTAGAATGCATTTAAAGGGAAGAGAAACCATTTCCGTCAGCAATGTACAGCAAAACCTGGGAAACCTGAAAAACGTGAGCAGTGTGATACATGTGCACAGCCCAAAAGTGGAATTAAAAATAGAAAAGGACCACAACAAAAATTGTAAAAATAGTAATTCAGCTGGGGAACAGTTATAGTAATGGTCAAAACTAAAAAACACACCCAGGAAAGCTCCAGCAAAAAGAAATGAGTTTTGGAAAGGTGTACGGAGCGGAGACTCTTCCAAAAAACATTTCCTTTTTTTGGAGCTTTCCTGGGAGTGTTTTCTATGGTTGCCCATTAATATCACTGTTGCCAGCGTGGTGATATTTTGTCCCCCATTTTCCGTGTTCATCTCCGGGGTTTATGTGCACGTTTGTCACCAGACAGGGTGCATGTGCCCACAGTAAAAATGCGTAGAGCAGGGTTTGCGACTCCATCCTGCCAGGTTTACTACCTCCAGGGGCTGCACTGTCTCTGTGGCCATAGTGTGGTGCAGCGGACAGAGCCAGTACCTCTAGAACCAGAGGTTCAAATCCCAGCTGGAGCACTTGCCAGCCCAGTCCCTATATTTTACCCACCACTAAACAAAGATAGCGCAGACTCCTCTGTATTGCAGGGAACATAAGCATGGGGAAAACACCCATATTTTACCCAACACCGCACACACACCACAACAATGGGCATTACCAACAGCCAAGTCCCCCAAATGCAGTCCCGTACTGCCACATTGCCATCAGGTCAGCTGCTTTTTCTGAGAGAAGCTCATGCCAGCATGTTGGCGGACGAGTACATGTGGTGCAGGGGGCAGTGGCTGCTAGCCACAGAAGACAGAGGCCTAGCCATGTGCAGGCTGGCACAGTCCACTGCAACAGACAGGCCCTGCCGGATCCACAGTCATGGACGTTCCAGGGAATCCAGCCAATCTGTAGCTACACAGTGGTGCAGTGCACACAGACAGTGCATGCAAAAACAGAAGGTCACAGGTTCAAAGCCCAGCTGGGGCTACCGCCAATCCTGCCCACATATTTTTCCCACAACTAAACAGTGATAGTAAGGACACACCTTTCGTGGCGAGGACATATGCAATGGTAATACGTCTATCTTTTACCCCACTGAGCACAGACACCATGAACAGGGGCAGTACCTAGAGCAGAATCTCCCAAATGCAGTCCTGGTGGGCCACACACCAGTCAGGTTCCATGCTGCCACTCATACAAATGCCTGTGCTGTATATCTATGCACCACCCCCATGGCATGTAGATGTAGCTCATGCATATTCATGAGGGACAACCCCAATCAATATGACCCAAAAACAAACAAAACCAAAACCATAAATATGCACAAAAAATATATGCTCAAAAAATATATATATGCACAAAAAAAGGCTCAGGACTAGCCGTTTACTGGTATAGGAGGAAAAAAGACCTCAGTATCTCCCTGCACAAAAGTGACAGGAATCAAGTCTGTCAACAGACGCCAAACGTCTAAAGAAACTGAACAGACTGGAAATTACATCAACGGTCATAAAAAAACCTCCAACCAGCAGGCTTCCGAGCAAAGAAATGCTAACGTCACACAACATTAACAAAAAAGGCTCCGGACACTTATCTTTAGATGATAACAGTCACTTAATGATGATGATGATGATAAAAATAATTTTGAAGATGTTGAATCAAACAGTGATGAGCTGAAAACCTCGTCGAAGTATGCTTCTACAATGTTGTACTTCAGGTGATAAGGAACTCCGACATTACATGTTTCGCTTCAATGGCTTCTTCAGGGAGCAAAAAATCACTCGTCACCGTGCAATCATGTGACTCTATGAAACGAAGCACCGGAGCAAGAAAAGCTGAAAACAACAAGAAAAAGAAAAATGACTAATACAACAAAACAAAACAGGAACTGGAGTCAACCCCCCTAAAATGAACCAGGCCAGCAAATATTTATTTATTTATTTATTTATACATCTCTTCTATACCGCCACTTCCAGCGATCAGTGGCGGTTTACAAGTAAACAAAGTTTAATAATAGCATGCTATTATTTTACATAGAACGGGTTTATATGTTTATATACCCTGTATGCTGGATTTGAGAAATAGAGCATAAAAATGCAAAAGATAGCAGCCAAACAGACGCTAGTGAGAATACCAGCTGCTGGCTCACCTTCCCAAACGCCGACTCATGCGCAAAGCAAAAATACATAAAGGCGGGGTTAGAATGAGGGGGCCAATTACAAACAGCCGGTTGTCATAACAGACCTAAGCGTCAATCCTGACAATCTTTAAACAAAAAACAGGGAAATTCCAAAAAACCACCAAAAAACCCACCCTCCCTGCTATAAAATGTTTTAACAGAAAAAATCAAATGTTGCAATGGAAAAAATCAAATGTTTCAATGGAAGAAATCAATCATAAACAGCTTTTCCATTCAATGGAATCATTCAATCCACCAGGAGCCACGGTACGAAGGGAAAAAATCCAGCGTTGCTCTAGACGAGATAGCTGCCGTTGCATGTCACCCCCATAAACAGAAGGAGTGCATTGTGTAATTACTACACATTTCAGATCTTCAAAAACATGCCCCATAGTTTGAAAATGATGAACCAGGGGGGCACCCTCAACCAAACGGCGAAGACGACTGCGATGTTCGATCAAGCGGGTATGCAAAGCCCGACTGGTCTTCCCTACATAACCAAGACCACAAGGGCAACGAAGAAAATAGATGACATTGGTACTGTCACAAGACGTAGAGAATCGCAGCTTGACCCAACGACGTTGATAGAAGAAACTGGTACAGGAGTCCATCACGGAGCACACCGAACAATGACCACAGCTACGATGTCGCCCTGGTTCCAAAGGTGCTGGTAAAACACTTGAAAAAGCTGATGGACAAAGAATGTCCTTTAAATTAGAGCCCTTAGTGTATACTGAACGAATATTATGGTGATGAAGACCAGGAGTCAAGCGCAGCACATGAGAATGTCGCTGGAGAATTTTAGAAACCTGGTAACCTAGAGGATTGTACTTGGTAATGAAATGGACCATTGAGGAATCCACTGAAGAAGTGCGAGGATGAGGAGTCAAGAGCCAATCGCGATCATTAAAACGAGCGCGAAGGCGAGCTCGATGGACCAGAGGAGCTGGATAACCATGGGATTCAAAAGCAACTTGTAAAGTCCGAGACTGTGATTTATAATCAGACACTGTGGAGCAATTCCGACGATAGCGGAGAAATTGGGCAAAAGGCAGACTCTCCTTCAGGCGATGAGGATGTAAGCTGTCGAAATGCAGAAAAGACATTCTGTGCGTGGGCTTGGTATAAACTGTAGTGACCAAACAATCATCTTGACGTGTCAAAAGGACATCCAAAAAGGGAATAACTGTGGCGCTGTGATCCATAGAGAAAGTAATGTGAGGATCACAGCCATTCAACCAATTGAAAAATGCCTGTAACGGGGGGGCGGAGCCCGATGTCCAGCGGGATGGTCGCATAACGCTGAGGCTCCCGAGAGGCCTACTCAGAATCCTGAATTAACACCGGACATACTTGAATTTCTGCTCTGATCTTGCCGGGGCACATTGGTGAGATGGCGGGGACCAAACCTACGCGCCTGGAATTTGGATCTCCAGCGGCTTCTCACGGCAAACGCTCCAAAACTGAACCCCCGTCCCCGCAGAAGGGGCTGGCTTTGCGCGAGGGCCCCGAAATGCAGCAGGAAATCCTCGCAGAGATTAGAGGGGTTAAGGACCTCGTGCAGTCAAACGGTGAAGCACTCCGAGCGCTGCGGGAAGATCTTGGTGTATTGCAAGGCAGGCTAGAGGGGCTCTCTTCGCGTCAGGACAAAATGGAGAGCGTATTAGACTCCCACGCGGTCCGGCTGTCCAAACTCGACAAAGTTGAACGTCAGGTGCGGGCCTTGCAGAAAGAAGTGGAAGATGGCAATAATAGAGCGCGCCGCAACAACCTACGACTCGTGGGCATACCGGAGGGAGCGGAATCGGGAGACATGAAGGAGTTTTTATATAAAATCCTCCCTTCCCTGCTCCAAATCACCTTTACCAAAGAATTGGAGATCGATCGCGCTCATCGTGTACCCACAAACATAACGCTCAACAGGAAGACCCCGCGGCCTATCATCTTTCGACTTTTGAGATATCAACATGTGGAGCAAATTCTCAGTGCCTCTCGGGCAAAGGGCCATATGGAGTTTGAGAGCCACAAGATCTCCTTCTATCCTGACTTGGCTAAACCCACGGTCGACCGCCGAAAGCGCTTTCTGGAATTCCGGCCGAGGCTTCAACAACTACAAGCACGTTATGGCCTGATGTACCCGGCCAAGCTCCGAGTCACGCTTCACAATCAGACAAGAACATTTGAGGACCCTGATCTACTAGCGGAGTTTTTGGATGCTAAAGAAGCCGACTTGATGCGCTGACTTCCAGAATATTCCTGCCAGTATTCTCATATCCGCTGTACCTGCCATATTGGATTTGCCGCGGCTCAGCAAGGAGTCTGTCGAGGGCGGTTTGTTGCCTTATTTTGATGATATCTGTGACCCGACTCCATCTACCCATCGTAGCCTCGATGAGTATCAGAGACAGTGTTAATTATGGACTCTGGTGTTTCTTTTCTTTTTTTTTATATCTCTATCTTCCTCCCGCAGACATATGGTCGCCATTTTCATTGGGGGTTTTGCTTCTTCTCTAAGTTACTTTGGTACATACTTTTCAATATGGGGTGTATTAGTCAGCAGACTCGGTGATTATATCATTGTTGTACAGATTCTGATTATGTTGTATGTTTTCAAGCGGCCTTACCTAAAATGTCTATTACCGATTGATGGCACCATGTAAGATTTTATCATTGAACGTAAAAGGAATCAATAATCCGATAAAACGGAAGAAAATCCTAAGCTATCTAAGTCATGAAGCTGCGGACCTGATTTTCCTCCAAGAAACGCATTTAAATTCGAAGGAAACTCTTAAACTCAATATTAAACCTTACATGGTGGCCGCCTATTCCCCAGCCATTTCTAAGAAATGTGGGGTTGCCATACTGGTTAGGAAATCTCTGCATGCTACTATTATTGCGACTAGCTCAGATACAGCAGGTAGATGGTCCAGAGTTCACCTCAAGATAGGTAACCTTGAAGTTACATGTATATGCCTTTATGCTCCTAATGTGGATGACCCTGCCTTTTTTGCTACCATTGCTCAGGTTGCGCAGGCCTCTGCTAATACTTCATTGATAATAGGGGGGGATTTCAATTTAGTTCTTGATCCCCTGATCGACAAACAGCCGCCTAGGACAAGTGGTCCCCCCAAGAGTCACACCACGCTTACCTCTATGATCAAAGATCTTGCTTTAGTCGATCTATGGAGGTTACTACATCCCAATGAGCTTGACTTTACCTTCTTCTCTTCCCCTCATAAATCCCAGTCTCGCATAGATTTCTTTCTAATATCAAAACTGTTAGTTCCTCAGGTGGACACTGCAAAGATTCACTCCCAACATATTTCAGATCATGCTGCTATTTCTTTTCAATTACACACCACTGCACCCCAAGGGAATTCGGGGGCCTGGTTCTTTGATAGAGCCCTATTAGCTCAGCCAGAGTTCCAGTTAGAAATTCGAGCAGCCATACAGGATTACTTCCATTTTAATTTACCCCAGGATACTGCAAATTGGGCTTGGTGGGAGGGTTTCAAAGCGGCCATTCGTGCAACGATCACTAGTTATCAAATTCGCCTGCGGAAACAACGCAAACAGCAGCTACTTATACTAGACCAACAAATCAAAGCAGGCGAACGAGTTCTAACTTCACGTACTGATCCATGCGTCTTAGTTCGCTTACAGCGTCTCCGTTTTCAATATAATGCAATCCTCTCAACTGCAGCTTCTAAGAGTATTGAGCTTCAACGAGGGACATACTACCGTGAAAGCAACCGAGCCGGTCGACTTTTAGCCAACGCCTTGAAAGGTCAAAAAGAAGCCAAACGCGTAGCGGCCCTTCGAGCCCCACAGGGAGGGGGCATACTGACCACAGACTCCGATATCGTAGAACTCTTTCGGGATTTCTATACCCGTCTCTATCAATCTGAATGTGAGTTCTCATCAGAGACCTTCGAGCGATTGTTTTCTGGTATTCAGCGGCCGACCCTTTCTGAAGCTGATAGGGATGCGCTGGATGAACCCTTCTCTACTTCAGAGATCCAATCTGCCCTAAAACGCACAGCCTCGGGTCGAGCCGCCGGGCCTGATGGTCTCCCGACCGAATTCTACAGAACGTTCAGTGCAGATTTAGTTCCGTACTTAAAACTCTATTTTACTGCCCTTGCGGTAGATACATCCTCTTTGGGATCCTTTTCTGCAGCTAATGTGGTAGTATTTGAGAAAGAAGGCAGAGACCCGCTGCTAACCGCCAACTACCGTCCAATCTCCCTACTTAATGCCGATTATAAGATCTTCGCAACGATCTTGGCCGCCCGGCTATCTGACAGGATGGCCACCTTAATCCATCCCGACCAATGCGGTTTTATTCCCGGCCGATCCACCGCTGACAATGCTCGGACCTTGTGCCATGTGCTATCCAGTGCTGCCAATTTAGACCACCCATGGGTGGGTCTTTCCCTATATGCTGAAAAAGCCTTTGATCGCCTAGAATGGCCCTTCTTATTTGCAGTTCTCCGATGGTATGGCTTTGGGGAGGGCTTCCTCCGATACCTCCAAGTCATGTATACTCAACCCGTTGCCAGTATTTGTGTAAATGCCATTAAGTCTCAGCCTTTTAATCTCCAAAGAGGCACGCGTCAAGGTTGCCCCCTATCACCAATGCTCTTTGATCTAGCTCTCGAACCCCTCGCCCTCCTTATTAGACAGTCCGCACGTATTCGAGGTGTCCCCTTCAGTCACAGAGAGATTAAACTCTCTGCATATGCAGATGACCTTATGCTCTTCGTATCCCTTGATTCGGTTCCAGCTGTCTTGGATCTGATTGATGGATACTCGCAATTATCGGGCTATAAAATAAACTGGACCAAATCTGTAGCATTCCCACTGAACCGCTGGGTACATGAGGCTGACATGCAGGCCTTTCCTTTCCTTTGGCAATCCCGCATGGTGAAATATCTTGGGGTCCATTACTGTTCTCCTTTAGAAGACACTATTAGTTTTAATGCCAAAGAGGTAGTCTCCAAAGTCCGTGAGCTCACAAATCGTTGGTCTCCCTTATCCCTTACATGGTGGGGCCGCCTAGAAACTGTGAAAATGATGATAGTCCCCAAAGTGAACTATATTTTAGAAATGCTGCCATGCTTACTCCCGCTACACACCTACAAAGATATTGAGGGCCTTCTCGTCCGCTATCTCTGGCAGGGCAAACCACCAAGGATAGCTAAACAAAAACTACAGTCTGCGAAGGAACTAGGGGGTACCCGCTTTCCTGATTTTCTCAGATATCATCAAGCCTTCCTACTTAAACAAGGTGCCCGATGGCTAGATGCCTCAACAGACAGCAGACCAGTTTGGCTTGACATAGAAGAGGAGCTTAGTAGCCCAATTCCGTTGATCCATCTCCCCGGTATGTCCCATCAAGTAGACACCCGCCATCCCCCAATGATTGTCGATACTCTTGCGGCCTTTAACACTCTCATTTTATCACTGGGCCCAATCGTATGTCCTCAGGACGGACTCCCGCTGTGGAATAACCCCAGAATTCAAGTCCTAAATAGAACGATAGCATGGAAACCCTGGTACTCTAGGGGGATCTGGACACCCCAACAGCTCTTCTCTGCAGCTCGTTGGAAAACCTTTCCTGATTTACAAAAGGAATTTGCGTTACCAGCGAAACATTACTTTCAATTGATGCAGCTTCAACACTGCCTCAAAAGTGCTCGAATCCTGCCGCCCTCTGTCCCTACTGAGGACGGGCTATTAGACCTAATTCACTCTATTAGTAGTACACATGGGGTAGCCTCTAACTTTTATAAACTATTATGTCAGGGTACAGATACTGCTACTTGCAGAGCCCAACAAGCCTGGGAGCGCGAACTGCAAACCACTTTAACCCCTGTGCAATGGAGCGTTTTCTGGAGCAAAGTAGTGCGGGTTTCCCGATCTGCCTCAGTTACCCAAACTCTCTTCTTTTTTGCAGATAGATGCTTTTATACTCCAGAAAAAATAGCCAAATGGAACACAACTGCTAGGGACCAGTGTTGGTCTTGCCATACTGCTGTGGGAACCCTCGCTCATGTTATTTATGAATGTCCTCAACTACAGGCTTACTGGGGGCGGGTCTGGGGTCGTATTCAATTTATCTTACACCTCCACGAGCCTCTCTCTTGGAAGATTGTGGGACTCCGCTCAGTGGCGGAGGTCCCCTCTCTTCCTAAGAAGGGTCGCTTTCTCCTTGATTTCATGCTGGGTATAGCCATATGTTTAATCACGAGGAATTGGAAGGATAGCTCTCGACTTACTGTCAATGAATGGTGGAACCTTGTCTGCTTATATAGTAAATATGAGCAGATATCTCGGAGAGCTATTCCCCATACCCAAACTCACTCTCGCTTGTCTAAATGGCAGATGCTCAATGATTATGTACAATCTGCTCATTGCTCCGACATGTCTGTTTAATGTACACTCATCATGTTTCAGATCACCGTTAGGTTTTGTAACACAATAATGTCAGTACACGCCCGTTTCGGGAATGATTAGTTTTCTAGAGAAGAAGCAGGGGGGAGGGGGGAGGCAGGGGTTTACTTTGGTGTATGTATCTCATTCTATGTATGTATCTGTCTTTTAGCTGTATGTCTTCCTTTCCTTTGTTGTTATAAAACGAAAATAAAGAATTAAAAAAAAGAAAAATGCCTGTAACAAGTCATTGCCTCCAGTCCAAAGTAAAAACACGTCATCAATGTAGCGCACCCACAAACGAATGTGAGAATGATATACACATTCTGTCAGCCAATGACGTTCAAACTCAGCCATGTACAAATTAGCAATGGAGGGAGCTAACGTAGCCCCCATTGCAACCCCACGTGTCTGCTGATAAAACACGCCATCAAAGCAAAAATAATTTTTTGTCATTGCCATCTCCAACAACTGCATGATGAAATCCACTTTGGCAGAACTCAAATCATGACGTGCTAATAAACTGGTCCGACCTATGACCATGGCTTCCTGTTGAGGTATGCTGGTGTACAAAGAAGAGACGTCTAGGGTGACCATGAGTAACCCGGAAGGTAAATCACGATCATGCCCAGCAGCCAATATTTGCAAAAAATGCATCGTGTCACGTAAATATGACGGGATCCGAAACACCAAAGGCCTTAAATAGGAATCCACAAAAACCGAAAGGGGTTCCAAAAGAGAGCCTCGTAGAGACACGATCGGCTGACCCGGCGGGTGATGGAAATTTTTGTGGATTTTAGGCAAAACATAAAAATGTGGAATGCGTGGATGGGAAATGCCCAAAAATTTGGCTTCTTTATGAGTAATAAGCCCGTCTTGCAAGGCCTGAGAAATCAAATGACTGATCTCCTGCTGTAACTCAGTAGTGGGATCTAATGATAGCTGATGATAAGTGGCAGCATCTGACAGTTGAGATTGAATTTCAGCCACATACTGAGACGTGTCCAAAATGACCACAGCACCACCCTTATCAGCTCGCCGAATAATGATGTCTTTATAGCCCTTCAGCTTACGTAAAGCTTGACGTTGTAAATGAGATAAACTGTGATCAATCTTCTTCCGAGATATCGACTCCAGCCGGTCAATGTCACGCAGGACCAGCTCTCGAAACACTTGTAGTGTGGAGGGTAATGGACTTGGAGGACTCCAAGAAGAACGTATAGGGAGCGGAACAGGTCCCAATGACAAAGAAGAGTCCATAGCTGAACAGGACAAACCCAAAGGAGCAGAAACCGGAACAGGTGTGGATAAATTAGCAAAAAATGCCTGCAAATGCAACTTACGCATCAAAGCTTCAAAATCTAACCGTGTAGAAAAAGCATCATAAGAAATGCAGGGGACAAAAGACAATCCCTTCTCAAGCACCTCAATTTGAACCGGTGACAAAACCCGACCCGACAGATTGATTACAAGCCGTCGGGATCCGCTGCCGCTTGAGACCTGGTCCAGGGGCGTTGAAGTGGCGCCGTGGGATCGTTCTGCTTCCCTCGACCCCGGCCCCGACCCCGACCTCTGCGCTTGCGAGTGTTCTTGCCTCGTTCTAAAAAATCCTCAGAACCCGACGCTCGCTGATCAGATAATGCGGAGTCATCAGAGTACTCAAAAGACACATGATCAGCCCGACGGCGATCAGGTTGCATCCAGGCATACACAAATCCAGTGGAATAATCAGTGGCATCACGGTGCAGTTTTGACAGCTTAAATGTCTTAATTTCCTCCCGAAAGGCATCCAACTGCGATTGTAACTGTCGTAATTGAAAAGCAAATGTCTCTTCAGATTCTTCAGCTTTCAGAGCAGCGAGCTTCTGATCAATCTCAATGCCAGTAGCATCATTAAAAGACTTAGTGGTATTAACAGTGAGAACCATCAAGTCAAGAGCACACTTATTTAGAATCTTATTCCAAAATTTGCAAATATTGGCTGCTGGGCATGATCATGATTTACCTTCCGGGTTACTCATGGTCACCCTAGACGTCTCTTCTTTGTACACCAGCATACCTCAACAGGAAGCCATGGTCATAGGTCGGACCAGTTTGTTAGCACGTCATGATTTGAGTTCTGCCAAAGTGGATTTCATCATGCAGTTGTTAGAGATGGCAATGACAAAAAATTATTTTTGCTTTGATGGCGTGTTTTATCAGCAAACACGTGGGGTTGCAATGGGGGCTACGTTAGCTCCCTCCATTGCTAATTTGTACATGGCTGAGTTTGAACGTCGTTGGCTGACAGAATGTGTATATCATTCTCACATTTGTTTGTGGGTGCGCTACATTGATGACGTGTTTTTACTTTGGACTGGAGGCAATGACTTGTTACAGGCATTTTTCAATTGGTTGAATGGCTGTGATCCTCATATTACTTTCTCTATGGATCACAGCGCCACAGTTATTCCCTTTTTGGATGTCCTTTTGACACGTCAAGATGATTGTTTGGTCACTACAGTTTATACCAAGCCCACGCACAGAATGTCTTTTCTGCATTTCGACAGCTTACATCCTCATCGCCTGAAGGAGAGTCTTCCTTTTGCCCAATTTCTCCGCTATCGTCGGAATTGCTCCACAGTGTCTGATTATAAATCACAGTCTCGGACTTTACAAGTTGCTTTTGAATCCCGTGGTTATCCAGCTCCTCTGGTCCATCGAGCTCGCCTTCGCGCTCGTTTTAATGATCGCGATTGGCTCTTGACTCCTCATCCTCGCACTTCTTCAGTGGATTCCTCAATGGTCCATTTCATTACCAAGTACAATCCTCTAAGTTACCAGGTTTCTAAAATTCTCCAGCGACATTCTCATGTGCTGCGCTTGACTCCTGGTCTTCATCACCATAATATTCGTTCAGTATACACTAAGGGCTCTAATTTAAAGGACATTCTTTGTCCATCAGCTTTTTCAAGTGTTTTACCAGCACCTTTGGAACCAGGGCGACATCGTAGCTGTGGTCATTGTTCGGTGTGCTCCGTGATGGACTCCTGTACCAGTTTCTTCTATCAACGTCATTGGGTCAAGCTGCGATTCTCTACGTCTTGTGACAGTACCAATGTCATCTATTTTCTTCGTTGCCCTTGTTGTCTTGGTTATGTAGGGAAGACCAGTCGGGCTTTGCGTACCCGCTTGATCGAACATCGCAGTCGTCTTCGCCGTTTGGTTGAGGGTGCCCCCCTGGTTCATCATTTTCAAACTATGGGGCATGTTTTTGAAGATCTGAAATGTGTAGTAATTACACAATGCACTCCTTCTGTTTATGGGGGTGACATGCAACGGCAGCTATCTCGTCTAGAGCAACGCTGGATTTTTTCCCTTCGTACCGTGGCTCCTGGTGGATTGAATGATTCCATTGAATGGAAAAGCTGTTTATGATTGATTTCTTCCATTGAAACATTTGATTTTTTCCATTGCAACATTTGATTTTTTCTGTTAAAACATTTTATAGCAGGGAGGGTGGGTTTTTTGGTGGTTTTTTGGAATTTCCCTGTTTTTTGTTTAAAGATTGTCAGGATTGACGCTTAGGTCTGTTATGACAACCGGCTGTTTGTAATTGGCCCCCTCATTCTAACCCCGCCTTTATGTATTTTTGCTTTGCGCATGAGTCGGCGTTTGGGAAGGTGAGCCAGCAGCCGGTATTCTCACTAGCGTCTGTTTGGCTGCTATCTTTTGCATTTTTATGCTCTATTTCTCAAATCCAGCATACAGGGTATATAAACATATTTGCTGGCCTGGTTCATTTTAGGGGGGTTGACTCCAGTTCCTGTTTTGTTTTGTTGTATTAGTCATTTTTCTTTTTCTTGTTGTTTTCAGCTTTTCTTGCTCCGGTGCTTCGTTTCATAGAGTCACATGATTGCACGGTGACGAGTGATTTTTTGCTCCCTGAAGAAGCCATTGAAGCGAAACATCTGATGTCGGAGTTCCTTATCACCTGAAGTACAACATTGTAGAAGCATACTTCGACGAGGTTTTCAGCTCATCACTGTTTGATTCAACATCTTCATAATTATTTTTATCATCATCATTATCATTAAGTGACTGTTATCATCTAAAGATAAGTGTCCGGAGCCTTTTTTGTTAATGTTGTGTGACGTTAGCATTTCTTTGCTCGGAAGCCTGCTGGATGGAGGTTTTTTTATGACCGTTGATGTAATTTCCAGTCTGTTCAGTTTCTTTAGATGTTTGGCGTCTGTTGACAGACTTGATTCCTGTCATTTTTGTGCAGGGAGATACTGAGGTCTTTTTTCCTCCTATACCAGTAAACGGCTAGTCCTGAGCCTTTTTTTGTGCATATATACATTTTTTGAGCATATATTTTTTGTGCATATTTATGGTTTTGGTTTTGTTTGTTTTTGGGTCATATTGATTGGGGTTGTACCTGTTTTTTTATGTATAGTTTTCTTGCCCCTTGAGAGTATTTTTGTTAAATTGATTATATTCATGAGGGACAGCAGGAAAACCCGAACAGTGTGATGCAAACCTGGACTGGAGTTGGGAATCTCTGCCGTAAAGCAGCAGCCAACAGGGGCAGACACACCCACACCCACACCCACAGGCCCCATTGGCCAATGTCTCCTGGAGAGGCAGAACATTGGACCCTGCGTGCATCTCCCAATACTAGCACCTGCATACCTTAGCAATGTCACCCTACACCTGAGGTATACGGTACACAGCTCTGAGACGTTTGCTAGGAGTACTGGCAGATAGATATCCATACGTTACGCACATACTGCTGGTTGACCCCATCCGAACAATCTGTTAGGTGTTTGCGGTGCGTGCGCCAGGCCTGGCCTCTGACGGTGTTTACCACCCTGGGGAGTGACCCCCAGCAGTACTGCGTACCATATCCATGCCTTGCCGTGCCCAGGACCGGTTTGGTGGGCAAGGCTGATTACCTCCTCAATAGTAGCACCATGATGGCATAGGTGTGGAAGTGTGTGTCTGTCTATACAGTGGGTGTTGGCTGCAAGCCCCTTCCACAGCCCACACTGCCAGCACTGTTGCCAGTATTGGCCTGCCAATGTGCATAATGAGTAGCAAGGGACCATGGGTATATCTCAGACAGGGTGGGCTGACCAGGATGCAGCTGCACAGGGCATAGGGCACTGGCAGGGACATGGTAGTGCCCGGCCACCACCTACACAGACAGGGTGACCTCTGTATGTGCTGCTGGGGGATCACTCTCACCCTGAGTGTGCAGTGACGGCAGCATGGCTAGGCACCCCCATAGTGCTGTATTGTGTTTCTCTCATTGATATATATGGGTTTCCTGTTGGGGCCTCTTCACTGACTTATCTGCTTGTGTGTGCTGCCACCCCAGTTTTGGGTGCATGCATTTCCATCAGGACCAACCAGCAGACTGTTCACAGCTGGTATGTGTCTTGATGGAGTGCCTTGCAGGGTGCAGTGGCTGATGGCTTGCTGCAGGAGAATATCAGATAGTGGTGGGGTGCATCTGTGAATATCCAGGCCTAATGTCTGTCTGATATTGTGTTATGGATGTGTGTGGAGCTGCTTGGACTGCCCTGTAGGGTGTCTGTTCCCCAGCAGGACCGGGGTTGATGGTCCACTCTACTGCCAGCAGTGCAGTGCAAGAGGGGGGGGGGGGGGGGGGGTGGTGGTAGGATGGGGATCTGTTGATGGGAAGCCCTGTTCTTTCCACCTAGGGGTCCATGGGGGGGGGGGGGTTCCACTAACTGAGACAGACAGAGATTTCCAAGATGTTTATGCAGCACCTACCTATCTCACAGGTTATTGCTGCTTTGGAGCTCTGGCATGGCCGCATTCAGCCATGGAAGGTGTTGTGGACCTGGTCCTGGGCGCAACATCACACACTCAGGGTGAGCACAGTAACCGCACAATGTGATGGTGTTTAGCTACTCTTTGCCGTTTGTCCACCCACTCAGGACACCCTACCAGGCCGAGGTGCTGTGTGGGTGCACACGGACACTTCCCCCTACCAGGCCGGGGAGCTTTAGGGGTGCATTTCCCATCCTGTGTTCAATCGTGGACAGCTGATTTGCATGTGAGTGCATCATGGGTATGGGTGGTTCACAACAGCAGACTGTCAGTGAGGTGCATTTCCCATCTTGTGTGCATCTGTGGACAGCTGATTTGCATGTGCAGTGCATCATGGGTACGGGTGGCCTAACTCTATCCTGTTTACAACAGCAGACTGTCTGTGAGGTGACGTGCAGGCTATCTGCAGCCAGCCAGGGGCTTGCTCACAGCTATAGAGCTGTAGCCCAATGGTTACGTCACTGCCTGTGCAGCCAGAGGTCATGGGTTCAAACCCACAATGGGGTTCTGTGATAGGGGTGTCCAAAGCATTTTTTAAATTTACTGTACATATGTTGATGCCAGCAATAACACCCTCAGCGTACTGTACCCATAAGGTGCCTCTGAGGGTGCTTTATGGGGCGCCCTATAGGGCACTTCATGGTTGCCATCCATATAGGGTGCACTATACATTATCCTGTGTCGCAACATACATGCTGCCCTATAGGGGACATTCTAGGGTGCCTTGGCGGACGGTGCACTGTAACATGTGCCTTATGGGCCGCCTTATGTTAACATGCTGTGAGAGTGCGTTTGCTAGTAGTTATCACAAACTAAAATTAAAAAGCCTCCTACAGCACTCCACAACATAATACATACTGCCTCAGCTAGCCTTTTTCACTGGTCCCTGCACCATTGGTCAGTGTCTTAACCATTGTGCTGTGGCTGTGTTCCTGTGCTTTAGTATCAGCGCGCCGCCTTGTGCCCATCAGCGCGCCGTCTTGTGCCGCCCAAAATTAACAGCGTGCTGCCTTAACGTACACTGCTTCCTAGAGCAATAATGCCCATAACAGGTCATGTTTCATCAAGCCGTGTTCATTGGGCACAGTGGGGGATTGAACCCATGATCCCTGCACGGATGGCCAGTGTCTTAACCATTGTGCTATGGCTCTGTTCCTGTTCTTGCACATCAGCGCGCCACTTCTGCCGCCCACTATTAAACTGCCTCCTCACACATCAGCACGCAGCCTTATGCCCATCAGTGCGCCGCCTCCTGCTGCCCACAATTAACAGTGCGCCGCCTTGTGCCGCCCAAAACGAACAGTGCGCCGCCTTGTGCCACCCAACAAGAGCAGTGCGCCGCCTTATGCCGTACAAAATGAACAGTGCGCCGCCTTATGCCGTCCAAAATTACTTTGCCTCCTGAACCACTTTTACACATTCAAGGTAGTGCCTTTTTCGTTGCGCACAATGGGGGATTGAACCTGTGGCCCCTGCACCATTGGTTAATGCGTTCACCGTTGTGCTACAGCTCTGTTCCTATATGTGCCCAGCAGCGCCCCACTTAGCCTTCCCACGCGCTAATGTGGGCCCCGCACATTAGCGCGACGCGCACACGTACGGTCGGGTTTTTTTCTTTTTTCTGCCTGAACCGCCCACTCCTTATATGGCACACGCACACTAACGGGGACCCGCACATTTTCGGCGTTTAGTAAACATTCCCCATAGATAAAATATTCATTATAACTACTTTTAAACTTTTGAAATTACTGAATGCTTCTTGGACTGGTCTTTTTGAAATATATGGGGAAAAGGTGCCCAAGGAGGGAGTGCCCGTGGCCCATCCAGCCCAGTTCAGTGTTGCCCAGGTGTCCCAGATCTACTCTTCAAAAATCTGGTTTCCCTACACAAGCCCTCATGCCCTGAGCTGGGGCTAAAATACCCAATGATGCAAGATTTGTTTTGACTACTAAAAGGTCGCTTTTGTGTATGGGCCCAAAATTGAGTGTCCCCTCCCCTTTGTACATTTTAATGGTAGATACTCTGCCAGACTTACTGTTGCATATGTCTGGAAACTGAAACTCAGTGTTGGGCATTGGAGGAAGAGAGTCTCTGAAGTGGCTTCTTTGGAATGCATGAAACACATGACAAAAATGTGGGCTAGCTACTAGATTTGTAGGGCTGCTCACCAGATTAGGGGGACTGAAAGGCCACATAGACTCTGTTGATATTATAACCTTGGACTGTTCTTTGCCAGAAACTTGTTAAAAAAATTATAAAAAATAAAAATAAAGCTCCCTACCAAAATATAGCCTTTTCAATAAAAATACAAGAAATTGGATTGAAAGGCACAATACTTCTCTGGTTCAGATCATATCTAGCAGGTAAAAATAGGCCCGAATAAATCTAAAACCATACCAGCAACAGCAGGGAGTCCCTCAAGGCTCAGTCCTTGCTATTTGACATCTATCTTCAGCCTATCTGCAATATCATTCAACATCACAAGTTACATTACCACATATATGCAGATGACATTATGATGTACCTATCATACAACACCTCCAACCAAACCACACTCAAACAGTAACATTAATGAAGTTGCAAACTGGTTATAAACAAATAACTTAAATTACAAGAAAACAGAGGTGTCTGTCACAGCCTTCGACTTCAATTTAAAGGCATTCAGAGATCAGCATTAGATTGGTGATCTGATAGATAAGAGCGACACCAAACAGGTTGGCATAGGTGCGCATACATCAACTATGTTTCATCAAATCCAAGGAGTACCGCAGGGCTCTTCCCTCTCAGCCCTACTATTTAATATATACAGGGTGGCCCAAAAAAGTGAGAACATCTTGTAAATTAAAAGCTTAAAGAGTTTACTTATTTACCTTTTTTAGCTATATAATGTCTTTATTTCAACAATTTCCGGTCACCATCTTTTTTTTTAAATTTGTCAATCGTTTACATCTGTCTGTTTGAATTTTTAAATAACTTATATGCTACGAGATGTTCTCACTTTTTTTGGGCCACCCTGTATATTCAGACTTTATGCACAATCATTCAATCTTTTGGCATTCTTTACCACATCTACACAGATGATGTGCTACTTTACTCCCCTTTCTCAATAGAGAACCCCAACTTTACTGGAATCACAGACTGCTTTAATGCAGTCTCCAACTGGTTAGGAGCCCACAACCTTAAAATGAACTGTAGCAAAACAGAAGTTCTGTTCATCACCAAGGATCCAACATTCATACCTCCAGCTACCCTACATGTCAAGAATTCCAAATTGAGGACTAACCATGAGGTTAGATATCTAGGTGTCACTTTGGACCAACATCTAAATATGGAATCCCATATAAACAATATCACGAAGGCTGTCTATCTCAAAATATGTTCCCTCCCCCAGCTCAGACCCTTATTAGAACCTTCTGACTTCCATACTGTCTTCCAAGCTCTTGTCACTCTACTCTTCGATTATGCCATCATCCTACATGGCTTTCCTGCCTATGCACTCCA
Organism: Ichthyophis bannanicus; assembly: GCA_033557465.1. Taxonomy (NCBI): domain Eukaryota; kingdom Metazoa; phylum Chordata; class Amphibia; order Gymnophiona; family Ichthyophiidae; genus Ichthyophis; species Ichthyophis bannanicus. The sequence goes on from CM066040.1 coordinate 135,442,642, forward strand.
TCCTTTACAATTGGCCTTGAATACAGCTGCTCGAACCATTTACGGAGCATCCAGATATGATCATGTATCACCTCTCCTAGTACAACTGCACTGGCTACCAATAAACAATCAACTCAAGTTCAAAGCCCTTCTATTGACATTTAAAATCCTTCACCAGCTCTCCGCATCCTTCCTGGAAGATCTCTTGCACTAGATTCCCGACACCAGAACAACCCCATCTAATCACTGACCTGTCAATCCTAGGTAAAGCAATTAAGACACATCTATTCCAGCTTTCATTTGACTATGTACCATAGCTTATTATGTCTCCCTTTAATGCAAAGCTCCCTTCTGCTTGTATATAGTTATTTGATCACTCTGATTAGTTTATTTATTTAATGTATTTAGTTATTACATCAACTCATGTTTACTTGTTCATTATACCTGTTCAATGTAATTTAACCTGTTCCTTGTAATGAGTTGTTCTTATGTAATCCGCGCTGATTATAAAAAGTGTGGTATATAAACCCAAATAAATAAATAAATAAATTACTAGGGATAATTAACTTCCAGTGTTGGTGGGGGGGGGGGGAGGGGGAGAAATAAAGAAGCAATCTTGGACGTGAAACAGGAAGTATGCTACCTCGGAATTATCTTGGACTAGTGGCTAAGCTTAACCATTCACCTCACCGACACAATTAAATCAATCTACAACAAGATAAGAACCCTTCAACACTTACGTCCATTCCTTGCACCACAAGGGACTTTTTCACAAAATTACAAGCAAAGATCTTCCGACATTTTGATTTTTGTAATAGCATCCTCCAGGGTTTATCCAAGCATGCCTTATACAAACTGCAAATCTGCACTGACACTTATCGCAAGCAGAATCAGATATACAGTAAGGTCATAAAATATATTCAAAATCCTTCACAATAAATCCTCACATCATTTAAAATGCTCATCCAAACCACACCAAACAATGCTGTACACAGAAAGCACAGTTACTTACCTGTAACAAGTGATCTCTGGGAACAGCAGCAATAAGTCTTCACATATGGGTACGTCGGTACCGACGGAGTCTGCGCGGGAACACTCCCCAGCGTCCAATCAAAACGCTTTTGGAAGCATCCCAACATGCCTGTGTGCTGCCTTCCCGCCTTTCCCAACTGTCTCTCCTCCGTTAAGTTTTAAAGCTGAGACAAAGAGAGAGAGAAAGGGAAAGATAGAGATAGAAAAATGCAACTCCTAGGGGAGGTGGGTGGGTTGTGAAGACTTATTACTGCTGTTCCCAGAGATCACTTGTTACAGGTAAGTAACTGTGCTATCTCCAGGAACAAGCAGGAATGAGTCTTCACATATGGGGACTCCCAAGCTGAGATGCCTGGAGGAGTCCCAGCAGGTTGCAAATTTGAGAGCCATGCTATTTTACCGAAACCCCAGGCATCCTAGGGATGGAGGGTAGGAGTTGAATTAAAAAGATGTGCTGTGGAACAGCAGGACTAAACAGGATGCCTAGAGAGGAGTCTCTGTGCAGGTGATACTTAGTGGCAATATTGGGAGCAATAAACCAACCTGGACCTCACCTGGTGATATTGTAAAGGGGTATATGGAGGTTCATGCGGATTTGTGGATATGAACCAACAGAATATCCCCAGGGAGTACCTCAATGCAAGGAGAGGTAGATAACTGTACAAAAAAACAGGTTGAGGTCAGAACCCTTAGGGTGAAAAGAAACAAACCCAGTGGAACTGGGGTAGTTCAATGAGGTAGGACTTTGCGGAAAAAGCGGAAGACCCTATTAGATAAAAACTGAAGCTCTTTTGACTTTAAAGGGACAAAGTTCTTATAGGAGAAGGGAGCTTTAAAGATCACTATATCCGATAACAAAGAGGAGTGATGAGGCAGTGTAGCCTCTCATCTTCTGAAGAGTCAGAAAGTCTCTCCTAATAGGAAAGGAAGTATATGGAGGGCTTCAGGTGTACCTAAACTGAAAGGCATGGTACAAAAAACTCCTCAACTACTAAAGGAAGCGGTTGATTATGGAGAACCCTAAGTATGCTGGGACAGCATGGAAAGGGATAGAGAGTATCTGTCGAGTCCGTAGGGAAATATATATATATGTATAAGTATATATATATCTATATCTAGGCAGACAGATGGAAATAGTATATAGAGTATATCTACCCACTATCCTATATTGTGAAGCATATATATAGATAGATAGGGAAATAGAGATACATCCCTCATATATGTATATAAACCATATATATATATATATATATATGAGCATAGACATGCAGATGTACATATACATGCAAATATATATACATACATACATATATATACACACATACCCATGTCCGCACATAGGGTATGTGGAGAGAGAAAGATTTATCTAACCACAAGAAGGGAGGTACCTGCTTGGGAAGATAGTTAGAGATTCTGTACTTCCTGGGTATGGATAGGAAGCCCAGGGAGTTCTCTCACTGGCAAGAGAAGTCTAAAGTCCTCTCTGAACTCTAGTTCAGGGACAACCAGGAATGGAGACCTACCTGGAAAATGCAGAGGATGTTGTAAATCTGCATATAGTAAGTCTGAATCATTCCATAATTCCAGCAGGTAGCTGGAGAAAAGATGCAATAAAAATACCATATGTACCCCTCATGAGGGTAAAAAGGGGTATGGTGCATTCTTGTGCTCAACATGGATTACGCCATGAAGAGTTGAGGATGGAAGGAAAAGACAAGACAAGGAATGTCTATATTGATAGAAAAACCCATCCCTGGTGAAGGGGTCCCCTGGAGATGTGATGCAATCCAGGGAATTGGATAATTCTTTAGGTATTCTCTTAATTAAAGGCTTGTGTTTAATTAAGAAGCCTTTAATGGAAAAATGGTAAGGGCAGGGAGAACACCGCAGGCATGACTAGGTAAAGCCCTTCCTAACCATCTGACATCATGGGCTCTCTAACAAGGCCCCATAGTGTAGAGCTGCTCCGAAGAGATGCAGAGAGCATGTTGCAGGTTAATTAGAAGAAAAACTGGTGTTTAAGAGCCAGTAGGTATCATGAACCATTCCACCAAGCCTAAGGATTGGGGAAGGCCAAGGATAGAAGAAACGGTAATGTGTCTGCAACAATAGCCAGAAAAGGTTATTAAAAACCTTCTGGGACCTAGAGGTAAGGCCAGAACCATTGAAAATGGAGAACAAGCCTTGGTGGCTTGGTCAGCAAGTCAGTGGTCTACCCAGTAAGAACCCTTGCAGTTCTAACTATTGATAGGGCAGCAGTAGAAATCTCATGTCCCAACATTGGGAAGGAAATACAGACATAAGTAGGAGTGGTAAGACTCCACTATTGTCTGAGAGCTGCCAGAAAAATTAAGAATGCATGGGGGAGACTACTTTGAAAGAAAACCTAGGGCTTAAGGAGAAGCCCTCAGTCAAGTGGTCTCACTCTTACAGACGAAATGTCTTAATAAGAGTGGCAGAGTTGAAAAGAAGACTTACGGTGGAGTAAATCTTTGAAGTAATATGAGATATGCGGATACAGGAGAAAAAGTCAAAGGTAAGGGCAACCTTATTGACAGTTGTTACTCCTCTGAGTAGTCCAGAGGATGAGGAGTAACTGCATAAACCTGTAGAGCATAATCAACTTAAGAAGCTCATGGAGCTGATAGTTAGGATGTCCCCCTAAGAGGGACATATGTAAAGTTAGGATGGAATTGATGTAGATGCTTGTAGTGGTAGGAAGCAAACTACAGGATCCAAGCCTCAAACAGGAAAAAGGATTCAGGGAAGAGTCTATTAGCAACCCTGCGGCTGCTGGGTTTGCTGAACCCGTTGAGGTTGTGATTTCCTGAGCCTGGTTGATTGTTTCCCTTGCCTGGGAGGATCTGCATTATGGGTAGAAGATGGATAAAACCTTCTCCCATTAAGGGAACAAAGCTTATTAGCAGACTTTCTACAAACTGGGATAGAGGAAGGCATAGACAAGCCTCTGAAAGCAATAGTGTCAGTGGTTAACTGAGCAGCCTGGAGTAAAGTCTCTTTATTAAAGAGATTCTCTCCAGTGCAAGGAGCATTTCCCAGTTTATCTTGTAGAGATTTGTCCAAGTCTGAAGCTTGGAGCCAGGCTCTACGTCGTGCTCCTATGGCTATAGCAGAAGTTCTGCTAACAGACTCGAAAGAGTCTAGGGAAGCACAAGTAAGGAACTTAGAAATATTTTGAGCATGATTGACTAACATAGAAAAATCTGCTCTTTTAGGCTCTTGGAGGAAAGGGGTCAAAAGTAATAAATCTTTTGTGACCTCCTCAAGAGATAATCCCATATAGAAAATATATGAAAGGATTCTTGCTGAAAGCATAGATGCCTGGAAAGTTTGACGTCCAAAGGCATCTAGTGTCTTAGCCTCACGACCTGGCGGATAAGAAGAGTGCTTCTTAGTACTTCTAACACGCCTCATTGCTGATTCTACAACAAGAGAACGATGAGGGAGCTGAGGCTTTTGAAAACCTGGAGAAGGGGGCACCCTGTATAGGAGATCAGTTGCCCTAGAAGGTGGGGATACCATTAGAGGAGTTTCCCACGTTCTAAATAAAAGATCCTGCAAGGTTTGATGCAAAGGAAACATAATGACTTCCTGTGGATTACAGGGGATCTGTGTAGGATCTGTGTGGATCCCCTGGTGCAGGGTCTTGACCAGGTATGGAAATGGCCAGAGACTTGGCCATATCAAGCAGGAAAGCTTGAAAAGAAGTCTCCCCAGAGGGGAGTTCGAGGAAGAGGAGGAAGAACTAGATCTGTTGAAGAACTAGTTCTAGCATCCACCGGTTTATTCAGATTCTGTAGAATAGAAGATCTGGAGGGGTGGAGCATCGGATCATCTTTGAAAGATAGTTGTCGGTACTGCTGAAAAGCGGTACCACAACTGGTCGGTAGCAAATCATCCATGCTAGGGATCGATTCCAAACTCAGTATGGAGGGAAGCGAGCCGGCTGAAAGGAGCATGGGAGGTACCGACACCGATGTTGATGTCGATACCGGTACCGGGATCGGTACCGTCGGTAACACCGATATATGAAGATCAGTCTGCAATGGCACTATCGGTACCATGGAAACCGAATGTGACAGACATTGATCATCGGTGGAATGTCTACGGTACCATCTGCAGTCGGTACCGAGGCGGGTCGGTACCCAATCATCCAGATTAGAGATCCATTCTAGACTCGGCATCGAAAGAAGCGAGTCTATCGATGTATACCTGGAGGGTACCGACGTGGATGCCAGCATCGGTATCGGGACCGATGTGGGAAGACCGGTCGGTAGCGGCTCTAACGGCACCGAGGATACCGAGAGCGCTCGACTGCGATCATCGGTGTGGAGTGTTTCATCCAGCACCATTGCCGATGCCGGGGTACCGGCACCGCTCAAAGCGGATACCACCACCGGGCATGGCTCAGGCATGTTCACCGAGGTGAAAACCCCAGGAACAGCCTGAAACCCCGTTATTGCTTTTGAGACAGAAGCCTCCCACCGGGGTTTTGCCAAAATGTCCTCGGGGGCAAGCTGAAAGGCATCTCTATGATATACATGAGATCTACCACCCGAGGACTGGCTAGTCTTTACAGACTTTTGTTTGGTTACCTGATCCTGCGAAAAAGAAGATGTAGCTGGTACCCTCAGGTCTGAGGGGAATGGCGTATCGAGTTGAGCTCGATGCTGAAAACTTCTTGTAGAAATAAAAGTGCAGGATGGACACTCCAGCGGATGGTGTTCAGGTCCCAAACATTGAAGGCACCAATTATGGGTGTCTAAAACTAATTTGTAAGTGCTACAATTAACACACATTCTAGTGGCTAGCATTTCCCTGAGGGAAAGTGAAGAGGCCTAGCAGGCCGAAATCTGTGAGGCACTAACAGGAACAAAAGTTCCCACAAGGGGAAAATTTTTCAGAAAAAAAGAAAAAGAAACACCAGCGATACCGGTGCGTCGAGGGAAGGTAGACGCGACCACAAGAAAAAACAAAGGAAGAATTTTCTGTGGTGACAGGAGGACGTCCTGCCAGCTCTGCGGAAAAACGAAAACTGAGGAGAGACAGTTGGGAAAGGCGGGAATGCAGCACGCAGGCGTGTTGGGATGCTTCCAAAAGCGTTCTGATTGAACGCTGGGGAGCGTTCCCGCGCAGACTCCGTCGGTACCGACGTACCCATATGTGAAGACTCATTCCTGCTTGTTCCTGGAGATTACCCTAATATCACTCACTGAACTCACAAAGAGCAACCGGTCCACTTGCAAAAGAGCATTCTCACTCAATGCACCCAATATATGGAATGCCTTCCCCTAAAGAATAAGGAATATTCTTGGCCTCTCACCGTTCCTCAAGGAATTAAAAACACAACTATTTATAGAACGTTTTGAAGGAACACACCTATATCCCCGATGACATCATCCCAACAGCTTTCTCTGATATGATCACCAATAGTGAGTTCTCTGATAACCTCCCTAGTTATTAATGCCTACACTCCCTGTTAATTCATTCTCTTTTAATAACAGTTCTATGTAATACCTTCACTTAATGCAATTCATTGTTATTGTTCTATGTTCTATGTAAACTACAAGTTCTTGTTCTCTGTAAACCGCTTTGATTTATAGATAAGGCAGTATAAAAGAATATTTTAAAAAAATAAAATCTTTCTGAATACAGGTTAAAGATAACACAGGTACACTACCAAAAAACTGCCTCCAGTTTTGCAACTGATTCCTATAGATTTTGGGGTGCTGAATCCAGGAAAAATAGCCAAAATGTTCCATCACGTCACGTTTTCTTGCAAAATTAGATTTCTTACCCATATAAGGAATGTTCACATCATTTCTTTTTAGCCGACTGCAGTTTATTTTCTTGGCCCAAAATAGAGGTTGTAATGGTTAACTAACTAGAAACACTCCCTCATGATATTTTAGAGTGTTTTGTATTCATTTTATACATTAACAGGACAATTGGGAGGCGGGGGGCTAAATCCAGTACTCGCGCTGGCGCATGTTCTTTCCTGTTCGCCTCGCCTCGTTCGCTCGCTCAAACACGGTGGTTGCGACATGAACGTTCCTGTCAAATTTCAGTTTCTTGCAAGTTCATTATTACCTTTTGTTTGCTCAGTCGTAATCCAGCTTTATTCCGAAGTGGTTCACTACAGTTGTAGTTTGCAGTGCTGTGTATTTGTGATGTCTCACAGAGCCAGAGGTTGCGTCAACTCTCCGGACAGTTTTTGTTTTATTTGTGGGGAATATACCGTGAAAAAGCGGCAGAGGAACATTTCTGCATTTATTAAAAAAGTATATTTCGCCTATTTCGGTTTGAAGTTAGGCGATCAAGACAAACCGTGGGCTCCTCACAAAGTGTGCAAGACATGTGAGGAAGATCTACGCTTATGGATGAAAGGTAAAAAACAAGCATTTCGTTTCGGAATACCTATAATGTGGCGTGAACAAAGAGACCACAGCAGTGACTGCTATTTTTGCTCTTGCATTGTGAAGGGATACAACTTAAAAAATAAGAACGTAATAAGTTACCCCAACCTTCCCTCAGCAATTAGGCCTATGCCTCATAGCAACGAAGTACCTGTGCCTGAACCACCAAAATCTTTGGATCATATTTGTGTGGACGGTTCTGATCATGATGAGACTCATCAGATGGCTTTTCCCTATGAGTCCAGTACTTCCGAGTTTGAAACTGAACCAGATCCGAAACCTGAACTTTTCTCTCAAGCTGAATTGAATGATTTAGTCCGGGATTTAGGACTCCCAAAAGATGCTGCCCAACTGCTAGGTTCTAGGCTTAAACAGAAAAATCTATTGTCACCAGGAACAACTTTTTATTGGTACCGCAACCGCGAGACACAATTTTTGAAGTATTTCAGCAAAGAGGAAGATTTGGTATTTTGCAACGATATATACGGAGTGATGGAAAAGTTTAAACTCAAGTATGATCCTGCTGAATGGCGGCTGTTCATTGATTCGTCAAAAGACAGCATAAAAGGTGTTCTTCTTCATAATGGCAACACATTCGCTTCAGTTCCTATTGCTCACTCTGTTATTCTCCAAGAAAAATACGAGAATTTGGCCCTGATTCTTCAGAAGATTCGTTATGATGAGCATAAGTGGATGATTTGTGGAGACTTTAAAATTCTATCCATGCTATTAGGGCAGCAATCCGGTTTCACCAAACATCCCTGCTTCCTTTGCTTGTGGGATAGCCGGGCCCGCGACCTACACTGGGGGAAAAAAGACTGGCCAATTCGGGAGTATTTGAGACCCGGTGAGAAAAATGTTCTTCATGAGAGCTTGGTACCTCGTGATAAAATTCTATTACCACCTCTCCACATTAAGTTGGGTCTCATTAAGCAATTCATCAAGTCCCTTCCAAAAGATGGTGAGTGCTTTCGGTACCTTTGCTCAAAGTTCCCCCGACTTTCTGAAGCAAAGCTAAAGGAAGGAGTGTTTGTTGGCCCTGATATAAGGAAACTCATTTCAGATGGAGCATTCGCTGAAACGATGTCTGAGAAGGAAAAAGAAGCCTGGGATTCCTTCAAGGATGTTGTTCTCAAATTCTTGGGGAACAGACGGGATGAGAACTATAAGGATATTGTTGCCAGGATGCTCAATGCCTTCAAAGAACAAGGCTGTAACATGAGCCTGAAAGTCCATTTCTTGCACTCCCATGTGAACTACTTTCCCGAAAACTTGGGGGCGTACAGTGAAGAACAAGGTGAAAGGTTTCACCAGGACATCAAGGACGCAGAGAGAAGGTACCAAGGAAGATGGAACACCACTATGATGGCTGATTTCTGCTGGTTGCTGCTGCGGGAAACCCCAGATGAAAAATACGCCAAGCAGCGCACCAAGAGAAGCATTCGGGGGAAGAAGAAACGGGCCCACCAGGAGATTGATTGACCCAAGAATGACTTTAAAATCTAAACTGTGTTGACAAATATCGTGTTTTTACTAAACTTTGAAATAAAAATTTGCTAGTTATTACCACAGTGTCGGATCTCATTTATTAGAATTTTATTTTCACACCATCGGGTGTTTGTCTTCATGTATTGCAATGGTGCGGTTTGCGTTTTCTATTCTTACATACATACCTGTACAACATTTTTTGCACATTTCTTTGCTTTGCTTTGTGTCTAACCTCGCTCTTATATGCTCAATGTTTGTGCACATGTATGTGGCTGTTTTAAGTGCAGACAATTTTGCTACCATCACAGTGTGTTTTGTTGACATTACTCTATTCTTATGTGCTGCCTTGTTACAATTTTCTTTATTCTTATTTGAATAACTACTAAACAATTAGTATAAAGAATTCATCCAAGAAACTTTTATCTCGATCGCACTCAATCTGAAACGTTCACCTCAAACTGCTAACCCAATGTAGCAAAAAATCTGTACGTGATGGAGCAAATTGGTTACCAGATTTGGATTTAGCGCACCAAAAAACGTAAAAATCAATCGAAACATTAGAGGCAGTTTAAAAAAAATTTTTTTAGTGTACCTGTGTAATTAGATAAAATTCCACTGAATAAGTCTTTTTGTTGTTGTTTGAATTTGATGATATTTATTTGGAGGGTGTGTATTATTCATTTTCTTAATAGGTCTAATTCATTTGAAAATGATCAGTTAAAGAGATGACATAAATGATAGCAAATATACTACGCCATTTAGCAATGCCTCATTCGTTTGTACACCAGTTATTTGGTTTTTCATTCAGATAAAGATGTGATGAAATATATTTTATTCCTTCAATGCCTACTGCTTACAAATCAGGAAATCAACCTACTATTTCTATTTGTACAGATGTATTGACAATATTTGCATAAGGGGCTATTTGCTTTTCTACTTAGAACATCTTCTATTTTGCCATCTGGATGAGTCTACACATGCAGCATTGTACTTTAGATATGTCATCAGCAAATAGCCTTGCCAGCAATTTATGGACTGACCTGTTTTGACAGACTAGTGAAGCATGGAACAAGAGCAGAGGGGGGCTTGTTTAGTTTAGGCATGCAAAGCTCCATGATTAAAAAGTCAATCGGAAAGCGGTCTTTTGCTAAACAGATTCCCAAGACTGAGTGATTAAAAGCCTTTTATGAAATAATATTCACTGCACATGAGTATCGGTAAATTAACATATTACATTTGCACAGCTTCACTGCATGTCTAATCATCCCCTATCCATCAGCCTTTGATTTTTAATCCTGAATATTTTGATTGTATTACTTTCCACTGACTGCACTCCATTATTCTCTGGGCTGTTACCACAGAACTCATAAGGGACGGCAGGGACTGCTTGCAAGGACAGCGGAGAGCAGAGGTATGTTACAGCCTGGGTAATAGGTCACAGGTTCCATTTTTCATCTTCTGAAATACTGCCTCCCTTCCAGTGAGAAGTGACACCCTGTGCTAAGAGGTCAGTTTTCAAAGGGTTTAGATGTCTCGCTTAAGGTTTTATTTACTAACTCATGGTAAAACAGCACACTCTAGCATTGTTTTGCCAGGAGTTACCGTATTTTTCGGACCATAAGACGCACTTTTTCCTCACCAAAAAGTGGGAGGAAAAGTGCCTGTGTCTTATGGTGCGAATAGAAGAAGTTTTAGTTTTCCTCAGACTGTCTTTTTCCTATGTCTTGAGGTGCGCTCTCTACTGTTGGTAGCATGGGGCGGAGAAAACGGAAGCAGGCAGGCTTACCTTCTGGGCCTGATCTGCTGGGTCCCTCAAGTCAGTGAACTTTGAGAGAGTGCGGCTTTGTGGCTGACGCTGGAGCGGTGACGCTAGAGCGGCGGGGGCGGCAGGAGGAGCATCGTCCCTAAGCGTCCCGGGTATCTGGCTCTCTCCGGAGCAGCGTACCCCTCCACCGCAACCCGGAGGTTTTTCACTGGCTGGAACAGCGCTTCCTGAGGTTTGCCTGTGAGCACACATTTGAAGGAAGGAAGGTGTAGGGGGTGTTTCAGTGGCATTATCTCTTTCTCCTGGCGTGAAGGTGCAGCAGAAGGTAGTTGTGGGAGATGTGCCATCGGAGGGGAAGACTGCAGCTGTACTTGGTCAAGAGGAGGTCCTTTCGGGTGTCGGCATGTTGGCGACACCTGCAGTGATCACAATGGAAATGCTGTGGGAAGGCCTGGCAGCACTGAACACCTCCGTAATGTTTTGGGGTCTGTGAGTACTGAGCTTTTGGTGCTAAATTAACTTGTGCTAACCTCACTGGTGTCCAGAATGAACAAGTTGGGAGAATCTCCAGGTTGGAACAGGATGTTGGGCAGTTTAAGGACTTGGCTGCTGCTCACATTAAGGACAGAACTGTTTCTATCAACAAAATTGGAATATCTGGAAAATCAGGTCCGTCGGTGTAACCTGCGGTTTATGAATTTCCCTAGGTCTCCTTTGTTATCACCTATGGAGATGGTGAGGAAGTATTTTGGGGAAATTTGGTTCAGAATATTTTTTTCCTATTTTTCTCCTCTAAAAACCAGGTGCGTCTTATGGTCGGGTGCGTCTTATGGTGCGAAAAATACGGTAGTTCCCACAAGAGTTACTAAAGTTCAGTCAAGTATTGAATTCCTGTAAGTTGGACAGTGGCACTGGGAACGCACATGGCCACGGCTAGGAAAGCATGTGCTTTGCCAACTTCTGTAATATATGTTCCCGGTGCAAATGCCATCATCTTTATGGAGCAATAAGCCCTGAGTAATTCTCAATCGCCTTTCCATATAACACAGCTCATGAATTCAGTTATTACATAAAAGAAACACCAGGCATTTTTCAGGGATAGGTTGAGGATGGCATTCAAAATTATCCATTCCATAGCAAAATTCAGCTACTTAACAGATAGCTTGTACGTTTTTCTTCAAATGCATAACTGGCAGGAAAATCTCAAATTGGTTAAGTTATCCATTTAAAGTTGTACACAGATTTATTTATTTAAGCATTTTATACAGAGGCGAATTCTGTTGTTTGCTTCGCCTGCCTGTCTGGCCGGTCAGAATCGCCCACCATGACCACGGGATCAGAATCGGGTCTACCGGCCTGGACGTGCAGACTGTGCCCCAATTCTGGTCACCCAGACATCCAAGCAACTCTCCGGCTAGCCCAGCCTGGATCCTGCATGGAGGAGGATGCCGGATCTGGGGCCCGCCGAAGAGGTGAGGGGGTACAGGGGGTTCCCTACAGCCCAATCCCCGATCAGGTCATCATGGCCAGGGTCATGCTGCGGGGAACCCCTTGTACCTCCTCACCTCTTCGGCGGGCCCCAAATCCGGCATCCTCCTCCGTCTAGGGGAACATATTCCACCTCCAAGATGGAATAAGTCATCCATACAAATGGCTGACCCTGGACGTACAGGGCCAACCTTAGAATCGGCCCTGTATGTCTGGGTCATGGCACTACCAACAGCCCGCCCTCGCTCCACCTGCAGCCTACCCCCTCTCGCCCACAAACAGAGCTCCGCGCACAGCTCAGATCCACCTAGGCCTAGCATTTAGCGGATCTGGACATCCGTATTGGACTTCCAGACCCACTATTCACAGTTCAGAATAGATCACCATATCATCTTAGTGATTCCATCATTCAAAATGGTTTATAAGCTAAATAAAAACAAACCATCACTGTTTGAAAGAAGTAGAAAGTACAGAATAAGGACTAGGGGCCCTATATTCATCGGCAGTGGCTAGATGTTGCTACTGAAACTAAAGACCCGGGTATTCAATGCCATGGCCTGCCATAGGCAACAAAACGGCAGCAAAAAGCCACCCACCCGAGGCAGCTGCCTAGCTCACAGCCCGGCCCTGAGCAGGCATAAATGTATTTTATCAGCAAACTCATGTGGTTTGCGACTCCCTTCATGCTCCATCCAGACCACATCCCTGGCAACACCCACCGTAAAAGTAGACGTGTTTTTGACGATATGCAGTTTTATGCCTGATGTAATTTTACAAGCGTATATCGTCATATACATGCTAAAATGATTTTATAAAATTACCTCCTTAAAGTCATGTGGTCAAGGAACGGTTGAACATCAGCTTTAGTATCTTTAACACAATGCAAGCTGTTAGGTCAATGTTAACTCCTTTGACCCAGCAGTCCTTGGGTTTTTTTGGCAAGGTGTGACCAGAAGATTGATACACCTTTCTTCTGAAGCAAATGGAGAGTAAGTGACTTGGCCAAAATCAGGAGTGCTTGTGGGAATCAAACCCTGTCCTCTTGGGGCCTTATATTCTTCTGGGCAGGCTATGCGCCGCTATGGTGCATAGCCCTGCCTGCTGACCCTTAACCCCAGGTATTCAATGCCGGGGTCATATGAAGTCCCAGCATTGAATATCCAGGGATTGCCGCACATGCTGGAAGCCACACTAGATAACAGCGCAGCAGCGATAATGTATGCTGCCCAGTTAGCTCTGCACCGAAAGATAGGTAAGGGTTTTCCTTGCTTATCTTTTGGCGCAGATCGCTAATCGGACAGCATGCAATATCACTGCCACCTGATCATTGCTTGTTGCCACTCTGCTCCACCCCGGAATGTTCCCGACATGTCCCGATGCTAAACACATAGCGTAGGGGAGTTAGAAGGGGATATTCAATGGCACTAACCATTTAAGGCATATAGTTTACTGGACTGTAAACTGTGTAAATGTCTTTTGAATATCAGGCCCTTGGTCACCGGGCTCCTGCTCTATGAGCTGCATCCAGCACACACAGAGGCATGTTCTAGATGTGATTTGAGTGATCCTTAAAATTTCGGGTATATCTTCTGTTTTACATCCAAACTACATGTATACTTTAAAAAATGCCCCCACTCACATTTTCCCCTCCTCTGAGATATGAATAATTGTCAGCTAACTGCTCATTTGAACCTGGGAGTTAGAGGAATGTCTGAGAAGGAATTATGCTTACCTGTCTGGTGTTCAAAATCACTTCAAATAGCCAAAAGAAAAAATTGCATATTTGAACTTGGCTCCTTAATTGGCTCTCCATGGACATCCAGTTTTGTAAAATCTGATACTTGTAGGTGTAGGTAGCAAAAGCTACTGCATATGTATGCCAGTATCAAAACTTGCACATAAAGAGACTGAAAGTTGCATGCTATTTATACACATAAGTCCCTATTTTCAAGGCCTTACATGCATGAATAGGCGTTTACATGCATGCTTTGGGCAATTGTTATTTTGTAAGTGCACATTTAAGTCCCATTGTGCACTCTTTCCATCGGGGTGGCATGGGGGCAGAGTACGGGTGGAGCAGAGCCTCAAATCATGTATGTGATAGGACACTATAACATGTGTGTTCTGAAAATCTAGGTGTGGGTGCCTATGCCTGCCTCCCTGCCGCTTGCATCCATAACATCATAAAAACATAAGATATGTCATACTGGGTCAGACCAAGGTCCATCAAGCCCAGTATCCCGTTTCCAACAGTGGCCAATCTAGGTCACAAATACCTAGCAGTTTCTCCAAAAGACACAGGATCCACAATGCTTGTATTTGAGCAAGCAGTGGATTTCCCAGGTCCCATTTAATAATGGTTTATGGAGCTTTCCTCCAGGAACTTGCCCAAGCCTTTTTAAAATCCAGCTACACTAACAACTTTTAGTACATCCTCCGGTAACAAATTCCAGAGTTTGATTACTGTCGCACTCCCCCTGCTGGCCAAGCCTATAAGCAGGAGGGGTGGCCTTGTTTGCCCTTAAGTATAGAGTCACTTGGTTCTCCCTCTCTCAAGGAATTCTGGGAGCTGTAGTTTCTCTGTATTACTTGCAGACAAAGTAGTTGTCACCACACGGTTTTGTTTAAGGCAAAAACAGAATATTTTTATTTTTGGGCTCCCCTTCACGCATTAAAGTTCATATAAGCAAACAGCAAGGATAATTTCTCCAAAAGAAAATAATACAGGAGCATAAAGGTTATCTGAAATATCAGAACTTGGCGAAAGCTCTTTATACAGTGACAATAGCTGTTCACAGGCCTTTTCCAGTAGTAAAGAATCACAGCTATTGTTCTTATTTACAATGGGCATTTATCTCTTGTCTTCATTCAAAACTCTTCTAAATCATGTTTAGGCTTTCAGAAATATTCTTTGCTTTCAATGGTGTTTTTGTCTTTCTCCTATCCAGGGTAAACAGATTTACAGAAAGAGCAATCCATAGGAATACTGTCACACACAGCTTCAGGCGAAGGAGAATCTACTTGCATATCTTCTTCCCCTGCAAGTCCTTTCTCCCCACTTGGGCTTCTAACGGAAGAGTTCAGCTTATTGTTTGAAAGGGTATTCAGAAACTCCCTTACATGCTGCTCTCCTAACCAAGGATTAGCTAAGCTCTCTGGGAAACTTCCACTATCTGGAAACAGTTGCTTTAGCTTCTTAATCAGGTTCAATTCTCTATCTCTGCTTTTGTCTGTCTTCAGAATATCAGCATTAGGAATTGCTGTCACCCACCTTCTGGCATTCAAAGGTCCTGGAGCACTCTGCCCTGCACTTCTCCTTAGCTCATTAGTAACGTCTTCTGCAAACCTCTTGCTGGGCTCTGAGTCAGCCACACCTTCCACAAAGGAATTGCTTTCTCCATGGACCAGCAGGATTGCGTCAGCCACACCTGGTGACGCCCTCCGGCGGAGCCATGCATACGGAAGTGCTCTCTAGAGCTCAGAAAGGTGAGCCTTTCTGAGCCCACCTAGGTAGCCCATCCTACCGGTCCGCCCCCTGTTCCGGCCAGTTTTTGTTCTTCCGCCTTGCCAGCAAGACGGACCCTGCTCTGCTCTCATTTTTCTTTTATTTCTTTGTTTTTAAATTCTGCAAGCAATGCCTAAATATCACTCCAAGAAGTGCCCCTTTTGTGGCAATAAGAAAAGTACCTCTCGGGGATGCTCACACTGCGGCAACATGAAGAAAGGGTACCATGAGATCTGCAAGAACTCTGCTCCTCATGCTGACCCTCCGCCGGCCCAGGATGTGCCTGAACGGGCCTCCATCCTCAACCGAGCCTCCGTGCTTCCGGACAATGCCTCCCAGCTGAACGCGCCATATGGGGCCTCCGTTCACAGCTCCGGGCACAGGAAACATCCCCCTGCTACTCCTGGAACAAGCTCACCTACCAGCGGTGCCGCGGAGGTAAGCCCTGCAGCCTCTCAGCATGTTCCGGTTGGCCTGGGCCTTGCTGCTCAACTCACTCCCATGCGGTCTCCTGGAGCAAGAACACATGCTGCACAAGATGGCGACTGCCGGCAGTCCTCCCAGCCCCGGCTGGGGTCCGCCAACTCCGCCCACCCGGTGGGCGGGGCTTCCACTCCCGGAACCTCTGATCAACGCAGGAAAGCCGGCTACGATGGAAGTCACGATCAGCGCAGCAACTCCTCTGACCAGCGTGGTAGTCCCGATCAGCGCAGCAACGCCGCTTCTCCGGATGCCTCCTCTACCGCTGGTGCACAGTTCCTTGTCCCGGCAAGCCTGATCGCCGTGGGGATCCTCGTTGATGGACAAGGTATGCCTGCACGCTGCAGCGCTTCTCAGCGCGGGGGAGACCAGCCCCATACTAATGCCCTGGGGGAAGCCGCGGAGGCTCTTAACCCCTTAACTACCGGCGCGCTCCTGCTCCATGACAACCGCAGCAGGAGTGCCTCTGGCCATAGGTCTCTTCACCGCAGGAAGCGGAACAGAGACAGGGGGCATAGCAGCAGCAGTGACTCTGGTCACAGAACCCACCGATCTAAGCGGCACAGACATTCCAGGCACCACCGCCACCGATCCCAACAATGCAAGCACCGACTCGACGACTCTCGCAGCAGTAGCCGTGGGAATCGGGGTTCTCCTCGCCGCAGCAGATCCAGTCTCAGCAATTCCTCGGCTATCCTCAATCTGTTGACCCAGCTTCTGCGGCAATCTGTCCCAGCAACCCCCACGGCGCACGCCTCACTCACTCCTGACGCTGAGACCTCGCAGACAGCTCCCGGAAGAGCAGCGCCTACCTCCACACCTGAGGAGAGGCCCAAAGACCCCTCCCGTGGACTCTCACCTAGCCCGGTCCGGGAGGATCTTTCCCCTGACACCACCGCCGAAGACCAGGACATAGAAGCAGCTGTGGTGGGGTCTGCTTCCATGGAACATACAAGCTCGGAGAAAACGCAGATAGCTGAGACTGAGGAGCCCCCTCCTACAGAGGACCTCACGTATCCCAAGTTTCTAGCCAAACTTGCCTCCACCCTCGCTTTAAATATCGCCGATGCTTCGGGGGAGACAGTCCCAGAGGTTCTGAAATATCTCGCTGCACCGAAACCTGCTTTCGCACTGCCCGTGCACCAAAGGCTGTTGGACAATCAATCCAAACTGTGGCAGATGCCAGCGTCAGGTCGACCCTTCCCCAGACGGCTCGACTTCAAGTATCAAGTAAAGCCTGTCCCTGGATTTTCTCAACCACAGCTTCCACAGAACTCCATTGTCGTGTCTTCGGCGCTCAAGCGCACCAAGTCCTCACGCACTCACGCCAATAGCCCCCCGGGCCGCAACAACAAACTCCTCGATGACATCGGGAAGAAGGTATTCCAAGGGGCTATGCTTAGCGCAAAAATTGTGGCCCACCAATTCCAGCAAGTTCCCTTCCTTGACACCTGCATGGCAACCTTGCGGACAGCATCTGCAGCCCTTCCGAAGGAATCTCTGGCTCTACTCTCCGGCGCTCTCACCGATATGTCTGAGTGCAGCAAACACCTGGCTAGCGCAACCTTTGACTCATTCGACACGGCCTCGCGTACCGCCGGTACGGCTATATCTGCGAGGTGCTGGGCATGGCTTAGAGCCTCTGGCCTGCGGGAGGACACCCATGAGGGCATCACCAATGCGCCCTGCACCGGAGAATCACTCTTTGGGGACAAAGTTAAAGACACCGTCAACGATATGAAGGAGCACTGCGCCACCCTGCAAACCCTCGCAGAGGACGGCTTTGAGCGCCACAGTGGAACGCACAGAAGCAACTTCCAGAGACGAGCTTACTACTCTTCCAACAAGAAGTACCCCTCCAACAGGAAATGGCAGCCTAACAAATATAGAAACAACTCCTACAACGGACCCGCTCACCAGCGCAACTCACAGCAGGACCATAAGCAAAAGAAGAACAACCCATCCCCTGCGAAGAGTGGGCCATCCTTTTGACGCCTATCCTCCGGCAGACACCCGGATCGGGGGTCGCCTGACTTACTTCTTGAACGAGTGGCAACGCATCTCCTCCGACTCCTGGGTTCTTGAAATCATCCAAGAAGGCTACAGAATGCGCTTCAGCTCAACACCTCGCCAAAACAACCATCCCATCAGCCAAACACCCCCACACCTGTGCCTGGCTATGGCCGCCGAGCTGATGCACCTGCTGTCCTCAAATGCCATAGAGCAGGTACCGGCGGAAGAGATAAACTCTGGCTTTTACTCCAGATACTTCCTCATCCCCAAACGGTCAGGCGGAGTCCGCCCTATCCTCGACCTCCGCAAGCTCAACAAGTTCATCATCAAAGAAAAGTTCAGGATGTACTCTCTAAACTCCATCCTGCCCCTGATTCAACCCGGCGACTGGATGGCATCCCTGGCATCCCTGGACTTACAGGACGCCTATACCCACATACACATCCACAAGTCGCACAGGCAGTACCTTCGCTTCAATGTGCTGGGCCAGCATTACCAGTACAAAGTCCTCCCTTTCGGCCTGTCACCAGCCCCACGGGTGTTCACCAAGTGTGTGGCAGTACCCGCAGCGCATCTCCGCAAACAGAATGTATCCATCTTTCCCTACCTGGACGACTGGCTCCTAACAGGCCCCTCAGCTCCAGAGCTTCAGGAGGCTCTGAGGATAACCGAGTCCCTGATATCCTCACTGGGGTTCATGATCAACGCCAGCAAGTCGCACCGCACCCCCTCGCAGAGGCTGGAATTCATCGGAGCCGAGATCGACACCCGACTCTCGAAGGCATTCCTTCCCCAACGCAGGCTAGTGGCTCTGACCTCGCTCGCGACCAGCTTGGCTTCTGCGGAGACCTCTACGGCGAAATCCATCCTACGCCTTCTAGGCCACATGTCCGCAACCATCTCTGTCATCCACATCGCCAGGTTACGGATGCGGCCACTCCAGGGCCATCTACGTGCCCGCTGGAACCAGCACTCGCAACCCCTCTCCACCCGCATCCCCATGACCTCCAGAATCAGGACTCAGCTACTCTGGTGGACTGTCCCGGAGAACCTCTCGGGGGGAAAGGACATGCACCCACCGGAGCACCAAGTGACCTTGACCACGGACGCTTCCAACTTAGGCTGGGGTGCCCACATTCTGCAATTCAGCACACAAGGGGCCTGGTCGCCACAGGAGAGACTCCTACACATCAACCTCCTGGAGTTAAGGGCCATCAAGTACGCTCTCAAAGCATTCCTAACTCACGTACAGAACAAATCCATCCTCATCCAGACGGACAACCAAGTGGCCATGTTCTACATCAACAAGCAAGGGGGCACCGCTTCTCGCTCACTCTGCAAGGAAGCCCTGCAGATCTGGTCCCTGGCCCTGACACACGGGTGCAATCTCCGTGCTTCCTACCTGCCCGGCGATCAGAATGTCTTAGCGGACAAGCTCAGCAGGCAGCTGCAACCACACGAGTGGACACTCCTTCCGGAGGTCACAGACAGTCTCTTCCGCCAGTGGGGGCGCCCGAGCATCGACCTATTCGCCACGGAACAGAATGCACAATGCCCTCTCTTTTGCTCCAGACACCCGTCCAGCAAGCGACTAGCGGCGGATGCATTCAACGTGTGTTGGGGGGAGTGGTCTCTGGTGTATGCCTTCCCCCCGACACCCTGCGACACTCCAGCGACTGATTCGCGACAAGGCTCATGCCATCCTAGTGCCTCCCTACTGGCCCCGTCAGATGTGGTTTGCACTCCTCCATCGCCTAGCGCTGATGGAACCCAAGCGCCTGCCACTCAGGCCAGACCTACTCACGCAGGACGATCTCAAAGCCCTGGCTCTCACTGCCTGGAGGTTGAACGGATGAGCCTTTCTTCACTCCGGCTCCCTTCAGAGGTGCAGGATGTGGTCCTTGCTGCCAGGAGGTCCTCCACCAGGAAGTCCTACGGCCTCAAATGGAAGAGATTCAGCAACTGGTGCACAGCGCAAGGCCTCAAGTCCACCACTTGCCCTCTTCCCGAGGTCCTTCGGTACTTGACTTCTCTGTCTAACCTTGGCCTAAAGACTCAATCCGTCAGAGTGCACCTCTCGGCAATCACAGCATTTCATGCTCAGCCCAAAGGGGCTACCTCCATTGCAGCTCTACCCTTGACCAACCGTTTCATGAAAGGCCTGGCAAACCTAAAACCCCCGCTCAGGCGCCCCGTTCCATCCTGGGACCTCAACGCTGTACTCAGGGCCGGATTTACCTTGAGTGAGGCCCTACGCCAACAAAAATTGTGGGCCCCCAGCAGGGGCGGCCCAAGGGGGGTGCGGGGCCTCATTTGCATAAGGGGCCTCATTTGCATAAATATTTGCATAATGTTACCATATACTAACTTTTAGTAAACGTGCCTCTTAATGAGTGTATGGATAAAGAAAGACTAAAAGATTTCTACATTACTATAATCCAGTGCCAACTGCCAGACACATTAGGAACTACTACAAACACTGCCCATTTAGAACCCATAGTAAACCCGCCGTATCCTAACAGCACTACCAGGACTCACAAAGCACCATACTCTACCAATCAAAAGGCAACACTGCAAATATTAAACCAATACATTTCAGAGAACAACAATACATGACCTACTGGGGAAAGAGAACAAGTGGCAATGTCAAATAGGAATTATATAAACAGAACACCTCAGCTCAGTTACACATGCAGAACATAGACCATCACCAAACAAGTAATCACAATTTAGAAACAGGAAGACAATAATTAAACTGGGAATCCCAAAAGCCAAACTTGGAATGTACAACACTGTAGAAATAAAACTATACATTAATTTGCTCTTGTACTAAACAAAGCGCAGACGTTAATGATGCACATTTACCAGAGCTGACATATTCCAATTAATAAATTCAAAATAAAGAGATATTTTTTCTACCTTTTGTGCATTTTTTTCAGCTGCAATTGCTCCAGCCACTTTCTTCTGGTTTCTTCGTGTCTTCTGCTAACTCTCCATCGTCTGCTGTCCATTTGTCCTTTCTTCTCTCTTCTAGATTTTTTTCCATTCTCTCTCTACATCTGCTTTAACATACTAATCTTTCTCCTTTTGCTCTTTCCTCATTCCTATTTCATCCACTCAAATTTTACCCCTCCATCCTCAATCCCCACTTACTCTCCCAATACCCGGCCAATTGTAGATTTTTTATCCCTCCCACACAAAATATTTTTCCCTTCTCCATTTTACTCTTCCAGCCCCATCCCATTCTAATCCTCCCCCAACATCAGCTCCCTTCTAGTTCCAGCCTCACCCAGCATCCATTCCCTTCTAGTCCCTGCATCAGCCCATTTCCAGTCCTAGCCATCCATCAGCCCATTTCCAGTCCTAGCAACCCCCAACCCAATACCAGTCCTAGCCCCCCATCAACCCACTTACAGTCCTTAACCCCCCATCACCCCATTTTCAGTTTAAGCCCCCCCTATAACCCATTACCAGTCCTAACCACCCATCAGCCCACTTCCAGTCCTAACCCCATCAACCCATTTCCAGTCAGCCCCCCATAGCCCATTGCCAGTCCTACCCCCCCCCCATCAGCCCACAGCCCATTACCAGTCCTAACCCCATCATCCCACCTCCAGTTTTAACCCCCCAGCCCATTTCCATTCCTAGACCCCCATCGCCCATTCCCATTCTACCCCTATCAGACCACAGCCCATTACCAGTCTTAACCCCTACCAAAGCCCATTCACATTTCTAAAACCCCCCAACAGCCCATTAACAGTCCTAACCCCATCAGCCCACCTCCAGTCTTAACCCCCCAGCCCATTTCCAGTCCTAGCCCCCCCATAGCCCATTACCAGACAGCCCCCATCAGCCCACAGCCCATTACCAGTCTTAACCCCCCCAAAGCACATTGCCAGTTCTAAGCCCCCCCAACAGCCCACAGTCCATTACCAGTCCTAACCCCATCAGCCCACCTCTAGCCTTAACCCCCCAGCTCATTTCCAGCCCCAGCCCCCCCAATAGCCCATTACCAGTCCTACCCCCCCATAGCCCATTACCAGCCCTACCCCCCCAGCCCATTTCCAGCCCCAGCCTCCCCAATAGCCCATTACCAGTCCTACCCCCCCCCCCATAGCCCATTACCAGTCCTACCCCCCCCCCCCTTGGCGGCCTAAAGTAAAATTTAATTTAAAAAAAAACCTGGTGGCTGCCGCCGCGGGGCCCCCTCTGCTGCCGCGGCAGCACGGACTGACCCGCGGGGGCCCCGTCTACAAGCTGAAGCCGTCGGGTCGGGTCGGGTCGGGTCGTTCCTCCCTCCCTCCGTGCAGGCTGCAGGCTGTGAGAGACGCGAAGAGAGAGCGTCTCCTCGCGTCTCTGTTAAGCCCGCAGGGGCTGATGTGAAATTTCCCATCAGCCCCTGCGGGCTTAACAGAGACGCGAGGAGACACTCGCGTCTCTCACAGCCTGCAGCCTGCACGGAGGGAGGGAGGGAGGGAGAGAGGAACGACCCGACCCGACCGCTTCAGCTTGTAGACGGGGCCCCCGCGGGTCAGTCCGTGCTGCCGCGGCAGCAGAGGGGGCCCCGCGGCGGCAGCCACCAGGTTTTTTTTAAAATTGTATTTAAAAAAAATTTACTTGTTCTTTTTTTGTGGGCCCCTGCCGGCTGTGGGCCCTACGCCATGGCGTACATGGCGTATAGGTAAATCCGGCCCTGGCTGTACTACTTCGCCTGACCCAGGAACCCTTTGAGCCGCTGCTGTCAGCTGAAATGAAGTACGTCTCATGGAAAACCCTGTTTCTCGTAGCCATAACATCTGCCAGAAGAATCAGCGAGCTACAGGCATTGATGTCCCACCCCCCCTACACGCAATTGCACCAGGATAGAGCTTCCTTGAGGACCAACCCGAAGTTCGTACCCAAAGTTGCATCTGCTTTCCACGTAAATCAATCCATTGAGCTTCCGGCTTTCTTCCCAGAACCCCATGCCTCGGAAGAAGAGAGCCGCCTGCACACACTGGACTGTCTCCGGGCTCTCCGCATATACTTGCTCCGCACCGAACCTATTCGCAAAGGCGAACAACTGTTCATGTCCTTCGACCCAAACCGGCCAGGCAGGCCTGTCAATAAGAGGACCCTTGCGCACTGGGTCGCCTCCTGCGTTTCCCATTGCCTCAACCCTACAGGCACACAGAACCTGCCAAGAGTGGGCCCTCACAACCTAAGGGCTCTGGCCACCACAATTGCCAACCTTCGTTCTGTGCCTCTGGTGGATGTCTGCAGAGCGGCCACCTGGACCTCCCCGCTCACGTTCCAAAGGCACTACTGCCTCGACCTCAGAGCCCAGGAAGACTGTGCCCTCGGAACTGCCGTCCTCTCCACTGCAGTGGGCGGGAGGGAGATCGCCTAAAAGCCTCTGCTCTATTGCACAACCACTGTATTGCACTAGTTATTGCATGATTGCACAAGTATTGTATTGTTGCACAGCCACTGTTCTTGCACTGTACTGCACTAGTTATTGCATTTTGCACAAGTATTGTATTGTTGCACAGCCACTGTTCTTGCACTGTTGCTGTATTAAAAATCGTTGCACTAATCTGCATATCTCTCGTCTTTAATGATCTTTGGCTTCCTCCTCCTCCTCAGCATGCTCCAGCTAGGGAGGCACCAGGTGTGGCTGACGCAATCCTGCTGGTCCATGGAGAAAACGAGGTTACTTACCTGTAACGGGAGTTCTCCGTAGACAGCAGGATAAGTCAGCCACACAATCTCAACCCACCTCCCCTGGAGGAGGTCAGCCTCTGCATCCGCTCCCTGTCCGGGAATTGGCTAGCTAGGAACACACTGGCCGGAACAGGGGGCGGACCGGTAGGATGGGCTACCTAGGTGGGCTCAGAAAGGCTCACCTTTCTGAGCTCTAGAGAGCAATTCCGTATGCATTGGCTCCGCCGAAGGGCGTCACCAGGTGTGGCTGACTTATCCTGCTGTCCACGGAGAACTCCCGTTACAGGTAAGTAACCTCGTTTTCTTTGCTACTAGAGTTAAGTTGCTGGGTGGAATAAAACTTTCCAGCTTTGCCTTCTCTGGGTTTCTTAAAAGCAGTTCTCACTTTTAAACCCTCTGGTTTCAGTGCTTCCTCTGAATAGGATTCCAGCCCTGAGTTTCCTGCTCTTGCTGAGCCTTCTGTCCACACTGAACTTTCAGCGCTCTCTGAACCTCCTGGCTCTGGACTCTCGGCTTCAGCAGTAACTCCAGCTACAGACTGAACTCTGTGCTTTGGTTTGGAATCTCTGCCTTCTTGGTAGCTGTATCTGCTGCTTCCTTCTTCTCCAACTCTGGTTGCTTCCACTCTGCTCTTTCCTCTGCTCACTCCCTGCCCTTTTGACTTCTGTGACGCAGGTTTAAAAAGGTGCTTTCTAGCTACCATGCCCTGTTCTGTGCACGTGTACTTGCTATCTGGGCTTAAACCTGCCCCCACATTAAGGTTTGGGCGGGGCTCAACCTCTGCTACAACGTGCTTCTCTGGTTTGTTTACAGTTTGAGCTCTATGGAAACCCTGCCTTTCCTCAGTCTTAAAGGTATAGTCCCCATTTTCCTCTATCTCCATCTGTTCAGTATAGCTGACATTGCCACATTACACGTTGAGTGAAAAAATATTTTCTCTTATTAGTCTTAAATAGGCTACCCTGTAGCTTCATTGTATGTCCCCTAATCTTTCTATATTTTGATGGTGTTAACAGTTGATCTACATTTAGTAGTTCCACTACATTTATTAATTTATAGACCTCTATCATATCTCCCCTTAGCCGTCTCTTTTCCAGGTTGAAGAAACCTAATCTTTTTAGCCTCTCTTCATAGGGGTATTCTTCCACCCCCCTTTACCATTTTGGTGGCTCTTCTCTGTACCTTTTCTAATAACACTATATCCTTTTTAAGATAGGGCGACCAGAATTGTACACAATATTAAAGATGCAGTCGCACCATGGAATGATAGAGGCATTATAATATACTTTGTTTTATTCTCCGTTCTTTTCCTTATGATACTTAGTATTCTATTTACTCTCTTGGCCACCGCTGCACACTGGGCGGAGGGTTTCAACATGTTGTCTACGATGACGCCTAAATCTTTTTCCTGGGTGGTGGTTCCTAATGTGGAACCTTACATCGTGGAACCATAGTTTGGGTTGTTCTTTCCTAGGGGCATAACTTTGCACTTGTCCACATTAAATTTCATCTGCCATTTGGATGTCCAGTCTTCCAATTCATCAAGTTCCTCTTGCAATTTTCCATAATCCTCATGGCTTTTAACAACTCTGAATAGTTTTGTGTCATCTGCAAAATTTGATTCCCTCACTCATTACGAATATGTTAAAAAGCAGCGGACCCAGCACAGATCCATTGGGTACTCCACTATTCACCTTTCTCCATTGGAATAATTTTCCATTTAGCCCTACTCTTTGCTTTCTATCTTTTAACCAGTTCCTGATCCACAATAGTACACTGCCTCCTATCTCATGACTTTTTAATTTTACCAGGAGTCTCATGAGGGACCTTGTCAAAGGCTTTCTGAAAATCCAGATACACTATATCAACCAACTCACCTTTGTACGTCCCTATTTTATAAAATAAAGTACGTGCATGCTTCACTTTTATAAAATAGGCCCTCAATACGCATGTGGTAGTATGCATTGACTGAGTGGGAGTTTATAAACTAACCCTGTTCTATGGTTTGTTTGTTTTTTTAATTTTTGGGAAAATGGCTATTCCTGTTGTACATGCTGCCAAATCCATTTGTTTTTCAGTGGCCTTGATACATGAGGTTTTTTGTTTTTTGGGGGTTTTTTACACAAAAGGCTCTGGGGGTGTAGCCTGCACAAAGTAGTAATTACATATCTGACCACTTTACTGGGCAGATTGGATGGTCCATATTGATCTTTATCTGCTGTCATTTACTATGTTACTATGTTAACATGATGTGATTTGATCACATCACACCACTGTTGATCCATCTACAATGGCTTTCTGTTCCCTTTAGAATGCAGTATAAGATTCTCATTTTTGTCCACAGAACTATTCATACAGGAATTCCTCAATATCTCGCCAATCTGCTTCATTTGCATACTCCTCACTGCCTACTACATCCCAACCATAATCATCATCAGGTTCTTCCTTCCATTTCTCATGTCCACCTAGAGTGCACTCGGGCATTGGCTTTCTTGTGTTTGGGTCCCGCCTTATGGAATTCCCTTCCTTTCACTCTCTGATCTTAACTATCATTTACCAGCTTTAAAACTGCCTTAAAAACTCACCTCTTTCAGTTGACCTTCGGCCTTTCCAGCCCATCAACCCCATAGTTTGCCTGCTGCCCTTCCCCCTCTTTTACTATTACTGTGGGCCCCTCCTCTATTCTTGTCCCCCTCCCTACCTCTGAGTACCCCCTCTCTCTTCCTTTCTCTTGCTGTCATGTCAATTAATAGCATTCTATTTCCTTTTCCCTTTTCTATTTTGCAGTCTATGTAATTTTTGTAAACCGCTCTGATGCTGCTGCTTGAGTGGTCAATCAAGCTCTGCAATAAAGACGACTCGATTTCTAGCTGATGATTGGCTCTGGCAAACCACAAAAGCAGCAGACCTCTCATAATTTAAGTCTAGCTCATAATTTAAAGCAACTCTCAACTGCAATAATGCAGTTCTTCAGGTTGTCAATGACTACAGCCTGTTTTTTAGATAGACATCAGCTGAATGTCATCCACAAAGATAGAGAATTCAGTATCAAAGTTGGCAGATAGTTCTGCTAACAGGGCTAAGTGAAAGATCCTTGTGGAACACCACACTTAAATGAACAGATGTCTGACAGCGTGCCCCGTCGCTACAGGGACTAATTCAGCAGATAGGAAGCAAACCTTTGCTAGACCTGATATCTAAACCCTACTTCCTCTAAATGGCAAAGTAGCAGGACATGGAGGACAGTACCAAAGGCAGGTGAGAAATTAGTCAAATCAATTAGATATCAAGTCTCTGATCTGCTTTAACTCTGATGCTATTAACCACAGCCTGAAGTCCTGTCTCAGCAGTACGATTTAAGAGACAACTAAATTGGATGTGATGAAGAATCTCCTAAGTACTATTTTTTCCAGCACCTCACCATAAGGGAAAAATCTGAAACTGGACAAAAGTCATTGAAATGCATGTTTTTTTCAAAACAGGTGTATCAGTCTGTTTTAATTTGGAGGGACTATATCCTGCATTAAGGATAAATTTACCACATGACATAATTTGGAGGTTCAGTTGTATTTGTAGTTGATAACAGGGAAAACTACATAAGAGGTAAGGAACCCACTTTTGTGGTGACCTCTTGGGTTAAGATTATTTGTTAAAATATACTCCGTTCCCTCCTTTGTACCAGAGTTTAGATATCAGGTCTTGCAAAGGTTTGCTTCCTATCTGCTGAATCTGTCCCAAACTCTGTGCTGTCAGAATTCTATTCAAGTGTTCCACAAAGATCTTTAGAAACATTTCATTTCAATCCTCATCCTTCTGGACCTTTCTGCTGCTTTTGACACCGTTGACCATCACCTTCTCCTTGATACTCTGTCCTCACTTGGATTTAGGGGCTCTGTTCTGTCCTGGTTCTCTTCTTATCTCTCTCACTGCAGTTTTAGTGTATATTCTGGTGGATCCTCCTCTACTGCCATCCCGCTCTCAGTTGGTGTACCCCAGGGCTCTGTCTTGGGACCTCTCCTTTTCTCTATTTACACCCAGTCCCTTGGTGCACTCATCTCCTTCTACGGTTTTCTGTACCATCTTTACAATGATGACATTCAGATCTACCTCTGCATCTGAAATCTCTCCAGGAATCCAGGCCCGCATCTCTGCCTGCTTATCTGACATTGCTGCCTGAATGTCCCTCCACCATTTGAAATTGAACATGGCCCAAACCGAGCTATACTCTTCCCTGTTTCCTCAACTTGCAACCTTGGAGTCATCTTTGATTTCTCCCTCTCCTTCACACACATCCAACGGATAGCTAAAACCTGTTTATTTTTCTGTAACATCAGCAAAATTTGTCCCTTCCTTTCTGAACAGACTAGTAAGACCTTTATCCACTCTTTAGTCACCTCCCTTCTACTGTAGACTATTGCAACCTCCTCTTATAGAAACATAGAAACATGTCAGCAGAAAAAGACCATACGGCCCATCCAGTCCACCTTTCCTCCTTGCTTGTCTCCCTCTGAATCATCTCTCCTCATTTCATTCTGTTCAAAACTCAGCTGCATAGCTAATCTTCCCCCATTGTCAATATGCTCATGTAAATCACCTTCCCAAGGCATTTCATTGGCTCCCCTTCCATTCCGTATCCAGTTCAAACTTCTCCTACTGACCTATATGTTCTCCTCACTATCTTTCTCTCCTTACACCCCTCCTTGGGAACTCTGCTCTTCTGGCAGATTATTTCTATCTGTGCCTTTCTCTTCCACTGCCAACTCCAGACTTCAGTCTTTCTAACGTGCCGATCCTTATTCCTGGAACAAACTACCTGAGTCAGTAGATCAGGCCAGTGCCATATCTAGGGCTATGGGGGTGCTGCAGCTGCACAGGTTTCAAAAAAAAAAAAAAGGGGGGCACTTTTAGGGTTGCTGACTGCTGGCCTCAGCTCCCCCCCCCCCCTCCAATGCCTGTACAGCCTGCCCTTGCCCCATCACCACTTTTCCTGTCTGCTTGGCAGCAGACCCCCAATTTAAAAAACAAAACAAATGCGGGTATTTGCAACTCCGTGCTTACATGGCTGGTCTGGTCAGAAGAAGGAGGGATCAGACCAGCCATGCAAGCATGGAGTCAGAAAGATCTGTGTTTCTTTTGTTAAGTGAAGGTTGGAGGTCTGCTTCCTGGTATGGCTCTGTGTCAGGCTCCATTTCTTTAATTTCCATTTCTGGTCATTTTCAAATCCAGGCTAAAAATTCACCTCTTCAAGGCTTCTTTTGGAACCTTATCTGCTTAGTGTCCTGCTCTTCAATTATGGGCCCGATTCTGAGTATGGGGGGGAGCAGACAGGGGGCAGGAGGGGGCAGAGAAGGGGCAGGTCGAGATGGCAGGATGTACAAGGCCTATTCAAGTCACAGTCCTATACATCCTGCAGGTCAGGGGCAGACACGCTGCTTATTCCACCTTGGAGGTGTAATGTGCAGCTGAGACAGAGGCGATTGGGGCTGGAACATCCCCCCCCCCCCCCAAGGCCGGGAGAGGACCTCAGTAGGAGCCTGCTGCCCGATCCAGGCCCAAACTGTCCAGCCCGGATTCAGGTAGCCAAGTAACAGGGGGTTGGTGCTGGGGGGGAGGGGCACACTGGCCTACGGGGTCCGATTCTGTATGCTGCAGGAATGTTTTGTTCCCTCTTACAGAATTGGGTCCAAATGGGCCTTGTTCATACTCTTCCCCATACAGTAGTAGGCTGGAGCACTACTGTGGGTGACTCGTCAGATGAGTTTTTGGAGCAGGTGCACCAATATTCTCATTTGTGTTCAATTTCCCTATCTGTGGTAAACACTCAGCTTCACATTTTGTTGCAAATATCCATCATCCTGATCAACTGGGGGAGGGCAGAAGATCCCCTATGTGGAGACTCTGTGGGCAGCATGGTGATTTTGAACACATGGAGTGGTCTTGCCCTAAACTGCAGTTATTCTGGTCCAGAGTGTATGGGCATGTTACCCAAACTCTTAGAGTGTGATTTCCTTTCTTGATTGAATTGTGTGTCCTGGGGTATCTACCCCTGGATCCTCTTACAGAAGGATTGCACTGTCTTTCTAATAGCTTTCTTTTGGCTGCCCGAAATGCTATTGCATGCTATTGAAAGAGAGCATTTTGGCTTCTGAATGCAGGGGCAAGGTTTCTTGCCGTAGCTCCTACGGATTTGTTCTTATACTATAAAGGTTCTATTGGACACATTTTCAAAAGGATTTACTTCCATTCTAGTTGTGCCGAAGCATGGCTGTGTTGGGACATTTCTGAATAAAGGATAACTTGTTACTCCTTGCTCCGCTTTAGTTTGGTGTTTCTGCTATGTGAGAGGGGTTTGTGCATATGTTTGGTGTACTACTGGCTAAAGTTTGGGACATCTATCATGTGGAGAAACTTATGGCAGACCTTCAGGGTAAAGTGGAGACAATTCAGAACTTATGGGCCCGCTTTTTACACCCAAAGCCTTGATCCTCTCTTGTTAGGATTGTAGCCTACCTATTCTTAACCTGCACTCTAGCTTTAACTCTAACCATAGCCCTAGTTCTCACCTGATCCTAGGGGTTATCCCTTTTATGGTTTGTAACCCTTACTTTATCCCCTAAAGTCTGGGTCCAACCTTGTGTGTCCCCCTTCATGGTGTATTTCAGGTGTGCATTGCTGCCTCGGAGTTCTCACCACTTGGGTCAAGGAGGGGGCAAAGCAATGTTTTCTTTGTTCCTGATTACTGGGGGACCCCTCTCTTTACTCTCACCTTGCTACATTTTTTTCTCCTAGGGAGGAGTGGCCTAGTGGTTGGGGCAAAGTACTACAGGCCAGAAGGTCAGTGGTTCAAATCCCACTAGAGGACAGCAACCTTGGGCCAGAAGGACTGGGGTTTCTAGTCCCACAGGTGCTCCTTGTGGTCTTGGGCAAGCCACTTAACCCTCCATAGCCCATGTTCCCTGTAAGTATTAGTGTATGTGTCTCATATCCCCTTGTGTTAAATGTATCCCCAACCGCCTTGACCCAGTGAAAAGCAGGATATAAATGCAGCTAAATAAATAGTATGAGTCATCCTGCCACTGGGGAAAGGTGGGGGGGACTTCAGGCTCCTAAGGATGTCTTATTTAATTGTTGTTTAGCCTTTCTAGTGCAGTTGTGACTGTAAAGTCCTTATTTATGCTGTATTAGTAGAACATGACAAATCAGTTGCAATACTATGTGCTGTGCATTCTGTCACTGCTACGACTTTGTTGATGTTTGGAGTTGTCGTCATTTCATCTCATTTTGCTCAAAAAATTATATACAAAAAAACCCCAAAAACGAAACAAAAAACCACCTATGTGTTTCCTTACCATTCCCCTAGACATATCCTAGTCCCCAGTTGTTGTGTTGCCTGTCTTAAGTAGACTGTAAGTGCTGATGAGCAGAGACTGTCTCTTACATGTCTCTGTACAGGGCTGCATACGCCTTGTAGCACTATACAAATTAGCAATAGCAACAGGTTAGGAGTAGCCTAGTGGTAGAACACTGTCTTTGTAACCAAGCAACCAGGGTTCGATTCCCACTGGCACTCTTTGTGGCCTTGGGCAAGTCACTTCATTGCCTCAGAAGAAAGGCCTGGCAATCTACTTCCAGTGACACTGCCAAGAAAACCCAGGAGCTTCTGGGTCACCAGGAGTCAGGACTGACTCACAGGCGCATTTTGCAACAGGTTATTTAAAAAATTGATATAACACCTGATAAATGGTGCTCCCGGAGGTGGTTGGAAAGCAGGGAGTAATTATGCAGAGGGTCATTTCTAATTTTATGACACTAATGAGTATTAATTAGATATACTTTATTTTATGATTGTACAGTATACTTAGTTTTTAAATAAAATTAAGTTATGTGGGTGTAACGTTCACAGTGTATATTTCACAATCCAATAAATTAAGCTTCACAGAATAACCATGTTTAAAGTCTGAAATACGATTAAAGCAGTAGTTAACATTCTTTTTATGTTAGTTTCAACAGAACTTTCAAGAACCTCTGATCATTTTATTTTTAACGCATTAGACTACCTGTGCATTTATTATAAGAATTCAAGGGGAGATATTCAAAGGGATTAGTGAAGTCTGCAGACCTGCTAACCGCGTTAATCACTCCGTCCGTGCTAAGTGCCATTGAATATCCCCAGGTGCACACCCTGAGGCTAACTGGGGGGTTTTGGGGGCAGAACCAGGCAGCGGAGATATTGAACCATTGCCCAGCTAAAGTAAGACGTAGCAAAGATTGGCCTAATTTTCCCTGTGGAAGCTAACTGGGCAGCAGCTGAAGATCACCCCTACCTGGTTAGTTGCCTACCAATCCAGGCAACCCCGATATTCAAGCTGGGGCCGGATAAACCCTGGCGTTGAATATCTGGGTTTAGGTTTCAGTTGCAGCGTCTAGCCACCAGCTCTAAATATCTCCCTCTCAGTTCTTTTCTCTTTATTGAAGCTAATATTATATATAAAAATATCAGCTATAATCCCAAGTTTCTGTTATTACAGTAGGAAGTGAAACTCTTTCCTGCTGCTTTCCGGTCAGTTCATTATACCCTGAATATCTATTAGGTAGATTATAGAAATGGAATTATCCTGATTTCCACCATCAACCTAAATCTGAGGTACAGGTTCACAGTGCTTTCTGAAAAGGGTGGAAATGAGCTTTTTAACTTCCCTAGACATGATGCAGGCAAAACATAGTATCTTTGTCAATCCAGTATTACATTAATTACATTGATGCTTCGAAAAAACCCTGAATATGATCATCTCTCTCTCTCATGTAAGGGGAAAAACAGAATAACAAAAGAACTGATGAGGCAAATATAGTCTACCACAAGTGCTAAGATATAATAAAACCCCAAATACAGACCCCTCCACCCACCCCTAGTAATTAAAATGTTATTGGAATTTACTCAACAGATTTTAAACAAATGTGTTGGCTCTCAGGATTCCTAACATCTTTGATTGCATTGCTGCAAGAAAGCATTGGACCCTGAATTAATCAGTGTGGGTAATAAAAGGATCTCTGTTATCTTTTTTATAACCAGAAACTATAATACTTATGGCCTTTGTTTACTGAAGTGCTGTAAAGGTTTGCACTACACAGTAAGGAGGATTTTTGTGCATATGTTGGTGTACATGCATAAAAGGTCTCTTATAAAATCACTGTTTAAAAGTATGCGCAGCACCATTGGGTATGTGTTTGTATGCAACATTAAAGTAGGCATGTTCAGGGGCAGCGCTTGGGAAGAACATGGGTGGAGTCGCGATTTACATGCACATTTGTAAAATACTCATATGTGTGTGTGTGTGTGTGTGTGTGTGTACTTTACAGGATAAGATTTATGCCTGTCCTGAGCAGACATGAATACCTGCAACTTCAAGCCGCTATTTCTGACAGATCTGTCCTAGTATTTTATACAGATATGTAGAGCCCAATTCCAGGAGGGGGACATCCCCGATGAAGACGAGGATCTTAGGACCCGATTCTAGTCCTCGGGAACAAAATGTTCCCGTGGTTGCCAGAATCGGGCCTGTGGATGGCCAAGTGTGCCCCTTCAGCCTGCAGGGATGTCCTCTCCACAGGCACCCCCAACATCTGCAGCTTTAGTCCCCAAAATCCCTGCTGCCCAACCCATGGCTGGCCTGCCATGGCCTGGATCGGGTAGTAGGGACCCCCACATACCTGGCCCTGGTGGGGGCTCCCCGGGCCCGATCATCCACAAAATGCTACTTATACCACCACAGTCCCGGCAGGATGTAAAGGGCCAAGACCTGAATCCCCCTGTACATGCTGGTGGGCTGGCTCGCCCCCGCTCCACCCTGTTCCCGACCCCTCCCACTGGCATTCCCTGACCTGATGCACAGGACGTACAGGGAGAGCCAAAGGGGGAATCAGCCCAGATGCCTTGCGGGGCTACACGTCCCACCAGGACACGCAGCGCCGCAACTTGCATTTGTGAAGGACCTCCATAGGTACCTATGTGTCTTTATAACATGCCGAGAATAAGTACCTACATAGCCTTTGCACATAGGCATCCTGTTATCAAATTACCCTCTGTCTACCAAAATGAATGAGCATTAACAGCAAAACCTCTGAATTATTAGATGGGGGCATTCCCAGAATTGGTGGGAGGGCTGCCATACAGCTAACACAGAGAAGAGCTCACTACTACATATTAACTGCATGGGAAATTATGCACAATGTAGCACCTTAGGACATATTTACTAAAATGTGCTAAGTTAGCGTGTGTTAAGAGCCATATTTTTAATGTGGGAGTAGAGCTGGATCTGCACTATCTGATGGGGGCACTCCCGACAAGTCCCCATGCACTTACTGTGAGCTCAGCCCTGCCCCAAGCTGTTTGCCACGATTAACATGGGTATAGCTACCACCACCCACTGAAGTGGCAGTAAGTGCAGCCACGCTAATTGCAACATTGCAAGTTAGTGCATGCTAAAGTCCTACGACTGAACCAAAGATAGAGCAAACTATCACAACCAGGCAACATACCTACCCACCACCATCAACCAACCTCCCAGCCCAGATCCATACCGCAACAAAGCACACAAAATGGCCCTACCCTGCATCATCTCAATTGCCCTCTACCTCCTTGCTACAGGCTTAAGCAATGTCACTGGCCTATACACTAACAACAACCACATACCAACTATCCACAGTTATAGAAAGAGATGGCCAGATACCCCATTCTATCAATCACAGGAAACCTCCCAAATTCACCACCACCACCTCCTGCAGGTATCATTACAGCACAACAAGAAGAAGAAACAAGAAGAGAACCCCCTCCCTCGAATCATGAAATGTGCCCTTGTAAATGCAAGATCTGTACGTAAAAAATGGCCGGTAATCTCAGATATGATATCACTACATAACCTTGACCTACTACTGATCACCGAGACATGGCTTTCCTGTGATGACAACGTGATACTCAACCAGCTCCTGCCTGCTAACTTCTCTATCCATACATGTCATAGAGCAGCCAAAAGAGGAGGCGGCGTCCTCGCCATCACCAGATCTGATCTTCAATTCAACATAAAAGGTGCAACCAGCTCACCGCTCCTAGACACAATCTCGATAGAGAACAAGTGTTCCTCCATCAATCTACTCTACCGAGCACCATCATCTGATGCAGATGCACTAACAACAATAATAGATGCAGCCGCAAACTCCCAGAGCCCACATACAACAAGCTGGGTACTAGGAGACTTCAACCTCCCCTCCCTGCAAGACTCTCACTCAAAGGCGTTCCTCGAAGCCATGAAAGATCTAGGATATAGCCAATTAATCAAGGAACCTACCCATATAAAAGGAGACATGCTAGATCTAATATTCACAACAGACCCAACCATCAGAGAAACAACCATCCCTGATATATCAATCACCGCTGTCCCATGGTCAAATCACTCATTAATCCTATTCCAAATTCCTCAGCCAAACCATGTCCAAAAAGATGAAAGCACAGCAATCGGTCAGTCCAACAATCCGCCGAGAAGATTCCAACCATTCAACAAAGATCTAATCCTGAAATCAGCAATCCCACTAATGAACTCACCAGCACACAGCCCTGATGAACTAGTCTCCAACTGGAACGAAATATTCAGTTCAATAGCTGTTCGCCCAGCAAAAAACAAACCTCAAGCGAAACGACACACAGCAGCATGGTACTCTACTGAGTTGAAAGCCTCACTCGCGACACTAAGAAAACTTGAGAGACGCTGGCGCCGCTCACGCTCAGAAGCAGACCAAAAGGCATACAATTTACAACTCACAGCGCACCGTACCGCAGTGACTGAAACCATGAGACGTTACCACGCCGACACTTTAAAGAGATCCCTCAACAAACCTTGTGACCTGTTTGCCCTCGTTAAGCAACTTACAACAGAACCTGCATCAGAACAAACAAATGGAATCCATCCTCAAACATATGCGGATTATCTACAAACGAAACTTTGTCAGATAAACAACAACCCAGCGTCCAGCATCATCCTTCAGCCCTACAATCAAACACCACTCACTACCTTCTCAACTCCATCCAAACGATGCATCGAAGACACCATAGCAGCCATCAATACGTCCACAGCGCAATCTGATCCATGCCCAGCTTTCTGGGTCAAGGAACTCCGGACTGACCTCAGTCCAATCATATCCAGACTTATTCAACAATCGTTCACAACAGGTGATTTCCCACGCACCCTCAAACAAACTTCAATAAGACCTCTACTAAAAAACAACAAACTCGACCAACAGAAACCAGAATCCTACAGACCCATAGCAAGCATACCATTGCTTGCAAAAATAATGGAAAAGATAGTTCAGAGACAAATACAAGATCACATTGATTCCAATGCACCACTGGATCCATGCCAGCATGGATTTAGAGAATCTCACGGGGTCGAGACCCTTCTCACCACACTCTTCAGCAACATAATATCAGGCATCGACAATACCCGCCAAGGCTTTGTCCTTGTCTTCCTTGACATCGCGGCAGCGTTTGATTCCGTTAGCCATGAGCGCCTCCTAGAACGCCTCAAAGAAAAAGGAATCTCCGGTAAAGCACTCGAGTGGTGCAGGTCCTACCTCTCGGACAGATGGCAGCAGGTGAGATCCAGAAACACATCATCAGAACCATTCCACCAAAGCCAAGGTGTCCCACAAGGATCCTCCCTCTCCGCCTTACTATTCAATATATACATGCAACCTCTCTGCAACCTGATCCGATCTTTCAACATTAACTGCATGATATACGCAGATGATGTGCTATTATACACGCCTTTTGCAACAGATAACCCAGACCTCGAACCAATAACATGCTGCATAAACGAAATATCCAATTGGCTACAATCCCAAAACCTCCGGATTCAACACAAGAAGACGGAGGTGATGTTCATTACAAGGAACCGTAACTTCACTGCCCCAACAGTACTGAAAGTGAAGGAAGCAGACCTCCAGACCAAATCCGCGATCAGATACCTCGGCATCACACTAGACCAGAACCTAAATATGCAAGCTCATATAAGTAACACCGTAAGGGCAGTATATCATAAAATTAGATCCCTTAGATACCTAAGATCTCTGCTGGAGCCAGATGATTTCAGGACTATCTATCAGGCACTAATTATCCCGCATTTCGATTATGCAAATGCAATACTTCAAGGTCTCCCCCAAACCACCCTAAACCCACTGCAAATGGCAATGAACACCGCAGCAAGAGTACTGCACGGAGCATCCAGGAAAGACCATGTCACACCTATAATGAAACAACTCCACTGGCTCCCGATTCAAGGTAGAATTACATTCAAGACCTTGCTGCTCACCTTCAAAGCCACCAAAGGTCTCTCGTCAACTTCACTAACTGAGCTAATCCAGATGACACCCCACAACAGAGACAGAAGGTCAGTAGCTCAAAACACCTTGATAGTCCCAAGATCTATAACTCAATGCTCCAAGTCAACATCCAGCAGGACTTTCAATCTTTATGCACCAGTGATCTGGAACAACCTCCCTCACAACATTAGATCAATCCCAGACATATT
The DNA here is from genome assembly GCA_033557465.1 of Ichthyophis bannanicus. Classification (NCBI taxonomy): domain Eukaryota; kingdom Metazoa; phylum Chordata; class Amphibia; order Gymnophiona; family Ichthyophiidae; genus Ichthyophis; species Ichthyophis bannanicus. Next base: position 135,480,109 of record CM066040.1, read on the forward strand.
CCAATTCAGGAAGGCCGTGAAACACTACCTCTTCCTCATACATTACCCTGAACCTAATAGAAACTCAGCACCATTTGCCGAAACCACCCAAATTACCACTGTCTAAAACCATACAAACACATGATCAGCCTACAAATTGTATATATTGTATATTTTGTGGTTGTACATAGTTACCCTGTTAGCCAAGTTGATTATCCTGTTCATATGTAAACACAAAGTACTATTGGAAATGTGTATGTTCACTGTTTATTGTAAACCGCGCTGATGCTGAATAGCGCGGTATAAAAGAGACTTTAAATAAATAAATAAATAAAATAAATAAAGATGTCCTCGCTAACCACATGGTGCACACTCTGGCCTCGAAGTATCCAGTTTCTTCCCCAAACTGCAGTAAGCGGTTAGCACACAGTAACAGTTCCCACAGCACACTTAACGCACGGGAAACCCCGCACTAACCATTAGCATGCTTTAGTAAAACATGCGTCCTAATGAGGTAATGTTAACGACTTAGCATTATTTGCCTCATTAACAGTTAATATGCAGTAACGACCTCCTTGTAACCATAACGCACAATCCCTGCCCCCTCCATTCCTCCAAATGCTAATTTCTATGTTTAACTGTTTAACACAGGAATTTCCACATGGTAACTGTTAGCACAGGCCTCTGCTATTAGTGTGCATTAATTCCCGGTGAATTCCCCAATGACATTTTTTTGCTTTTGGATTGCAGAAAAGCTGAGTGATATTTGACCATGGGTATCAGAGCTTTAGTTGCTGGAAAAGGTCAAATCAATGAATTAGACTTACTGACTTCAGGATTTTCTAGTGAATTTGATACAATTTGGTACTAAGGAAGTTTAAATCTATATCCTCTCCTCATATATTATTGTTGTATCAGTCAAAACGTTTTGCCTGGGTAGGTCTACATTATATACTATTTTTTTTTGTATTAAGAGTTAGCATTGTTTGGATTTATGACAGATTTGATAAAAGGCCACTTATGTCATTTGGGTGAAATCAATATTATTCTCACATTTACTCCATTATAAGTTTATAAAACCAATTGGCTAATATGTAATTTAAGACCTTCTGCAAAAATAATAATTTGCATCCTAGAGGCCAATTGCTAAAAAAAAAAAGCTGTGCTTCTAAATTTAGACACCTAAGTAAGTGTCCTTTGGAACCTATTTCAGCTAAACATGGGAGCCTACTTTTTCAGCTGAAAATTCATTTGCCTAGATTAGAATCATAAATTAGAAATGATTTTCAGTACTAAGGGATCATCTTAAAAGGCATTTTTTAGTGTAAAACAATATTTCATGTACACAAATTTCCTGGGGAATATGCACCTGAACCTATGCAAACACATAAATTTATCCAAACAAGACAGTGAATGTCCTATGGATGGGGCTTGGGTGGGATTTGTACTTATGCACATATTTTATAAAATATGCACATATAGATACAATAAGTAGGGAACTGTATGTGTGTGCCAAAGAAGTGTAAATGTGTGTGCACATTCTGTAGGGTGGTTTTAAAAGGGAAAGCATGTAAAACTGCGCAACAGGCACTTTCCTCTCACAGAAGTTACAAAACTCCTTCTTCCCCTCTCCTGTTACCAACTTTCTAAGCTTCTAGTTAGGAATTTCGTCCTAGTCAGCTTTCAAAGGGGCCAATTTAAGATCCCAACTTCCAAAGTAAAGCTATTAAATCTTTTGAAGATTAGTCTACAAGTAAATTACAACCACAAATCTTGTATACAGCAAGCGCAACACGATTCTGAATGTATTTCCTTTGAAATTTTCCATACAGTAGTTATTGTGCAAATATTTCTATGGACGAATTTAATTTGATACGTCAGATTCATTATTTTGTTTCTTCACGTTTATAACTCATCCGTCCCTGAGGGCCGAAGCAGAGAATACATAGCATATGACTAAAATACAGCTCTATAATCACTAACATATTTAAACTATTTGCATAAACATAACATTCACCCCTCAGACCTTTCTGTTATCTGAATACACTTTATTCTACTAGGGTTAAAAAAACAGTTGTACATCCTAAGTGGAGTTTCACCTCCTCTGACCCATGCTGGGGGAGCTCACCGAGCATAAATTGAGCTTTGGCTAAGAAGCAAACTCCCTCTTTTTATTCTCAGCTTTTCAAGGGGCCAAGAAAGGTCCAGGCAAAACATAAGAGGGTCATGCATGACAAATGACCGAGAAAGAGTCCTAGCCAGCAGAAATGATGGGATCAGATAAGGAGAGAAGGATGCGGGGGCGGGTGTCATTAGGACAGTGTTTTATATCTTAACAAAGACAGTTCCTGCCATTCACGACAAAAGTAAATATTCTTCCAAGAATGTGATCAAATCAATGTTCTTCTATTTAACGTGTGTCTCTGAGGCAGAGAAAGGATCTCCTGTTTTGGGAGGGAAAAAAAAAATCTGAGATGATGGTCAAACACCATGCATCACAATGACAAATTTTGCAAATGCTTTGTCTGCAAAAGTATGTATGCTGATTCTGCACACTTACAGAAAATATGAGCACTGTACAGATGTAATTGTATAACACACTGCATAACGTCATGCACCATCCACACGCGTAAATCATGTATTTTTCATGACTTATGTGCAGGGATGTGCCTTTATGTACTTTAGATGGTTGCTATTCTATAAGTATGCATGTCAGGATGATGACGCGGGGCTTACATTAATGCTTGCACCTATGTCCTGTTTTCTGAAAGTGGGTTTGTTCTTTTCTTTATAAAATAGACGCACGTTGCATGCATTGGAATGCACGTTAACTTAGGCAACCTTTATAAAGTGATCCCCACATGTATAGATGCACATAAACAAATATGTGCAACATGTACATATATGCTGATAGGGATATTTGGCTTTTTTGTTATTGTGGGAGATGGTTTAATTTTGATGAGCCTTATAAACACTGAGAAGAAATAAGGTTCAATCTGAATAACCAGGAGGGATAAGACAGAGGAACAGGGAAGTAGGGTATTAGAATGAATTGCTCCAACACAGATTCTGCTTTATCAAGGTGCAAACAAATGGCAAAAGAAACCCTACTTCTGGTACTCTTGGATAACCTACTCAAAGGTATTGAAGACAGGAAGAAAATGTATATATTAATATTTATTGATTTATCAGCTGCCTTTGATACAGTACACCACAATACACCACAATACACTCATTAACAGACTGGCATCATTAAGAATATCAGGAGTCACACTGAAGTGGTTCACATCATACCTAACAAACAGGTTTCAACAAGTCCAAGTCAACGGTGAAAAGGCAAATCCATTTCCCCAAACACAAGGAATTCCGCAAGGATCAGCATTATCTTCCCTACTTTTTAACTTATACATAAAACCTGTATGCACAATATTTCGAAAGCACAAGATACAATTCCATTTATATGCTGATGATATTATGTTATACACACAATTGGACGCAGAAAACCCAAACTACCATCATCTCGAAAGTTGCCTAAAAGAGATGCAAATCTGGCTGATGCAAAACAATATGTCTATAAACCATAAAAAGACAGAAGTAATGTACATCTCCCGAAAACAAGATTTCAAACCACCCACAACGATAACAATGAACAACAACACCTACACAGTAAAAGAGGAAATAAAATATCTTGGAGTAACCCTTGACACAAATCTAAAAATGGAAAAACACCTCCGGTTAACCAACAGAGCAATTTTCCACAAAATAAAGGTCATTCAACCCCTACGCAACATCCTAGAACACTCAGACTTCAGAACTGTGGCACAAACCCTACTCATCCCACACTTCGATTACTGCAACTCCATCCTTCAAGGTCTACCTAAAAAAAACCTAAAGATCCTTCAAATGGCTCAAAACGTCTCCGCCAGAGTGATTATGAAGAAGAAAATCTCTGAACACATCACTCCAATATTAGCTGACCTACACTGGCTCCCTATAACCGCCCATATAAAATACAAACTACTAGTTACAATTTTCAAACTCTTTCATAACATAGCACCATCCTATCTAAACAATCTCATAAACAATCAGCCCCCATCCAGAAACAGAAGAAGCTGCAATACAAACACCCTACTCATACCCAACAATATCAGAACGACTAAAGCCTGCACAAGTAAAAGAGCCTTCACTTTCATAGCACCAACTTTATGGAATCAACTACCAGCAGAAGTAAGGTCAGCCGAAGACTTAAAAGACTTCAGAAAAAAACTAAAAACACACTTATTCATTGAAGCATACAATCCAACTTAATCATAACGAACACTCCCAATCAGTAGTATGCATCACTCTGCCCTGTACCACTATTATCACAGGCTCGACTTTTATGTAAACTCGACTTTCACATTTAAACTTATATTTATTCATCATACATTATATATATCTACGACCCAATATTGTATATAAGTTACCCCGATCAATATTGTATTTGTTATACCTTTATGTTAATCACCTGTTATCTAATGATATCACCTACCATTCTATTGTTAAATTTGTTTCAACGTAGTTGTAAAATAGTTATGTTTAACCTATAAGTTATCCGCTTCTGATCGCTGGAAGTAGCGGTATACAAATGATTGATAAATAAAATAAATAAATAAATAAATAAATAAATAAATAAAAGGTATCCATAATTCTGGCTCTTTGATTTCTCTTAAGCATCATTGCTAGTGTGAAGATAGCACTATAGCAGCATTAAACCCCTAGAGAAAAGAGCAGCAACATATTTATATATTTAAGTGGAGCTTCACCTCCTCTGACTTGCGCTGAGGGTGCTCACTGAGCTTTGGCTAAGAAGCAAATGCCCATACTAGGTCAGGCCAAAGTTCATCAAGCCCAGTATCCAATGCAGGTCACAAGTACCTTGCAGCATCCCAATAGCTGGATTCCATGCCTAAAAAATGGCTATACTAAAAAATATGGAAAATTCATCAGGGGGTGGTCTACTGGCAAACAATGCACTTACTGGTAAAATTGCCAAAGGGAAACAAAAACACAAGCTTTATAAATTGCTTTCAAAACATTTCTGGAAGACTGTCCTTTTTTGTTAAAAATAAAATGCCAACAAGGTAATTTGCATTCCCCTGTTTTGCATTGTTCCATTTATAGTGTTTTTGTCATAATGTTTCCCATGTGCTGCGCTATTACCTCGCTAGAAGGCAAGCTCTTCCTTTGTTCATTTACACGTAAACTTTGTTCATTGCACTGTAAAAACACCGGCTCGAATTTATTAATAGAGTCAAGTATACTTTCGGGTTTGACATTTCTTGCAAATGAAGCGAAGGGCAGCAAACAGATGCAAACCCCACCTAAGATTTCATGTGACACACAGAATGCTGTGCCGGGGAGCTTTGTACAAACCGAAACACTGCAGGACTTTGTACAAGCCAGTACCGATCAACACTTCCTCCCTTTCTGTGAGCTCACACGGTCCCCAAGTAAACTGTGGCTCATTAGTACTTTCTTGCAACTTTCGGAGTTAACAAAAGTAGGCAACTGACTACTGATATTCAGGAACAACTGAGTTGTTTTGTTATTGTATCCTATCAAGTCTTCTAACGTTAGCTGAAATAGTACATGGTTAATACTGGTATTCGGCCATCACAGTCAGCAATTTTTAATCCCTCGCCATGGCGGTTACATAAAATGCGTGTATTCAGCAGAGGTAGCCGACAGCAGCCGGCGTGGGATATAAGTACGCTGCAGTCAGCACTGGCAATTCTCTGCTGTTCGAATGGTATCGAACAAGCTGAACAGTGCCACAGAACTGCCCGCGCTTTGCTCACATTCTACCCACAGCACTATACTGCTGGGGCAGTCAGCACGATTTCCAGCTGCACTAAACTGCTGGGGCAGTCAGCATGATTTCCGGCTGCACTATATTGCTGGGGCAGTCAGCACGATTTCCAGCTGCACTAAACTGCTGGGGCAGTCAGCATGATTTCCGGCTGCACTATATTGCTGGGGCAGTCAGCACGATTTCCAGCTGCACTATACTGCTGGGGCAGTCAGCATGATTTCCAGCTGCACTATCTGCATAGTGCCACTGAAAATCGCCAGACAGACCCAGCAAACAGCACTCGTGTAGCTAGCTGGTGCTGCTATCTGCATAAGGGCTTGTGACTATTATTAATCCTACAGTCTCTCTTTTTCTCTCTCCTCTTATAGGAAGGACTGTATCACTGTTTGTGATATGATATATTTCCGATACCGTCAGAGGACAGTAGCCTTCATTTTTCAGAGGCCTTCTCTATGGGAAATGGGGTGTCCAGGCCAAGATGCTCATAGTTCCCTGGATATTTTACAAAAGGCTGAAAATGGCACCTGTTGTAAAACTATGGATACGTTTGCTGGCAAATGCTACATACAGGTGTATTTGCTGCCATTTGCGGGCGTAGATGTCGATTTCACAAAGGTATGCATACAGTAGGAGACAATTAAGAAGCTGAGCGAAATAAGGGTTTTGGGGTTGTTGTTTTTTGAGATGGTTATTCATGCCCCACCAATCACTGCCGTAGACTCAGTCCGAACAATCTAGGATCTGACATTTATGCATACTTCCAAGTAGGAGTAGACTCAGTCCGAACAATCTAGGATCTGACATTTATGCATACTTCCAAGTAGGAGTAAATAATACTGGGGACATTCTTTTTATATATAAAGACATATTTCCAATGTAAAATGAGAAATATACCTATATTATTGGGCCACCCAAACCACCTCCAGAACATGGCCCCTTTGATTCTATGCATGTTGCACAATTCGACATGTGAATTGTTGTTTTCTAAAATTGGCTTTTACTTGTAACTGCAAATACCAGCATTTATAAGAGAATTGCACAATGACCTCCAGTACATCAGATTGAAATGTCAAACTGACGATTTTTGTTGAATATTTTAACTTCATTTTAATTTCATTAATTTCTTCTCTCTCTTATCTGTTTGACTATCTCTGTCCCCTATTCTGTCCTATCAAATAAATGGCGTTCTTTTCTTATTTCCTTGAATGATATAGTATTGTAAACCGCTCTAATGCCTTTTTGGCCTGAGTGGTATATCAAATTTAAATAAACATAAACATAATTAAAAAGGAATTAGTTAGTCTCAGAACAACCTTTATTTTTTTTTTCTTTACTATTTTTTCCTTCCAGCAGTAACTGATCCCTTTTCTCCAGAAGCATGTCTGGGCTGCTAAGGGAAACTTTGCTGGGCTGATGCCGAACAGGGCGCAAAAGATTAGGGGCGCATTTTGGGTTGCCGGCCTCAGTTCCCCCTCACTCTGCCTGCCCTTGCCGTGCCACCACCACTTTTTATGTTTTCTCGCTGATGGTGGTGCTGTGGCAGGTGCAGGCCTGTGATCCACAGTGTCTGACATAAGCAGGCAGGCAGGCCTAACTAGCTTGACCTGTAAATGAAGCCTGTGGAGAGGCTCATAGGAATTGCACATCCCCCAACATGCTGCTATTGTAGGATAGAACTCTGCAAGAGTACTAAACTAACTTAGGTAAGCAAAACTGAGAGATGGAAAAATACAGAAAAATATGTTTAAAAGTTACTGATAAGAAAAGTACATCTGCAAGGAATATAATTGGGAGTGCTGACAGATGAGTTGCAGAGCCCTGCTCCCCTGCATGCACAAATTGGCTCTATGGCCTTGAGAGTATGAAAGTAACAAGTTGATGAACTGACCATTGTAATTGGGACTAGAAGGGGGGTATGCAGGTGCCATGCCCACTGAAGGAACATAATTGGATAATCTTATCAGTACCGGGACCAATGGAAGGGGTACGGGAGGTACGGGAGAGTACCGGGACCAATGAAATGTTTTTCTATACCTAGAATGGAACAGAAGTCTATAAAAGTTGTTGTAATGCTAGAAAACTTTGCTCAGCCATTTTGAATTTGATTCTGCTTGAGACTTGTGCACAAATAAATGATTTGGACCTTCTGAAGAGACTCCTGGTATCATTGGTTTGTCTGCGCTTTGCTGCTACATATTCTTGGTGCGTTGGCCGGGAAGTTGTGGAATCAAAGTGTATATAGGGCAATATACCACGACTTTCCGCCTCTATAGGCTTGGTCCTGCCGGGATCGCGCCCTTCCGACGAGGGCTGCTCCCTGGCGCCGCCGGTCCCTTGTATCGGAGGGAGCTGGTCGGACCTCGGCGGGTGCCGGGCCCGGCTGGAGCCAATGCCTCGAACCCGAGTGAGGGGAGTCCGAGGTCCAACTCATGCGCCTGCTTGGGAAGTTTGAGGACCGGATCCGGTGAGTATAGTTTTGATTTGGTGTCTAGACAGAAATAGAAAGAGCAGTACTGCCATTGGAACTTGGAATTTGGAATTTGTAATCTCGAGATATTGGGAATTGGTAAGAGAGCCTGATCACCTCTCAAGGAAGGGCCGAGTAACCCCGCATGGGAATTCGCCTGGTGAAACCCCCATCCTTTTTGTAATTGGGAAATTGGTAAGACTAGTCAGAATAGATAGAAACGAATGCATTCTGGGATACGTTGCTAGCATGATTGTGTGACTGAAGTGTGAATGAGAGGTCTGGCAGCACGGACCAAGTGAAGGCGGACCCCTGAGTAGCGCATTTCCTGACCGGGCGACCGTGTTCAGGTCGCGAAAAGGGGGAAGCGATTGTCGTCTTGTCTTGTTATTTGTACTCCTTATAAGTTTCCAGGGCCGTGAGGACCCCTTACCCACGGTCCGCCCTCCTTTTCCCTTTTGTCTGTTGTTGCGTGCACACAGCGAAATGGGAGGGGCGGGGTCTACTAGAAACACTCCATTAGAATGTATGATCGCACATTTTAAAGAGGGATATTCTGGAGATTATGGTATTAAAATGACAGCAGCCCGTTTACAGATTTTGTGTACTAGGGAGTGGCCCGATCTAGACCCCACCTGGCCCCGAGAGGGAACGTTCAATGTAGAGATTATTCAGTTAGTACACACCGTAGAGTGCGGATAGCGCACCCCGATCAGTACCCCTATATAGATTCCTGGTTAAGTATTTGTGAAGATCCGCCCCTCTGGGCGCAGCGCTGTTATGAGGAACAGTGCAGAATAATGTTAGCTAAAACAGATTCTAGACAGAAAACGGAACAGCCTAGAATGAAAGAGCAGGATAAGAAGTCCAGGAAGAAGCCCATCCTGGTAGATCCTGATTCCCCAGAGATAATTCCCCGACTGCCTCGAACCCCAGGTCCGATAAAAGTAGCCCGGCGTCCTGCCCCAGAGCCCCAGAGACAGCCGGTGCGGGACCCAACTCCTGACCCACCTCCCGGAGGGCAGAGAGAGGAATTAGCTGAAGAAGATGATATTATAAAAAGCAAGTCAGATGCAGAGGTAGAGGAGGAAGAAAATGAAAATGCCCAGAGCGAGGATGACAGCGTACAAGTGGTTGCCAGTGCCAGCGTGCCAGCAAAATGTACACCCAAAGTGAAACCTGTTGAGAAAGTGAAAGTGACCTCTGGAAAGACAGTTACGAAAACAACCCTTAGATCCCACAAGACAGCTACTTCCAAAATGATGCCTTTACGGCAAGTCCCGGGAGTACCTATAAAGAACGATAATGAGGAGGTGGTAGCGGGACCCTTAACTTATGTGTATATCCCTTTCTCTACAACTGATTTATTAAATTGGAGGTCGCATTATGCCTCCTATACTAATAAGCCCCAGGAGCTGACAGAATTAGTAATTACTATTATGGAAACCCACCAACCCACTTGGCCAGATTGCCGCCAGCTCCTGACCACCCTATTCACGACAGAAGAGCGAACACGAATTAGAAAAGCAGCTATTGAGTGGATGGCAGATAACCCTGTAGCTCCGGGACAGGGGCTGGACAGAATAGACTATCGGGAAGCGGCCCAGAGAGAATTCTCGAATGAAGACCCCCATTGGGATCCAAATACAGAGGAAGGATCCACAGCCCTAGCCCGTTTTCACCAAGGCTTTTTACAAGGCCTGAGAAGGGGAGGCCAAAAAGCTATGAACCTTTCCAAAGTTGCAGGAGTTATCCAAGGTGTAGATGAGAGCCCAGCAGACTTTCATGAAAGATTAATCGGAGCATACAGAATGTATATTCCCTATGATCCCGAAGCACCAGGAAGTTTATGTATGGTGAATTCTGCTTTTGTAAACCAGTCTCAACCACACATTAGACGTAAATTACAGAAATTAGAAGGGTTTGCGGGCATGAATGCAACGCAGTTACTGGAAGTCGCTCATAAAGTGTATGTGAATCGTGATAATGAAAGGCAGAGAGAATGTGATAGAAAGATGAAGAAGAAAGCTGATTTTTTGGCTGCGGCCATAGTTGAACAGAAAAGGGGAGGTATCCCTAGTCGACGGAGCAGAGGAAGAGGGCGGGGCCAAGGCGGAGGCCGGACCCAGAAGCTAGGCGTAAACCAATGCGCCTATTGCAGAGAAGAAGGACACTGGAGAGATACGTGCCCGCAACTCGAAGACGCCCAGCAAGATGACGACAGCAATCATCAATGGCGAGAAGAAAGACGAGGCTATCCCCGAAACCGCGGAGGAGCCAATCGAGAACAATTCCAGCGAGAAAGAGGAGGAGCCATTCAAGCATTGGCCACAGCGATCCATGATGAAAATGACGTGGATTAGGACAGACCGGGCTCCAAGTTTGCTTTAGGTCTCCAGGAGCCTATGGTCGGAATACAAATAGGAGACCAAGTTATGGACTTTATGGTTGATACTGGAGCACAACATTCAGTAATAGATAAAAAGATAGCCCCATTTTCTACAAAAGCAGTCACCATTATAGGAGCAACTGGTGCCAAAGCTACAAAGTCTTTTCTTCAGAATCGTATATGCAGTCTAGGAGGACAGCAAATAACTCATCAATTCCTTTACATGCCCGAATGTCCAGTGCCACTACTGGGACGAGATATGTTAGCCAAACTCCAAGCACAAATATCTTTCTCTGAAAAAGGAGAAATGCAAATGACAGTAAATCCCCAAGCCAAACCAGCAGGAATAATGCTGCTGACAGTTCCCCGAGAAGAAGAATGGAGGTATTACATTGATGACTCTATCCAAGACACCTATTTCGAACAAACTTTAAAGAACATTCATGCACCACCTGGAGTATGGGCAGAAGGCAGTCCCCCAGGCCTAGCCAAGCATATAGCTCCAGTAATTGTAACCCTCAAGCCTAGTGCTACACCAGTGCACGTCAAACAGTACCCTCTCCCAAGAGCTGCAATTGAAGGCATTCATCGTCACTTGCAAAGATTGCTCGAGTATGGCCTACTAAAAGTATGCCAATCCCCATGGAACACTCCACTTTTGCCAGTAAAGAAACCTGGGACAGATGATTACCGTCCAGTGCAAGACCTAAGGAGAGTAAATGATGCAGTTGAAACTATACATCCAGTTGTACCTAATCCTTACACTCTTCTAGGACTGATACCTGCTGAAGCTACCCATTTCACTGTACTGGATTTAAAAGATGCATTCTTTTGCATAAGATTAGCCCCTGTAAGTCAAATATTGTTTGCATTTGAATGGCAGGACCCCATCTCTGGAAGAGGGGGCCAACTCACCTGGACAAGATTACCCCAAGGATTCAAAAATTCGCCTACCATCTTTAGTGCTGCACTGAATCAAGACCTTTCAAGCTATCCAGTGGCCCCGGAGAAGAGAGTGCTTCTCCAATACGTGGACGATCTGCTGATAGCTGCCATATCAGAAAGTGAATGTATACTAGCCACCAAAGATCTCTTGCAGTTACTAGATGAAGCTGGATACAAAGTTTCCAGAGCCAAAGCACAGATATGCCAAAAAGAAGTGAAATACTTGGGTTTTCGTATAACCCAAGGAAGCCGAAGACTAGGTAGAGAAAGAAAAGAAGCAGTATGTAGAATTCCAACTCCAACAACCAGAAAGCAAGTCAGAGCCTTTCTGGGAGCGGCAGGATATTGCCGAATCTGGATACCCAACTTCGCCCAAATTGCCAAACCACTGTATGAAGCCACAAAAGGAGAAGAAAAGTCGCCACTGGAGTGGGGACTTGAGCAGGATACAGCCTTCAAGAAGTTAAAGGAAGAATTGATGTCATCACCAGCACTTGGACTACCAGATGTCCACAAGCCTTTCCACTTGTTTGTACATGAAGCACAGGGGAATGCCTTAGGCATGTTGACTCAGAAATTGGGAAATTGGGAGCGACCTGTAGCATACCTATCGAAACAATTGGACCCTGTGGCCAAAGGATGGCCACCATGCCTGAGAGCAGTTGCAGCTACAGCACTATTAGTGAGTGAAGCAGACAAGCTCACACTAGGACAGAACATACGAGTCACTGTGCCACATGCAGTCCTTGCCCTCATGGAACAGAAAGCAAATTATTGGCTCACCAATTCCCGAATGTTGAAATACCAGAGCATGTTATGTGAAAACCCACAGATACAACTAGAAGTGAGTCATGCCTTGAATCCAGCCACCTTGATACCCATCAGTGAAGAACTCCCAGAACATGACTGTATCGAAGTCATGGAAACTGTGTTCTCCAGTCGACCCGACTTGACAGATGTGCCCATAGACAATCCTGACCAAATCTATTATGTTGATGGGAGCAGTCTCATTCTTGATGGACGACGCTGTGCCGGATATGCAGTCGTCACTCAACATGAAGTAGTTGAATCATCAGCTTTAGCCTCAGGCACATCAGCCCAAAAAGCCAAATTGATAGCACTCACCAGAGCATTATTGTTAGGAGAAAAACTTGTGCTAAATGTATATACAGATTCCAAATATGCCTTCACCACTCTGCATGCCCATGGAGCTCTCTATAAAGAACGAGGGCTCATCACATCCGGAGGAAAGTCAGTCAAATATGGTCCCGAGATATTGATGTTACTTGATGCAGTTTGGGCCCCAACACGTGTAGCTGTCATGCATTGCAGAGGACATCAAGCAGGAAAAGGAGAAGTTGCCCGAGGAAATAGATTTGCAGATGCCTCAGCACGACAAGCAGCTATGACAGGACAGATCACCCCACAAGCTATGCCAATGCAAGCAGCATTGTTTCCAGTACCTCTGAATTTATGGACACCACGATATACCACCAAAGAATTAGAATACTACTGTAACAAGGAAGATGGAGTACTAAAAGATGGATGGATTGAACTGCCACCAGAAGAGGGCAGTCAACCCCCTGGACGAATAGTAATTCCTGAACTGTTAGGACCATATTTTGTCAAAGCTTTCCACGAAGCTACCCACTATGGAAAAAGTGCTATGGAAAAAGCACTTAGACCACATTTTTACATCCCTTTATTGACAACCATATCAGCTTCAGTAGCACGTCAATGTCTAACCTGTGCCAAAAATAATGCCAAGCAAGGCCTTATAACGGCACCCCGAGTTCAGTCAGGAGGTGTAACCCCCATGCACAACCTCCAAATTGATTTTACCGAAATGCCAAGAGCCAATGGATACCATTACCTATTAGTATTAGTTTGTACTTTCTCTGGGTGGGTAGAAGCCTTCCCAACCAGAACTGAGAAAGCCCGAGAAGTTACCAAAGTCTTAATGAGAGAGATTGTCCCTAGGTTCGGAATTCCAGCAGTAATAGGGTCAGACAATGGACCCTCATTTGTCTCCCAAGTGACTCAACAGTTAGCAAAAGCTTTGCAGATACAATGGAAACTCCACACTGCATACAGACCCCAGAGTTCAGGGAAAGTTGAGCGAATGAATCGTACCCTAAAAGCCCAAATGTCCAAGCTTTGTCAGGAGACACACTTGAAGTGGCCCCAAGTGCTCCCAATAGCTTTACTCAGAATACGCTCAGCTCCTGTAAAGTCAACAGGATTTTTCCCCTTTTGAAGTTTTGTATGGTAAACCCCCACCAATAGTGCAGGGAGTCAAAGGAAGTTTAGCCCAAATTGGTTCAGAAGTAACCAGACAAGAACTCCTAGCTCTTAGTTTTGTTCTGCAGACTCTCCATGCGTGGATCCAAGACCAGTTGCCTATCAACTTGACGGAACCTTTGCATCCCTATCAGCCTGGTACCTCGGTGTGGATCAAAGATTGGAAGAAGACACCGTTGGAACCCCATTGGAAGGGACCATACACCGTCATCCTGTCTACCCCAACTGCAGTAAAGGTAGCCGAAATCGACGCCTGGATCCACCACAGCAGAGTCAAGCCCGCCGCTGATCCTGAACCCGAGCAGTGGACAGCAGAGCAGCATCTTGATGCACCCTTGCGAGTTACTCTGAGACGGCAACCAGCAACTTAGACACTTCATCACAGTGCCTTGCAGTAGCCAAGTCTTTCGAAGAGGATTGCTGTTTTCCATGCAGCAACAGTTTTGTTTCAACGAACCCAATTTGCGTGCGATTCTGCACACTACTTTGATACTACATTGACTAACCAGACTTCACAAGCCAACTGAAATTGCTAATAAGTTGGTTAATGTGTACTGGACAACCTGAGGATCTTCAATCAACACTCAGCACCCGTTAAATTGCTTCATTAGCAAACGGGACGAAGAAAGGAGAACGTCGCGATCAAGATCAGCAAGCTGAGGATTCAGAAGAACTCCAATCAACATCAACATGCATCTTTACTTTTGCTTCATCCTGGTTGCCTTCTTTGGAGGTTTTGAACTGACTTATGTTTTACCTCCATGCACTGCTTGCATTACTTCTACTCGAACTGGACTGAAAGTAACTCAGACTTTGATTTACCACTCGTACTATACCTGCAAAGGAAAAGTGACTCGGTGTATTTATAACACCACTGAACTAAATATTTGCACTTATGGCAAAATTAGAGCATGCTATAATCCGCATCAGAATCCATCCTATTACACGCTGGAAATACGATGGAAGGATGCAGATGGACCTATAATAGCTGCTACACCACCACTTAAGGACATTACTAAACCTGCTGTTTTGAATTTTGATGCATGTAATGTCATTAATAGAGATAGTTATTCCACCTGTGGTACTTGGGAGAAAGCGTATCGAAATGACCATAAGTATATGTGTCCAGAGGGTGCCACAGATGGTGGAAGTGTACAGGTAAAAAGGAACCAGGCTATAGTACTGCCCCAGCAGCAGACTACTATTGCCCGTATTGGGAATGTGTTTTTTATGCTACCTGGAATACTGGTATAGTTGATGAGAAGATAAATAAACGAATGGCCACTTTAACCAAGCCAATCACAAATGATAAATGTCAGAAAGATGCTTGTAACCCTTTACATTTACGCATACACAATCCCTATGCATGGAAGCAAGGATACAAGTTTGGTTTACGTATTGCTGGAGGGGCAATAGATCCAGGTACCATTGTGTATATTAGATTGAATACTCAAGCCCACAAGTCATCTAAATATCATATCCATAATACCTTCTATGAGGCCATGCATGTAAATAAGTTTGAGATCCCTCATCCTTCTCAGAATTTATTTTTAGAATTAGCCGGAGCAGTAGTATCTAGTCTTAAGATCTCAGATTGCTATTTCTGTGGCGGAACCCAAATGGGAGACCAGTGGCCATGGGAAGCCCAAGAATTGAATTATTCTTTGATTTACAATCAGACTGAATTACACAAGACTACTAGTGAATGGATGTTAGCGCACTCAATCGTTGGACGTCTTTGCTATGCTAGAACTGGACCCCAGTTCACCCAAAAGGTAGGACAGCTGGTCTGTCTTAGCCAGAAGTACTATAATGCCACGACCAAAAAGACGTCATGGTGGTCAGGAATCAAACACCCTGAACCTCCTAACCCATTAGCCAGATTTCCTGAACTTGCTGATTTATGGACTAATCTTGCCAAAGTCCATGCCTGGCAAGCCCCGCCTGGTCTCTATTGGATCTGTGGAAACCGAGCGTATGCACAACTCCCGCCACAATGGGGAGGAGCATGTGTCTTAGGAACCATCAGACCTTCTTTCTTTCTTTAAACACTGAACATGGAGAACAATTAGGATACCCTGTATACACTACCCACCGACACAAAAGAGCATTAAGACAGAAAAGAGAAGCCTTACAGATAGGCAAGTGGGAGAAGTGGCAGGGTGATGATTGGCCACCAGAAAGAATCATTGAGTATTATGGGCCTGCCACTTGGAATGATGATGGTATGTATGGTTATCGCACTCCAATTTATATGATTAATCGTATTATTCGCTTACAAGCAGTAGTTGAAATAATAACCAATGAAACTAGTCATGCTCTTACGCTCTTAGCTAGACAAAGTACTCAGATGCGCACTGCTATATATCAGAACCGCTTAGCACTTGATTATTTGTTCGCAGCAGCTGAAGGAGGAGTATGTGGTAAATTGAATTTAACCAATTGCTGTTTAAAAATAGATGATAAGGGTCAAGTAGTTGAAGAAATTGCTAAAGATATGCAAAGACATGCTTATGTGCCAGTGCAAACTTGGCACTCATTGAAATTTCCTAACTGGTTTGCTAACCTTTTCTCCTGGCTGGGAGGATTTAAGACTTTCATTGTCTTAGTACTAATTCTTGTTGTTGTTATTTTCTTATTACCATGTTTAATCCCATGTTGTATGCGTTCTATTCATAATGCTATTGACAGCACAGTAGAGCGGAAGACCGCAACTAAAATAATGGCCCTATATAGAGCCAGCCCTAGTCGTAATCCTTCAATCATGATGTGATTCTTCTAAAAGTGATTTAATTCTCACACCTTATTAAGTAATAGGGTGAGATTAATCAAAGGGGGGAATGTGGCAGGTGCAGGCCTGTGATCCACAGTGTCTGACATAAGCAGGCAGGCAGGCCTAACTAGCTTGTCCTGTAAATGAAGCCTGTGGAGAGGCTCATAGGAATTGCACATCCCCCAACATGCTGCTATTGTAGGATAGAACTCTGCAAGAGTACTAAACTAACTTAGGTAAGCAAAACTGAGAGATGGAAAAATACAGAAAAATATGTTTAAAAGTTACTGATAAGAAAAGTACATCTGCAAGGAATATAATTGGGAGTGCTGACAGATGAGTTGCAGAGCCCTGCTCCCCTGCATGCACAAATTGGCTCTATGGCCTTGAGAGTATGAAAGTAACAAGTTGATGAACTGACCAGTGTAATTGGGACTAGAAGGGGGGTATGCAGGTGCCATGCCCACTGAAGGAACATAATTGGATAATCTTATCAGTACCGGGACCAATGGAAGGGGTACGGGAGGTACGGGAGAGTACCGGGACCAATGAAATGTTTTTCTATACCTAGAATGGAACAGAAGTCTATAAAAGTTGTTGTAATCCTAGAAAACTTTGCTCAGCCATTTTGAATTTGATTCTGCTTGAGACTTGTGCACAAATAAATGATTTGGACCTTCTGAACAGACTCCTGGTATCATTGGTTTGTCTGCGCTTTGCTGCTACAGTGCCAGCAGCAGCAGAGCAAACCTAACCTTAAATTTAAAAAACAAAACAAAACACCCATGTCTTTCCGACTCCATGCTTGCATGCAGGTCTGGCCCCTCCCTCCTCTGACACAGGTCACATCAGAGGAGGGAGGGACCAGACCAGCCCAGCCATTCAAACACGGAGTTGCAAAGACCCACATTTGAATGGCCAGTCTGGTCCCTCCCTCTGATGAGAACCTACACCAGAGAAGGAAGGGATCAGATCTGTGTGCACTCGCAGAGTTGAAAGACCTGCGTGTTTTTTGTTTGTTTGGTTTTTAAATTTGAAGTCGAGTATACTCCACTGCTGTCGGCACCACCACTGACAAGAAAACAAAAAGTGGCAGTGGTAGGGCAAGGCGGCTGGACATGGAGGTTTGGGTAAGATGAGGAGAATGGGGGAGAGGCCCCAGATATGCAAGTTGCACAGGGTACAATTATGGCTTGGTACAGCCTTGCTTCTCTGCTTGTTGACCAGCAGGAGTTGCCACTATAGCAACAGTAATATTCCTTCCTCAGGTTTGAGTACATCAGCTTTGTGGTACACCTAGGTCTGACTGATATATATGGGATACAAACTTGGATTCCTGCATGTTACTGAACCAACTAAATTTTAAAATAGGAAGTGAGGTTACTTAATTTATTGTGTTATTCTCAAAGCTTAATTGCCATAATGAAGTTAAGTTACTGATGATCTTTATTTAGCTAAAATTTCAGAAAAACAGAGACTATATTCAGGAAATATTTGGCAAAAAGTCTGACATAGCTTGAAAAAAGATTCAGAGTGTTCTGGAGGAATTTCCAGCATGAACAATCACCACTCAAACACACTAATCTTTTACTTCACCCACAAATATACTCACAAATATGAATTCATTCAAACACATTCTTAGCTGGATAGTCAGGCACTGAATATATTAACCTCAAAACATTTAGAGAGCCCAAAGCAATTCTACTGGGAAGTGGGGAAGCAAAAAATCTCATACAGAATAATGTGAAAGAGTCAACATGATGGAACAGCCAAAAAAATTGGAAACTGGGCCAAGCCCTAAACTGGACATGAGGTGCCCAACGTTTGGCTCAAACACAGCTTTTTTATTACATAGATCTAGCCATATGCAGGAATAATTTGATAAGAAAGTCAGAACTAACGTTCCCTTTTATTAAAGTGTGTTAATCAGTTCACGGAGGAATTAGCATGCACTAACAGTTAATGCAGCAGCTTGACATAGGATCTAATACCTGTGTAAATTCATAAATGTGGATTAGAGTGAGGAATAGGTGGGGACAAGGCAAAGACTTCATCTTATGCTTAAAGTGTGGTATAGTGCCATGGATTAGTACCAGCGAAGATATTGTGAAGCAGTTAGCACCACCCCACGAGGCAAATTTTACCTCATGTATAAGAAACCTAAGACCCCACGGCTTAATAAGAGAAAAACATTCCTTCTTCCAAAGGGAGTCCAAGTTTTGATCCCCAAAATCTACTGACAAATAATCTACCTACCTATAATCTACAAGCCTTTTACTGACATGTATGCTGATAGAATATCTGATCGTATAGATGCCACCAACCCAAACAAGGGAGGAGTAGCCTAGTGGTTGGGGCAAGGAACTTCAGGCCAGAAGGTTGGGGGTTCAAATCCCACTAGAGGACAGCAACCTTGGGCCGGAAGGACTGGGGTTTCTAGTCCCACAGATGCTCCTTGTGGTCTTGGGCAAGCCACTTAACCCTCCATAGCCCATGTTCCCTGTAAGTATTAGTGTATGTGTCTCATATCCCTGCATGTTAAATGTATCCCCCAATTGTGTTGTGACCGCTTTGATTGAAGGATAAGGCGGTATACAAAAACTGTCTAAATAAATAAATAAATAAAGGGTATTGATTAGAATGCAGATTGGAACATTGTATCTCCTTCCTGATGAGGTTAGCGAAGGTGGTGGAGAAGGCGGTTTTGGTACAATTGTCAGCTTTTTTGGATCGGGAGGGGGTCTAGACTGAGGGCAGCCTGGATTTCGGACTGGGTCAGATACAGAATCCCTTTTAGTTGCAGTGTTGGACTTTTTAGTTAAAATTTGTGATAGGGGGAGAATGGCATTGGTGATGACATTGGATTTGTTGGCTGCATTTGATTTAGTTGAACTGGAGGTTTTGACCATTCGTTTTAAAGGATTGGTGGTTTGGTCCTTCAATGGCTGGTCTCATTTATAACTGGTCAGCGGTTTTGTGTTCGTTGGGGATCGTAATACTCTTAAGGTTTGGCATTGGTCCTATGGCATCCCACAGGGGCCTGCCTTCTCCACAGTATTGTTTAATATGAGTCTGTTGGGTATTATTTGTAGAAGTCATGGGTTTATGGGTTTTCTATATGCCAATGATATCCAACTTTTGAATGAGATTGATGATGATGAGACGGCTATACACCAGCGAGTGAATTCTTGTTTGAAGGATATTGCTGCTTGGTTGCATTCTCACCATTTAGTCCTGAATGTTAAGAAATCTGAGGTACTATTTTGTGGGAACCTTAGTGATGAGAGCCAACATTTGGGGTTTTATATTGGGGGTGTTCATTACCCTGGAAAAATGAAATTTGGGACTTAGGGGTCATCTTGGACGGTAAGCTGGGTTTTTGGCAACAGCTGTCACAGATGGTGCATGCTGCCTTTGTTAACCTGCATTTGGTTTGGCAATTGAAACCTTCTTTTGAATCAGGATCACTGTTCCCTCTAAGCTGTGCGCGTGTGCGCGTGCACACACCTCGCCGAGAGCGCGCACATACTTTACAACAGAGCGCACAAAAATTACGGCTCTGATTCTGAGAGAAAAGAACACAGACATCTTAAAATTTAAAAGTTATGATTGTAATTACTAGAAATTTCCAGCTTCATTTAGTAATCGTCTATTTTCATTTAATTTGATTAAAATCAATCTGGTGTACATACTGTATTCTGACGTGTAGTCAAATTTTAAAGTA
This sequence comes from Ichthyophis bannanicus, assembly GCA_033557465.1. Taxonomy (NCBI): domain Eukaryota; kingdom Metazoa; phylum Chordata; class Amphibia; order Gymnophiona; family Ichthyophiidae; genus Ichthyophis; species Ichthyophis bannanicus. Next base: position 135,500,541 of record CM066040.1, read on the forward strand.
TATAACTCCGAGTGTCGTTATGTGGCGCACAAAAATTTAACCTTCCTTCAAAAGCTGCACACAGCTGATATTTTATGCGCACACAGCCTACAGAAAATTAGAGGGAACATTGATCAGGATGCATTGCGTGGGGTGGTCCAGGCATTGGTAATGGCCCACCTAGATTACTGTGACACGTTATATGTGGTGCTGCTTTCTTATCCTTTGAGGAAGTTGCAGATGGTGCAAAACTCAGCCACTTGTGTGATTTGGGGTTTGCAGAAACGTGATCCGGTGGCAGGAGTTCTGCATCAGCTATATTGGCTTCCAATAAAATAATGATGTGTTTTTAAATTATTGGTCTTGGCATTTAAAGTCTTGTGGGGAATTCAACAATGGTATTTGAAGGAGTGTGACATTGGCATGTACTGAGTCGGACCCTGCGTTCCACAGAGGAATGTTGTTTGGCACTGCCAAGTTGCTCTGAGGTACATGTAGTGGTGACAAGCACTGATTTTTTCCAGTGGTGGTTCCTTTATGGTGGAATTCTTTGCCAGTGGCACTTCAGAAGGAGACAAATTTATTATCTTTTAGGAAGACCTTAAAGACTTTTCTTTTTCCGTAATGTAGGTTAGCAGCTCTCTCTCTCTCTTTCTGGTCAACTCCTTTATTGATTGGGAGAGCAGACAGCATTTTTAGGGATTGGGGGTTTTATTTTTTACTGTATTTTATTTGGGGTTTATGGAATTAATGTGTTGTTGTGAAGTGCCATTGAGTGGGTGTCAACTCATGGCAACCCTCTGGACAGTTGTCCTAAATTGTGTTCAGTCTTCAGTCAGGCAGCTCATTGTTGACAGACTGGCACCTGTAGCTGCAGTTATTGTATTGATCCATCTCATTGCTGGCCTTCTTCTTTTGTGTTGACCTACCTTGCCAAGCATGATGTCTCTAATGATCTCTCTATCGCACGATGTGTTCAAAGTATGAAAGTCAAAGTCTTGTCATCTGAGCTTCTAAACAAAAGCTTAGGTTTGATCTCCTCTAGTACTGACTGGTTTGTTCTTCAGGCAGTCCATGATATACACAGTATTCATCGCCAGCACCATAATTCAAAGGCATCAATTTTCTTCCTGTCTTATCTTTTTCACGTCCAGTTTTCACATCCATATGATGTTATTGAAAACAACATGGCTTGAACAAGTCTAATCTTTGTATAGAGAGAGACATCTCTGCTTTTGAGAATCTTGTCTAGGTCCTTCATAGCCATTCTACCAAGAGCAATGCTTTGTCAGAATTCTTGGCTGCTTGTCATTTCTTTATTTATAGTTGATCCAAGTAGGTTGAAGTTGTCAAGTATTTCAATTTCTTTTCCATCAATGATGAACTTATTGATTTTGCCAGTTGTCAGAATCTTTGTCTTCTTAACGTTAACATTTTAAGACTATGTTCCTTGATCTTGAGAAGCAAATGTTTCAGATCGTCTTCACTTTCAGCCAGTAATGTGATATCAGCATAGCGAAGGTTGTTGATGAGTCTTCCACCAATCCTTCCATCTTCACTTTGCTCAAGCATCCACCCCACCTCTACTCGCCCACCTGCCAATGTCTACAAACCGCACCCTGTCACAAGTATCTTGAACCCGCCTTAGACCTCCTGTATATACAATCCAAATCTAATTATATTTTGTACATATGTTTTTAGTTCCCCTGTTGCTCCAAGTTTATGCTCCTGTTACAATGTATGTTCCAAGTTTAAACTCCTGTTACAATGTAAGCACAGAACAGACTTCTGACTGTGCACCCTTGTTGTATGTAAACCGCACTGATAACAAATAGCGCGGTATATAAAAGTTATAAAATAAATAAATAAATAAATATAAATTAAACAGGTAGAGGGAAAGTATGCAGCCTTGTCGTACAACTTTGCTGATTTTAAACCATTTTATTTTTCCTTGTTCTATTCAAACTCTTGCTTCTTGATCAATGTAAAGATTGTGCAAGAGAACGATCAGATGTTCTGGTATACCCATTCTTTTTAAAATGTGGACCAGAGTTTCTCATGGTTTACACAGTCAAAAGCCTTGCTGTAGTCAATAAAGCACAAATAGATATCCTTATGGTATTCTTTAGTCTTTAAGGATCCATCTCTCTTCCTCAATGATGTCTCTCGTTCCTCACCCCTCTTTCCTGGTATTGATTTTATGTTTTGTACACTGCCACAAATGCTGTAGCAATTGGTGAATATCAGCTTTTTAAAATAAAAAAGACAATAAAGCAGAAAGGCAATGAGAGAATCATATACCAGTTAATGCTGCATTATGCCAAAAACTAAACGTTTAGTATAGCATTGATTGATTATCAGGTAATGTTTGACAGTATCCCAAACTCTAAGGTTGTAAATTGCTTTGATATGTACAAAATAAGCCCAAGCTTGGGAAAGTACATCAAAGTCACCATGAACATGGGGCAAATCATATTCCATCTGATTATGAAGATGAGCAGTATGTCATTCCTAACATGGAGACCCTGTAAGTAATATTTCAAGGAGATTCCCTGACATCGCTTTTGTTCTGTCTGCCACTAAATCCACTGAGTACTCATTAACTGATTGGGCAACAGATTCAACATTAATGGCAGAAAAGCAAATGATTCACAGATGACGTTGCACTTACTGTTTGTAGATGGTGTGTAGTTTTAATACAAAAAGACACTAGATATTTTTGCATCATTTCTTTCTTTCTTATGATTTGTAGCTTTACTGCTCCTGTTATCATTATTTTGTAGAACAACTTCAAATAGTAAAAAAATTTTCAGATCATATTTCTTCTCAAAACATGAACCACAGTGACCAGCACAGGAGGAAACTAACCACAACTGGTAACATCTCCTGACCAATGTTCCCTCTAATTTTCTGTAGGCTGTGTGCGCATAAAATATCAGCTGTGTGCAGCTTTTGAAGGAAGGTTAAATTTTTGTGCGCCACATAACGACACTCTGAGTTATATACTTTAAAATTTGACTACACATCAGAATACAGTATGTACACCACATTGATTTTAATCAAATTAAATGAAAATAGATGATTACTAAAGGAAGCGGGAAATTCCTAGTAATTGCAATCATAACTTTTAAATTTTAAGATGTCTGTGTTGTTTTCTATCAGAATCAGAGCCGTAATTTTTATGCGCTCTGTTGTAAAGTATGTGCGCTCGCTCGGCGAGGTGTGTGCGCGTGCACACGCGCACAGCTTAGAGGGAACAGTGCTCCTGACCAACACCTATAACAATGGGGGAGTACGGCAGCAAGCTAAACATCAGGGAAGCAAGGGTTTAAAATCCTGCTTCTACCACTTATGTTCAGTTGGGCACATCACTTTACCCTTAATTGCTTTAGGTACAAACTGAGGGCTAGATTTATTAAAGTGTGACAATTCTATGAACACTTGTCTTTTGTGGACAGGTCCCATCGTATGAACTGGGACCTAAAATAATGCCTTTTCATAAATCTAGCCCTTAGATGGTAAGACCTCATGGACAGGGAAAAAACTCCAGTCCCTGCTTGTAACTCGCCTTGAGATCAGATTTGGAAAAAGACAAGTAATTAAATCAAAAATCCAAATATGAAAGAACCTGAGCAGGAAATGGTCATTTAATTTAGATCCTTAAAGGCACATTTTAGAAAGGCTATCTAAGTGAAATCTAGGTCAAAATGTTCCAAATAAATACAGTGGGAGTGGGTGCAGTGAAGGAAGGCATGAGTAAGTGCTGTTTGAAATAGCCCCATCTACATTCTGAAAAATAAAATACGTCTGCGTACCCATCAAACACCGTCAGGCACTTTAATATCAATAGGCTGGGTATGTGCTCATTTGTAGCCTGTTTGGGAAGGGTGAAGATTCCCAAGATGCATGGCTGCAGATATGGACATGTAGACGTGCCTGCCGAGGTCAGTCAGTCTAAGGGCATCTGTACTGCATATCACAGCCAGCCATATCTGACCTTCAGATCTGTGTCAGTGGAGTAGTAAAATGAAAGTTCCTTTAATTAACAAGCATGCACTATTTGCCTAGCAAAAACCACTGTGCTGGTGAGAGCACATTTCTCTCTTCCCCCTGCAGGTCTTGTTGCCACAAAACAAGCACATTTTTGCTAATTAGTAGTGGTCATAAGCAGGTATAACATGAACATGTCAGCAACCAGGGCCAGACTGCACTGGTATTTCTGAAATCATGCGGAAGCATGCATCTCTGCAGGTCCACTCAGGCCACACCCTATGCTCCTGAGAAACATGGACATGATCGTGCCGGGGACGTATGTATGCATAACTTTCTGAAATGCCTCCAAGGACGCCTGCTTGATTTGGGCATTGACATCTTAATGGCTGTTTTCAGACATGCAAATCACGAATAGAATGTCTAAGATGACCCCCTTACTGTTTGTCTATCCAAAATGAGTTCAAGGCAGATTATAAATCACATAAAATAAATGCAAACAGTAAAAGGATATTTAAAGAACCCATAGAATGAATACATGGGATCAGATATAAATAACAAAAACTATAATCAAAGTTAAAATAACCATGGATTCAACTTTCATCATTAGTAATGTGACCAGTCTTTACAAAATGCCTCTTAAATAACCAGGTTTTCAGGATCCATCTAAAAACCATGTACTGAATAATATTACAAACATTTTCTGGTAGCTTATCCCAGCAGTAAAGGGCTTTATAGTTTAAAAATTTTCTAATATCCTTGGGAGACTGGATAAGTGTAACAGTCTGGATAGCACATTAAATAGATAAAGATACTGTAGAATCCTGGATAAGACATCAGAGAAAATATCACTGGAGTAAATCAGGAGAGTCAAATCATTTGTTAAAGTACAGTACATTAATGCATTAACATGGCTGCACTATTGAGTTAATGGCAAATCATAGTGGTGGGGGTGTAACCTCAGTGTCATATTCAATCCCTTCACCTTTCCCATTTCCATTACTAACTCCCCATATACACTGAAACAAGAAATACAAATAAAATACCAAAAAATATAAGGGACCAACTTAATATCTGTCTTGATTGCTTATGGGAATCAAAACGTTCTCGTGCAATTGACATGGTCATGGCAGAATGTGTAAAAGATGCAACTCAAGAATATAAAACTGAATCATGAAAAGAATTCTAATGAGAATCTGAAGGAGAAAAGTGTGCGTGTGAAGGAGAAGTTAATGGGTGATCAGAATTTGAATATGTGTTTGGATAGAGTTTTGTGTGAGTGGATGGGGACTTTATTTGTGTGTGTGTGGGCAGGGTGTGTGTGTGTGTGATTATGGAGATTATTTTAGAAGCCTTAGTCACAATCTCCACGTGGAAAAATCCAGCATTAACATGTACTGTAGAAATGGCGATTTTAGAAAGGGATAAATTTACACATGGAAATAGCAAGGGGGCATGTCGGGGGTGTTGGGCCTGGGCTGCTGAAAAATCTACTTTTGAAGTCCCCCATTTCACAGGGCATGCAGATGTATGACCAAAAGTATCCATGTCCAGGTTTTTAAGCCTTTTGTTTCAGCCAGCCCTTCACAAGAGGGATTAAGTGGTTATCCTCCTTAATTTCCCATTGTTTATTTACCCATTTTAAATTAAATAAAGATAATGGCCTCAGTCTAGTACCCAAGAGATCCGGATTCCATTCCCACTGGCACTCCTTCTGACCTTGTGGCTTTGGGCTCCCTCTGATCCCCACTCTCCCCCCCCCCCCTTTTCCCCAAACCCGCATGCAACAAAAAACACCCAATCCATTGCTTTCCAACCTGCTTTTGTTAGTGGATCTTAAAGGCCACAGCTTGCGGATACAAAAATGTGTGCTGTTAACAATCATGACTATCAATAACAATCGTAACATCTGTACAAACATAATGTAAACATTGTAATACAATAGGTAAACAATGACCTTAGGCTGGGGTTAACTTGGAGGGGTACCATCGTTCCTATTACCTGGTCGGTGGACCTGGCCCACAACGAGGCCAGGGCCCCTGTCCCTTTTCACCCGTCACCAACCACTCCGTGTTGGTGCCCGGGTCTCCCGTACTGTTCTCTGCTCCAGATAACAGAGGTCAGGCACCCTTGGCCCCTGGTACCTGGCCCCCCTGTTACTGGGCCCCAGCACCCCCAGCTTAGTACCCAGGTCCCCCCTTTTCCATGGTATCCCTCCCCTCCTCCCTGTTCTTCGGTGAGGTCCCATCACCAGGAGGGCCCGCAGCCTGACTCATCCCAAAGTGAGTACCAAACTGATGGCCCGCCACAAGCCCTTGATGAACAGTTCCAAGTGGACCGCATCCTTTGAGTACACTGTCTCCCCCCCCCCCCCCTTGCTAGTATGTCTTGGTGTTTCACTATGACCCTGCCTAAGTTCCGCACAAAAACGTCCCAATTTCTTTAGATACCCTTTGGTCATTCTGCACCCCTCCACTTCTGCCGCAGCATTTGGGACCAGATGACCCCTGTTCCCAACTTGGCATGAATCCAGGCCATGTCCACCTTGTTCGTAATGATGAGATTAATGCCCTTGCTGAACACCAGATCGTTGCCACCAAGGTGCAGGACACCCAGACAACTGCGGCTCTGGCCCTTAATATCCCTGCTGCCCGACCCACGGCTGGCCTCCCGTGGCTGCTATGCCCCAATCCCATGAAAAATACTGTTTATATCACCTCCTAAGGTCATATGAGCAGTACGGCCCAGCAGGCATGGTAGCATGTATGTGCTGCCAGGTGGCCCGCCCCCAATCCTTCCCCCTCCCGCCCGCTCTTCCCGTCCTGAGGCACAGGATGTATAGGGAGAGCCAGTGCTGGAATAGGGTTTAGGTGGATTGTGGGGCTACATGTCCCGGTGGGACATACAGCCCCGCAACCCGCAACCGTGAATGAGGGCCTAAGTCCCAAAGAGTTCATGCATGTAAAGCAGGTGCGTATTTGAGGCCTATTTTATAAAGTGGATGCCTTCTCTATTTTATAAATTAGGGGCATAAGTGGTGTAAAAATCTAGGCATGGGTACAGACACCTGCTCTAGGGCAGGTGTAAATTCCTGCACCTATTCTTCAGAACAGCCTTGAGTTACACTTTTCTCACTCACACATATAAATTTGCACTCCACCAACACTAGGCCTAAACTCAGCACATGCTTACAGAATAGTGACCGCCTAAATCACGCAAGTGCCCATTCACACACGTAAGTCCTTTAAAATAGGGGATTTATGCATCTTTATGCAGCTCCTTCTAACATCAGCTCCTATATGCAGAACTACTAATTTTTGCTACTTCCATAGACAGGAGATGGCAATTATATGTATAGAGCCATAGTCTAAGCATTTTTACATATACGTGCAGCCTATTAAGCTGTAACTCAAAATATAAATTTATGCATTTTAAAGGCTAAAAAGAGTACCCGGGGTTAAGCACAATTATCCTCTCTATCCCTTGTTGGGTGCCCTGGCCAAAACGAGCACTTTGCCAAAGTATGCGTGCCTCGCAGGAGGTGCAAAAGCCAATGGAGAAATAGTGCCTTCCCGTTGCAAAAAGAGCACATGCTGATCCAGTGTGCTGAGTGTACGTCAAGACCTGTCCAAACCACACCCAAAACATGCCCCCTTTAAATCTGAGCATTTCCGCCTATATCCACATGCAAATAGCAGCATTCTGATATCACTTCTATGCAATCTACGTGCGTAAATGCCGCTGTTTATACATGGATGTGCTGTGGAAGGCTTCTAAAATGACCCCCATTGTTAGGTATGGGAAAAACAATTTTAGCATTACATTTTGTGAAGGAAATAAACAATCTCAAATCATTCTCCGAGGAATGAAAACAAAAGCCAAAGTTAAAAAAAAATAGCTACAGTTACACATGTTTGTCCCATAGTACCAAAAGATTCATCGTTAGTTTAAAAGGTAAGCTCTATGGACATAGTTTAATCCACATCTCCCAGACCTTGTTATTTTCAGTAATAGAGTTATTTCACTGACCTACTTTTTCCAGCGGCTACTGTCTTACTCCAGGCAAGAATCAAAGCAGAAATAATCAAAGTTTATCATGTCTGGGAGTCTTGTTCAGATTATCTAGTATGTTTCAAATAATTAGGTATGAAAAAAAGGAATGTCACAGAAATTTTTTTATATTTTTTGCTGATCCTAATTTTGCATTAATGTCAGGTTTGCTCCATCTTTCAGTTAAGGCCACTCACATATATTATAACAAAAGTATTATATGGAAAGTTCAATGTTTATTTATTGATAGATTTTCATATTTTCTATGGTCAAATAAGGCCAATCTACATGGGAAGAAAAATTGTAGCTAATTCATATAGGGAGCCCCGATAGTATTTTGATGGCATCAGGGGCTTTCTCCAATGCCTGCACTGGGGAAAGCCCCTGATACCATCAAAATACTGTCGTAGGCCACCAGGGATTTGATTCCCGTGGGGGGCTGGTGTCAGGGGAACTGGCTTCTGACAGTATTTTGATGGCATCAGGGGATTTCCCCGATGCCTGGATCATCTAAGGGTAGTTTGACATTTCCCCTAGATGATCAAGGCATCAGAGAAAACCCATGATGCCATCAAAATGCTGTTGTGGCTTCCTATGCAATTTAGTTTTCTGGTGCCTGTTTCTCTGGGAGAGCATGCCAAATTTGCGCCAGCTTCTTGTGCGCTTATGTTTGGCTTGCTCTCCCAGTTTAACACAGCCATTTTGCACTCTGTTTAATGCGTGGTTCATTTGCATATGAGCCCCTTTCAGCATGCCTATGCTGAAGTTGCACGCTATGTGCTGCAAATAGGTGTAAAAAGTTGATAGAGCGTGATTTCAGCACCGGCTTTCTGAATCAGCCTGTTAGATTGCAAGCCCTCCAGAGACAAGGAAATACCTACAGTAACTGACTGTAACTCGTCTTGAACTACTGCTGGAAAGAAGTGAGCCAAATAAAGTGTATATATATATATATATATATAATTAAATGTTAAACTAGAGAAACTTAAATAGCTGTGCACATGATTTTTCCAATGAGTTACATATCACTAACAAATTTATCCACCAGTGTCCAGTTCTTTTTACATTTATCTACTCAATCCGCCCTTTCTGCCGCTACTAATGCACATTTACGCATGTGGAGGCATATTCTAATATGTGTGTCCAGGCCCATGTGAGCCCAATCGGAATCGGGATACACAGAGGCAGACCCAATCCCGCAATCCCCAGCCGCCAACCACTATCTCCTTTCCCTGCAACTTGACCCCGATCTGGCCTTCTATGGCCAGAGTCAGGCTGTGGGAACCCCCTGCACCCCTTCACCTCTCTGCCACTGCCCAGGCCCTTGACATGCCCCAACATCCAGGGGGACCTATTCCACCTCTGAGGTGGAATAAGTCCTCTGTCCAGTCTGCCAACCCCGGATGTACAGGGCTGACCTCAGAATTGGCCCTGTACATCCGGGATCGCAGACCACCCATGCCCCACCCTTGCTCCACCTCCAGAGTGCCCCTTACAAACTCCTTGTTTGTATGGGGAGGCTTCTGCCTGGGATGGAAGGGAGGTAAATTGCAAGGATGAATGTATCAAAGGGATGTCCATCCCCACTATTTGCGTTACAGAATAGACCCCTATGCATACTAATTTCCACTATATTGCAAAAGTGAACATTCTATATTTATCGAGTGGTTCAGTGTCACCTTTTAAGGCTAGGGAAATCAGCATTGCTAACAGGTAACACTGTCCTTAATGCGAAACAAACGCCATCCCTAGCGCCTTCCAAATGATGGTCCTGTGACTTAGCTGTTTCTGAATTTGTAATGTGTTGCATATTTACTCCTATATCTGCTGCCAATATGAGGCCAAGCTGAGAACATGCTTAGCTTAGCTTTGCAGGAGCAACAATTCCCATCAGAGTCCCCGAAGACCTTGGTTTCCCTCACTGGGATCCAAAAGGCCTTGTAAGCAAGAAAAAACCTAGACTGAGTAACGGGATGCTGATTTGGACAACCTTACCTGTTCTGCCAGAAGAGGTCCCACTGTAATGACTCCAAGCAACTGTCCAGATTTCTTTCCCACACTCTCGATGACCTTTTCACTTAAAATTTATTTATTTCAGAGCAATTGCTGAACCGCTTTTCATAATTTATCAAAGTGGTTTGCAATCCAATTTAAATGAAATCATAAATAAAATTTTTAAAAGAAAAATATTCAATACCTGAGAATTGTAAGTCCTCTGCAAGGTCTTCCAACTTCAAGTTTTCAGTAAGGATTGCTAGACATACCTTGCTTGTCCTAAGGCAGTGCTGAAGCTGAAGACATTAGAAACATAGAAATATGATGGCAGAAAAAGACCACATGGCCTATCTAGTCTGCCCTTCCATATCAACTACAACAGTCCCTTTTTTCCTTTAGAGATTTTCTGTGTTTGCCCCATTCTTTTTTTGAATTCAGATACTGTCCTTGTGACCACCACCTCCACTGGGAGACTATTTCACGCATCTACCACTCTTTCCATAAAGAAATATTTCCGTCTATTACTCCTGAGTCTATCCCCTTTCACTCTCATCCTATGTCCCTTCGTAGCATAGCTTGCCTTCAATCATATCAAACCTATCCAGCCTTTCCTCTAAAGTATACATATTAAGATCTTTAAGTTTGTCCTCATATGCTTTATAATGTAAGACCACTAACCATTTTAGTAGCCACCCTCTGCACCAACTCCAACCTGCCTATATTCTTCTGAAGGTGCGGTATCCAGAATTGCACACAATACTCCAAATGAGGTTGCACCAGAGACTTATACAAAGGCATTATCACCTCCTTTTTTCTGCTGGCCATTCAAGCAGGGGCGGCCCAGGGGGGGTGCGGGGCCAGGTGTGAAGACTCGGTGTGGGCCTCATTTGCATAAGGGGCCTAATTTGCATAAATATTTGCATAATGTTACCATACACTAACATTTAGTAAACATGCCTCTTAATGAGTGTATGGATAAAGAAAGACTAAAATATGTCTACATTACTATAATCCAGTGCCAACCGCCAGGCACAATAGGAACTACTACAAACACTGCCCATTTAGAACCAATAGCAAACCCGCTGTATCCTAACAGCACTACCAGGACTCACAAAGCACCAGACCCTACCTATCAAAAGGCAACACTGAAAATATTAAACCAATACATTTCAGAGAATAACAATACATGACCTACTGGGGAACGAGAACAAGTGGCAATGTCAAATAGGAATTACATAAACAGAATACCTCAGCTCAGTTACACATGCAGAACATAGACCATCTCCAAACAAAGAATCACAATTTAGAAACAGGAAGACAATAATTAAACAGGGAACCCCAAAAGCCAACCTTGGAATGTACAACACTGAACAAATAAAACTATAAATTAATTTCCTCTTGTGCTAAACAAAGCGCAGACGTTAATGATGCACATTTCCCAGAGCTGACATATTCCAGTTAATAAATTCAAAATAAAGAGATATTTTTCTACCTTTTGTGCATTTTGTTTTTCAGTTGCAATTGCTCCAGTCACTTTCTCCTGGTTTCTTCGTGTCTTCTGCTAAATCTCCATCGTCTGCTATCCATTTATCCTTTCTTCTCTCTTCTAGTTTTTTTTCCATTACATAAGAACATAAGATATACAATATTGGGTCAGACCAAGGTCCATCAAGCACAGTATCCTTTTTCCAATAGTGGCCAATCTAGGTCATACGTACCTAGCAGTTTCCCCAAAAGATACAGGTTCCGCAATGCTTGTATTGGGTTAAGCAGTGATATCCTGGGTCCCTTCGTAGAAATGGTTTATGGACCTTTCCTCCAGGAACTTTTCCAAACCTTTTTTAAACACAGCTACACTAACAGCCTTTATTACATCCTCTGGTAACAAATTCCAGAGTTTGATTACACGTTGAGTGAAAAAATATTTTCTTTTATTAGTCTTAAATAGTTTACCCTGTAGCTTCATTGCATGTCCTCTAGACTTTCTATATTCTGAAAACGTAAACAATCGATCTACGTTTACCCGTTCCACTCCGTTCATTAATTTATAGACTTCTATCATATCTCCCCTCAGCAGTCTCCTTTACAGGTTAAAGAACCCTAAACCTTTTAGCCTTTCTTCATCCTTCCATCCCCTTTACCATTTTGGTGGCTCTTCTCTGAACCTTTTCTAATAACGCTATATCCTTTTTAAGATACGGCGACCAGAATTGCACACAATATTCAAGGTGCGGTCTCACCATGGAACGACATAGAGGCATTATAATATCCTTTGTTTTATTTTCGATTCCTTTCCTTATGATACCTACCATTCTATTTGCTCGCTTGGCCGCCGCTGCACACTGGGCGGAGGGTTTTAACATGTTATCCACAATGACGCCTAAATCTTTTTCCTGGGTGGTGGCTCCTAATGTGGAACCTTGCATCGTGTAACCATAGTTTGGATTGTTCTTCCCTAGGTGCATAACTTTGCACTTGTCCACATTAAATTTCATCTGCCATTTTGATGTAGGGATGCACAGTCTTCCAATTTATCAAGATCCTTTTGCAATTTTCCACAATCCTCTTGGGTTTTAACAACTTTAAAAAGTAGTGTCATTTGCAAATCTGATAACCTCACTCGTTATTCCCTTTTAAAGGTCATTTATGAATATGTCAAAAAACAGCGGACCCAGCACAGATCCCTGGGGTACTCCACTATTCACCTTTCTCTAATGGGAAAATTAGCCATTTAGCCCTACCCTCTGCTTTCTATCTTTTAACCCCTTCCTGATCCACAATAGTACACTGTCTCCTATCCCATGACTCTTTAGTTTTGCCAAAAGTCTGATGATGGACCTACTCAAAGGCTTTCTGAAAGTCCAAATACACTGTATCAACCGACTCACCTTTGTCTACCTGTTTATTCACACCTTCATAAAAACATAACAGATTAGTAAGACAAGATCTTCCTTGTCTAAAGCCATGTTGGCTGTCTCCCATTAAGCCATGACTATCTACATGTTCATCAATTTTGTTCTTTATGATGGTTTCTACGATTTTTCTTGGTACAGACGTCAGGCTCACTGGTCTGTAGTTTCCCGGATCACCCCTAGAACCCTTTTTAAAAATTGGCGTTACGTTCGCAATCCTCCAATCTTCAGGTATTACAGATGATTTTAATTATAGTTCACAGATTACTAATAGCAGTTCTGCAATCTCATATTTCAGTTCTTTCAACACCTTTGGATGTATATCATCCGGCCCAGGTGATTTGCTACTCTTCAGTTCATCTAATAGTTGTAATACATCTTCCCGATATATCGATATTTCCTTCAATTCTTCCGCACCTTTAAATACCACTTCAGTCATGGGTAACATCCCTACATCTTCCTCAGTAAAGACCGAAGCAAAGAATTCATTCAGTCTCTCCGCTATCGCCTTGTCGCCTCTTAGTGCCCCTTTAACCCTTCTCTCATCTAATGGACGAACTGACTCTCTCACAGGTTTTTTGCTATGAATGTACTTGAAAAAGTCTTTATTACGCATTTTTGCTTCCGCAGCAAGCTTCTTCTCAAATTCTCCCTTTGCCTGCCTTATCAATGCCTTGCATTTAACTTGCCACTGCTTGTGCTGTTTCCAGGTTTCGTCTCTTTTTGGCTCTTTTTTCCATTTCCTGAAAGATGCTTTTTTGGCAACAGCCTCTTTGACCTCACCTTTAAACCATGCTGGCAGTTTTTTGGACTTCCACTTTTCTTAAAGCGTGGAATACAGCTGGTCTGGGCTTCCAAGATAGTATTTTTCAACACCACCCAAGCTTGATGTAAGTCTTTAACCTTTACAACTGCTCCTTTTAGTTTTTTCTTAACTATTTTCCTCATTTTATCATAGTCTCCCTTTTGAAAGTTAAAAGGTAGTACTGTGGATTTCCTTACTATCCCTCCTCCACTAATTAAATCAAACGCGATCATGCTATGATCACTATTGCCAAGTGGCCCCAACACCCTTATCTCTTGCACCAGATCTGGTGTTCCACTAAGGACTAGGTCCAATATGGCTTCCCCTCTGGTCGGTTCATGAACCAGGTGCTTCAAGAAGCAGTCATTTATTTCATCTAGGAACTTTATCTCCCTAGCATGTCCTGCCATGACACTGACCCAGTTGATACCGGGGTAATTGAAAACACCCATTATTATTACTGTGCTGAAACATTTGTTAGCTTCCTTGATTTCTTTGAGCATTTCATCATCCATTTGTTCATTCTGGCCAGGCATTCGATAGTACACTCCCATTGCTATCACCATCCCCTTTTTACATGGAATTTCAATCCACAGAGATTCTACAGCAAATTTTGTTTCCTGCAAAACTTTAATCCTTTCTGACTCAATGCCCTCTCTAACATAGAGCGCAACCCCTCCACCAATTTGATCAGCTCTATCATTACAATATAGTTTGTATCCAGGTATCAGTGTCCCATTGGTTGTCCTCCTTCCACCATGTCTCTGAGATTCCAATCATATCTAACCTCTCATTTAGTGCTATATATTCTAACTCTCCCATCTTATTTTTTAGACTTCTAGCATTTGCATACAAGCATTTTAGAGACTGTGTTTTATTCATATTAATCTGGCTATTGGTAGGCATGGGTAATTTTGGATCTTTAAGCTCTGTCTGCTCCATACTCGAGGGCATTTGGGCTACTTTACTCTTTTTTGGAACCTCTCTGCTTTTGGTAGTATCCTTCAAGGATACATTCTTCCGAACCATGCGCTCTTGTGTGATTGTCGGCTTTCCCTTATTATCTAGTTTAAAAGCTGATCTATCTCCTTTTTAAAGGTTAATGCCAGCAGCCTGGTTCCATCCCGGCTAAGGTGAAGCCCATCCTTTCAGAAGAGCCCCTCCTTTCCCCAGAATGTTCCCCAGTTCCTAACAAATCCAAAACCCTCTTCTTGCACCATCGTCTCATCCACGCATTGAGACTCTTGAGCTCTGCTTGCCTTTTGGGTCCTGCGCATGGAACGGGAAGCATTTCAGAGAATGCTACCCTGGAAATTCTGGATTTCAACTTCCTTCCTAAAAGCCTAAATTTAGCCTCCTGAACCTCCCTATTACATTTTCCTATGTCATTGGTACCGACATGTACCAAGACAGCAGAATCCTCCCCAGCACTATCTAAGACCTTATCTAGGTGGTTTGTGAGGTCCGCTAACTTTGCACCAGGCAGGCATGTTACCAGGCGATCCTCACGTCCACCAGCCATCCAGCTATCCACATGCCTAATGATCGAATCACCAACTATAACGGCTGTCCTAACCCTTCCTTCATGGGCACATCACCTGGAGGACAGGTCCTAGTTACAGGATCACTTCCTGCCACACCAGGGTGATGCTCTCCTGTCACATGACCTCTCTCCTCCATGGCAACAGGGATGCTGCCAAACTGGAGGTGGGACTTCAGGACTATATCCCTGTGGGTCTTGTCTATGTACCTCTCTGTCTTTCTTATGTCTTCCAAATCTGCTACTCTAGCCTCTAGAGAATGGACTTGTTCCCTGAGAGCAAAGAGCTCCTTGTACCTAGTGCACACGTAAGATCTCTTACCAACTGGGAGAAAATCATACATGTGACACTCAATGCAAAAGACTGGAAAGCCCCCATCTTGCTGCTGGACTGCTATCTGCATCTTAGTTTTAAGCTTGTTTTTAGATCTTTAAGTTCTCTACTTACTAAGGGTTGCTATGGATACTTATACGAATAAAATTGTACCTAATATGTTTAATATACCTTGTTCACCTGAAGCTTAATTAATCTCAGGTCCTTAGTGTATGACTGATTTGGATAACGAGCTGCACCTGAGAGCACCTCCTTTAATATGTGTAAGTACCTATAAAGCTACTATTATCCCAGGGGTGGGTGGGTATTGGGGAGGAAGGGAGTGAAATAACACTTATTAAAAGAGGGCTGCTACACAGTACCCTGTCCTCTGCTTCTTAAGTAAGCTGTGACCAACTTCCTGGGTGATTAACAATCCTTGCTTGGATAGCAGGAGTCTTTCAAAATGGCCTTTTGACCTGCCACCCAGCGTTAACACCTATTGAAAAAGTTTCACATGTCTCTTGCCCCCTAGGTAGAAGGCCTCTTTGTAAAGGTCTCTAGAATACTTTATTTGTTGTTCAAAGAATACTGACCCTGTTTTGCCTTTTATGCTAAGTTATATTCTGATTTGATTTAAATTAAAGCTCTTTGCTGCTGCTAGGCTCTGACTTATTATGAAATTTAAACTAGAAGAACTATGCTGGATTCTAAATTTAACCAGAAAGCTCCCTTCTGTGTTTTAAATTTAAACTTAAACTGCTGTTACTAGGCCCTGACTGATTTAACAAATACACTGTGTTCACAGATTAATCAGATTAATCCAAAGAAGTCCCTTCAGAAATATTCCCATTTTCTCCCATTCTCTTCAGAAAATTTCCCATTCACTCTCTACATCTGCTTTAACATACTAATCTTTCTCCTTTTGTTCTTTCCTCATTCCTATTTCATCCACTCAAATTTTACCCCTCCATCCTCAATCCCCACTTACTCTCCCAATACCCGGCCAATTGTAGATTTTTCTTCCCTCCCACACAAAATATTTTTCCCCTCTCCATTTCACTCTCCCAGCTCCATACCATTCTAATCCTCCCCCAACATCAGCTACCATCTAGTTCCAGCCCCACACAGCATCCGCTCCCTTCTAGTCCCCCATCAGCCCATTTCCAATCCTATCCTAGCCAAACCATCAGCCCATTTCCAATCCTATCCTAGCAACATCAGCCCATTTCCAGTCCTAGCTCCCCCATCCATTTCCAGTCCTATATGAGTCCCTCCATCAGCTCATTTCCAATCCCAGCCCCCAACAGCCCATTTCTAGTCCTTTCCTAGCCCCACCATCAGCCCATGTCAAATCCTAGCTCCCCTCCACTCAGCCCATTTCCAATCCAAGCACCCCATGAGCCTACTTCCAGTTCTAGCCCCTCCATGAGTCCATTTCAATCCAAGCCCCCACCACAGCCCATTTCCAATCTTAGCACCCCCTAACAGCCCATTTCCAGTCCTATCCTAGCCCCTCCATCAGCTCATTTTCTGTCCTAGCTCCCCCCCAACTCAGCCCATTTCATCCTAGCTCCCTCCCCTCACAGCCCATTTCCATTCCAAGCCCCATCCCCATCAGCTATTTTCAGTTCAAGCCCCCTTCCACTCAGCCCATTTCCAGTCTTAGCCCCCCCATAGCCCATTACCAGTCCTATCCTCTCCCATCAGCCCACTTCCAGTCCTAACCCCCCCCCCCCATAGCCCATTACCAGTCCTAACCCCCCTCCCCCCATCAGTCCATAGATTAAATAAAAACAAACAAACTGGCTATTGCTGCCACTGCCGCTGTGGAAGCGGCAGAATCAAGCGTCCTGCGAGCCACCCCCCTGCCCGGAAGAGCCCTCCCGGCATCAGCTCTCAAAGCATGGGCTTTTCAGAGCCGCGAAGGGAGAGGTTCCCTTTCTCGTGGCTCTGTTAAGCCTGCTGGGGCTGATGGGAAACAGGAAGTCCTATCAGCCCCGGCGGGCTTAACAGAGCTGCGAGAGAGAAACTCTCTTCACGGCTCTGAAAGCCGCCGCTGATAGAGCTGATGCCGGGAGGGCTCTGCCGGGCAGGGGGGGCCCCACGGGACGTTTGATTCTGCCGCTGCTACAGCAGCAGCGGCGGCAGCTGGCAGGTTTTTTTTTTAAATCTATGGGCTGATGCAGAATGTTGTTTGCGCGGGGCGCCCTGAAACGCGGGGCCCTGCGCAAACAACATTTTTGCTCAATGGATGGGCCAGCCCTGCACCCAAGCATTCTTCTGGCTTTTGAAGTTGCCTTTTCAACCTGTTTAGCTACTTTAAGATCGTTGGACACAATTACGTCCAGGTCCTGCTCTTTTGTGGACAGAAGTACCTCACCCCCTATACAGTACAGCTCCTTTGGATTTTTGCAGCCTAAATGCACAACCCTGCACTTTTTAGCATTAAATTTCAGCTGCCATAATCTAGACCATTCTTCAAAATTTAGCTAGATCCTTCCTGATGTTGTCGACTCATTCCTGTGTGTCTACTCTATTGCAGATTTTGGTATCGTCTGCAAACAAGCAAACCTTACCAGACGGTCCTTCCACAATATCACTAACAAAGATGTTAAACAGAATCATAACAAGGACAGATCCCTGTGGCACACCACTGGCAACCTCCATTTCCTCAGAGTGATATTTGATGCACCATCGAAATACCATATTTCTACTGTATCTCTCGGAATGATAACAGCCAGGAGCCATGCATGATATGATTGACTATCCATATACCCTTGACCTGCTACTTAGCTCAACTGAGCACTTTCTTCTGTATTTTAAATAAACTGTTATGCCAGATAGGCAGTTTCTTAGGATATGGTTTGTCAGCAGTTATGCAAGCTTCCAAATAGTGAAATATGACTGTCGTCACATTCAATATCATATCCCTTTGAAACTGAGATGGCAGTTGCATACTGTCCCCCGCAGCCCCCCCTGGTGGCGGCGTAGTTTTCCACGGAAGGGCTGGGGAGCGCACAAGATTATGGTGATTGGGGTTGGACAGGTGCGAGGGTCAAGGGTAGCAGTCCCTTGTGCCGGCCTCATTACCAACTTCCCAAAAAGAACAAGTTCACACGAATATGGAGGGAAAAATGAAAAAGGCTTTATTTCCCCTTTTGCACAAAAATGGTTCAAAAACAGGATAAACGGCTTTGGAAAGTAACAGAAATGAACAAATCCTTGCATCAGGTTTAAAGCACAAATGAAAAGGTCAAAGTAATGGCTGTTGGCTTCACAGTAATTTAAGGTAACACGAAATACTGCATTCACTTATGCATTCATAGAGGTAGGAATGAACTATAGCTTTTCTGCTGTACAATATGTACAATCCATCTGCTGGTCTGACTCTTCGCCTGCAGATTCCACTTGCATATATTCTATATCTGATAGCTCTGAGTCTGAGGCTTCTGCACAACTGAATTCTGGCTTTTTAAAAGCGTGCCGTACAGTTTCCCAGTGTTTGGTAGTTAGGTTAGGGCGTCAGCTTCTGCCCACTGGGTAAAACCAAGGCTCCTCTTCAGCTATAGTTTTAAAAGCTCTCTCAGCACAATGCTTAGTATTTACAGTTCTCCTCTTAGAGAAATTGTCTGTTAGCTTTTGCTTATAAATGTCATTGCTACAAGGAGAAACTTCCTTCCCCTGTCTTTCTCTTATGTTAGGCTTGAGCAAACAATTGCAAGAAATAGAAGCTTTACCTTTAGGCTTTCTTCTTTCTTTCTCAGGGAAGGCTTGAGGCCTAGTCCGGTTGTCCTCCAGCTCAGAATGGCCCAAGTTCTCCAATGATATCCCTCTTGCCTTAGTATAGGGATGAACCTCTCTGTGCCAAGGCTGCAGCTGTTGCCATCTGCCCTTGCCTTCACTCCTGAGGCTTTCCAGGCCAGCACTCCCGTTGCTCCTCAGGCCTGCTTTCTCTCTCTCATTCAAGACTGCCCTTTCTCTGGCTCTTGAGTCTCTGTCCTTCTCTCTCAGGATATCTCTCCGGATACTTCTCTGGATATCTCCCTGGATATCTTTCTCTCCTTCCTCCTGGATATATCTCCGGATACCTCTCTGGACATCTCCCTGGATCTCTTCTTGGATCTCTCCTTGGATCTCTCTACTTGATTCAGACCTGCTTCTGCTTAAATCCAAACTGACTGGGCCCAAGTCCTGCCCATAGAGGCGTGGTTCTTCAGACTCTGTACTGACTCTCCTGCTCCCTCTATGTGGATCTTCAGGATATTGCAGCTTATACCTGTTTTTTTCTGGATTTAAAACTTTTCTTCTATCTGCAAGAGGGTCTGCTGCATCACAATACTCAGAACCAGGTTAAGTGGGAGACGATCTAAAATTGCCCCAAGGCACTACCAGGTGGGACCTTCCCACCCCTCTGGATCAGGAAATCACTGTTGCCATGCCTTAATACAAAGGCCATATATTATGGGACACGGGTAGATGTTGAAATGGTTTTGGACATCCCTGCACTCGACATATTCTAGACAGCTGCACGTTTCCGATCGTGTCTGTCTCCGCGATTATATCCGTGGATGACTCTGATGGCCACAACTCCTCATTTAAAATGTGCATCTCCAAAGCTGCCGTTCTGGCGGACAGTAGTTTGCTGGTGAAAGCTAGACAAATACTAATGATAAATGAATGCTGATGCAAACTAGACTATATACTAGTCTTTTTCTTGCACAGAAAAGTGCTAAGTAAGCTCAGTGCACTCTAATATATTCTAAAAGAAAGTAAATATTAACACTGCGGTCAACCATAAGGTCCAGCTACTAGCCAGGCATTCATGTCCTCCCTGAATTGCAGATCAGCACACCAGATCCACTCATGCAACCCTCAAACCACATACACACACTCACTTGCAGGGACGAAGTGTAGAACACAGCAGAAAACTTTCTAAGCACAGGCCTTATTCCGCGTCTCCAGTAGGAATATCTCCGGGGAAGTAAACAAACGTACACGGCCATTCTGGAATACATTATACACGTCTGTACAACAAATCATACCTTCATTCTACCCCTCTCATCTATGAGCAAAAATCCCCATGGAAGCACTCTGGACGTCCCCGCATGCCATGAAGCAGAATACGCCCGTAGATGTTTTTATGAGATACACATCTTCTGTGCATGTGCAAATGGCCTATTCAGGTTCTGAAATCACTCCCATAGGGCCCATTTCTGATGTGGAGGCCCACAAGCCATCCTGATGGTATTCCCCCTCTGACTCTCCCCGCACGGCCAGAGCAACAGTATGGGGCGAGCTGGCGGGAGGGGGAGGGGGCAGAGTGAGAGCTGAGTGGGGGCAGGTCACGGCTCTGTAAGTCCTGTGGGGTCAGGAGGAACATGCTACTTATTCCTTGGATCGGGTGGCGTGGAAACAGAGGGCTGGCACCAAGGAGTCAGGGGGGCCTGCGGGGAGGACGTCCCCACGGGTATGCTGTGGCACACTGGCCCGCCTCAGGGACCGATCTGCATCCACGGGAACATCTGTTTCCCGTGATGCAGAATTGGGTCCAAATGGGCCCATCCTACTTGGGGCCATCCAGATGGCCCAGATGTGCCCCTTAGGGAATCAGGCTCATAGTGACTGTGCTGCAATGTAAATCACATTGCTGCAGGGAGTCAGTCATGCAGAGACAGAGAAATGGGGCTGCAAGGCTAGCATTCAGCCAGGACCCACTGGAGCCAGAGACCTCAGATTAAAGCAACTACCAAAAGGCCGGGTTGTAGCAGCTAAGGAACATGCACTACCTCATCTACTAA
Organism: Ichthyophis bannanicus; assembly: GCA_033557465.1. Classification (NCBI taxonomy): domain Eukaryota; kingdom Metazoa; phylum Chordata; class Amphibia; order Gymnophiona; family Ichthyophiidae; genus Ichthyophis; species Ichthyophis bannanicus. The sequence goes on from CM066040.1 coordinate 135,521,926, forward strand.
GGGCACATCTGTAGAAGAGCACAGGCCTTATCAGTCCAATAGGAAGCCTCTACAGCTACTAAGACGGAGAAGAGGATATCAGTGATCTGACACTGAAACATAGAAGAAGAATGGGGAAAAGGAGGTATGGGTGTAGAAAGGAGAGAAGATGGTAGAGAAGGAGTAGAGGCTCTGTGAGGAGAAAATTGGATTCCACCTTCATCCCACCCCCACTCTCATATCCCCCACATTCTTTCATACATACACCCACTCTATCACCCCTACATCTACCACATACTTTGCCTCCTCTTACACACAAAAAGACACATTTTAGATAGTACGTGGAGATTGGGATTGAGATGTAGAGGCTGGAATGTGCTTAATTCCGATGGGGTTTTACAAAAGGCTATGCCAAATGTGGAACCTTTTCTGAAATATGGTTAAGAAGGTGTAGAAATGCATGTGCATTTACTGACACATAGAACTGGAGAAGCCATTTTACAAATGTGTGTGTGGTTGAGTCAGTGCTGACTCCTGGCAACCAATGTTCCCTCTAATTTTCTGTAGGCTGTGTGCGCATAAAATACCAGCTGTGCAGCTTTTGAAGGAAAGTTAAATTTTTGTGCGCCACATAACGACACTCGGAGTTATATACTTAAAAATTTGACTACGTCAGAATACAGTATGTACACCACATTGATTGCACTAGAAAATATTGTAGAAGTTGTGAAAACCGTAAATACCCAACAACTTTTAGATTTTAAGACATCTGTGTTGTTTTCTATCAGAATCAGAACCGTAATTTTTGTGCGCTCTGTTATAAAGTATGTGCGCTCGCTCGGCGAGGTGTGTGCACGCGCACACGCGCACAGCTTAGAGGGAACAGTGCTGGCAACCCAACCCCTGGGTTTTCTTGGCAAAGTGTGAGCAGACGTAAATTGCCAGGCTTTTCTTCTGTACAATAACTCTACAGCACCTGATATTCCAAAGTGGTCTCCCATCTAAATAACAGACCTGACCCTGCTTAGGTTCTGAGATCAGCCACGATCAGGCTCATGCAGGGTGATGAAGCCGTAGATATTGTGGTGGAGAAGCAGCCGCTGAGGGCAGAAAAAAAAAGGGAAAACTGCCTTTTTTTTCTTTTACCCATAAAACTGCAGGCACTGAAAGGGTTAACACCAACACTAAAGGTAAAGATTTCTCACAGAGAAGTGCAGACCTAAGCACACGCCCTGTTCCCATGGAGATAGAGGGAGGAGAAGGGAGTGGTTTGGGGGCGGAGTCAAAGGGGATAGGACAGCCCCAAACATTTAGGAACGAAAGCTGCACTTATACAGCAGAGAAGGAGAGAGAGAAGGAGGGAGAACCATATGAGAAGGAGAGAGAGAAGGAGAGAGAGAGGACACAGACACAGAGGACACGAGGGTTTCAGGAAGGAAGGACAAGAAACCCATGGAAATCCCTTGCACAGAAGCAATTGAGAACCAGGAGCAAAGAGCTGACAAGGCCAGTGGAAAGCTCAGGGGAGGAGTCCTCAGAGGAGGAAATATTCTCCAAGAGTTCATGGCTCAACTCTTCTCCTAGTAAGGAATCTATAAGGAGGAAAAGCAGCACTAATAAGGTGAGCCCTTTACAACGTTTGAAAGGCTTATTAGACAAAGAGGGTTTTTCCTGCCCTTCCCCCACAAGCTCACACACTGTTAAGGGTACCTGGGAGAAGCTCCTAAAGGCTGTGCAAGCTAGTGAGGCTTCTCAGGAAGATACCAGGGGAAACAGTTACCAAGAAGAGTCTAGTGTGGAGGATATGGACTTGGGAGACACTGTGGATTTAGACAATGTCTCAGACATGGAAATAAGCTGTGCAATCTGTGCTAAAGAAGTATAAAGGAACCAAATAGGGTTTGAAAGCAGAAAGAAACCCAGCTGGTCTTGATTACTGAATGCAACTGTGTTACCTCGTGATAAGTAAAAGAACTGAAGGAAGTGTTGTCTGGAAGAAACCCAGAAGTTCTTTTGCAAGGACATTTTAAAGCCCATTACTTTTTAGCTGTGCTTTTAAAAGTAGCTGCGCTGTTTAAAGCTGCTTGGGAAGAAGCTGTGCTGAATGTTTGTGTTATAAGTGGAAAAGAATTCTATGGCTTGGGAAAGTATCTAGGTGGGCCAGGAAGTTTTTGCTACACCTACTGTGAAGTAACAGAGGGTTGTATAGCGCCTCCTGGAGACCAGGAAACAGAATATTGCTGAAAATAGAGTTTTATCAGAAAGCAAGTTTCAAAGCTGTATCAGGCCAAGGACTGTATAATAGGCTTGTGTGCTGTTATTTGGAGAAGTATCCTGAATTTTGTTTGGTCAACTTCAATCAATTCATGTCAAAGAATTGAACCGGTTAGGAAATCCTTGTTTCTCAAAAATAAAGAAATATTCCTGCGACCTTTGCACTTGGCTCTAATCCTTTCGGGGACACAACTACATGCTATTGGGCTAATTTCAACAAAGGACAATCGGCACCTCCCCTGTAGCCCTAGGCAACCACCTGGCCACACGGGGGCGCGCCGACAGGTGGCGTAGTTATTGGATTTGAGGAAAGCCTACCAACTGAAGCTACTGGAAAACCTCAGGATTTACAAGGTGGCCGGAGTGACATCCTGAAAGCCTTCCTAAGAATTCTGCAGAGAGAACCAGGACCGGAGACTCAGCGGAGCGGAGTTGGAGAGCCCAGCTGGTACCGACGGTGCTGAGAGGCCTGATTCACCACTTACAGCAGGTAAACCCGTATTTAAAGGGGTTAATCGAGGATTGCTGTAAGAGGGGAGGTTCTGCAGGTGGAGGAGAGGAAGTGCTGTGATAAGGGCCGCACTTGGTGTTTCTTTTTTTGTTTCTTTCCAGCATTCCAGGGTGGAGCCTGCAGACCTTATCAACTGGATGACAGACTGTTTCCGCCAACAGCAGGAGAACGCTGCAAGGGCGCAAGAGAAAATGGCTGCCATGATGAGGGAACAGCAACAGCCGCTCCTGGACCTCATGACTGCCTGGATGAAGGAGCAGAAGAAAGCGACGGATGAGATAAGGACTGGGTCTAGTTCCTCAGGAACATTGTTGGGACTGGGACAATACAGTAAAGGACCTTTTTCATTTGGGCCTTTAACCCCAGGTGATGATGTAGATGACTACTTCGAAGTGTTCGAGCGTGTGGCGGTCCTAAGTGGATGGCCAGCAGAGCAATGGGCTGTACGGATAGCAGGCTCCCTTACAGGGGAAGCTCTTGCAGCTTATAGGGCCGTGCCTGCTGAGCTCGCCTCCACTTATGACGAGGTAAAAAAGGCCGTGAGAGACCGATTGGGATTGACTCCAATGGTCTACCGCCGTCTTTTTAGAGCTTGCAAATTGAGGTCAGATGAAACACCTCGGGCTTTGTGCCAACGCCTCAAGGCTCTAATGTATAAGTGGCTTTTGCCTGACGGAAAAACTGTTGATTCTATTCTAGATACATTTGCTCTAGAACAGTTTATAGAGGCTGTGCCACAGGAAATGCGATCTTTTCTGGTCTTACAAGATTGCAGGAGCACTAAAGAAGCAACTTCTTTGGCAGAGCGGTTCCTAGAAGCTCGAGTAATAGGCCAAATGAAGAGTGCAGGGTTGAGCCAGGCAAATGTAAGAGAGCCAGAAAGAGTGAGCAAGACCATGCTAGGAGAGGTTACACAAGGAAAACCCCTAGGCAGGTCAGGGTACGAGCAGCGCAAGTGTTATGGCTGCGGAAATAAGGGCCATTTAAAGAAAGAGTGTCACACTAGGACAGTGTTGATAACAAACCCCTCCAAGGAAGTAGGAGAGGGTTTTCTGCTGTCAGTGGAGGTGGAAAACATCCCAGTACAGGCGCTCCTAGATTCAGGCGCCGACCAGTCGATGGTCTCCCAACAGCTGTGGGCAGAGATACAAGCCAGGAGAGGGGGCCCCATAGGAAAACCTTCAGAGGGGAATATAAGGATCCGATGCGTTCACGGCGCAGCATCCGCTTATCCCCTACAGAAAATTGTAGTGAAGGGCCTAAGCATGAAAAGAACTGTCACTATAGCCGTAGTCCCAAAACTCCCGTATCCCATAGTTTTGGGGAGGGACTGGCCACAGTTCAAACGTGGGCTAGCCAAGGGTTTAGAGTCCAGGACCGGGTTAGTGTCCACAAGGGCCAAAACCAAGGCTAGGGAGGAAGAAGAGGACTCTAGTGGAGAGCCCAGTTGCAGTTTACCCACTCATGAAGACTTAATAACACCCTCCAGGGAAGGAAAAAGAAAGAGTAAGGCAGAAAAACGCCAGGGAAGGCAGGCCAGGGCTCAGAATCGGGCGGACTTAGCCAAGGGAGAAGGATTACCTTGGGCTCCTGCAGAGCTGGTAGGGAAGTTTCCTTCTTTCCCCAATGAGCAAAGGGAGGATCCTGCCCTAAAACGAGCATTTGAGCATGCTAATACAGGTTCAGAGGCATTGCCACGATTTGTCCTAGACAGGGAAATACTTTACCGGGAAAGTGTAGACCCCTACTTAGGTACCATAAGGAAACAATTAGTAGTCCCTACTACTTTTAAAAACCTGGTCCTAAGGATAGCATACGACCACCCGGTAGGGGGGCATAAAGGTTTCCATAGCACCCTGGATCAGATCATGGGCCGCTTCTATTGGCCGGGCGTCTTCAAAGAGACGTCAAAATTTTGTGCAGCTTGCCCAGCTTGCCAGAGGGTTAGCATGGTTCATCCCAAGAAGGTGCCCTTAATTCCCTTGCCCCTGGTAACCAAACCAGTGGACAGATTAGCTATGGACATAGTGGGACCCCTCATTAAGACCCCTAGGGGATATCAGTATATACTGGTCATTGTGGACCAGGCGACGCGCTTTCCGTGGGCCATTCCCCTACGCAATGTGTCCGCACGGACCATGGCCACGGAAATCATAAAGCTCTTTTGTGAAATTGGTTTTCCAAGAGAGGTTTTAACAGACAGGGGCAGTAACTTTCTCTCACGTTACCTTGCCCAAGTTTGGGATGCCTTCAGCATCAGACACATAAAAACTGCTGCATACCACCTGCAAACTAATGGCCTGGTGGAAAGGCAAAATCAGACCCTCAAACGTATACTGAGGAGGAGTCTGGAAGGCAATATGGCGGAGTGGGATATAATGTTGCCATTCACCTTGTATGCCTGTAGGGAGCGCCGGCAGACTTCCATGGGCGTCTCTCCGTACGAACTGATGTACGGGAGAGCTCCCAGAGGGGTACTAGATATCCTAAGAGAGCAGTGGGTGGAACCCGAGCTAGAGGAGACACACATACCCCACTTTTTAAGGGATCTAAAGGGACGCTTAGAGCGGACATCCCAGGTGGTGGTGGACAATATGACGGCGAGCCAAGCCCGCCAGAAGGGTTACTATGACCGGCACACCCAGCCATGTCAATTGGAGGTGGGTGAAAAGGTGCTAGTAACAGTGACAGGACCTATGTCAAAGTTCGAGAGCAGGTGGAGAGGACCCTACAGAGTTCTCAGGCAGGTAGGGCCAGTTTCCTATGCCGTAGGAACTAGGAGAGGGAAGGAACAAATCTACCACATTAATGTGCGGCAGCCATGGCATGAGAGAGTCGCACTTGCCCGGCTGGCTTCAAGAGAGGACAGGCTAGATGGATATCCTGTAGACACACAGACCCAAGGAAAGATTCCGCACTGTGCGCTAGAAACGCCAGCACGGAATATCTTAAGGGGGGTGAGGGGGGTTATGTGGTGGAGAAGCAGCCGCTGAGGGCAGAAAAAAAAAGGGAAAACTGCCTTTTTTTTCTTTTACCCATAAAACTGCAGGCACTGAAAGGGTTAACACCAACACTAAAGGTAAAGATTTCTCACAGAGAAGTGCAGACCTAAGCACACGCCCTGTTCCCATGGAGATAGAGGGAGGAGAAGGGAGTGGTTTGGGGGCGGAGTCAAAGGGGATAGGACAGCCCCAAACATTTAGGAACGAAAGCTGCACTTATACAGCAGAGAAGGAGAGAGAGAAGGAGGGAGAACCATATGAGAAGGAGAGAGAGAGGACACAGACACAGAGGACACGAGGGTTCCAGGAAGGAAGGACAAGAAACCCTGGAAATCCCTTGCACAGAAGCAATTGAGAACCAGGAGCAAAGAGCTGACAAGGCCAGTGGAAAGCTCAGGGGAGGAGTCCTCAGAAGAGGAAATATTCTCCAAGAGTTCATGGCTCAACTCTTCTCCTAGTAAGGAATCTATAAGGAGGAAAAGCAGCACTAATAAGGTGAGCCCTTTACAACGTTTGAAAGGCTTATTAGACAAAGAGGGTTTTTCCTGCCCTTCCCCCACAAGCTCACATACTGTTAAGGGTACCTGGGAGAAGCTCCTAAAGGCTGTGCAAGCTAGTGAGGCTTCTCAGGAAGATACCAGGGGAAACAGTTACCAAGAAGAGTCTAGTGTGGAGGATATGGACTTGGGAGACACTGTGGATTTAGACAATGTCTCAGACATGGAAATAAGCTGTGCAATCTGTGCTAAAGAAGTATAAAGGAACCAAATAGGGTTTGAAAGCAGAAAGAAACCCAGCTGGTCTTGATTACTGAATGCAACTGTGTTACCTCGTGATAAGTAAAAGAACTGAAGGAAGTGTTGTCTGGAAGAAACAGCGTAGTTACTCACCTGTAACAGGTGTTCTCCAGGAGCAGCAGGAATCAGTCCTCACATATGGGTGACGTCGGCACCGACGGAGCCCTCGCGGAGCAATTTTCCCCAGCTTTCAAAGAAAGCCTTTGGGAATTGCAGCGCGCATGCGCGGTCCCCTTCCCGCCCAAGGGTGCCATCTTAGCCAGTCAGATGACATAGCTAAAAGACAGCATAAAAATTTGCAAAAAAACTAAAGCAGATGATTGCAACTCCAAGGGGAGGAGGGAGGGTTGTGAGGACTGATTCCTGCTGCTCCTGGAGAACACCTGTTACAGGTGAGTAACTACTCTTTCTCCAGGACCAAGCAGGAAGTCAGTCCTCACATATGGGACTCCCAAGCTTAAGGCTACCAGAGACCCTAAGCACAAAAATGAGCTCCCTCTAGCTCAGCAGTACAGAAGGAAGGAATCTTCACTGAATTATTACCCACCGGTAGCCCCCATCCGGGATGGAGGGTAGGAGTTGCTCAAACCTCGAAGAGATTTCGGAGGACTGCCTGTCCGAAAGCACTGTCCCTGCGGGACTCCCTCTCGAGGCAGTAATGGACCGCAAAAGTCTGGCTCGAAGACCAAGTAGCGGCCCGGCAGATGTCTGCCAATGGAACAGAGCGGAGGTAAGCCACTGACGTAGCCTTCGCCCGAACACAATGAGCCGTGACTCGACTTTCTAGCGAGAGTCCGGCTGCCCCATAAGCCCAAGCGATACAGTCAGCAACCCAGATGGACAGAGTACGCTTGGAGACAGGGAGCCCCAATTTGTTGGGGTCAAAAGACACAAAAAGCTGAGCAGCTTTACGGTGCTCCCGCGTACGGTCAAGGTAGAAGTTCAATGCCCTTCTACAGTCCAGGGTATGCAGGACCATTTCAGCTCGGCTGGAGTGTGGCCTGGGAAAGAAGGTCGGAAGTACCACCTCCTGATTGATGTGAAAAGGGGAGACCACTTTTGGAAGAAATTTAGGGTGAGTCCGTAGGACTACCCTATTTTTGTAGAACCGAGTGTAAGGGGGATCAGACACGAGGGCCTCCAATTCACTTACGCGTCTAGCGGAAGTGAGGGCTATCAGGAATAAGGTTTTCCAAGAAAGAAAACGGAGAGAACAGGTAGCCATAGGTTCAAAAGGCGGACAGGTGATCCGCTGCAAAACCACATTCAGATCCCAGTCAGGTGCTGGCGGGCGCAGAGGTGGTTTAAGTAGAAGGAGACCTCGGAGAAACCTTGCCACGAGAGGGTCGCTGGAAAGAGGTCTGCCGTCCACCGGCACATGATGTGCTGAAAGAGCACTGAGGTGAACTTTGACGGAGTTGGACTTAAGTCCCAGATTAGAGAGGTAGAGCAAGTACTGCAAGATCACCGACACCGAGCAGGAGAAGGGATCCTGAGACTGCTGGGCACACCAAGCGGAAAAGCGACGCCATTTAAGGGCGTAGCATTTGCGGGTAGAAGGTCGCCGGGAAGCTAGGACGACCTCTTCTACCTCTGCCGGCAGTAGAAGGGGAGCAAGGACTACACTTTCAGCAGCCAGGCCATCAGATGTAGAGATCTGAGGTTGGGGTGTAGTAGGGACCCCTGATCCTGTGTTAGGAGATCTGGTTGAAACCCCAGAGGGAAAGGATCCTCCACCGCTAGTTGCAGCAGGAGTGGAAACCACGGCTGTCTTGGCCACCGAGGAGCTATCAGGATCATGGAAGCTTTGTCTCGGAGAACCTTGAAAAGAGTTCGAGAGACTAGCGGTATGGGAGGAAAGGCATAGAGAAGGCTTTTCGACCATGAGAGCAGAAAAGCATCCGCCGCTACCCGAAGGGGATGCGGCTGCCGAGAGCAGAAGCGAGGAAGTTGCCGGTTGAGAGGACTGGCAAAGAGATCCATCGTGGGGAGGCCCCACTTCAGAAAAAGTTTCTGAACTACCAAGGGATCCAGTCGCCACTCGTGCGGCTGGAGGATTCTGCTGAGTTTGTCCGCCAGGCAATTTTCTTGGCCTGGGAGATAAACTGCCTTGAGAAGAATGCCGTGGCTGACGGCCCAAGAGCAGAGCCTCTGTGCTTCTCGACAGAGAAGGAAGGAGCCCGTGCCCCCCTGTTTGTTCACGTAGAACATGGCAACTTGATTGTCCGTCTGGACAAGGACGGACCGGTGAGAAGTCAGGTGGGAGAAAGCCTTGAGAGCCAGACGGATCGCTCTGAGCTCCAGGAAGTTGATCTGCTGTACAGACTCCCACGTGGTCCAGAGACCTTGAGTACATGCCCCTTGGCAATGCGCTCCCCATCCTAGGAGAGAAGCATCGGTCGTCAGCACATGAGCCGGCGGAGGAGACTGAAAAGGCATTCCGAGTACCAGGTTCGGCCGATGAAGCCACCACTGTAGAGAAGAGGCCTGCGGGCCGGAGATCCGCACTAAGTCGGCTAGGCCGCCCGTGGCCTGTTGCCACTGCTTGCGAAGGCACCACTGAGCAGGCCGCATATTTAGGCGGGCATTGGGGGTCACGTGGACGGTGGAAGCCATATGGCCGAGTAGTCTCAGGAAGCGCCTGGCCGAGACCAGGGACTGGCTGCGAAAACGGCCGGCTAGGTCCATGAGCCGTTGAGCCCTGTCGAGAGGCAGGAAAGCTCGCGCCTGAAGAGTGTGCAATCTTGCGCCGATGAACTCGAGATCTTGCGAGGGGAGCAAAGTGGACTTTGCGAAGTTTATGACAAAGCCCAAGTACTGGAGAAGAGTCACAGTGCGGTGTGTGGCTTTTGTGACTTCTGGAGAGGACGATGCTCTGATGAGCCAGTCGTCTAGGTACGGAAAGACATAGAGGCCGTGAAGCCGGAGATAAGCCGCCACCACCGCGAGACATTTTGTGAAGACTCGTGGTGCGGAGGATAGGCCAAAGGGCAGTACTCTGTACTGGTAATGATTTCCTGCCACCACAAACCTTAGGTATTGGCGGTGGCTTGGGTGGATGAGGATGTGCGTGTAGGCATCCTTTAGATCCAAGGAGCATAGCCAATCTCCCTGCTGGAGGTAGGGCAGAAGGATTCCAAGGGTAAGCATCTTGAACTTCTCCCTCACGAGGAACTTGTTGAGGTTGCGCAAGTCCAGGATGGGTCTGAGGCCTCCCGTTCTTTTTGGTATTAGGAAATACCGGGAATAGAAGCCTTGACCCCTCAGGTGGTGGGGCACCGGTTCCACAGCCTGTTCCTGAAGCAGACTTGCTAACTCCTGAAGGAGTAAGTCCCTGTGCAGAGGGAGTCGTGGAGGCTCTCCCGGGAAATAGGAGGGAGGGACCTGGTGGAAGTGGAGAAGATAGCCTTCTCTCACAACATGAAGCACCCAGGCATCTGATGTGATGTTGGACCACCTGTGGGCAAAGTGGACCAGCCGGCCTCCTGTGCTGGGAGGAACCAGCTGAGGGGGAGAGGCTATGCCGATGAAGTCAAAAACCCCCACCCTGCTGAGCAGGGGCCGGTGGTGCAGGCTTGGGGGCTTGCTGCCTACGGGCCCGTTACCCCGTCCCTTGGCCTGCTGACCCTGTTGGGGAGCTGCGGAGGCCTGATATTGAGGGTAGTGTTTATAGGCAGCCGCCTTTCTCGGGTAAAAGGACTTCTTTCCCGAGCCCTTCTTCTTCTGGGAAGGGGCAGAGGTCTTCCTAGAGAGCCTAGTTCTGGTGAGAGTCTCCGTCTCGATTTGTGCAGCCTTCTCAGCCATGGGCTTGCCAAAGAGGTTCTCACCTCGGCAGGGGACATCGACCAACTTGTCCTGCACCCAGGGTTCAAGGTCAGACGACTGAAGCCAAGCCTGTCGGCGGGCACCGATGCCGGCTGCGGCCACTCGAGCCGATGCTTCAAAGCCATCATAGGCTGCCCGAGAAATGAATTTGGAGCATTCCCGAATACCAGTGGACAAGGCTAGGAACCTCCGCAAAGGTTCCTCGGACAGCCCAGCAGAGAATCCGGCTATCTCTTTAGCCAGGTCTCTAAGGTACATGCCCATGTAGAGCTGGTAGGTCTGGACCCGACAAGCAAGCATAGAGCCCTGGAAACACTTCTTACCGAGGCCATCCAGGTTGCGGGCCTCCCTGCCAGGAGGCACCGAGGAGTGCATCTTCTGGCTCTTAAGCCTATGCATGGCCGATTCCACCACCATGGAATGGTGCGGTAGCTGTGCTTTTTGGAAGCCAGGGCTCTTGCGGACTCGATAGATGGAATCGACCCGCTTGCTTAATACCGGCGACGATGCCGGACTCTCCCACATGCGGAAGAGTAGTCGTTCCAGCATGGGAGGAACCGGTACAGTAAAGTGCTCCCTGGCGGGAGAGTCGTACTGAAGGGCGTCGAGCTCTTCGGCTCGAGGCTCCTCCTCGGGATCCGCAGGGAAGGCCAAAGCCTTGGCCATATCCCTGACGAAGTCCGAGAACCGGGCATCCTCCGGGGGGGACTGTTTCCGAGGTTCGGACTCAGGGGAGTCCGAGGGGACACACCGAGTCCGAAAAGAATCAGGTGACTCTTCCACTTCAGACTCCCAGGCCGACTCCGAGGAGGAATCGGTGGGGTCGGTTCGGGCGGGCGGAGGCGTCGGCCGCCCCGACGCCGAGGGAGTCGGCGTCGACGACCTCGGTCCCGAACGGGAGGCCGAGGGTGACCTCGACCGAGGATCGACTCGAGCCCGCATGGACTCGAGGATCGGCTCGGTCTCCGGGGTCGACTTAGACGTCGACGTCCCGGCGGCCGGGGCAGAGGCGCCAGCGAGGCTAGCGATCAGTGCCCGCTGCTGGTCCATGAAGGCAGATAGTCTGCTCTCCAAGGCCATCAACCTGAGTCCGACCTCAGGTGACCCAGCAGCCCCCGACTCGGGCCCCGACGGCGTCGGGCCCGACGTCGGACCCCTCGGAGGCGAGTCCAAGAGGACTACAGGACTTACCCGAGCAGGCAACTCCGATTCCAAACGAGGTCGCTTCGGGAGACGTTCCTTCTCCAAAGACCCGGGACGGCTATCGGGGCTATGCGACCTGGCCCTCGCGGAACCAGGAGCGTCCACCGACGACGCCCTCGCGGGTTTCGCCTTCCGATGATGATCCCCGGAGGGAGAACCTCTGTCGGAGGAACTCCGGCGATGCTCAGAGCTGGAGCCTCTGGACGCCGAGGCCTCCGACGAGGTCCGGGTACGGGTGGGATCTGCGAAGATTCTTTCCCGCTGATGCTGCCGACTCCGTAAAGCTTTGGAGGACATTTTGCTGCAGGCCCCACAGATCAGTTCCTCGTGATCTGGGCCAAGGCAGCGGAGGCAATTATCGTGTGTGTCAGTGAGTGACATATTTCTGTCACACTGAACACACCTTTTGAAACCACTGGCAGCCATCGGGGGAAAAAGGGCCCCTGCAAGGTCAAAGGACCGGGCTGCCAGCGAAAAACCGAAAAACGAAACTGACAAGAAAAATCAGAAAAACCTAAAAATAAGAGAAGGACTCGCAACGGCGTCGCGAGTCCGGGCAGGAAAGAGACCGGCGTCGAACCGAAGAAAAAAGAGAAATAAAAGACGAAAAATCAACTTTTTCTGCGGGGACAAGAAGACCACGTCTGTAGGGCTCCGCGGAAAAAAGAAGACTGGCTAAGATGGCACCCTTGGGCGGGAAGGGGACCGCGCATGCGCGCTGCAATTCCCAAAGGCTTTCTTTGAAAGCTGGGGAAAATTGCTCCGCGAGGGCTCCGTCGGCGCCGACGTCACCCATATGTGAGGACTGACTTCCTGCTTGGTCCTGGAGAACCAGAAGTTCTTTTGCAAGGACATTTTAAAGCCCATTACTTTTTAGCTGTGCTTTTAAAAGTAGCTGCGCTGTTTAAAGCTGCTTGGGAAGAAGCTGTGCTGAATGTTTGTGTTATAAGTGGAAAAGAATTCTATGGCTTGGGAAAGTATCTAGGTGGGCCAGGAAGTTTTTGCTACACCTACTGTGAAGTAACAGAGGGTTGTATAGCGCCTCCTGGAGACCAGGAAACAGAATATTGCTGAAAATAGAGTTTTATCAGAAAGCAAGTTTCAAAGCTGTATCAGGCCAAGGACTGTATAATAGGCTTGTGTGCTGTTATTTGGAGAAGTATCCTGAATTTTGTTTGGTCAACTTCAATCAATTCATGTCAAAGAATTGAACCGGTTAGGAAATCCTTGTTTCTAAAAAATAAAGAAATATTCCTGCGACCTATGCACTTGGCTCTAATCCTTTCGGGGACACAACTACATGCTATTGGGCTAATTTCAACAAAGGACAATCGGCACCTCCCCTGTAGCCCTAGGCAACCGCCTGGCCACACGGGGGCGCGCCGACAATATACATGTGGGAGAAATCAACAGAGGCAACTTGGCCTCTTACACATGTATGGGGGTCATTTTGCAAGCCTGTATGTATTAATGCTGACAGTTAACTACAGAGGATATCCAAGCAGGCAGAGGGGGCATGCTGGACTGTCCTCTGGCCCGATTCTGGCTCCCGCGGGAACATCTTGTTCCCACGGACCAGAACCGGGTCCTAGCAGCTCAGTCTTCAGTGGGGACATCCGGACGTCCCGCTTCAAGAATCAGGCTCTTGAGTGAAATTACCCTCATAATGCCAAGCAATGCTGCTCTTTTCCTGCATGTTTGGGTTCCTGAAATCAATGCTCCAGCTGTACATTTTGGCAAATACATGTATATTTGCTGTTTACTTTATACCTACTTTACGGATGACCCTGTATTCGAAAAACTTTCAGTAAAATCCTGGAGGAACTGCGACTATCCCAACCTGGACATCCCAATTCTTACCTTGATGTCCTATGCAAAAATAGTGCTTCATGTCAGTCTATCCATCTATACCATATGACTTCTATAAAATCTCTATTTCTTTTTTCTCTGGGCTAATGAAGAAAAATAATTTCAGAATATATTTATTTTAATGCTTAAAATAGAAGCATAGAAACATGACAGCAGAAAAAAAGACCACATAGCCTATCCAGTCTGCCCTTCCATATCAAATACGAAAGTTCCTTCTTTTCCTTTAGAGATCTTTTCTGTTTGTCCCATGCTTTTTGAAATCAGATACTGTCCTTGTCTCTACTACCTCCACTGAGAGACTATTCCATGCATCTACCACTCTTTCTATAAAGAAATATTTCCGCATATTACTCCTGAGTCTATCCCCTTCCACCCTCATCCTATGTCCCCTGGTAGCAGAGCTTGCTTTCAATCAAAATATACCTCCATTGCCTTAAAGACACAAGAGGAGAGCCTTTAAACATCTCTATCAAATCTCCTCTATCCTGCCTTTCCTCTAACATATACATATTAAGAACCTTAAGTTTGTCCTCATATGCTTTATAATGGAAGACCACTAACCATTTTAGTAGCTACCCTCTGCACAGACTCCAACCAGTTTATATTCTTTTGAAGGTGTGGTCTCTAGAATTGCTCACACTACTCCAAATAAGGTCACACTAGAGACTTATACAGAGGCACTATCACCTCCTTTTTTCTGCTGATCATTCCTCTCTATGCACCCAAGCATCCTTCTGGCTTTCGCTGTCACCTTTTCTACCTGTGTAATCACCCTAAGATATAATCAGAAACAATCATGCCAAGGTCCCGCTCTTCTTTCATGGACAAAAGTGCTTCGCCCCCTGTACTGTAGCACTCCCTTGATTTTTGAAAGCCAAATGCATGACCCTGCATTTTTTAGCATTAAATCTCAGCTGCCAAATTCTTGATCATTCTTCAAGCTTAGCTAGATCCCTCCTCATGTTATCTACACCATCCTGGGTGTCTACTCGATTGCAGATTTTGTTATTATCCACAAAGAAGCAAACCTTACCTGACAGCCCTTCTGCAATATCACTAACAAAGATGCTAAAAATAATCAGACCAAGGACAGATCCCTGCAGCACACCATTGGTAACCTCCTGCTCAGAGTGAGCTTTATTTACCTATACCTTTTGTCACCTCCAACTCAACCAATTTCTAATCCAGCCAGTCACTGGGGTGCTCAGTTTGTTTATAAGTCACCTGTGCTGAACAGTGTCAAATCTAAGTACAGCACATCTAAGGCTCTTCCTTGGTCCAACTCCCTGGTCACCCAGTCAAAGAAATAAATCAGATTTGTCTGACAAGTCCTGCCTGTGGTAAACCCATGCTGCCTCAGATTCTGCAATCCATTGGACTCCAGAAACCTTACTATCCTCCCTTTTAGCAGCATTTCCAATAATTTACTCACCACAGAAGTTAGACTAACCAGCCTGTAGTTTTCAATCTCATCCGTACTTCCGCATTTGTTTAAAGGGACCACATATGTCTTTCTCCAGTCCTCTGGAACCACTCCAGACTCTAAAGAAGCACTAAAAAGGTCAGTCAGTGGAGCTGCTAGAACGTCCAAGTTCCTTCAGTATTCTCAAATGTATTCTATCTGGCCCTATCGCTTTGTTTACTTTTAGGTTTTGCTAGTTCCTCACAGTCTTCTGAAAATCGTTTACGATCCCCATCACTTCTGTTCCTGTTTGTAGGTGTTTTCTGAGGTCCTGCTCCTGGCCCTTCATCTGTGTACACAGACCAGAAATATTTGTTAAGCAATTCTGCATTATCCTCATCAGCTTCTACATATTCCTCCCCTTCACCCTTGAGTCTTATCCTCCCATTTTATTGCAATGGCTATTTCTTTTTGTATCTTTACTTTCCTGACTACTTTGCTAGCTTCTCTAAGTTCAAATATAGATGCCTGTCTTCCTCTCTCTGTGATCTCTTGTATTTTATGAAGGCCTCCCTCTTTTTCTGCACCATTTCAGTTACTTCTTTTGAGAACGATAGCGGCCTCCTTTTCCTTTTACATTTATTTATATGTCTAGCAAAAACGTTTGCTGCCCTTAAAATATCCCCTTTCAGTTTTTCCCATTACGTTCCTACATCCCGCTAACGACTCCTTAAGGTATTGTCCATCTTGGAAAAGTTAGTTTTCCTAAAGTCTTAGACCCTCGCTTTTGAATGGATTTTATCAGCCCTAGTCCAAATACTGAACCACACCATCTGATGATCACTGGATGTGAGATGATCTCCCACTATGATATCAGAAATACTTTCCCCATTGGTAAGAACCAAGTCCACTATGGCCCCTTCACGTTTGGATTTTGCTACTAGTTGCTGGAATAGTTCTCCCTGTAGAAAATCTATGATCTCCTTACTTTGAGATGACACGCAGCATCGATGTGCCAATCAACATACAGCATATTGAAATCACCTATCAGTAGCACTTCTTCTTTCAAGGCAATACTACATATGTCTTCCATTAAATCCCCATCCACTTCTCCCTGTGAGGGAGATCTGTATATCACACCAATGCAAATGGTTTGCTATACTTATTTAACCCACAGTGCCTCCACACTCCCTTTTAAGCCCTGTAATTCTACAGCTTTAATATTTTTTACATATAGTGTCACTCCTCCTCCCCTTCTTCCTACCCCGCTCTTCCTAAATAAAGTATAGTCCAATAAAATTACATCCAAGTCATGGTTGTCCATGAACCATTTCTCTATAACTCCCACTAAATCCAAGTCAGTTTCTTCCATTAAAGCCTTAGCATCTGGGATCTTATTTCCCATATTATAGATATTTATCCACACCGCTTTCCAGATGATGCCTCTTTTGCCTATTTCTACAGAAGTATTTAATGTTTCACGTACCTGGGGGCTTTCTTTACCCATCCCCAATGAATCAAGTTTAAAGCCTTCTTTAGTAGGTTAGCCAGTCTGCTGCGGAAGACACCTCTACCATTCTTGGACAGATGGACGCCATCTCTGCTCTGCAGCCCTTGGAGCATCAACCGATGGTCCAGGAAAACAAAACACTCTTGATGACACCATCCATGCAGTCATGCATTCATTTCCAGGATGCGAGTTTCTCTGCCTTGGCCTTTACCCTCAACAGGGAGGGTTGAAGAGAGCACTACCTGTGCACCTATCTGCTTCACCTCTGTCCCAGAGCCATGAAGTCACTTTTGATATGCTCAGAGGGATATCTAGAGTATCAATTCTGCTAACATGGATGAGCAATATTGGATAATAGTCAGTAGCCTTGATGAGTCTCAGCAAACTAACATCTTGGATTTTGGCACTTGGCAGACAGCACAACTCTCTGGACATCAAGTCTGGTCAGCAGATGGACACCTCAGAACCCCTTAGAAGAGCGTCACCAATAACCACTACCCTTTGCTTCCTTGTGATCATTGATTCTGCAACTCTGGGGTGCTCGAGCTCTGTTTTTTCCCTTTCCTGGAATGTTTTCATCTCCTCCACTTCCAGGGCTGCATACTGTTTTTTCAATTCAAGGGCTGATGGAGTTGGATTGTTGATTCTGCAGGCTCTGGTGACTCTTGTCCAACTCAATTCATTCTGTAGTCTCCCATCTTCACCTCTGTCAGACAGCTTGGATATTTCAAGAAGCATTTGAATGTACTTTTCACTGTCTCTAATTCTTCACCACTCTGAGTTCCTCCACTTGTTTCATGAGGGCTTCAGCTTACAGGCACCCTGCACATGGAATTGGTTCTTTGACTGGCATTGCACTCACTGTCTGGACAGAGGCAGAATCTGTAACGGGGCAATAGCTTTGGTGATAGGATTTTTCCCAGCCATCTTTCAGGTGGTGGAGCTTTGGTACGTGTTGAAGTAAACAAGACAGACCTACCAAAGATAAATTAACAACATTGATCCTTTTTTTGAAATCACCCTTAGCTGTTATCTGATTATAAATTGCCCTCCTTCAAACCTTCCTTTTCCCGCAATTACCACCTCCACCCTACCACCACCATCTACGATACACAAGTTTGCTGAATTCTGTTGAAAAAAATGTTCCGTTAGAAATGATTTGGGGGTGCTCATCCTTTTCATTAAAACTGAAACTAGCAGTTATCAAATGTTTCCTCTTACTTTCAATACTTGCACTTTTTGAGAGAAATTAGAGACCCTCACTGCACTCCTACTACTATTAAAACTGATAGTGTCATAAGGCATGCATGCCACTTTACAGAGACAGAGGACCCAGGCCCTACTCAGTGGACCTTACAACATTAGTCAATAAACAGATTCTGGGAATGTATGGAGACTGAGGAAAGATGAAAATTAAAGTGGAAATATAGCATCCCGACTGTACCTCAGGATCTAAGTCAACATTTTCTCTGATTTTTCCCTCCTTAAATCCAATAAGAAAAACTAGGTTGTAGTATAGTCTTTAAAAGGAGCATTAAGTGGCTTATTCCTTATACATTTTCTATTTATGATCTTCCTATATATGTTAGCTGCCTTCATTACAGGCTGTGCACCGAAGAGCATACAATCATATCCACAAGAAGCAACACAAATATTGTTCCATAGAGTACCTGTTAATAGTCCCTGTGGTTGTGGTGGTGGAGGGGGGATGAAGCAGGAAATACTAAGATGTTTCAAATGTTTCAGAACCAAAATCTTAACTAGAGATGCTTGCTTTGGGAATCTATGCTCAGCTACTATAACGATTTTGAAAACAGGGAAGTGCAAATGATTGGAAACTGAGTAGGAGTTGGTGGGGAGGAAAGGCACGCTTTTCTTTCCATCCTACCTTGTTTCAAAATGTGTTTAGCAAAGGTCAGTTGTCTAAAATAATTTTAGCTTCACTACAAAAGCACATCTCAATGTTCATCACATTGTTTTCCATTTTCTCAGTTCTTCAGGGTTTTTTCCTTTACCTGTCAACAATGTTAACTGAAAAACCAGACCTGAATAATACTACTATATAATGAACTAAATTGAGTATATGTAGTGAGGCACATACCTGCTTTCTTCCCCAGTGCATCCAAACTACAAGCAGACTGCCATCTCACCAACATCCACATACTGTACATTACCATGAAAAACAAACACCTAAAAATAGACCAAACAAATCAAAACATAAAACAATATAAAGTGGCATTTTACAAATGACGCCCAAGTGCAATTTGGGACGTCCAAGGCAGAACATCAGAAAAAGAGCAGCACCACCAAGTTCAGGCACGATTTCACAAATGTGGACGTGCCCAATACAGATTTATTTATTTATTTATTTATTTATCTATATTTTTCTATACCGCCCCTTCCAGCGATCAAGGGCGGTTTACAAGGAACATTTTAACAATTGTACACAGATGTATACATTTACATTGAACAATCAGATTCAACTATTTACAATGAACGGTTAAGTTTAACTATTTACATTGAACAAAACAAAACAAAACAGATGTCTGCAGGATCTCTACATAGACATCCCAAAATAGTATAGCATACTGAGGACATCTAGAAATAGCTTAATGGCTAACATAGTTGGCTAAGTCTGGGGAAACCAGAGTTCAAATCCCACATGTGCTCTCATTTATATGTCTTATTTAGCTCATGCCTTTTCAGTAGACATTCAAGGCAAGTTACATTCAGGCACAGTAGTGATTTCCCTATCTCCTGGAGGACTTATAATCTAAGTTTGTACCTGAGGCAATGGAAGGTTAAATGACTTGCCCAATGCCACAAGGAGTGTCAGTGGGATTTGAAATCTGATCCTTCTGGTTCCAGGATGTTTCCCTAACCATTATGATTGTGCAGAGTATAGGGAATGGTGGAGAGCCATCTTCTCTACATCCCCTGGATGTTTTACAACCAAAACAAGCATTTTCCCAATGCCTATTCATGCCTGGAGCAAGAATAACCTTAGATTTGACTCTGGACATTTGAGATGAAGTCCTTGGGAATGTCCTAGCAATACCTCCACCATGCTCCCATTCAGACTTGGATGCCTTCACACTCAAGATGTCCACAGACCCAGCTTCTAAAATGCCTCTGCAGATGTCCCCTTGCTTTGGATGTCTCAATGCTGCTTTTGAGACATCCAAAGCACAAATAGGGCTTCTAAAATAACCTCCATATTTTTTAATGCATCTTCTTCACTTTTAGGGTCCCTTTTCTTTTGCTGTTCTTGCCATGATTAATAAGACAATATGGAATATTATATATGAAAAACTACAGCATGGGCTCCATTGAATTACTCTGAGGTCTCACAATTCCTTGATGGATCTTGTTCAGCTAAGCCACTGCTTTACAGATGAGCATGGTGTTGAGGTTATGGAATCTAATAAAGCCCAATAGATAAATGGTACTTGTTCAAACTTTGATTTATTGTTACTTATGTACTGATCCACAGTTATAATATTAACCGTCAACCTGAAAACTAAATGTAGGAGATCCTTAACAAAGAAAAAAAAAGTCTCTAGACCCAATTTGGATGAAATGAAGCTCACTGGGAAAGAGTTCTTGGTTATGGTTTACATAACCTGTATCTCGTGTCTGAGCGGTATGATTTCCTGCTGCCACAGATGCAAGACTTTAGTTAGGCCCCTTATGGTTAGTCTTGGGAAGCATAAACCATGACAGCAGTTTGTTTTGTTGTATCATTTCCTTCTGGAATGGAGTACCATCCCATCTCTACTCACAAGGAGAAAGCTTAAAAACAAGATATACAATTGAAAGATGATATGTCCCATGAACAGATTTCATATCTGAAGATTTTATGTACAGTTGAAGGGAAAAATGTTAGCATGCACATATGATAAACATAATAAAGTCCCATTTTACATCGAGGCTGAATATGGGAAATGGAATGTCCAGGACATTTACATTTCCCCAGTATTTTACATAAGGTTTTGCCATTCATGGAGAATACTACTTTATTTAACAGGCTTTTTATACTGCTTTATCATGTCAGACACATTCCAATGTAGCCATCAAGCCCCCTGTGCGGCTGATCAGGATTGGAATGCCCAGAGGTAGACCCGATTCTGATCCTGCGAGGGCTAGACGTGCCCTGCAGGATCAGAATCGGGTCTAGGGCCTTTACGTGCAGGCCGGGACCTGATTCTGATCCTGCCCGCCTACCTCAGTGAGGCTCCTGAATGGAGCTGCGGTGCCATGGCACCCGGTTAGCACCACAGCTCCATTCAGGACCCACAATCCCTGGTCGCCGACCAAACTCTTTTTTCCCCCTGCAGAACAACCCCCATAGCCAGGGTCGGGCTGCAGGAAACCCCCTGCACCCTTCACTTTCCACTGCTGCCCATGTCTGCCATCCTGAGATGGAATAAGAAGTCCCCTGTCCTGTTTGCTGACCCTGGACATACAGGGCTGACCTCAGAATCGGCTGTACATCTGGGGTTGTGGACCACCCATGCCCCACCCTCGCTATACCTCCAAAATGCCCCTATCTAAGCACATTGTTCATACAGGGAGGCTTTTGATGGGGCTGGGGGGGGGGGAGGGGTGAATAGTGGGGATTTGTGGGACAGAACAGTCCCCATTGTAACTTAAACTTGGTAATGTACCTTAAACAGGGACATTGATAACTTGGATTTTTCTGAGGCAATGGAGGGTTAAGTGGCTTGCCCAAGACCTCAAGGAGTGCTTGTAGGAATCAAACACTGGTCTCTTGGTTCCCAAGCGAGTGCTCTAACCATTAGGCTACTCCTCCACTCCATATACTGTATTAGACTTTATAAAATAGGTGTGAAAACATGTGTTAACGAGGTGTGACTTTATAAAATGACCCTCCATGTGGCCCAGTTTTGTAAAACTACATTTGCAAGTGGTGCCAATTAACAAAGGAAACAGGAATACATGTATACTATTTTAACCAGCCCAAATCTGTCCACAACATTCCCTCTTCGAATCTCAGCAATCTCAGTTGAATCTCAGCTGACTATATAGCTATAATGCATCCTGGTCGACTATTTCAGCTTTCTGAAATAGCTCTTTATACATATAGTGAGTCTAGATGTATAAGAGGCAGGGCCGGCCCAAGGGTTTCTGCAGAAAACCCAGCCTCATTGTCCCCACAGCGGCTACCGTTGCCTCCCATTTGCCACCACCCCCCTCCCCCCAGTTGATGCTGATTCTATTAGGGAGGAGGCGGGCAGCTTTTGGAACTACTGCTGCTACTGCCGCAGCCCAAATCCCCCTTAATGGAATCGGCGACAGCAGTGTGGCTGCCCATGTCTGCAGTGCCCACCAGGGCCAGCAACCCTAGGTGACCGCCTAGTGGATAGGCCCTTACACTAAATCTCGCTAAGGTTTTGCAAGACTTTTTCAAGTACATTTGTAGCAAAAAACCTGTGAATCAGTTGGACCATTAGATGATAGAGGGGTAAAAGGGGCACTAAGAGGTGACAAGGCCATAGCAAAGAGATTGAATGAATTCTTTGCTTCAGTCTTTACTGAGGAAGATGTAGGGATGTTACCCATAACTGAAGTGATATTTAAAGGTGATACCTTGGAAGAATTGAAAGAAATAGCAATACACCGGGAAGATGTATTACAACTATTTGAAAAACTAAAGAGTAGCAAATCACCTGGATCGGATGGTATACATCCAAGGGTGTTGAAAGAACTGAAATATGAGATTGCAGACCTGCTATTAGTAATCTGTGAACTATCATTAAAAACATCTGTAATACCTGAAGACTGGAGGATATCCAATGTAACGGCAATTTTTAAAAATGGTTCCAGGGGTGATCCAGAAAACTACAGACTGGTGAGCCTGACATCAGTACCAGGAAAAATGGTAGAAACCATCATAAAGAACAAAATTACTGAACATGTAGTAAGTCATGGCTTAATGGGAGACAGCCAACATGGCTTTAGACAAGGAAGATCTTGTCTTACTAATCTGTTATGTTCTTTTGAAGGTGTAAATAAACAGGTAGACAAAAGGTGAGTCGGTTGATATAGTGTATCTAGACTTTCAGAAAGCCTTTGACAAGGTCCTTCATCAGAGACTTTTGGCAAAACTAAAAAGTCATGGGATAGGAGGCAGTGAACTATTGTGGATCAGGAACTGGTTAAAAGATAGAAAGCAGAGGGTAGGGCTAAATGGGCAATTTTCCCAATGGAGGAAGTTGAATAGTGGAGTACCCCCGGGATCTGTGCTGGGTTCACTTCTTTGACATATTCATAAATGACCTGGAAAAGGGAATAACGAGTGAGGTTATCAAATTTGCAGATGACACAAAACTATTAAAGTTGTTAAAACTGATGAGGACAGTGGAAAATTGCAAGAGGATCTTGATAAATTAGAAGACTGGGCATGCAAATGACAGATGAAATTTAATGTGGATAACTGCAAAGTTATGCACCTAGGAAAGAAAAACCCAAACTATGGTTACACGATGCAAGGTTCCACATTAGGAAGCACCACCCAGGAAAAGGTTTTAGGTGTCATCGTGGATAACATGTTAAAATCCTCTGCCCAGCAGCAAAGAGAGCAAATAGAATGCTAGGTATCATAAGGAAAGGAATGGAAAATAAAACAAAGGATATTATAATGCCTCTGTATCGTTCCATGGTGCGAAAACATAAATGTTACCTCATTCACTCAATGTATTATTTCAGTCCATTTCTCCCATAAATGTTCAATTAACTTATAAGGTCTCAGACAAACTTTGGCACTAAAATTCTGGGTACTATATTATCCCCAGATATGTGCCTATCAGCATCAATGACCTTACATCAAAAAAGCAGAAAAGATGTAACAGAGTATTTAACTTATTCTGTTTCTTCGATGTTTTCAATACTCTCCATCACACGCGGCGTGTTTGGAAGGTTGAGAGATGAAACATTTGGAAGTTCTTGAATTCAAACACGTGGGCAGCAGGATCTGACCAGATAATCAAACGCAATCCCCTGAGGAACCCGCTAGGAGAAACGCGAGGGCGCCTAATGGTACGGCATTGGGGTGTATAGCAGAATAAAAGATGGAGAGTATTGAAAATACTGAAGAAATAGAATAAGTTAAGTACATCTTTTCTGCTTTTTTGATGTAAGGTCATTGAGGCTGATAGGCACATATCTGGGGATAATATAGTACCCAGAATTTTAGTGCCAAAGTTTGTCTGAGACCTTATAAGTTAATTGAACATTTATGGGAAAATTGGACTGAAATAATACATTGAGTGAATGAGATTACGTTTATGTTTTCATACTATAAAGTACTCACTCAGAGAAGAGACCATTAAGTTTTGTCGTTCCATGGTGCGACCGCACCTTGAATATTGTGTGCAGTTCTGGTCGCTGTATCTTAAAAAGGATATAGCATTATTAGAAAAGGTACAGAGAAGAGCCACCAAAATGGTAAAGGGGATGGAAGGACACCCCTATGAAGAGAGGCTAAAAAGGTTAAGGCTCTTCAACCTGGAAAAGAGACAGCTGAGGGGAGATATGATAGAGGTAAATTAATGAATGGAGTGGAATGGGTAAATGTAGTTCTATTGTTTACGTCAGGGGTCACCAACCTCCAGAGGGCCGCGGGCCGCACAGCCGACTACCGGCAGACTCGCGGGCCGCACCCCCCCCCCGAAAAAAAACCTGCTCATACCTGTAGTTTTATTTTTCCATGTCAGCTCCCTCTCTTCTTCTGCAGCCGCGGCTCCCTGCCTCTTAGGGAACCGCGGCTGTGCTTGTAAAATCATTGCGGAGCCCTTCCTGTCTTGACGGGCTCCGTGCAGCATTGTCCCGCCTCTAAAGGAAGTTGTTTACCACTTCCTTTGGAGGCGGGACAATGCTGCACGGAGCCCGTCAAGACAGGAAGGGCTCCGCGATGATTTTACAAGCACAGCCGCGGTTCCCTAAGAGGCAGGGAGCCGCGGCTGCAGAAGAAGGAGTTGGTGAGTTTGCCTTGGCGGGCCGCACCGGGATAGAGTCTCGCGGGCCGCACGGAGGGACCTCGCGGGCCGCAGGTTGGTGACCCCTGGTTTACGTCATCAGACTATAAAAAGACTAGGGGACATGCAATGAAGCTACAGGGTAACCTATTTAAGACTAACAAGAGAAAATATTTTTTCACTCAACGTGTAATCAAACTCTGGAATTTGTTACCGGAGGATGTAGTAAAAGCTGTTAGTGTAGCTGTGTTTAAAAAAGGTTAGGATAAGTTCCTGGAGGAAAGGTCCATAAACCATTATTAAAAGGGACCAGTATATCATTGCTTGACCCAATACTAGCATTGTGGAACCTGTGTCTTTTGGGGAAACTGCTAGGTACTGTAATGGGGAAGAGACATCCTGTGATATGGAAACAGAGGAACCTGAGTGCAGTAGGGCTGTTTCTGGTAGGAAGGATAAGTTCAGGACACCCAGTTGCCAGGAGCAACACAAACAATCCCAGCCACGAGGGCAGGAACCCCGCCCAGCTAGCAAACAATCCCCATCTCCTGGTCCTGATAGCTTTCACCTGGGAGGGGGAAGGGCTAGATTAGCTCCCAAGCAAACGTATAAAGAACGTTCATTAGAGTTTAGCTACAGAAAGAGGAAGGGCAACAGCAAGAGAGAGAACAGGGAAGACGGAGGAGAACAGAATCAGCTGGAAAGTTTGTGCAAGCTGAGGTCTGGCTCTTGGAAGCAGCGTCTGTCCCAGTGTGAAAGGAAAACGTATGTAAGTGATTCAGTGGATTCTGATTCTGAATGTGAGAGAGAGAGACAGAAAGCAGCTGACAGGAATAACTGGAGGAGCAGGGCACAAAAACCCTTTGACCAAAACTCCAGGTATTTATCCTATGGTGAAGGCACCCAAAGGGAGAAGTTACCAGTGAGGATAGCTGGGAAGCACTTACAAGCTCCAAGGAGTGAAAGATATACAGTGCAAGACATTTGTATGTCAGAAGAAGAGGGTGAGCAGCCAGAATGCAGAGAAAAACTTCTGAGGTTTAAACCCCATTCTGAGAGAGCTGTGCACAGACTTTCTCCTGCCTCAAAGCCAGAAGGTAGGCTGTATAATCATTGCAAAAGTGATTATAAGAATTTCTCTCATAAGAACTATAAAGAATATGACTCTCCTCTAAGCTATGCCAAGAGATATAGTAAAGTTGATCCTTATCTCCTAGAGGAAATAATAGGGAAGCCTCTAGAACAGACAGCAGAGAATAATCTGGAAACGTTGTATACAAGGCAGAAGTTATATTCAGCTGATAGCCAGCCTGAATCAATGCTAATTGATCCTCCAGATGAACAGTTGTCTGATACTCAAATGGATTGTACATTAACAGTTACAAATGATAGGATTTCACTGTGCTGAGCCAGATATCTTGAAGAAGCTGGTCAACTGGCAGTTGAGAAGCACAGGACTTTATTTCCTAATACCAAGGGACTGTATGCAATGAATACCGTACCATTTGTGATTTAAGTTGGAAGCTGTTATAAGTTATTTTTCCTACCTTATGCCAGAGTGTATGGCTTTTTGTTCCTATGTTACTTTGGGTTTGAATCCGCCCCGGGAGGGGAATTAAAAGCCTGTCTTTGCCTGAACCACTCGATTCACGATTACAACTTATTGAAAAGGTCCACAACTACACCCTTAACCTTTCAATAAAAGATCTCCAGGCTACCTAACCCGCATGCTGAAGCTATGGGCGGACTACTGGTGACAGTACTTATGACCTAGATTGGCCACTTTTGGAAACAGGATACTGGGCTTGGTGGACCTTGGTCTGACCCAGTATGGCATATCTTATGTTCTTATTAACCATCATGGGCATGAGCCAGCATGTTCTGGCAGTTAACACTCAATTAATATGGGTGAACCCAAGAATATCCATAGAAGTATCATTAGTGATCATTTGCTAATGTGGTCTCCATGCCCACACTCGGCCCCTAACCCTCCCACTCTCCACATCAGCACATGAGTTCTGGTGACCATTAGCTAGCATACCACTTCATTTTTGTTCACCACTGGCAGTTATCCCATGCTAAGATGTGGGTTAGCCGGTTAGCAGCATTTAGTAAAAGGGCCCCTAAATGTCACTTTTTACATATGTAGATGCTTTTTAAAATGACCTCTTAAAAGGCTTAATAAAAAATGTGTTTTGAATAGTCTGAGTGTCGGGATCAGTGATCTAGGATTCTTACAACTAATTCTGGACCCTATCCTAGCCATTTGCCAGTCACACCCTGGATTTAGTATTCTTCCGTTGGTCATCTTGATTCTTATGGCTTTCTTTAAAACAGAGATGACTCCTGTCCCATAGTCTGACCATTTTTTAGTGGTAACAGTGTTAGAGTTGCATGAATTAGGACAGGAAAACCTAGTTCTAACTCACATAATTAGAGGAGGATAAAAAAACAAAACAGTGGATATGGTGGAAAAGTGCTGCACACCAAAGGAGTGGAGAAGAACCACAGCCACATTAATTGTACCTTCACGGATACAAGACTTTATTCAAAAAAACAACTTGGCCATGTTTTGTCATAAATGCCTGCATCAGGGGTTAGTATGAAACAGAGAAAAAAAGATGGCTGAAAAAGACCACATGACCTATCTAGTCTGCCCTTCTATATCAACTACAATAGTCCCCTTTTCACCTTTAGAGGTCCTCTGTGTTTGTCTCATGCTTTTTGAATTCAGATGCTGTCCTCATAGCCACTACCTCCACTCTATCCCCTTTCACTCTGTGTTTACACAATT
The DNA here is from genome assembly GCA_033557465.1 of Ichthyophis bannanicus. Lineage (NCBI taxonomy): Eukaryota > Metazoa > Chordata > Amphibia > Gymnophiona > Ichthyophiidae > Ichthyophis > Ichthyophis bannanicus. The sequence continues at coordinate 135,549,089 of CM066040.1, forward strand.
TCTTGATATACCACCCAGGCTGAAGGGCATCGGAGCAGTTTACAATCACTATAAACAGGTACTGGATACATTCCCTGAGGCAATGGAGGGTTAAGTAGCTTGCCCAAGGCCACAAGGAGTGCATATAGGACTAGAAACCCCAGTTCCTCTGGCCTGAGATTGCTGTCCCCAGTTGGGAATGGAACTCCCAGCCCTCCAGCCTGAGGTACCTTGTCCTAACCACTAGGCCACTCCTACCTCTTAATCAAATTTAACCTGTCAAAAATACAAACAAACAATGTCAGTAATCAAACAAACACCAGGCTACAGCTGGTCAAAATTGCTGAAATGCCTATAAATAAGACAAACAGTGGGTATTTGTGACCCCTGACGCAGGCGTTTATGCTGAAACTTGGCCTAGTCGGGTTTCTGAATAAAGTCTTATATCTGTGAAGGTACAGTTGGTGTGGCCGTGGTTCTTCTCCACACCTTTGTCTTGCTGTTTACTGTTTGCGGAGGACTTCCTCTTTCTTACAAACGTTCTGCTGCAAGATCCTGTATTAGAAAAAGGATTCAGAAACAGATGTAAACTTGGAATTCAGATAGATTTTTTATAAACTTGTCCCGTCATGAGCATTTATAAAGGCTGGGAAGCATCATGTTTCCCCCTGGTATTCAGATGACCTGAGCAGTTGGTTTGGAATGGTTATAGCAGAAGGGGATGTTGCTGGAACTGCTAGTACCTCAGAAACATAAGTGCATGAGATACTGCCAAAATCTGTGAAAAGCGAAGAGGATTATTTGATATGTAGGAATAGAGGGTTAGGGAATAAATTCCCACGAATTATTCACAATTATTCAACAACTTAAATCTACTTTACAGGTACCAGTTTAGAAGATAAATTGAGAAGTTTTTACAGATTTTCTTTTGAGGCAAAAGTGAGTAAGTTGGTACAGGTGCTAGAGGTAGACATAAGTAATTCCAAACTGGGGGTTGTATTACATGAGTGTGTGGGGAAGGATCAGGAGGATAGCCAGTTATGTGATTGCCACTTCAAGTTCTGCATGCTTAATTTTAGTCCAGCTTCTTTGCTTGGTATGGCAAACACTCATCTGAAGGATATACAGTGCAGTGGTGAATGCTTTTTTGAAGGGGGATCTTTTTCCTTCTGTTCTGAAATACTTGGCAATTCACCTACTAACCTTTAAAAGCCTATATTAGCCCTAAATCTCTCTATCTTTTCCAGGTCTATCTTAACCTTACCCTTTTTTGGGCAAGATCCTAGAAAAAAGTTGTTAACCCAATGGGGTTGGTTTTCTTTTTGGAATCGGCAGATGTCTTAGATGCTATCAATCCTCTTTTCATCACTTAAATAGCACAGAAAAAAGTCCTCACTGCAGTTTGATAATATTCATTGTTGGTTGGATAATGAGCATTGTGTAGGGGCTATGATGCTTGATATGAGTGCAGCATTTGATATGGTTAACCTTGCTTTTTTGTTGCAGTGGTTGGCTCAGTTGACAATGGTTCAAATCCTTTTTGGAGGACAGGATGCAATGAGTTTTAATTAATGATTGCTCTAGGGCATGGGTCTCCAAACCTGTCCTGGAGGGTCGCAATCCTGCCAGGTTTTTTGGATATCCCCAATGAATATGCATGAGACATATTTGCATGCACTGCCCCCATTGTATTTGAATTGATCTCATGCAGTTCATTAAGGATATCCTGAAATTCCCAACTGGTTTGTGGCCCTCCAGGACTGGATTTGGAGACCCCCTGCTCTAGGGCTTGTCACTATTCATGGGGTCCCCCAAGGTTCACTATTATTGCTATATATTTTTAATTTATACTTGGTGCCTTTATGCCAGCTATTGTGTGCTACTGGACTTCAATTCTATGCATAAGCAGACAATGCTCACATACTGGTGCCACTCTTTCAGGGAGGGAGATTGTAGGGGAAAAGCTGAGGTTGAGAGTATAGACTGAATTTTTGTGATTCAGTTAATCAGTACCAGTCCCCTGTTCCTTTTATATGAGATGTTGACTTGGGGGGAGGGGGAGTAGAATTTAAAGAGTGTGGCCACGGAGTTGCTGTTGCAATTGAAGAACCATATTCCTACGTTGGTTCAGGGTTCATTTCTCATTTTCAGGATGATACTTTGACAGTTGTGTCCTTTTTTAGCCCAGATAGATCTGGTGACGGTCACATGTGCTCTGGTGTTGCCACAATCGGACTACTGCAATGCAGCACTGCTAGAGTTACCACAGAGGCGTGTCCAGTGGCAGCAATTAGTTCAAAATACTGTGGCGCATTTGGTGGAAGGTTAACAAGATTCAGTCATTTCTCCCTGATGCTGCTACAGCTGCGGTGGTTACCTGCACAGCACTGTATCCAATGTAAGGTTTGGATGCTGACCTTTAAAGCCATAATTCAGTGTCAGAGTTTGGGATTACGTCCCAGGACATAGTTTATGTTTTTGAAGTGGGGGGAGGCATCATCTGTTGCACCCTCCTCCTTGCATTGAGGTTGCATTATGGATGACTGAGGGGCTTCTCTTGAGGGACACTACAATCATGAAGTGCCTTTTTTGAAGAATTCCATATGGAAGTAGATTAAGCAAGATTTAAAGAGGTGATTGAAATTGTACCCGTTTCACTATGTTTATGGTTAGGAGAAAGTAAGTGGGTTAGGAGTGGTGGCTTCTGGGCTTACTGTAAATGATATTGTTATGTTTAAAATGAATTTGTCTTTACATCCAAGAGAACAGGCTTGCAACTGCTGTAAATAAAACATTTTTAAACCATGGTGAAGAGATTTCCAATCAGCTTCTAATCTTAACTTTCTCTGCAGGGACCTCAATAGCTGTATCAACCAATATGAATGCTCAACCACATGTAGATGTAAGACAGGCCTGCAAAATCAGAGGGACCATCAATAGTCTCTCCTGCTGTTTCTGGTGCTCACAGTGCAGATGTGATATTATTTATTTATTTATTATTACAATTTTTTACAATTTATTACAATTTTTTATATACCGCACTATTCGGCATCAGCGCGGTTTACATTATAACACAACGACCATAACAACAAGCTGTTAGGTTTTACATCGAACAGGGGTACAAACATGGATAACAGGGGTCAACTATATACATACATGAAATAATTATATGGCAATAAGTAACGATGAATAAGTGATGAACAGAAGATGAGGGGTTGAAAGAACTGTTCACATCAGTGGATTCAAAGCATCTGAAGATAGTTTTCAAAAAGATACTTTTGAATATACTGTATATAAATCTGAAAATACATGAAGAATAGGTAAAAAAAAGATCTGACCTGCGTGAATAAGGGTATCGATGAGAATCATCAAGGTTTTATCATCTGACTCTTCCATTAACCTGAACCTCTCTCAAACTGGCTATAGCTTGATTCTAAACCTGTAGGCCTATCCCTACTTTTCATTTTATTTGTTTTAAAAATGAACTCTACTGTATGTATGTGAAGAGCTCATCAGCTGTAAATTCATTTAAAGTATGGCGATACGATACTTTCTATTCTCTGAATAAAGCTCATAATTTCACTTGCCTTACCTTAACCCACTTCCCCTGGTTAGTCAATACTGGGCTTAAAGCAACAGTATAATATGTGGCTTACCCCCAGACCTCTTAATCTTCTTGATTTATTGTATTAGCTAATGGTGCCAACATCATAGCTGCAAATGTTGGTAGTCTAAACCACCAAACCATGTTTTGCATACTGGATACACTTGACTATCACTGACTTCCTGCACATAGCCTATTAAATATACTACATGGTAAAGACCACAAAATGTGGGTAAATGTGTAAACTACTCACAGGTTACTGCCATTGACTAGGCTTAGTGGGCGTCGCACTTTGACCTATCCTTCTTACCATGACAATACAAATATGCAGAGTACAAATAAAGTAAGCTCCAGCTAGCTGAGCTTTATCTTGAACACTGATCCCAAATCATTCTGAGTTTCATATTATTCTGCTGATGTGTCTGTATCTCTATCCATATCTGCCATATCTAAAGTAATTTCTTTCCTTCAGCGCCACAGCAAAAATTTGCGACATTTGATAACTGGACACCTATGAAAGCCTTGCTAGAATGACTCATCTCTATCGACTTTTCTACCCAAACACAAATTTGCAATATATGGTGTTGAATTTGGGATTACAGAGCCTAGTGATTCAGGATTTAGTTCAATTTACCTTTTGTGATTGCAGTTTAGACTGAAAATGAATGACAATAGCCTATTTTAGTCAGATGTATTAGCATGCGAAAAGATTTCATTTTGTTTTTCATTTCATTTCTTTTTTATTTAGGGTGAGATTTACTAAAGTGCATGATGGCATTAGTGTTCGCTAACACAATTAACATATACTATAAGTAAATGAGTCTCATCTATAAAATGAGACTGGCAATAAATAGCACACATTAATGCATAATAACACATGGTAATGAAGTAGCTTCATTTAGTAAGCTTAAAGGCACATTTTACAAAGGACATCCAAGTTAAATCTAGGACATCCAAGCCAGAACTTCTGAAAAAGAAGCATGCATATCCTAGTTCAGGCACAATTTCACAAACATGGACATGCTCGAGATGGACGTCTATGGGAACGTCTACATAGACACCCCCAGAATAACAGCTCATAATGAGGATGTCTAATAGCCTAATGGGTAGCGTAGTGGGTTTGGACCACGCTGGCCAAGATCAAATCCCAGGGCTGCTCCTTGTGATTTTAGGCTATTCACGTAACTCTCCATCTTCTCTACTGGGTACTTTATGACTAAAACAAGCACTTTCCTGATCCCTAGTCATCTCTGGAACAAGTCTAAATGTGGACGGGGTTGCAGACATCCCCGATGCTTCCGAAATTGAGTGGGGACATCCATTGCTCCTCCCTAGACATACATCTGCCATGCCCCCTGCCTACTTGGATGCCCCTATATTGGAGACATTTTTAAAAGCCATTTGTGAAATGCTCTAGGGATGTCTCCATGATTTGGATGTCCATGTGCACGTCCAAAGACTTTTCAAATGACCCTCATAGCTCTTGGTGGATATGGTGACTCTCTTTGCTTCATTTTTATTTCATTTTTTATTTTTAGTGAATACCTTTTGCAAATAGCAAGCACTAAAACATTTTAAATATGCACTATTTCTATTTAGCATGCATAAAAGAAATACAATTTCATTTATATTTTCTGTTATTTCATGTCTAAAATGACACAAAAGCATATTTTAGTTAGTATGTGGTGACTGGAATTGAGATGTTGAGGTTGAGACATCCACAGTTCAGGCAATACTTTATTTTATAAAAGATCCTGCTAAACATGGAGCCTGTTCTAAAATAGTGCAGGAGTTGAAGTATATTTGACAAAATGTGGAGCTGGAAGAATAATTTTTCCCATGTGTAGATTTACAAAATAAAACATGTAAACTCAGAACCTTCCAAGTGTAGTAGTACTTGCACTTGCTAGTGTATGTTGACAGATTTGCTAAACCTACATATATAAATGCCGCCAATCAACTACAGAGGTCTCTATCTTTATCTAATTTCAACTTGAAGGATGAGCATTTTTTGAAAATGCATACGTTCCAGAGAGCAGCTGTACGTCCCAAGGTGGACAATTGTAGTCATATACATGAATTCCCTATATTTTTACCCGTCCAGGCCATTCCCTAACTATGCCCCTTGTAACTTCTATTTAGTAAGGATATCCATGTGTAAACTGAGCCTTTTCTAAAATCACCATTTATACGTGGATGTCATTTCTGGTTATACATGAATGTTTTACATATGGAAATTGTAAATCAGGCCTTTAAAATAAACCTCAGAATGACGTGGGAAATATCATTGAAATGCCATAGTAAATGCCAAATGGCTAAAACATTCCTAAAGTTACTCTTTTTTAAACATTTTTATTTCTAAATTTCAAACAAAATACAAGCAATACCACTTGCAACAGAAATGTGGGTAACCACTACCATATCACAAAAAAAAAAAAAAGAGAGCAACATGTCATAAATCAAACAGCATACCCACCTCCAGCCCACAAAATGAGGACCCAAAGCCTAAAGAAATATAATTTAATCCATTATACGCTATGGGAAAATACCATGGCTTGAACAAGTCGAATCTTTGTATGGAGAGAGACATCTCTGCTCTTGAGAATCTTATCTAGGTCTTTCATAGCCATTCTGCCAAGAGCAATGCGTCGTCTGATTTCTTGACTGCTTGTTGCTTCTTTATTGATAGTTGATCCAAGTAGGTTAAAGTTCTTCACAATTTCAATTTCTTCTCCTTCAACGATGAACCTGTTGATTATGCCAGTTGTCATGATCTTTGTCTTCTTTACATTAAGGTGCAGGCCCATTTTGAGACTATGTTCTTTGATTGTGAGAAGCAAATGTTTCAGATCATCTTCACTTTCAGCCAGTAATGTGGTATCATCAGCATAGCGAAGGCTGTTGATGAGTCTTCCACCAATCTTCACACCTCTGTTGTCTTCATACAATCCTGCTTCTCTGATGATTTGTTCTGCATATAAATTAAACAGGTAGGGGGAAAGTATGCAGCCTTGTCTTACACCTTTGCTTATTTTAAACCATTCTGTTTCTCCTTGTTCCGTTCGAACTGTTGCTTCTTGATCAATGTACAGATTGCGCAAGAGAACGATCAGGTGTTCTGGTATACCCATGCTTCTTAATGTGGCCCAGAGTTTCTCATGGTTTACACAGTCAAAAGCCTTGCTATAGTCGATAAAGCACAAATAGATATCCTTTTGGTATTCTTTAGTCTTTTCAAGGATCCATCTCGCATCCACAATGATGTCTCTCGTTCCTCGCCCTTTCCTGAACTCTGCTTGCACTTCAGGTAATTCTTGTTCCAGGTATAGTTGTAGTCTCTTTTGAATAATCTTCAGTAGAATCTTGCTGGCATGTGGGATCAGAGCGATTGTGCGATAATTTCCACAGTCAGTTGGATCACCTTTCTTTAGTATTGGTATAAACACAGATCTTTTCCAGTCAGTTGGCCATGATGTTGTCTTCCATATTTCTTGGCAGAGCCTTGTGAGTACGGTAACAGCTGCATCAGATTGCTGCAATACTTCTATGGGAATGCTATCAATGCCTGGTGCTTTGTTCTTTGATAAGGCTTTCAATGCTGCTTCAACTTCTTCTTTCATCACCAATGGTTCCCGATCATAAGGTACAGGTTGAAATGGCTGTTGGTCCACTTGATCTTTATCATATAAAAACTCTGTATATTCCTTCCACCTTTTCTTGATCTTCTCAGCATCATTCAACATAGAACCTTGAGCATCTTGTAACATTCCAATTTGAGGCTGGAACTTTTTCTTTAACTCTTGTAGCTTTAGGAAAGCCGATCTTGTTCTTCCTCTAATAGTTTCTGCTTCTATTTCCTTGCAAGTGCCATTGTAGTACTTTTCCTTGTCCTGTCTTGCTGCACGTTGGAAATCTCTGTTGAGTTCTGCGATTGTCTTTCTTTCTCCTTTGGCTTTAGCTTCTCTGCATTTCTGGGCAATTTTCAGAGTTTCTTCCGTCATCCATTTTGGCCGTTTTTGCTTTTTCACCTTTTGTAGAGACTTCTCGCTTTCTTCCAACACAACCTTCTTGATGTCATTCCATAACTCTTCCGGAGCTCTGTCATTTGTATCTAAAGCAGCAAATCGATTTTGCAGGCAGTCTTTAAATTCCAGTGGTATATTCTCAAGGTCATATTTTGCTGCATTCATGAGTGGTTTGCTCTTTTTCAACTTTAGCTTGAGTTTGCATACTAGTAGTTGATGATCTGTACCACAGTCAGCTCCAGGTTTTGTCTTTGTTGATGTTACAGAGCTGGCAGCAAATACTGTGTATACCATGGACTGCCCGAAGAACAAACCAGTCGGTACTAGAGGAGATCAAACATAAGCTTTCTTTAGAAGCTCAGATGACTTTCATACTTTGGACACATCATGCGAAGAGAGAGATCATTAGAGAAAGACATTATGCTTGACAAGATAGAAGGTCAACGCAAAAGAGGAAGGCCAGCAATGAGATGGATCGATACAATAACAGCAGCTACGGGTACCAGTCTGTCAACAATGAGCCGCCTGACTGAAGACCGAACACAGTTTAGGATAGCTATCCAGAGGGTCGCCATGAGTCGACTCCGACTCGACGGCACTTAACAACAACAACGCTATGGGAAAAAATAGCTTCTCTCTACAGCCAATATTCCAATTTACATACCCAAAGAAACCCCCAAATTCCCTCTAGAGAGTCACGGGCATTTAACAAGGTAACTGTGTAAGATAATAGAAAATATATGAATTGCCATGCAATTTGACCAAGCATTTGCAGGAGTACTTCAGGAAAAACTGACCACTGAGCTGGAGAACCCTAGGATGTAGAATCAAAAATGCTCTCGTATGGCTTTGAGTTTTTCTAGCCAGGTCCAGAAAAATTTGAACCAGAAAGCCCTTGAAATAAGATGTCTTTTAGGAAGCGTAGTGTTTGAGAAGCCACTCTCTAATCAGATACCAATGCAAGAGTTAACATACACGTTGCTGGAGATGCCACCTCAGACTCAGAAGCTTCCAACATAACAGTCAAAATCAAAGTTCACTGCAAAATACCCTCACTTTCGTTGTTGAATCTCTACCAAAAACACATATGTTGCTCCCAAAATATCCTATTTTCACGACGTGCACGTTTCGGGTATCAAACCCTGTATCAAGTGCTCCCCGGTTTGTAGAGTCAGGCAACAATGTAGAAAAACGCCGTCATCTGGGATATTTTGGGAGCAACATATGTGGTTTTGGTAGAGAATCAACAACGAAAGTTAATGAAACAGATAAATGCCAGTAACTTAATTATTTTATAAGGTGATGAACCTCTTTTGAATAAAATGTAGCTAGCTGTCTGGTGTGGGTTGTGTCACAATATCAACTCTCCTACAGCTGGCTTCGACAAAAAAATTAGCTTTTTGATGAGGGTATTTTGCAGTGAACTTTGATTTTGGGTGTTATATTTAGTTCACAGAGTGAGGTTTATTATTCCATCCAACATAACAGTAACATTTATTTCATCAGCTACCTGTGGCCTAAGGATTTCTGCCGCTCCACCACCTTATGCCCCACAGGAAGGTGATAGATTTTTACAATAGGAGGGTAAGCTTCAGCAGATATACCCAATACATCTACCAGGTAAGCTTTAAACATCTCTTTATCAGAAACATTATGTACACGGGTGTGGTGAAAGTGAGTTAAAGTTGACTGATTATGCATCAGCACTAAGTCAGGGGTTAATTAAACCTCAGTTTTCTAGGGAAAACTCCTGCCTGTACAATTTTGTGAGAAACAGCTTAACTACTGGTATATGAGATAAGGATGAAGCTTTTTGACATAGCAATTGTAATTTTTCTCATAAAGTGAAGGTCATCTAATAAAATGTTGAGCTTCTGAACCATGGAGTAGGGAATGCCCCTCCCTTGAGAATTCTTGGGCATCTGGCCAGCGTCTTGATTAGGTTTAATGGATAGCTGATTCTATTCTGTGTGTATGTCAACTGATGGAAAATTACTGGTTGCTCTTGCAATAAGATACAAAAAACAGGGCCTCCTAGCAGTCAGACAGAAAAGAAGGCCTCACCTACGGAGTGGACGCGTACACTGCTTAGGATTTTTCCGACTGGGGACCTCTCTCTCCTGCCTGGTTGAATACAGGGCCTTTTCAGTTGAAGTGTTGGCATGAGATGAAGCTCATAATCCTGTGGGTGATGTATCGTCTTCCTATGTCTTAAGTTTTATGTATAGCTTAACTAATCATATGTGGATAAGTGAGTTACTTGCTTTCATGTTACCTTTTTTTATGTTTTATAAATAAACTAATTATTTCTCTTCTACAGTGTGTTAGTTTTTGTTTTTCACCCTGATCCAGCAGGACAATGGCAAAAATTTACTAAACGAAGATTAGCCATAGTCGCAACCTCAACGCTTCTGAAGTTAGAAATGCCACCAGCAGGGAACAACTTCCTCTCGCTTCAAGAGTCAGCAATGCCCCCAGCTCACCAGCCCTTGGACCCACCAACTGCTGCTTCAGAGGAGACTGTACGTTGGGCGGCATCAGATCAGTGCTTGGAGACCCTGAACCCTCTGGTTCCAGGTGTCACAGCCGAGCAAGATGCTCCTGCTTCAACTAGCCATTGCTCCTGCCAACATAGAAAAGCCTCATCAGGACCTGCAAGAACTGGGGTCGAGGTAAGCTGAGGCATCTGGGGCAAGCTCCCTTGCTTCCCCTTCTTTTTCGTCCCCATTCAAAAAAGACTGCAGAAGCAGTGAGAAGTCATCAGCCATCTTGAAGTTGGGTCCCCAACTCCCCAAGTTAATCTCTTTTTAAAAGACACAAAAAACAAAAACACAATCAAAGCACGACTGTTCAATTAAAGGATATATATTGAAAAAAAATGCATTCTCCCACATTCACAAGCATCCCTTTCAAAGGAAGCACCCAAAAGTGAAGGGAAACAATGGTAAGATGTTTAAAATTTCCTGTAAAATTAGCTTCTTCCAGAAAATAGATTGGATCTTATATTAGCAAAATTGTTCCTATCTCTGTGCTGTACCAACATCTATGGTAAAGGCTTTGATAAACTGCTTTCACTCTACACCAAGAAATATAAAAATAGGTGGTCAAGAGTAACTTAACCAACTTAATTTTCTTTTGCATTGAAAAAAAAATCAATACACAGGACAAACTCCCCAACAATAAAGAAACATAAATGATAACAATCACAAGCTTCAACAATTTCCCATTTAACATAAATTCTTCATAGCCCTCCATGTCATCCAAACCCATTTAATGGGCAAGAATAATTTAGGATGAAGAGGTGATGGTAGTTATAACTGCCAGCTAGAGATGCACACTGGCAACACATTTTTGGTTCGTTTTTGGATTTTTCAAACTCTGATATTCAAAATTTTTGATTCATTCTAAATAATCATACTAATAAATTTATTTAGGGGCTTGTTTACAAAAGTACTCTAAGCAGTAAGGGGATAATTTCATAAAGGATCCACATAAAATTATGCTCCATCTATGCGCATAAACCATGGTAAGTTAGGGCCCATTTTTCGAAGGCATTTACATGGGTAACTGCCCCAGTTATCCATGTAAATGCCTTATCCAGGATTTTCGAAGGGCACCTACATGGGTAGTGTCCTTTGAAAATCCCAGATATGTCCCAAAGCACTCAGATGCTATGTGGTTAGCATCGGGACATGATAGGGATGTTATGGGGTGGAGGAAAGGGCTAACTGGATAGCACCAGTGCGGCACATAGCACCACCGAGTTTAAAATTGGGCCCTTTGGATTTTGCATGTGTTAATGAGCTTTCACACGCACACTCGACGGTCTATGTTTTATAAGTATTACATTAGCCTGATGGAATGTATTTTCACTGTGGGCAAGTGCCTGGGTGGGGTTTGGGCTAAGCACGGAAACAGGGGCGGCCCAAGGGGGGTGCGGGGCCATGTGCGGAGACTCGGTGCGGGGCCTCTTTTGCATAAGGGGCCTATTTGCATAAATATTTGCATAATGTTACCATACACTAACTTTTAGTAAACATGCCTCTTAATGAGTGTATGGATAAAGAAAGACTAAAAGATTTCTACATTACTATAATCCAGTGCCAACCGCCAGGCACATTAGAAACTACTACAAACACTGCCCATTTAAACCCATAGCAAACCCGCCGTATCGTAATAGCACTACCAGGACTCACAAAGCACCATACTCTACCTATCAAAAGGCAACACTGCAAAAATTAAACCAATACATTTCAGAGAACAACAATACATGACCTACTGGGGAAACAGAACAAGTGGCAATGTCAAATAGGAACTACATAAACAGAATACCTCAACTCAGTTACACATGCAGAACATAGACCATCACCAAACAAGGAATCACAATTTAGAAACAGGAAGACAATAATTAAACTGGGAACCCCAAAAGCCAAACTTGGAATGTACAACAACATTGTAGAAATAAAACTATAAATTAATTTCCTCTTGTACTAAACAAAGCGCAGATGTTAATAATGCACATTTCCCAGAGCTGACATATTCCAGTTAAATTCAAAATAAAGAGATATTTTTCTACCTTTTGTGCATTTCTTTTTCAGTTGCAATTGCTCCAGCCACTTTCTTCTGGTTTCTTCATGTTTTTTGCTAACTCTCCATCGTCTGCTGTCCATTTGTCCTTTCTTCTAGGTTTTTTTTCCATTCTCTCTCTACATCTGCTTTAACGTACTAATCTTTCTCCTTTTGCTCTTTCCTCATTCCTATTTCATCCACTCAAATGTTACCCCTCCATCCTCAATCCCCAGTTACTCTCCCAATACCAGGCCAATTGTAGATTTTTCTTCCCTCCCACACAAACTATTTTTCCCCTCCCCATTTCACTCTCCCAGCTCCATCCCATTCTAATCCTCCCCCAACATCAGCTCCCTTCTAGTTCAAGCCCCACCCAGCATCCACTCCCTTCTAGTCCCCGCATCAGCCCATTTTCAGTCCTAGCCCCCCAACAGCCCATTTCCAATACTATCCTAGCCCCACCATCAGCCCATTTCCAGTCCTAGCTCCCCCATCCATTTCCAGTCCTATCCGAGTCCCTCCATCAGCTCATTTCCAATCCCAGCCCCCAATCAGCCCATTTCTAGTCCTTTCCTAGCCCCACCATCAGCCCATGTCAAATCCTAGCTCCCCTCCACTCAGCCCATTTCCAATCCAAGCCCGCCATGAGCCTACTTCCAGTTCTAGCCCCTCCATGAGTCCATTTCAATCCAAGCCCCCACCACAGCCCATTTCCAATCTTAGCACCCCCCAACAGCCCATTTCCAGTCCTATTCTAGCCCCTCCATCAGCCCATTTCCTGTCCTAGCTCTCCCCCACCACTCAGCCCATTTCCAGCCCTAGCTCCCTCCCCTCACAGCCCATTTCCATTTGAAGCCCCCCTCCCCATCAGCTATTTGCAGTTCAAGTCTCCCCTCCCACTCAGCCCATTTCCAGTACTAGCAACCCCCCAGCCCATTACCATTCCTAGCCCCCATAGCCCATTACCAGTCCTAAGCCCCCATCACCCCATTTTCAGTCTTAGCCCCCCATAGCCCATTACCAGTCCTAACCCCCTCATCAGCCCACCTCCAGTCCTAACCCCCCATCAGCCCATTACCAGTCCTAGCCCCCCATAGCCCATTACCAGTCCTAACCCCCCATCACCCTATTTCCAATCCTAGCCCCCCCCTAGCCCATTACCAGTCCTAACCCCCCATCACCCTATTTCCAATCTTAGCACCTCCATAGCCCATTTCCATTCCAAGCCCCCATCCCCATCAGCTATTTGCAGTTCAAGTCCCACCTTCCACTCAGCCCATTTCCAGTACTAGCAACACCCCAGCACATTACCAGTCCGAAGCCCCCCATCACCCCATTTTCAGTCTTAGCCCTCCCCATAGCCCATTACCAGTCCTAACCCCCCCATCAGCCCACCTCCAGTCCTAACCCCCCCATCAGCCCATTACCAGTCTTAGCCCCCCCATAGCCCATTACCAGTCCTAACCCCCATCAGCCCATTACCAGTCTTAGCCCCCCATAGCCCATTACCAGTCCTAACCCCCCATCAGCCCATTACCAGTCCTAACCCCCCTTTCCCCCCATCAGCCCAGGGAAACTGTAAAAGAAAAAAGAAACTTGCTGCTGTTGCTGCCGCTGTGAAATTTCCCATCAGCCCCGGTAGGCTTAAGAGAGCTGCGAGAGGGACACTTTCCCTTCGTGGCTCTGAAAGCCGCACCGAGGAGAGTGATTGAGGCGAGCTCTGCCAGGCAGCCGGGGGGCCCCGCGGGAGACACGACTGCAGGAGACACTTCATTCTGCCGCTGCCACGGCGGCAGCGGCAGCAAGTTTCTTTTTTCTTTTAAAGTGGCTGATGGGAAGAATGTTGTTTGTGCGGGGCCCCCTGAAACGCGGGGCCCTGTGCAAACAGCATTCTTGCTCAATAGACGGGACGGCACTGCATGGACAGAGAGCATAAGTTGTCATTGTTAAGTGCTGTCATGATGATGTCAACTCATGGTGACCCTCTGAATAGTTCTTCTATACAGTGTTTGGTCTTCAGTAAGGCTGCTAATTATTGATGGATCGATTCAATAACAGCAGCTATGGATGCCATCCTATCGCATTACTGGCCTTCCTCTTTTGCACTGACCTTCAGCCTTGCCAAACATGATGTCTTTCTCTAATGATCTTTCTCTTCACATAATGTGTCCAAAGTATGAAAGTCAAAGTCTTGTCATTTGAATTTCTAAAGTAAGCTAAGGTTTGATCCCCTCTAGTACCTACTGATTTGTTTTTCAGGTAGTCCATGGTATACATTGCATTCTTCACCAGCACCTTAATTCAAAAAGGCATCAGTTTTTTTTCCTGTCTTTCTTCTTCATTGTCCAACTTTCGCATCCAGATGACATTATTGAAAATACCATGGCTTGGACACGTTGAATCTTTGTATGCCAAGATACGTCTCTGCACTTGAGAAGCTTGTCTAGGTCTTTCATAGCCATCTTGCCAAGAGCAATGCATCATCGGATTTTTTGATTGTTTGTCTTTTCTTTGTTGATTATTGATCCAAGCAGGTTAAAGATGTCTACGATTACTATTTCTTCTCAAAGATGAAGTGATTGATTTTCCACTGGTCAGGATCTATGTTTTCTTCATGTTAATGTGCAAGTCTGTGTTCCTTGATTGTGATAAGCAAATGTTTCAGATCTTCTTCACTTTCAGCCAGTAACATGATATTAGCAGTATATCGCAGGTTGCTTGTTTACGAGTCTTCCATCAATCTTCACACTTAGGTTGTCTTCATGTAGTCCTGCTTCTCTGAGTATTTCTTCTGCATAAAAATTAAACAGGTATGGGAAATTGTATGGAGCATGTCATACACCTTTGTTGATTTTAAACCATTTTGTTTCTCCTTGTTCTATGAGGACTGCTATTTCTTGATCAATGCAAAGGTTGTACAGGGTGGGTGCTAAGGTTTCTGGCCCCAGCAACCTATAGATCAGTGCCACAATCCTTCATTATTTTTAATCCTGGGTACACCACGCCCCTTTTTTCTTGAGTTCCTTTCTAAACTTTTTTCATGATGCCAAACAGGGGCTTTGCAACCCCAACATAACTCCTCTGAAACTGCACACTGGACCAGCATGGTATTAATGTAAATATGTATTCTGCAAAACACAGAGGAAATGCAAGATGCTCACACTCCAAGGAACTAAAAGAAAAAGTGATAACCAGAGTGCAGTTTATCATATCAAATTATAAAATTATGACTCATTTTATTTTGTTGTTATAAATAAATAGTGTTATGGTTCTTGCTTTTTCTTTTTGAACATATATTCCGCATCCATAGAAACCCCTCCTTCGACAAGGGTAGTCTCTCCTGAATGATCTCGAGTAGAATCTTGCTGGTGTGTGGGATCATAGTGATTATGCGATAATTTCCACACAGTCAGATCATCTTTCTTAAGTATTGCCATGAACACAGATCTTTTCCAGTCAGTTCGCCATGATTTTGTCTTCCAAATTTCCTGGCAGAGCCTTGTACTGTATGTATTGTAACAACTGCATCGGATTGCTGTATTATTTCAATAGGAATGCCATCAATGCCCAGTGCTTTCTTCTTTGATAAAGTTTTCAATACTGCTTCAACTTCTTTCATCACCAACAGTTCCTGAACATAAGATACAAGTTGAAATGGCTGTTGATCTTTCTGGTATAATGACTCTATGGGGTATGTTTACTAAACATCGCAGCGGCGGTATTATCGCGCGATAAGTGACGTTATCGCATGATAATGTTACATTATCACATGATAACGTCACATTATCGCGTGATAATGTCACATTATCGCACGATAACGCGGCTGCGGCGTTAAGGTACCCTAACGCTGTGAAATCCGGCTCTGAAGGGTGGAGTAAGGGTTCCCAGAGGGCGGAGAGAAGGGTCAATGGGCGGAGAGTGGGCGGTGAGTGGCTCCTTGCACACTAACGCCGTGAAATTAAGGGCAGAAAATTAGCACGAGTGAAACCCTCGCGCTAGGCACATTTGCAGGAAAGAGAAACTATTTCAGTCAGCAATGTACAGCAAAGCCAGGGAAATCCAAAATTGTGATGGTAGTGATACATGTGCACGGAACAAAAAGGCAAACAAACATAGAAAATGACCTGAACCACATTTAAAATCCCAATAACCAAGATGGCCAATAGTGATATTAATGAGAAACATAAAGAAACACTACTGATAAAGCATAAAAAAGAAGATATCATGTTTGGAAGAGTCTATGGTCTGTCCCCCTACAAGGTGAAATAGCGGTGATCAGGGTTTTCCCTTTATATTGGGCAGGTTTGTTATGGCATGCACATGTGCCGCAACAGCAGGGTGGGCATGTGGGAAAGGGCAACTGTACAGATGCTGGGAATGGGATACAGAGGGCTGCAGGTGGCACATGCTGTGGTGCAGCTGGGGCACAGTGCGGACTAGGCAGATGCCTAGGTGGCACATAGGATAGACACACACTCCCACACCTATGCCAGCATTGTACAAATGCAGAAGCTTTTGGCAGCCCTGGCCACCACACCAGTCCTGGGCCCAGTGCAGGCATGGCTATGGTACGCAATACTGTTGGGGTCACTCCCCGGGGTGGTAAACACTGTCAGAAACCAAAACTGAAACACACTCCACAGATATCAGAAAGGTTGCTATACTGCAGCTCTATCAGCAAATTGTGCTTAACTTAGGAATTGCTATCTGCCATTAAGCATAGCAACCTTTTGATATATGTGCACGTATTCCCAGGTTTAGGGCGGCATTGCTAAGGTATGCAAGTGCTAGTATTGGGAGATGCTGCTGCGCGCAGGGCCCAACAGCCTGACTCTCCATGAGGTTTTGGATAGTGGAGCCTGTGGGTGTGGGTATTTGTGCCCCTGTTGGCTGCTGCTCTAGGGCAGAGGTTCCCAACTCTGGTCCTGGTGGGCCAAACACTGTTCGGGTTTTCATGCTGTCCCTAATGAATATGCATGAGATACATTTGCATACCATGGGGGCGGCGCATACTAATGCAGCACAGGCATATTTATTAGAGACAGCATGAAACCTGAATGGTGTTTGGCCCTCCAGGACTGCAGTTGTGAAACTCTGCTCTAGGGATTGCACATGTTTATGGTGTCTGTGCTCTGTAGGGTAAAATATAGGCGTTTTAGGCATGTTTATTTTATCTGCAATAAAGGTTCCGTCTTTATTACCACGGTTTAGTACTGGGTAAAATACAGGGAAAGGGTGGGCAGTAGCCACAGCTGGGATTTGAATTTGTGACCTTCTGTTTCTGAACACACTGGCTGTGTGTACTGCACCACACTGTTGCCACAGGGACAGTTCATTCCCTGGGGATACCATGACTGTTCATCAGACAGACCCTGTCTGTTGCATTGCATGGCACCCACCTAAATGGGGCTAGGCCATGGTCTGCTGTGGGCAGATGCCACTGCCCCCTCCGCCACCAGCACCCCTCCGCTACTATACTGCCATGCCATTATGCCAGTGGTGCTAGTGGTGCGCAGTCCCAGGCCATCCAGTATGCCGGTAGGCAGCTGCCTATGGTGTGGGTTCTCGGGTAGGGGTGCCTACATGGACATGCACGGTCCCCCCCCCCCCCCACACCGCCTGCCAATGTTATGTGCCCTTGGGGGTACCTGCTGGGTAATCTCCCCTGTGACATTGTGGGACACACACTCTTGCCCATGTTGGACCCTCATCAGTTGCTATCTGGCTGCTCTACAGTTTCAGCATTCCTATGTGCCACCTAGGTATCTGCCTAGTCCGTACTGTGCCCCAGCTGCACCACAGCATGTGCCGCCTGCAGCCCTCTGTATCCCATTTCCAGCATCTATACAGTTGCTCTTTCCTACATGCCCACCCTGCTGTTGTGGCATATGTGCATGCCATAAGAAACCTGCCCAATATAAAGGGAAAACCCTGATCACCGCTATTTCAATGTGGGATCATTCACCTTGTAGGGGGACAGACCATAGACCCTTCCAAACATGATATCTTCTTTTTTATGCTTTCTCAGTAGTGTTTCTTTATGTTTCTAATTAATATCACTATGGGCCAGCTTGGTTATTGGGATTTAAAATGTGGTTCAGGTCATTTTCTATGTTTATTTGCCTTTTTGTTCCGTGCACATGTATCACTACTATCACGTTTTTGGGTTTCCCTGGCTTTGCTGTACATTGCTGACTGAAATGGTTTCTCTTTCCTGCAAATGTGCCTAATGCGAGGGTTTCACTCACGCTAATTTCCTGCCCTTCATTTCACGGCGTTAGGGTGCCTTAACGCCGCAGCCACGTTATCGCGTGATAATGTAACATTATTGCACGATAACGTCACTTATCATGCGATAATACAGGCGTTGCGACGGTTTAGTAAACATACCCCTTAGTCTTCCAGGAACTTACCTAAACGTTTTAAAACCCAGCTATGCAAGATGCCTTAACTCTTTCCAGGGTCTCCCGTCCATTTGCCATAAATGTTGCAGTGGGCCCAAGAACATCCATATACCTATTGGGAAAACTGAAAAGTCACTCAGGGCTAACAGAATGCCTACCATCAGTCACACATACTGTACAGAGCACAGATGAAGCGACCACAAACTAAAAACAGACATATGCAGACAAAAACTTAACTGAAATCCCGAGGCCAGACTCTGCCTACAGTGCAACACCAGAGAAATAGAAAGATATGCATTTCCCCTGTATTGTGCCAAATATAAAGCTAGCAGATGTAAACTCCACAAACTGACATATTTCTATCACTAAGTTGAAAATAAAATTATTTTTCTCTCTTTGCTTTCTGGACATTATTTTTTTAACCATGTTGCTCCCAGTCTCTGATTTTTGCTGTCCTCTCCCTTCTCTTACCTTTCTTTCCAGAGTATTCTGTCTATTTGCCATTTCTTTTCACATCTTACCGTCTTCATTTTCTCCCATACATCCGTTACTAAGTTTGAGTTTTTCTGCTTTCTTCCATTTTCTCTGCCTACTAAAATTTCACTCCTCTTCCTTACCATCCATCCCTCCTTCAAAAACACAATGTGTGCCACTGAGGAGTAGCCTAGTGTGGAGGAGTAGCCTAGTGGTTAGAACACTGGCTTGGTAACCAAGCAACCAGGGTTCAATTCCCACTAGCTCTCCTTGTGGTCTTGGGCAAGTCACTTAACCCTCCATTGCCTCAGAAGAAAGGCCTAGTAATCTACTTCCAGTGACACTGCCAAGAAAACCCAGGAGCTTCTGGGTCACCAGGAGTCAGGGCTGACTCAAAGGCACACATTGCATTTTTTTGCCACTGAGTCAATGCTGCTGGCAAGGTGTGACTGGAAGTAGATTGCCAGGCCTTTCTTCTGATAAACTGTAACAACTTCAACCCTTCACTCTAATCCCTAAACATACCCTACCTATTGAGTGAAACCTAAGTAACTGATACCTTTGTTTTTTTACTTTTTTGTTTTTTTGTCGGAAGTTTTAGCCGTGAGAGATTTCTCCCTCTTGAAACGTAACTTCCCTTTTAATCACTTTTGTGGTAACCTAACCACTGTATAAAATAATGTGAAGTAATCGCATTCAACCTGATGCTACATCACAATCACAATCACATCGCCATATAGAGCTCACACTGCAGATCTCAACGGACACAGCACTGCGTTTAGAACCGCACACTTCTTTTCGGCTCTGCTTCAACGCTTAAAATCTGCTAACACTTTTACTCATCTGATTCTTGTTTCCAGCCAAAGAGGTTTGAAATTTCCCGCCTTTTCTCTGAGCTTCTCTTCTTCTTTTAGCTTTTTTAAGTCAAGGCTATGGTAGTAGACATCCCTCTTATTAATTGGGCTTCTCCATTAATGCAGTCACACTTACTGATCAAACTCAAAGGAACAGCGAACAGATTTTGTAAACGAACATCCCTCCCCCATTATGACATCATATCAGACTCATCCAATCAAGTTCTAAATTCAGCCCCTTCGGTTCTAAAGAGCCAATACGAAAAATCCAGCTTTGTTCTAGCCACTGAAGACGCTGTTCTCTATTTCCTCCTCTCGGATTCGCTGGAACATGATCAATTATTCGCCATTGAAAATCAGAAAATGAATGATTACAATCTATGCAATGTTGGACTAGAGGAGCCGAATTTACCCTATTTCTTATTCGCGAAGCATGCTCTTGCAAACGAAGTTTTACTTTTCGTATTGTCCGTCCAACATATAACTTCGTACAGGGACAAACCAATATATAAACTGCATAAATTGTAGAGGACATGGTAAACCATTTAGATGCCTGTTTTAACCCAGAATTGGGGATATGCCATTCTGGACCCTCAATTGTACGTTGACACAGATCACAGGAGGATCCTTTAGAACAGGCATAATGACCTTTCAAAAAATCTTCTGATGTTTGTACTGATCCCATCTGTGCCTGAGTAATCAAATTCCCTATATTTGGGCCTCTGGTATAAGCTATCCATAATGGCTTCTGAAAACAGGGATGAAGAGCCAAAATATGCCAATGTTTATTGAGAATGGTTCTGATCTTAGAAATGTTTGACATATAAGGTAGAATACCTGTTATAGAATCAGATTCAACTTGTTTAGCAACAGGGGCTCCTAACCATTCCCTATGGGTATACCGTGCTCTAATAAGGGCTTGCTTTACTATAGTAAAAGGATAACCCCTATGCAATAACCTATATTTCAAATCCTGAGCATGATGTTCAAATTCTTGAATGGAACTAAAAAATGGGACGAATAAGAAATAGGGTAAATTCGGCTCCTCTAGTCCAACATTGCATAGATTGTAATCATTCATTTTCTGATTTTCAATGGCGAATAATGATCATGTTCCAGCGAATCCGAGAGGAGGAAATAGAGAACAGCGTCTTCAGTGGCTAGAACAAAGCTGGATTTTTCGTATTGGCTCTTTAGAACCGAAGGGGCTGAATTTAGAACTTGATTGGATGAGTCTGATATGATGTCATAATGGGGGAGGGATGTTCGTTTACAAAATCTGTTCGCTATTCCTTTGAGTTTGATCAGTAAGTGTGACTGCATTAATGGAGAAGCCCAGTTTATAAGAGGGATGTCTACTACCATAGCCTTGACTTAAAAAGCTAAAAGAAGAAGAGAAGCTCAGAGAAAAGGCGGGAAATTTCAAACCTCTTTGGCTGGAAACAAGAATCAGATGAGTAAAAGTGTTAGCAGATTTTAAGCGTTGAAGCAGAGCCGAAAAGAAGTGTGCGGTTCTAAACGCAGTGCTGTGTCCGTTGAGATCTGCAGTGTGAGCTCTATATGGCGATGTGATTGTGATTGTGATGTAGCATCAGGTTGAATGCGATTACTTCACATTATTTTATACAGTGGTTAGGTTACCACAAAAGTGATTAAAAGGGAAGTTACGCTTCAAGAGGGAGAAATCTCTCACGGCTAAAACTTCCGACAAAAAAACAAAAAAGTAAAAAAACAAAGGTATCAGTTACTTAAGTTTCACTCAATAGGTAGGGTATGTTTAGGCCTTTCTTCTGAGGCAATAGGGGGTAAAGTGACTTGCCCAAGGCCATAAAAAAGTACCAGTAGGAATCAAATCCTGGTCTCTTAGCCACCAGGTCACTGCTCTAAGCACTAGGCTACTCTTCCACTCCATTCCTCATTCTACCTGTTTTTTTTTTACTGCATTTACCTACAGCTCTTCAATCCTCGCACCACTTCTCCCATTCCCCTCCCCCTTCCCCAGTAGCTTTTTCCCCAGCCTCACTAACTCTCCCCTCCCTCCATCCAGCATCTTTCCCAATCTCTCCCCCTTCCCCAAGGCACCCATGTCTAGCATTTTTCCCTCTCTCTTCTCCTAGGCCAGTGGTTCCCAACCCAGTCTTCGGGTACCCCCAGGCCAGTCAGGTTTTCAGGATATTCACAATAAATATGCATGAGAGAGATCTGTATAGACCTGCATGCACTGCTTCCATTGTATCTCTAACATGCAGGGCCGGCCCGTCCATTGAGCGAGAATGTTTTTTGCACAGGGCCCTGCGTTTCAGGGGGCCCCGCGCAAAAAACATTCTGATCCAACATTAAAATTAAAAAAAAAAAAAAGCTGCCACTGCCGGGGCCGGGGCCGCCGCGGCAGAATCGAGTGTGCCGCGGGGCCCCCCCTGCCCAGCAGAGCCTGCCCTCCCCGGTATCACCTCTCTCACTCAGCTGCCTCCAGTCACACGCGCCGGCTTTCAGAGCGCGAGGGGAGTTTCTCCCTCGCTGCTCTGTTAAGCCCGCGGGGGCTGATGGGAAGTCCCATCAGCCCCCGCGGGCATAACATAGCACCGAGGGAGAAACTATTCCCTCGCGCTCTGAAAGCCGGCGCGTGTGACTGGAGGCAGCTGAGAGAGGTGATACCGGGGAGGGCAGGCTCTGCTGGGCAGGGGGGGCCCCGCGGCACACTCGATTCTGCCGCGGCGGCCCCGGCCCCGGCAGAGGCAGCGACAGCTTTTTTTGTAAAAAAATTTTCGCTGGTGGGGGGGGGGGGTTAGGAGTGGTGATGGGCTGGGGGGGTTAGGAGTGGTAATGGCTGTGGGCTGTTGGGGGGTTAGGACTGGTGATGGGCTGGGGGGGGGTTAGGAGTGGTAATGGCTGTGGGCTGTTGGGGGGCTTAGGACTGGTAATGGGCTATGGGGGGCTAGGACAGGAAATGGGCGGAGGGGGAGGTTAGGAGTGTTGATGGGCTGGGGGAGGTTAGGAGTGGTGATGGGTTATGGGGGGGCTATGGGCGAGCTATGGGGGGCTATGGGCTATGGGGGAGCTAAGTCTATATGGGCTGATGGGATTAGGACTGGAAGTGGGTTGATGGGGGCTTAGGACTGGAAGTGGGCTATGGGGGGGCTTAAACTAAAAATTGGGTGATGGGGGATTAGGACTGGAAATGGGCTGGTGGGATTAGGACTGGGAGTGGGCTATGGGGGGCTAGGACTGGTAATGGGGTGGGGTTGCTAGGACTGGAAATGGGCTGGTGGGATTAGGACTGGGAGTGGGCTATGGGGGGCTAGGACAGGAAATGGGCTGATGGGGAGGGGTTAGGACTTGAGGTGGGCTGTTGGGTGGGGTTAGGACTGGAAATGGGCTGATGGGGGGTTAACACTGGAGGTGGTCTGATGGGGTTAGGAGTGGTGATGGGCTATGGGGGGGCTATGGGCGAGCTATGGGGGGCTATGGGCTATGGGGGAGCTAAGTCTATATGGGCTGATGGGGTTAGGACTGGTAGTGGGTTGATGGGGGCTTAGGACTGGAAGAGGGCTATGGGGGGGCTTAAACTAAAAATTGGGTGATGGGGGATTAGGACTGGAAATGGGCTGGTGGGATTAGGACTGGGAGTGGGCTATGGGGGGCTAGGACTGGTAATGGGTTGGGGGGGTTGCTAGGACTGGAAATGGGCTGGGGGATTAGGACTGGGCGTGGGCTATGGGGGGCTAGGACAGGAAATGGGCTGATGGGGAGGGGTTAGGACTTGAGGTGGGCTGTTGGGTGGGGTTAGGACTGGAAATGGGCTGATGGGGGTTAACACTGGAGGTGGTCTGATGGGGTTAGGACTGGTAATGGGCTATGGGGGGGTTAGGACTGATAATGGGCTATGGGAGGGCTGGGACAGGAAATGGGCTGATGGGGAGGGGTTAGGACTTGAGGTGGGCTGATGGGGTTAGGACTGGTAATGGGCTGTGGGCTGATGGGGTTAGGACTGGCAATGGGCTATGGGGGGGTTAAGACTGGTAATGGGCTGTTGGCTGATGGGGGCTGTCTGGTAATGGGCTATGGGGGGTTAGGACTGATAATGGACTATGGGGGGGGGGGCTAGGACAGGAAATGGGCTGATGGGGCGGGGTTAGTACTTGAGGTGGGCTGATGGGGTTAGGACTGGTAATGGACTGTGGGCTGATGAGGGGGGTTAGGACTGGCAATGGGCTATGGGGGCTGACTGGAAATGGGTTGATGGGGGTTAGGACTGGAAGTGGGCTGATGGGGGGTTAGGACTGGTAATGGGTTATAGGGGGGGCTTAAACTGAAAATGGGGTGATGGGGGGTTAGGACTGGAAGTGGGTTGATGGGGGGGGCTAGGACTGGTATTGGGTTGGGGGGTTGCTAGGACTGGAAATGGGCTGATGGGGGGATAGGACTGGAAATGGGCTGATGCAGGGACTAGAAGGGAATGGATGCTGGGTGAGGCTGGAACTAGAAGGGAGCTGGTGTTGGGGGAGGATTAGAATGGGATGGGGCTGGGAGAGTAAAATGGAGAGGGGAAAAATATTTTGTGTGGGAGGGATAAAAAATCTACAATTGGCCGGGTATTGGGAGAGTAAGTGGGGATTGAGGATGGAGGGGTACATTTTGAGTAGATGAAATAGGAATGAGGAAAGAGCAAAAGGAGAAAGATTAGTATGTTAAAGCAGATGTAGAGGGAGAATGGAAAAAAAACCCAAGAAGACAGAAGAAAGGACAAATGGACAGCAGATGGAGAGTTAGCAGAAGACACGAAGAAACCAGAAGAAAGTGGCTGGAACAATTGCAACTGAAAAAAAATGCACAAAAGGTAGAAAAATATCTCTTTATTTTGAATTTATTAACTGGAATATGTCAGCTCTGGGAAATGTGCATCATTAATTTTTGCGCTTTGTTTAGTACAAGAGGAAATTAATTTATAGTTTTATTTCTACAGTGTTGTTGTATATTCCAAGTTTGGCTTTTGGGGTTCCCAGTTTAATTATTGTCTTCCTGTTTCTAAATTGCGATTCCTTGTTTGGTGATGGTCTATGTTGTGCATGTGTAACTGAGCTGAAGTATTCTGTTTATATAATTCCTATTTGACATTGCCACTTGTTCTTTCCCCAGTAGGTCATGTATTGTTGTTCTCTGAAATGTATTGGTTTAATATTTGCAGTATTGCCTTTTGATAGTTAGGGTATGGTGCTTTGTGAGTCCTGGTAGTGCTGTTAGGATACGGCGGGTTTGCTATGGGTTCTAAATGGGCAGTGTTTGTAGTAGTTCCTAATGTGCCTGGCGGTTGGTACTGGATTATAGTAATGTAGAAACCTTTTAGTCTTTCTTTATCCATATACTCATTAAGAGGCATGTTTACTAAAAGTTAGTGTATGGTAACATTATGCAAATATTTATGCAAATGAGGCACCTTATGCAAATGAGGCCCCGCACCGAGTCTCTGCACATGGCCCCGCACCCCCCTTGGGCCGCCCCTGCTAACATGCATATTCATTGTGAATACTCTGAAAACCTGATTGGTCTGGGGGTACTCGAAGACTGGGTTGGGAACCGCTGCCCTAGGCCCCTGTATCCAGCATGTCTCCCACTCCCCCCAGGTGCTGTGTCCAGCATTTCTCCCTCTCCCTCTCTAGGTCTCCATGTACAGCATTTCACCCCCCCCCCTCCTCCCTAGACCCCTGTATCCAGAATTGCTCCCCCTCTTTCTCTTTCTCCCTCTAAGCCATGTCCAGCATGTCTCCCCCCCCCCCCTCATCTCCAGGCCCCCATTGCCCGATATCTCATATCTTTCTTTTCTCTGCCACCATGTGACCCTTCTAAACCCTCTCTCCTCCTTCCAGAGAAGCCACTATTGCTGTAGATCTCACCGAAGTTGTGGGCACCAACACAAACAAAAAAAAACATGGATGGAGCCTTTGAGTACATGCATGCCTCAACGGCCCTGCCAGTCCCACCCCCTCTGATGTGAAAAGAAAGCATCAGAGACCAGCAGTGCCCAAGAGGTGCAGTTGCGCTCAAAGGCTTCGGCTTGTAGTTTGTTACTTCTACATCCAGGTATGGCCATGTGCGGAGACTCACCGAGGGCTCCATTTGCATGACTTGTGATAAGGAAGCTTATCATAGCTCAGGAAGGAGCTATAGAAAAGGTGAAGTGACTCTGAACAAGCAACCTGTCAGTGCTGGTAGAAATGAGAAAACAGAATTTTGCCATAAAAGATTACCAGTCCCAGAATGCACCAGGTTTCCAACAGCCATGAGAGGAGCTGAAGTGAGAAAACGTGTGTTCAATCAGGAGGGCTATGAGGTAATCCCTAAGCACTCATCTCAAAGGGCAGGGCCTGATTCAGCACAGCTGCGCTGTATTAGGGGGGAGCACTCATCTAAGCAGAATAAGAGTAGAGTTTATTCTACAGATGACCATCTTCAGGATCACCTTGGATATACAGAGAAGGATCATCAGTTTCATCTGAAGGATCAGCAGAAGCAGAAGCCAAACCGGACGGATAGAGAAGGAAAGAAACCCTCTGGAAGGAAGAGGAGAAAAGCCTTTGAGAGGTCTAGAAGAGTCCAAGGCAGTACGTATACTGGGAGGTATTCCAAGGGCCAGCATAGACCATTGGACTGGGGAAAGCCAGAGGAATGGTGCTGCAGAACAAGGAATCACCAGAGGCTACCTGTGAGGGAGACGGCTGCACGTGGAAGGGACTCTAAGACCTATGCCAGAAGGTATGTGAAGAGAGATCCAGTGTCCAGGGATCAGGACTGGAAGGCTGGACATAAGAACTGGACTACATACTGGCCAGGCTATATAGAGAGGAACTATAGCAACAATGGATGCTCAGGTATGAACACTGATCTATGCCCTAGCTATAACCTTGAAAGAGAGCAGGGAAATAAGTGTTCTCCTGAAAGTGCTCCATTGAAAGATTCATCTGTGCCAATTCATGATAGTGACCCTATGCTTGTTGATGAAGGGGAAATAATAGCAGATCAAGATATTGTTTATATGGACTGCTCTCTATCCAAACTCCGTTGGTAACTTTCTGTGATAAAGCACAGCAGCCATCACAAAGAAATTATAAATTTGTTCTTTATTCCACTAAGAAAAGCTCCTGAAGCAGGATTTGACTCACACAGTAGAAAGCCAGCCTGCTAAAGGGTTTCAGCTGGATAACTGATAGCAATTGAGCTGCACCTAATTGCTTGTGAGCTAGGAGAGAATTACTTCTGGATCTGTGTGGAAAGTAATCAGAAGTTAACCTTACAAGAACAGTTTATTTCTTTCTTTGTGGCTTTCGTTTGTTAGAGATATGCTAAGAAAACATTAGCTAATTGCCTGACAAGTTTGAAGGTTGTTTTCCTAATTTTGATTTTTGACTTTGTTTTAACCAAGTTAAACACTACAAGCAAGTAACCTAATTTATGTGCTACCAAGCATATCTGTGCTGGGAGAAATAACCCCATAAATAAAGAAGTATCTTATTGGCTTTAACACTTGTGCACAACTAAATTATTGTCAGCAGCTGTGTCTGGTGTGAATGAACTACATTACCCACAATACCTTGCAAAAATCATATAAATATATGCATTGTCAAGACTGTGAAGATTCTCACCCAGGCAGCCGTGTGACAGACTTTGCATATTCATGGTGCTCATTTGCATAAATATCCTTATTTTCTTTTGAAATGTATATGCTGCCCATCCAAAATTTTAGGCGGCTTTCGAAGAAGCCCTTATAAGCCTCTTTTTTTGTCCCAGCAATGACTTAGGGCCATGTTTACTACAAATTAATGTGTGTTAAATGCCACTGCACCAATAGAAATAAATAGGTCCTGCTGCACTTCATGCACTTAACATTTGTATATGTGCATTAATGTTTAGTAAACTTGCCTCTTAATGAGTGTCTCAATTGCATGGGCAGTGAGGAGAAAGACTACCAGATTTCTACATTACTATATTCCACTGTCAACTGCCAAGCACATTAGGAAGTACTATACACCTTGCTCATTTCGAATAAATAGTAAATCCGTCATACCATAACAACACTGCCAGGACTCACAGCACCAAACCCTACCTATCAAAAGCAACACTGCAAATAAACCAATACATCTCAGAGAATACCAATACATTTCCTACTGGGGAAAGAGAACAAGTGGCACTGTCAAATAATGTATGCCAAATAAACATAAATAGAAACTACATAAACAGAATACTGCAGCTCTGTTACACATGCAAAACAGACAGACCATCATCAAATATACACAAGGGATCACAATTTAGAAATATGAAGACAATTAAACTAGGAATCACAAAAGCCAAACTTGAAATGTACATTGGTGAAATAAAACTATAAATTAATTTCCTCTTGTACTAAAACAAAAAGCAAAGACGTTAGCAATGTCCATTTCCCAGAGCTGACATAATCATTAATAAATTCAAAATAAAATAGTCTTTTTCTACCTTTTGTCATTTGGATATTTTATTTTTCAGTTACAATTGCCCCAGTTGGTCTCTTTTGCTTTCATGTCTTCTGCTAACTCTCCGTTGTCTGCTGTCCATTTGTCCTATTTTCCATTCTCTTTCTACATCTGCCTCTATCATATTGATCTTTCCCCTTTTGCTCTGTCCTCCATTTCTTTCTTTACTTCTTTTTCATCAATTCAAAAATTTCACCCCTCCATCCTCAATCCCCTTTTGACTTTTCACCTATCAACTTTCCATCTACTCCTCTAACCTCCGGTCCATCTGTCTCCCCAGCTATGGTATCCCAGATCCTGTCTCACTCTTTTGCTAGCCTCTTAATCCTTTCTGTCTTTTACCCACTCCCTATTACCACATATCCATGCTCAGTAATCACCATCCTCCTCTCATTCATCTCCTTGTCAAATTCCCTTGGCTTTTTCACATAGTTCCACCATGCCCACCATCTCCCTTCTCTCTCACTACCCCAATTCATCATCTCCCAATCCCTTCACCCGTCTCCCTTTACCCCCTCCCCCTCCCCAAATCCAGCATCTCCTTTCTCTTCCAACTCCCCAGCCCTTTTCTCTTCCTCTGACCCACAGATCAGCAGCTTTCTATCCCCTTCCCATTCTCCATCCTTTCCCCCTCCAGTAGTCTAGCATCTTTCCTATCTCTTCTCCCAGTCCAGCATATTCTCTCTCCCCATTCTCACCCTCATTCCCAGTCTAATATAGCCCTTCTCTCAGAGCAACAGCCTAGCACAAGGGAAATCTGGGTTTAATTCCCACTGGAACTCCTTGTGACCTTGGACAAGTCAGTTTACCCTCCAATGCCTCGGAAGAAAAGGCCTGGCACTCTACTTCTGGTCAAAGCTTACCAAGAAAACCCAGAGTCCGCATTGACTTGACAGCACTATATATATATTTTTTAAATCTATATCTATTATCCCCCCCCCCCATCCAGTATATCCCCTCTCTTTCCCCCCTTCCCTCCATGCAAAAATATTGTGTGGCACCATCTCTGGTGTCTTCTTTTTTTTTCCAAGTCAGCAGCAGAAAGATCGCAGAGCACCATCCCCATCTTCATCTTTCTTTCTCTGGGTCAGCACCCAGCAGCCGGCGCTACCTGTAGTATTCATTTCACTTCAATGGCTCCTTGCACTGGAAGTGAATGCTCTGGGCAGCACTGGCTGCTGTTGCTGTTTCAGAGAAAGAAAGATGAAGATATGGATGGTTCCACGTGTCATGATCTTTCTGCTGCCAGAGCTGAATGCACGGTGTGTTGCGCTGGCCCTCAGTCAGTTGCCTTAGTCCCCACTTACTCTTTCAGTACCCAGCCAATCTTTAAGGGTCTGTCTTCTTTTCTCCTACTGAATTTTAAAGTCTCCACCTAAGTTCCAGTTCTTGCTCACCCCATCTCCATGTCTCCAGTACCTACCCTCCTGCCTTCTACATCCCTTCCCCACACCCACTTAGTTACTTCCTTCTCCAATATTCATTGTCCTGCCATTCCTCCTGCTTACCCCATCATCATCTATGCTTATGCCCCACCCTCTGTTTGATCTTCTTTCTTCCCTTTCACACAAAATATCTGTCCCGCTATCCATCCTCCCTCCCCCAGCTTCTGCCTCTCTCCACCCCGACCCCAGCAACTGCCCACTTTCAGTCCCCAGCCCTGCCATCATCTCCCTTCCCGTCCAAGCTCCCCCCAGCATCAGTTCCATTCCAGTCCCAGTCCCTCCATTCCTCAGCATCAGCCCATTTCCAGTTGTAGCTTCCCAGCAGTTCTCCTCCAGTGCTAGCTGCCCCTCCCCCCCAGTATCTATCCTCTTTCAGTTCCAGTCTCTCCAAGCATCATCTCCCATTCCAGTCCCAGTGCCCTCGTCATCAGCCCATTTCTAGTTCTACCTCTTCATCAATCTTCTTCAAGTGCTAGCCTTCCAGCCCTCGGCCCACCCCCCAAGCAACAGTCCTAGTGCACCCCCCCCCCCCCAGCATCAAACCTGCCCCTTCACCTCTTTCCCACTGCCCTGCCAAGTGTACATTCCTTGCACAATTGCAGGAGCATTTTTCTTCACTGCCATGTCTGTGCTAAGTTGCAGCCACCGGCACCACTGTAGAGGTGACACTGGAGCATTTTCTGTCTCTTGCGCATGACAGGAAATGCCCCAGTTTCACTTCTATGAGCTCCATGGTGTCGGTGGCTGCAAGTTAGCGCTGTTACGGGCAGTGAAGAAAAATGCTCCTGTGGCTGTGCAGAGGCGAGCCAGTGAGGCAGGCTTCAGGCCTCACCAGTGCACGTCTTAAGCAAGCCAGCACCGCGGGGCTCCTGGGGCAACATGCCTAAGGCCAGCCCTATCTGCATCTGCCACTTGCCACGAGATGTGACTAATGCTGCAAAGAGACATCCCTGCATCTAGTTTGAGGGCCCCCTGTAGATGTGGGGGCCCAGGACAACTGCCCTGTTTGCCCTCCTTTAATGCCGGGTTTGGTGCTCCCCAGCATCTATTATGCTAGGAAGACCAAAATCTACAGATTTACATTGACTTACATAGGAATGTTGTACCTATTATTTTACTATGCAATCGATCAAAAGCTTTGCTCATTTTGCAGTTATTGTTTCAGTTACTATAGTGCTAAAGCCAGCTGCACTGGTTTCGTAGGCAAAAAATTGCATTTATAGTTTCTGTAACATAAAGGTTTTGTGTTAAATTAGACCTGCAGTCCTCTATGGAAACATAAATTGTGGAACCCAACATTTTTACAGTCAATGCTGCTGCTGCTATTTTATACAAAGCTACATTTGAAAAAAAGATTTCATAAGTTAATTTCAACCCATGACTTATTTGAGGCAGGTCTATTTATTAGGGGTGTGCTTTCATGAGCATTAATGTCACACCTCACACGTCAAAATGTAATTGTAAATAGTTGCCTTGTTACTGAAAACATAATTAACCTTGTTTGATGTTATACCTTTACCAGTTCTATGTAGAATCATTGAGTTATATGTATACCGCTTTGATAATAATGAAATGTGGTATATAAGAAAATGTTAAATAAATAAATTTGGTCACCTAAAAATAACTTGTAAGCCTATGAACTGGCATGTGCACAACTGATTTGCATGCTTAGAAAAGTTCCAGCATGCATACAGTGAGTGCAAAGAGTGGCTAGGTGCAATGAAGAGGAAACAATGCCTGAAAATTGGGAACTCTTTTGGTCATCAGCCCCCTACTATTTATGATTTGTTCATAAGATCATATTTAATTGACTGTAGTTCCCAAAGTTTACAGAAAGATCAATTCAACCAATTTGATGTTGGACAAGAGGCCATAACACAAAAAAGAGAGCAGGCAACGAGAGACCCTTGGAAGGAACAAAGTTTATTGAGGGTGCTCAGCCCTACAAGTGTTTCAGCCACACCAGCCATCTTCAGGGGACTGTGACCACTTATCAAAGGTGAGTTGAAATGGACATATACTCAATGGTACTTGAGAGTGCAGAATAAAATACTCCTAGGTATGTGCTTGGAAATCAAACAGGACAAGAGGCCATAATACATATCTCTTTAGGAGGGCTGGCTGAATGAAAATTGCAGGCTAGATTAAGCATTCCCCACAACGCTTCTGCACAATAATGATAAAATGTGCAATAAAGATTGCACGATTGCTGCAATTACCATGGGTACATTTACTGTCATGCCTCAAGATGTCAGTAAGTGCGTCCATGCTATCTGCAAAATGCACTATTGATGCCTGCGCTTACTGCATTTTGCAGTGAATGCCCATACTCCACCTGACCAGCCCAGCCTCCCCGCAAAAGCACGCTAAGCTGTTAGCATGGAATTTCTATCACAACTGCATTTCTAACACATGGTAACAGCTATCACAGCACACATCGCACATAGTAAACCCCAAGTTAACAACTAGTGTGCTTTAGTAAACATGCCCCATAATGAGGCATATGGAGGCCACCCAGTTCCATGGCACAGAATATATTATCAGCCTTGTTACAATATTCATGAACTTTTTATGCCTTTCAGGTATACAAAGCTGCTCCCAAAAAAACCATCTATGGCCAACTCTTAGTAGTAATACCACAAGGGGTCACCATTTTGAAAGCAGTACTATGGTGAGCAGGAGTGGTTGGAGATTGCTTCAGCTCACCATAGATACTAAGGACCCCCTAAAAGGCTAGGGATGAGATCATGGGAGGGTATTCGGGGGGAGGAGGTCTTGTGATGGGGTTTGTTCTTGCTAGGGGGGGTTCTTGATAGGAGCATTATCTTGGAGGGGGAATCAGATGGAAAAGGTGGGGTTTAAGGCTGGCTCTGATGCTGCAGGGAAGGGGTATGCATGATTGGGGAGGGGGGGGTTAGCCTTCAGATTTTATACCTTCAGACTGGAACTCTTAATCAGTGTCTCAACACTGTGAGTGGAGTAGCCTAGTGGTTAGAGCTCTGGCTTGGGAACCAAAAGACCAGGGTTTGATTCCCACTAGCACTCCTTGTGGACTTGGGCAAGTCACTTAACCCTCCATTGCTCAGAAAAATCCAAGTTATCATTGCTCCTGTTTAAAGTATGTTCATCAAGTTTAAGTTACAATGCAAACCACTGATTAAAATGATAAAGTGGCATAAAAAATGTTAAATAAATAAATATTCCATGGCACTGTGTCAGCACCACTGAATATCACTCTAAGTGGCATTTACATAATTCACAGTTCTGTAAACAGTGCAATTTAAATGCCTTTGAATATTGGGCACAAAACTGCTGATGCACTTATTTGGATAAGTTACCCATAAAGCGTTATCTATGTATCCTCAGTCGTGGCACTCAGGCGTTTATGGTTGCTTTATGTGCACATAACTTTATATGGATAAGACATCTGTACTAATTTATCTGGCTGGCATGCCACTGAATATTGACCCATTAATTCTATTGTTTAGTTATTTGTTTTTATGCTGTGTTAGGTGATGCTCTTAAT
This sequence comes from Ichthyophis bannanicus, assembly GCA_033557465.1. Lineage (NCBI taxonomy): Eukaryota > Metazoa > Chordata > Amphibia > Gymnophiona > Ichthyophiidae > Ichthyophis > Ichthyophis bannanicus. The sequence goes on from CM066040.1 coordinate 135,582,470, forward strand.
AGCATTAATCTTGCTTTAATTCTGCTATTGTTTAGGCCATTTTATTCTGTAAAATTGATATTGCTATGTCATTAACAAGTACATTTATGTTTTTTCATTTTAGGGTTGTTGGGTTTTTTTTTAATTTATCTCATAAGTTTTATGTTGGTATGCAACTTGGATTTTATGTTGTTTATGTTCAAATCCCACTGGTGCTCCTTGTGGCCTTGGGCAAGTCACTTAACCCTCCACTGCCTCAGGTACAAACTTAGATTGTGAGCCCTCCAGGGACGGAGAAATGCCTACGGGACCTCAATGTAACTTGTTGTAAACTACTATTGGAAAGGTGTGAGGTAAATAAGTTAATTAGGGGTTCTTTCTGGGTACAAAAAAAAAAATCAGTGTTATCAATATTTTTGCATCAAAGGCACTATTACTAGAAACGTTTTCCAGTGGAATCGGCTATGTACATTTGTGTCACTTAAAAGTTGCCGTTGCACAAAAGGCACAAAAACTGAGTGGAGGATATAAGACAAGCCAGTGGAGGTGTGAGAGTGCTCAGGAAAAATAGTCAGCCCGATATTCAAAGGGATTAATACAGTTAGCAGACCTGCTAATCCCCTTATGTGGGATATTCAGCGGCATTAACACAGTGCCACTAAATATCCCTGAGTGCCGCTGCTGCAGTCTAGTAGTGTTTTGGGTGTGGTACCTGGCCATAATCAGGCAGCAGTGATATTGAGCCACTGTCCGGTTATGGCAAAGCAGCAAAAGTAAGGCGCAGCAAAGGCCGGCCTAAATTTTGCCACAGAAGCTAACCTTAGCTTTCTTGCTTGGCTTCCTTGCAATCCGGCAAACTGGATATTCAATGCAGAGACCCAGGTATCACACCAGCATTGAATATCTGGGTTTAAGTTTCAGCAGCAATAGCTAGTCGCTGAAACTATGTAAGCCGCTGCCACCACTAAATAGCTCCCTCCCCCCACAGTGTTTGTCCAATAAACACCTATTTGAATTGTTTTGTATCATAGGTTTTGTATCATAACTGTATATTGGTGTATATTTCTCAAAATCTAAAATCAGAAGTCATATATATAAAATAAATAAATCAGTAAAGTCTGTCACACACAAGAGCTCTATCACATAGCCTACATTCCCTCAATCATGCCTTCATACAACTGACTTCATTGCACAAATCGGTATAGTAGCCTAAATTCTATCCCTGATCCCCATGCTTTTTTATACATCTGTACAGGGATACAGCAGGCATTAAAGACATATTAGCATTCATGGGCATATTTGGGGACAGAACAGTAGATTCTGTCACCGATAAGGGGAGACTTTAATCTACTGAAAGCGTATTGGAATAGACCCTATCTGCAAAACTGAAAAGAAGAAAAAATGTGATTGACTTATAAGGAGCTTTGTTCAGACAAGTGGCATGTAAACCAACCAGGGAAGGGTCGACCCTGGAGAAAGTGTGTCTAAATGTATGGACGAGTGCCCATTGAGCAACAGTGATCATCACACAGTGTAGCTTGATAGAAAAGCTAAGGTGGAGTCCCAACACACCAAACACAAATTCCTCAATTTAAAACCTGATTCATTCTGACTTGGGTAAAATGGAGAAGTACCTGAAGAATGAGCTGGCAGGGTAGAAGGGGATAAGGGAAGTGGAAAGACAGTGGTCTAAACTGAAAGGAGCTATAAAAGAAGTCAGCAGACCTTTGGTAAGGATAGTAAATAAAAGCAACAGGAAAAGGAAATCAATATTGTTCTCCACTGTTGTACATTGCCTTGGAAGAGTCAGAGAGGGACATAGAGACAGCGAGTCAGTCAGAGTTGTTTATCTGTTAAATGTAAGCATACACTGTTTTCTGTAAACCATCTTGACTTGTAGAAAGATGATATAAAAATGATGTTAAATAAAATAATTAAATCCAAAGATTGCAAGAAGGAAAGTGGCTGCCAAAATAAAGGCAACTAAAGGCAAGGGCCAATATTCTGCTGAGGCAAATCAATGCTTTTTTTTTAAACATTGGCCACTACAGCTGAAATAAATCTGAATATTCAGCACCGATATCCAGACAAAGCCAGCAGTGAATATCTGGATTCAGCACTGACCGCAGGCACTCTCTGGATAGCAATGATATTCAGTCCACTGTCTGGGCAACTAACTGTATAAAGTTCAGACAGTGTTTTTGTTGTCCTAATCTTACTTGGATAGTTACCCAGTTATCAGACTGAATATTGCCACTAACCAGATAATTCTAGGGACTGCCATGATCTGCAACTGATCACCCTAGCACCATGAGAAGAGATTTGAAGACCTGACTATGTACGTATACTCTAGAGGAAAGGCAGGCCAGGCTGATCTGATTCAGACGTTTCAATACTCAAAAGGTATTAATGAACAAACCAATTTTCCCCAAAGATGGGGAAGCTATAGAACTAGAAAATCTGAAATGAAGCTGTAAGGAGATCAATTTAAAAGCAAAACCAGGAAATAACTTTCACAGAAAGGGTGACGTATGCCTGGAATGTCCTCCCAATGGAGGTGGTGGGGACAAAAAACAGTTTTGGACTTCAAAAAAGCATGGGATAAACACAGAGGACCCCTATATAGCAAGAGGATGAAAAGGCATTTCCAATAAAAGCAGAACTTATATGGCTTTAACATTTCAAGAAGGCTATGGAAGAAAGTAGACGCATGGACCAGCAGTCAAAACCCTAAACAAAGGCAATGGGGGTGGGGTAATCTGCACAAAGTGGCACGTAGCAAGTTATTTCTTACATTCTTACATTTTCTGCTCCGCAATAGCTGGAAATGTGGACAATGTTGAAGACTGTCCATGCAGAAAGTGGTTGGGAGGCAGGCCGGGGACAGCAGCAGAAGTATTCAGTGAATCATGTCAGTCAATTCCTGCATAGGTTTCCTTTAACAAAAAACAAAACAAAACAACCCATCATACAGAAGAGGGCAAGAGCTCCATGGGGTGTGTGGGTATGTGTCAGCTGAAAGATCCTCTGCTGAGTCACTGAAAAGTCTACCATCTAGCCACTGCTGCTTCCAGAATCTGCCTCAGTGGCATAGCCTCTATGGCCTCAGCAGAAGCTGTCCAAGTGAGAGGAAATTTGCCTTCTCAGTCAAGTGAAAGAATAAACCTAATTTAAGGGTGCTAGTTTGAACAGTAAGAATGGAGGTGTATATTTTGAAAGATACTATGGGAATGGAGTTGCCTTAGATGATTTGACTAACTTTCTGAATTGCAGGTGCTAAAGGGCCTCGTTGAACCGTAAATCTCGGGGAGGCGCAAGTTGGTCAGTAGTAATGGAAGAGACATTTTAGCGTTTACCAGTTTTAAAAGTTCACTGCTGTTTCTGCATTCTGACTAGCCTCTGATTTCTGAGGAAACTGCCTTGACCTCCCTCCCTCACCTTTGTTCTTGGGGTAGAATTCTGATTTCTTGCAGCTTTACCCAATTACATTAATTGGTCTTTGTTTGAAACCAGGCACTTTGATGCCTTAAGTCAAAGGTTCTACTTTGTTTTTCTTGTGTGTCTTGTCTGTCTGTCTGTCTATCTTGATTAGAGTTTAAGCTCCAAGGGTAGGGACTGTCCATTGTGAGGGTAATTATCAAAAACATTTTCATGAGTAAAACAATGCTTTGCCCAGAAATGGGACTTTATAAATTGCCCTTCCAATGTGCAGGTAAATTTCTATTCCTACAGCCTGTATACGATGAGTTGGAGAGGGGCTTGCAATTATGTACATACTTGAAAATTCACCCATAGGTGCACAAGTTAGCCGGGAAAACTTATATATCCCAAAGAGCACATGTAACTATAATATTGAGCCCATGATTGTTGGGGTTTTTTTTAAATGCTGCATGCCACAGGTTAAACAATAAGGATATCCAGCAGCAATGTCCAGATAGTGCTACTACCACTATGGGTCATGCTGCCATATAAGGATACTTTGGCCTTATATGACAGCTTGACTCTCTAGTGGTAATACCACTAGGGGTCGAGAGGTGCCATTTTGAAACCTAGAGCCAGATAGGGCATTAGTACACCAGGGATAGGCAAGGGAGGCCTGTGGGGACTTATGGGTGGGTGATCCCTTAGGGCAGTGGTTCCCAACCCAGTCCTCGGGTACCCCCAGGCCAGTCAGGTTTTCAGGGTATCCACAAAGAAAATGTATGTGATAGATCTGCATACAATGGAAGCAGTGCAAGCAGATCTATCTCATGCATATTCATTGTGGATAGCTTGAAAGCCTGACTGGCCTGGGAGTACCCAAGAACTGTGTTGGGAACCATTGCCCAAGAGGATCAGGCCTTCCTGGAAGCTTTGAGCTGGTGTTCTTTATCCAGGAATAATCCAGCTTGTGAATATCAATGTAAGTTGCGTTATTTGATTTGCATGATAATGAGGTCCTTTGCATGCATTTACATGCTTTGCTTTTCACTATTTCCTAATGTTTGTTGAGGTAATCAAACATGCTCTCGTATGATTTTGCCATTTACCACACATTAAGGGGCAAAACTGCATGTTATTCACGTGGAGCCCAATGCAGTAAGAGGCATGTCCGGGCCGGCCGGATGTCCGAGAACAGGACGGGCTGGAATCATACCCGATTCTGCACTGCAGGAGCTAGATGCTCCCGTGGTTGCAAGATCAGGCACTGAGATGGCCCAGTGTGCCCCTGAATTCCCACAGGAGATGTCTACACTGCAGCACAGCCCATCCGCACTATGCTCCTGCTGGTGTTCCGGTGCAGTGGCATCCCGTCGTCATGGCATCGGGATGCTCTGCAGGAGTGCAGTCTGCCCAGAGTAGGATGCGGTGTCAGTTCATTGCCGTCCAACCCTCAGTGGGGTCTGCCAGGGCCAGGAATGGGTGGAGGGGGGCCTCACCTGATGCTGCTTCCTGCTGTGGGTAGCCTGACTGACCCAATAGCCACCATTGCCGCTGCTTATTCCACCTCCAAGATGGAGAGAGTGAGGCTGCATACAGTCCCAAAGAATAGTGAGGCTGTACATCCTGCCAGTGGAGGAGTAGCCTAGTGGTTAGAGCAACTGCCTAGTACCCAGAAAATCAAGGGTTCAATTCCCAGTAGCACCCTTTGTGACCTTTGGCAAGTCACCTTAACCTCCATTGCCTTGGAAGAAAAGGCCTGACAATCTACTTCTGGTGATACATTATCAAGAAAACCCAGAGGTAACTTGTTCACCAGAAGTCAACACTGACTTGATGGCACTAAATGAAATCACTCCATAGTGCAACTGCACCTTGAATACTGTGTGCAAAGATATAGCAGAATTAGAGAAAGAAGGCCTGGGGTGTAGCAGCTCAAAAACCTAAACAGAAGAACCCATGGCTCTGGGAATATGTGGAGGAGTAGCCTAGTGGTTAGAGCACTGGCTTGGGGACCTTGATAGCATCATTTGATTCCCACTAGCACTCCTTGTGGCCTTGGGCAAGTTACATAACACTCCATTGCCTCAGAAGAATCCAAGTTATCAATGTCCCTGTTTAATGTACATTACCAAGTTTAAATTACAAAGTAAATCACTTTGACTAAAATGATACAGCGGTATAAAAAAAAGCCTGTTAAATAAATGTTTGGGGAAACTGCTAGGTACTTATGACCTAGATTGGCCACTGTTGGAAACAGGATACTGGGCTTGATGGACCTTGGTTTGACCCAGTATGGCATATCTTATGTTCTTATGACATTCAACCCTGCTATTCGCATCTCAGAAATGGGCCCTTAATGCACATTAATAATTGCTCTCAAAATGTTAGAAAATTAACACATCTGTTCTGAAAATCATATTCATTAGAATCTGAATCTTCCTCCTGGACTCCTATCCAAGGCATGCTTAATGATTGTCCTATTGTATTTGTAGTTTATTTTGCAGTTTTGATATCAGCTCTTTTGAGATTAAGTAAATCAATGTGGTTGCCTTGGAATCCACATGAATACACGGCAATAAAGGTCAACCAACAAGCTGTAGGTGACACATTTAATTGGATTATTGCAACACATTTATGACTTGTTTGAGAGTTACGCTTTCTTCCTTCAGGTCAGTATAGATGGACTAAATGTATTTCCATTTACTGAATGATTCATGCCACTTGTTGTGCTAATCTTCCATGTCAGGTTCTGTGCTTGAGATCTGAGATGAGATGCCGACTGTGAATGAGGATCAATAAGTCAACACAAATAGAAGCAATAATCACCACTGATTTTTTTGAAAATTAAACAAAAAATGTTATTAGATCAATCAGATAAAATACTGAACAGTCATTTACAAAGAAACATTAAGGGAGTTTTTAGAAACCCTATTTACCTTTTAAACGTGGATGCAGTGCCAGAAAAACACGGAGGCTGCACTCACATCTAAAATATAATTTCAGAAAGACTGCAAGATGCTCGTTTCCATATCGGATACATTGATCTTTGTGTGTCTGTGTGGGAGGCATTCTGGGGCACGGTCTGGATGGAGCTGATGCCTGCACATCTAGAATATATTTCACATAGGCCAGAAACATGCAGGGTGAATTTTTTTGTATGTGACAATTTCACCTGCTATAAATTAAATCACAAATAAGCATGAGACTTTGTTGTCTTTGGAGACTGCTTGTGGTATTGGTGACTGGAGGAGTTTGACTCGTGAGTTTTTGGTGCGACTGTTGCCTGTGTCCATGAAAGTGACTTTTCAGCTACAGTTTATTCTTTCCCTGCAGTCTATCCTGTGCCTTTTATCAATCTGTCCTCTCTCTTTCCAAGACCACGGTATATTCCCACTCCCCAATTGCCTCCCCAGCTGTGCCAACCCCAAACTCCCAGTGTCCCGCTCCCAGGCCTTTGGTGTGTTAGATTTGCCCAGTGGCTTAGTGTTCATTTATGTGTGTCTCAATGTTCCAAGAAGCATTGCATTTCTGTATAGTTCCCTATTCCCTGTCTTTGTGTGCCTCAGTGTTCCCTGTAATCACTGTGTTGCTCCCTTCTAGGTGAATATGGCACTTCTGGAAGGCCAGTGATCTTCTCATCAGATCAGGTTTCTCTGGTGTTGCCCAAGAAGGTAGTGATGGATCTGGTACAGGACACAGGACCAGGGCTCAAATGGTGTGACAGAAGTGAATAATGCTCACCCACCCTCATGACTGAAAGCCTAGGGAATTTCCTACCTGTCCTTTGAAGCCCCCTTAGAACTCAATTGTTATGCCATTAGTATTTGTAGGGTACTATCCTATGAATCACCTGACCACTGAAGCAAAGCAGTGTGGTCATAACCTCTGCACACAGTTTGAAATGGAGGGACATTTTCAGAGCAGCAGACTGCCCATCACAGCATTCCAGCTGCGGGAAGGTGAGACAACATAATGCATGCCAGTAAGATGCCACTGGGACAGTGATCCAACTCCCTCCCACTGCATGCGCCCCTAGAAAGGCATGAGGCATACAATCTCACAATGGGTAAAGTCCATGAGGGGAGAGTGATAGGTGATTGTTTACCCCAACATTAGACCCAGGTAGAGGGGAAACAGCAACAATAAGTGGAAGAGCATGCAGTGAAAGGGAGGCATGGTGTAGGAATGTGTTCTAGAGACACCTACTGAGTTCATATGAGTCTCTTGAGGAGTCCTGATCTTCAACTCACTTTACTGTCTTCTAATCTATTGTTTGTAATACCTGTTGCTCCACATCACTGAGGGGCTGTAACTGTCAATCTGGAACTCTCTCTTTGGCCTTCTGCTTGGTTTTCCACTTCACCTCCCACACTTGTATTTCTGGTCCTCTGCATACCTATTTCTGTAAGCAGCATACACGTGGCGATATTTGCCCAGCCAGAGTTTTTGATTGTGATAGACACTCACATGGATTAGGGGCATATCCAGAATGCAATGTCTGGGGCCCCAGAGTTATCATAGAGGGATAAAATAGACATACAACCCCTCCCAGCATGGCACTCACCCATTCAGCAGCAGAAGTGTGTCATGCCATCCTCACCGCTCTTTTTTCATTCTGCTTTCTGGCTGCTATCTAATGTGCATTTTTACTCTGGTCCTGTCCATCTTCCTCTATGCCACTGGGGATATCCTACTCTGGGCTGGTTAAATTGAGCAGTTGAGTCCCCTTTAAATTCAAATGTGGTGGCATAATGCGCTGACATTATCGTTTTAAGCACTGTGATTGTAGCACCAGGAAGACCCATCTCTGGTGCTACTCAAAGGCCACTTCCTTAGCACTAATGATGAAATTAGTTCTTACCTGCTAATTGTCTTTCCTTGAGCTTTCTCCGGGCCAGTCCAGGGAAAGGTAGGGTTGTCAATCCCCCATAGTAACTGAGGACTGAAGGCTCCAAGCTTTTTCTGTGATGTGAAGCCACTCCCCCACCGGGTAATCTGACAGTCTCCTTCTGACAAAGCAACTAAAGAGAAAGAAAATCTAAAAACAACAGATTAACCCTTGAAAAACTGATAACGTTCTATAGTCCTGAAACAGCAATAACCAAACCAAAATTTTTTTTTTTTTTTAAACTAGAATAGCTGTAAAATGGTCCAGAATGTGCACTAGAAGTCCCCAGACATCTCCTATGAGCATATATGATGGAAAACTGTAGATGTTTGCAAAGACTAAGCTAATCGAAATCGCAAACAGGGGGGGACCCTGGACTGGCCCGGAGAAAGCTCAAGGAAAGACAATTAGCAGGTAAGAACTAATTTCATCTTCCTTATCGCTTCTCCGGGCCAGTCCAGGGAAAGGTAGGGCAGTACCAAAGCAGTACCTAAGAATGGGAGGGACCCGCTAAACCAGCGATAAGAGTCGATGCTCCCACTTTTGCATCATCTCTGGCAAGAACATCCAAGCGGTAATGCTTAGTGAATGAATGTAAGGAAGACCACGTCGCCGCTCTGCAGATATCAACCGGAGGAACAAAAGCAAATTCCGCCCAGGAAGTCGCCATAGCACGTGTAGAATGAGCTTTAAGCCCCTCAGGCGGCGAAACTCCCCGGGCAGAGTAAGCTGCTGCAATAGCGGAGCGCACCCATCAAGCAATAGTAGCCTTTGATGCCGCTTGGCCCTTACGGGGGCCGGCCCACTGAACAAAAAGTCTGTCCGTCTTCCGAAACGGTTGAGAGATTTTAAGGTACGTCCGTAACACTCGGCTAAGATCTAAGTGCTTCAGAGCCCGGTCCATAGGTGAACCGTCGCACTGAGAGAATACGGGCAAAGCCACTGACTGGTTAAGATGAAAAACAGACAGCACTTTAGGCAAGAAGGAAGGAACAGGCCGCAGCAACACCCGTTCAGGCAGAAATTGTAGATAAGGTTCCCTGCAAGACAACGCCTGCAAATCAGAAATTCGCCTTGCCGAACATAAGGCTACGAGAAAGGCTGTTTTCCAAGAACATTCTCGGATCTGTTGAGCACAGATGGAAGTTAAGGGCGATCGAGAGAAAGCTTCCAACACAATATTCAAATCCCAAGGAGGTACAATCGGTCTTCGAGGAGGATGAATAAGTTTCGCTGCCCGCAGAAAACACTGCACATCCGGATGGGCCAAGAGACGGCGACGGCGAATTAACCCCCTAAAACAAGATAACGCAGCGACATGCACTTTAAGGGTATTTAGAGCTAAACCCTTATCCAACCCCTGCTGCAGAAAGAGGAGAAGATGAGGCACCATAGAAGCCATCGGAGACACCTTCCGCTGAGAACACCAAGACTCAAAGAGCCTCCAGACTCGAACATATATCAACGAGGTCCCAGGCCGTTTTGATTGAAGTAAAGTGTCCACCACTGAATCTGCATAACCTTTGCTTGTCAAGCGAGACCTTTCAAGAGCCAAGCCGTAAGCAAGAAGCGATCCACTCGCGGCATTAGAATCGGACCCTGATGTAATTGGTTGACTCGGAGTGGAAGAGGCCACGGCGGAGCTACTAGGAGGCGAACGAGATCGGCATACCAAGGACGACGAGGCCAATCGGGAGCAATGAGAATCACCTGGCCGTGATGTTGCGCTATGCGTTGGATAACTCGACTTAACATCGGCCAAGGTGGACAGACATATAGGAGAACGCCGAGGGGCCATGGCTGAACGAGGCCATCGAGACCCTCTGACATATGCTCTCTGCGCCTGCTGAAGAAACGGCTGGCTTTGGCATTGCTGAAGGTGGCCATGAGATCCATCACTGGCTGACCCCAACGCAATGTCAACTGGTGAAATAATGCCGCATTCAATTCCCATTCCCCTGGATCGAGAAGATGGCGGCTGAGAAAGTCTGCCTGTACATTCTCCTTGCCCGCGACATGCGCCGCCGACAGAGCCAGGAGATTGCTCTCCGCCCATTCCATCAATTGCTGACATTCGGATAGAAGAGAAGGAATCCTTGTCCCGCCCTGACGATTGATGTATGCGACTGTCACGGCATTGTCGGAGAAAATCTTGACTGCTGTCCCTTTGAGAAACGACGCGAAGTGAAGCAGAGCCAATCGAGCCGCTCGAAGTTCGAGCCTGTTGATCGACCAAGAGCTTTCCTCTGGAGTCCAAGCACCCTGTGCAATGTGAGACAGACAATGAGCTCCCCAGCCGGAAAGACTGGCATCCGTGGTGACTAATACCCACGAGGGATCCTGTAAGGGAACATCCGCCGTGAGGTGATCGCGAATCAACCACCACTGCAGACTGCGACGCACCTGTTCTGAATAGGGCAGAAGTTGAGAGAGAGGATGGAGTTGCGGAGACCAGCGGGAGAGCAACGCTTGCTGCAAGGGTCGCATGTGAGCCTTGGCCCACGGGACCAGATCCAGTGCCGCCGCCATGGAACCCAACAGTTGTAAGTATGTCCACGCCGACGGCGCTGTTAAGCTTAGAAAGGACTGGACTTGTCGCACTAGCTTCTCTACGCGAACATCGGGCAAAAAGACTTTTCCCCGTGCGGTGTCGAAAAATGCTCCGAGATAAGTTAACTGTTGCATCGGCTGTAAGTGACTCTTGGCTTGATTGAGCACCCATCCTAGTTGCTCTAGAAGTTGCACCACCCGAGCTGTCGCCTGGATGGACGCTACTCGTGATTCGGCTCTGATTAACCAATCGTCGAGATAAGGATGAACTCTGATACCGTCCTTTCGAAGCGCAGCCGCCACTACTACCATTAGCTTGGTGAACGTACGCGGAGCCGTAGCGAGACCGAAGGGCAACGCCCGAAATTGGAAATGACCCATGGGAAGGGCGAAACGTAAAAAACGCTGATGCGAGGGTCGGATGGGAATATGCAGATAAGCTTCCGTGAGATCGATGGACGAGAGAAACTCTCCCGGCTGAACCGCTCGAATCACCGTACGTAGTGTTTCCATACGAAAGTGCGGCACCCGTAAAGTACGGTTGACACCTTTGAGATCTAAGACGGGTCGAAAAGAATCTTCGTTTTTGGGCACCACAAAATAAATCGAGTATCGACCGCAACCGTATTGGTCGAGAGGCACCGGCACTATTGCTTTCAGCTGCAACAGGCGATGGAGAGTGTCCATAATCGCCTGTTTCTTGCAACTGGGAGCACAGGGAGACATTACAAAGGCGGGTAACAACGGGCAGGCGAAATCTAGAGCGTATCCCTTCCGAATGATCTCTAATACCCATTTGTCGGAAGTAATGTTGGTCCAGGCCACCAGAAATTGCTGTAGGCGACCTCCCACAGGCACCAGCGGCTGGACCAGCCGGACTTCATTGCGGCCTTCTTAACCGAGGGCTGGGAGGCACTAAAATAGGATCTACTAAAGCCTCTGGCTCCACGAAAGGAATGTCCCCGAAAGTTGGAACGGCCTCTGGAATAGGGCGCAAAGCGCGCACCACGAAATCTACGAGAGTCTCTGCCGGAACCTCGAAAACTGGGATTCGTACGCGTAGGCTTGGGCTTGTCCTCAGGCAAACGTCCGCCCTTAGAATCGCCCAAATCCTTAACAATTTTCTCTAAAGCCTCACCAAAAAGCAGTGTTCCGTGATACGGCAACTTACTAAGCCGCAACTTAGAGGAAACGTCTGCCGACCAGTTACGCAACCACAGAAACCGCCTGGCCGCTACTAGCGAGGCCATGGTTTTAGCCGCAATGCGTAGCAAATCATAAAAAGCATCCGCCATATAAGCAGCGGCAGATTCCAATTTTGCCACATCTGGAACCGCAGATGTAGCCTCAGCAGAAGCGTCTCCTTGCAACCAACGAATGGACGCCCGAGATACATAAGCCCCACAAATAGCTGATTGTAGCGCCAAAGCACTAGAATCAAAGGCTTGTTTAAGCAGAATCTCCAATTTTCTATCTTGCAAATCTTTAAGGGCCGCTGCACCTTCTACAGGTATAGTAGTCTTTTTGGTTACGGCAGAGATAATAGCATCCACCTTTGGCATGCGAAACAATCCTTTATCTCCTGAGGAAGGGGGTATAAGCGAGACAAAGCGCGGCTGCCGCGCAGCGAAGCCTCTGGGCACTCCCACTCCGAATCAATCATCTGTTTGATAACTCGGTGCAAGGGAAAACACCTTTGCTCAGTTTTAAAACCCTGCAGTAACGGATCCTCCAAAGGTTCTTGAGAATCTGTTGGAAGAAGCAGGTGCAGCGCCGCCAAGGAGTGGGAAATGAGAGCAGAGAGCTCCTCTTTACGAAAAACCCTGAAAATGTTAGGATCCTGTCCAGGAGCTATTTCTCCTTCCTCTAAGTCATCAGCTTCTATATCCAAAATAGGCTCAGACAAAACCTCAGGATCCCCCTGCCCCAATAACAGAGACGCCTGAGATAACAAAGGATCCTTAACCATGTCTTTACCTTGAGAAGATCCCTCTCCTGGATCCTCAGAAACTGGAACAGGCAGAGAAACTGGGACTGGACCAGAAACAGATGGAAGTTCTGGAGGCTGAGTAGAGCGCATAAGAAATGCTTTGTGCATTGCCAGAATAAACTCTGGCGAAAAAAACGAAGGCATCTCTTCCTGAGGCGTAGCAGAGGAGAAAGAGGGCTTATCTGATGAAATCGCCTCCTTAGAGGACTTTGCCTTACGTTTATGCGGCTTTTGATGCTCTGCCAGAGCACTGCCAGGCGCTGCCAAAATGGCCGCCGTTCCCGCCTTTTCGGCGATTAAAACTGATTCTGTCAAATTAATTACAGGTCTCTCAGCCATGATAAAGAACCCCCAAATTCCTCAACTAAGCACAACTAACTGAAAACAATGAAGACAACGAAGAAACGACGCTGAAATCGCCACTGAGCCCGCGGTCCCCGAACCGGAGGAAAAAGCACAAAATTGAATAACACTCACCGGACAATAAACAATGGAGCCTGAACCCCGGTTTTGTTGCTAGTGTGGACACCGAATGAAGCTAGAGCTGCGCAGACAGAGGAGAAAGCTGGGGCCCCCAGTATCACTCTGGTAATCGAGATGGAGACAGTGTAAGAGGCAGGCTCTACCTCACACTGTGTGGAAATGTCTGTCAACGTCTCAGGCTGCTCTTAAAGGTATATTGCCTTTTTAATAGCAAATAAAATCAGGACTATAGAAAGATCAGCTCTGCTAGAGCCAATCAATAAATTTTGTAAAAACAAAAGATAAATATAAGCTACCAGTAAAGGTAATGATGAGGGAGAAGAGAGAATCGATCCTCTATAGTTACTGAGGACTGAAAGACTGTCAGATTACCCGGAGGGGGAGTGGCTTCACATCACAGAAAAAGCTTGGAGCCTTCAGTCCTCAGTTACTATGGGGGATTGACAACCCTACCTTTCCCTCGACTGGCCCGGAGAAGCGATAAGGAAGGCCCCTTTAAACTTATGAGCTGTGCAGGCCACAGCCTCTCACTTTCCTTCAGACCTTTCCACCAGTGTGGCAGCCCCCTTTAAATTTGACGGCCTCAACTCCACTTACATGCCCGGACTGTTCTGTTCCTTTGGACTTGGCTGCAAATGCTGCTCTCATCCAGGCCCCTCTCTTGGCTCAGCCACTCTAACCATGGCAGTCCAAGAGACAAGTCCCAATTCCACAATCTTTCCTGAACCTGACAGTGCTGTCCTCATCTGCACTACAAACCTGCCCAGCACATGTTCTGCAAACAAGCAGGACTCTAGCTATACAATTAGGCACCTGACTGGCCAAATTCTTGGGGAGGGTTCTGTGCTAAACGTGGAGAAGCCTATGTTCCTCCAGGTCCCCTTGTTACTATGCCACTGATGTGGACACCTGCATGGCTCAGAAGAGCTCTCTGGTACTTGAGGACCTCCTGCAACATGAGTTTCATCTCATAGTAACATAGTGTATGATGGCAGATAAAGACCATCTAGTCTGTCCAATTAGGTGGCTAGAATATATGTGTACCCACTGCTCCGTGCAGGTCACCCCTTTCTCTCTATCTCACCATGGCAGAAAATGTCTTTTCTGTGAGCTCTTTTTGCTTGGGTGCCAAGGCCAGGTCAGAATCTGTATAAAGCAAAGAATTTCTGAAATGAGCCACCATGTGTGCATGTTCCGGTTTTATAAATGTTTATGGGGACAGAACCTGCACATTGTCATTTTACTCAGGGTTCTTTCTGAAATGAGCCACAGTTGGCATGTTCATAGGATATAAATATGTGTAAAGGACATTTTAGAAATAAAAAAAAAGAGGTTGTGTGGGATACCTACATGGTCCCAACTACAAAATTGTTAAGTCATGGATGGTAATTGTGCTAATACCACCACTGTCTGAGCTGCTTTCAATTTAGCTGTACAAATTGATGAGCACAGGGTCTTGGGGGCTGCCATGTTCAAGGGGTGCACTCTGGTATGGTCTGGGTCATCACCTGAATGGGACTCACTTGCATGTATAGACGGGAAAATGCCTCCTTCACATCTGGTGGCTGTGAATTGGGGAAGGAAAGAGGGGGAGGTATATGGTGACACAGCTATGTGTGTTCTTATGTTGGAAGCTAAGGTTTCTCTGTTCCCCTGCAGGTGCCATGAAGTGTTTTTTAGATTTACATATACATACACACACACTAGCCCCCCCCCCCAGCCCATTTTATCATGTACAGAGGGGCAGGGGGCCAGAGTTTCTTAATGGTTTCCCGACTGCTCCCTTGCCATTGTTATATACACATGACAGTCTCTGAGGTGTGGGTCTACTGTGTACAGAGCCTTAAACATGTCACCTATATTGATATCTTGTATGCTGTCTCCCTTAATGTGTGCATATGCAGTACATATTATATTGCCATTCCAACTACAAGATTTATTTATTTATTTTATTTACATTCTCTTATATACCGCGCTATTCTGCATCAGTGCGGTTTACATTGAACAAACTGAAATTACATTGAACAGGGCATTATAACTTGGAGATAACTATTTTACATGGAACATGGGCTATGGAGGGTTAAGTGGCTTGCCCAAGACCACAAGGAGCACCTGTGGGACTAGAAACCCCAGTCCTTTCGGCCCAAGGTTGCTGTCCTCTAGTGGGATTTGAACCCCCGACCTTCCGGCCTGAAGTACCTTGCCCCAACCACTAGGCTACTCCTCCACTCCGATGTGCTGGGGAAACGTTTTATGCTATTTGCACAGAGGCTGCCAGATAGGGGATCAGTAGCCTTGGGCGGCTGATAGGTGATAAATGAGCAGGTAATGGTGATCTGCTGATGTGATGAAACCTGTGTAGACACTGGGGATCTCCCAACTCAAGCCACAGCCAGCCATGGTTAGGCATGGACAACCCCTGCCCTGGAACTATGTCTTGCAGTGTACTATGGGGCACAGATTGTTGCAGGAAGGGGCCAGGAGGCGGGATTCATTGGATGCAGAATATATGTTTGGATTTAATGTCATATGGGAGAGCATATGTGTGTTGGAGGGGCCTG
The DNA here is from genome assembly GCA_033557465.1 of Ichthyophis bannanicus. Classification (NCBI taxonomy): domain Eukaryota; kingdom Metazoa; phylum Chordata; class Amphibia; order Gymnophiona; family Ichthyophiidae; genus Ichthyophis; species Ichthyophis bannanicus. The sequence goes on from CM066040.1 coordinate 135,598,344, forward strand.
TGAAGGGGCCTATGGCTGAATAACTGCTGAAGAGTTAAACTTCTTGTACCCCCCACCCACCTTAATATAGCGTGCAGATGCTAAAGCTTACACCGTTGTCCTCTACAGTTATTTTTATGGGCAGAAAAGGGGAGTGCACAGGCAGAGCATAGCTAGCCACAGGTGGCGAGTTTCTCTCTTTCAAGTAGTTGGCAACCCTACTGGTAGGTCATTTCAGATTTTGTCATGTTTAATGTAGTCATAGTTTATTTATTTAGACAGATTTGTATACCACCTTATCCTTCAAAGTGGTCACAACACAATTGGAGGTTTACATTTAACAGGAGGGGATATGACTAACAAACGTAAATACATTGTGCTTATATATCTAAATGGGAATGGATAGATGGGGTCAAGTGGTGAAGGAAGATGGTGTTCCGCTTGGGTGGTGTCTAGTGTTTGGCAACTTAAGGTGGTTACTCATAGGCTTCGGTAAAGAGCAGGGTCTTGAGTGCCTTGCGAAAGTCTTTGGTGTCGTTCAGGGTCCTTAAGTCCATAGGGAGGGAGTCCCACAATGTAGGCGCCTTTAGCAAGGGAGCTCTCTTAGATGTTGCTTGCTTAGTCTTGTGATAACCTGCAGGTGTACTGATCCTGTTGCCACTGTTGGTCCTTCTTGGTCTATTGCTGACATCTCTGGTTATGATATCCTGGAGGGCATCCGCCGAGCAGTGGTGGAAGATTTTGAAGATGTTCAGGATTGTTTTGAATTTTGCCATGGCAATTATTGGGAACCAGTGTAGCTGTTGTAAGACAGGGGTGATGTGTTCAGATCTTGCAGTGCCCGTAATGATGCGTGCTGCAGTGTTCTGCACCATTTGAAGTGGATGAATAGTCTCCTGGGGGAGGCCTTGGTATAGCGAGTTTCCATAGTCAAGCAGTGGAGTGATGACTGCTTGGCAAACTGTGCAGACGTGGTCTTGGTTGAGGATTGGCTTGAGCTTTCTGATGATCCTCAAACGGTGGTAGGCTCTAGCTCCAGCTTTAGTAACATGAGATTTTAGTTCATTTCAGATTCGATATCCCACCCTATCACAGCATATCAGGGCAGTTTACAATAAAAATTCCAGTATGGTTATTCTCATTTGATAAACCACCCTTAACATACGCAGCAGGGCAGTGTACAATAAAAACACAGAATAGAAGGAAAAGAGGAAATGAATGTCATAGTATGACAGGAAATAGAGGAGAGTCATTTAGGAGGGAATCAGGGTTACAGGAAGGAGCTGTCAGAAGGTCAAAATAGTGCACCATAGCTACAAATCCTGTTTTTCAGTCATTTTGTTTTAGCTGTACACCGAGTCTAAGAGGAGCTCTACGCTGCAGGCAGTGAGATATCTTAAAGCTGCCAGCACTTGTGGTAACACAGTGATGTTCATAACTGTTGCTGCATATATCAACAACTGAAAGATTTGTAATAAGATTTGTAATAATCCTCACAATCTCCACGGTTAGTGAGTTTGGATTTATTATGCACCGTTCCAAACCTGAGCTCAAGACAAAGTAGAATCAGCTGCTGTAGGTTTTCCCCAGACCCAGAGAACTTACATTTGAATAGTCGCTAATTACTAACTTGTATTAACATGTTTTAATATACATGAATATAGCTCCTGTCACCATATTCATATTGGGATTGCCTTCTTTCTTGTAAAGCACCTTATTCCAACTGCAGATGATCACTCTCAATCAGGAACCAAGCATAAATTTCATACAGCATTAAAGTTCTATTATTTTTCCACCTTCTAACAGAAAACCATACAGACAACTGAAAATAAGGCTACCTTTTCCTGAGGGGTCAGCCCTTCATATGTCATAACAGACCTACTGCCTGTAGTAAAAAGAACACTGTCACTGAGGCTAAGCTCCGTTTCTCAATGCTAGCCTGTAGGGTTCTAAACCTGGCTAAAGTCGCTCATTCAGTCCCTTTAAACAATAAAGCAAAACAAATACATCTCCAGACTTGGTTCTGGTTTCCAAAGTTTAATGCAAGTTTAAAGTTCTGCTTCTAGCACTACACTTAATAGTTCAATACACTAACAGTGAATATAGCATTTGCAAACCTGTAATTTAAACATCAGGCTTCCTAGCTTTTCATACACCAGCTCTTTCCACCAGGACAAGTCTGACCCTTCACCAATATTACCTTCAAAAAGTAAGCAAAAGGTCTATCTTACCTCAAAAGCTTCCCACCTGCTGAGTCTCAGCTCCCAATTGGTTTCTTCAACCAAACCTAGCTGGCAGTGTCTAAGCACTTCCCAGCTATCACAGGAACAGGTCTGAAGGTTTCCTACAGCAATCCTACTTACAGAGTACTAGAGGCTTTACTTCCCTGCTCCCAGGGCCTCCCTGGCTCTGACACCAGGAGTTCTTAAGCTACCTGCCAGGACCACACCTTCCTGGCTAGATTTCCCTCTTCCACTTTTCTTAATGTGGCTTCATGGGGACAGTTACCTGTTGTTTCCTGAGGATCCTGGTGCGGCGTACAGGAGGAGGAGGAGTTTGGTGTCCCCACCCCCCTCCGGGCCAGTATTTTAGCTTCGGCCAGTCGCGGCAAGGTGAGACAGTTACCTGTTGTTTCCTGAGGATCCCGGTGCGGCGTACAGGAGGAGGAGGAGTTTGGTGTCCCCACCCCCCTCCGGGCCGATATTTCAGCTTCGGCCAGTCGCAGAACGCGACCCGTGGGCACGTACCCGCTGGTGCGTGCCCAAAGGGGCATGACCAAAGGGGCAGGCCACGCCCCTTTGGAGCCCCTTCGGAGCTTGAGGAGCTTTCTGCACGTTCTCATGGGTAAAAGGAGAAAAAAGGTGTTCCCAGCTATCCCTGCCAAGGTCGTTAAGACTGTTGGCCCTATGGATCGTCATCTTCTGGGTGCTGGAATTGAAGCTTTGGAGAAAGAACTTTCTGGGGAGTCCGTGAGTACTGTGTCAGATTTATCCTCTCATACGCTGGGGGTGGCCCAACCCGGAAAGGAAGTGTTTGTTGAGGACTCTTCTTCCAGGGAGGGAGTACCTGGTGAGGGTCCTCATTTCGTTCAAGAAGCCTCGTTACCGTTGACATCGGGGGAACGGAAAGTTAAGCTACCATCACCGGTGGTATTTTCCTCTGGGTTAACGGATGTGTCTGTTCCTGCTGAGGTATCATTGCGGGATATTTGGGAGTTGGTAGCACGTATGGAAGGTTCTCTTTGTGCTTCCTTCTCCCAGGTTGAGCAGTTTTCCACAGAGGTGGTACAAAAACTTTCTGAACATGAATTATTGCATGATAAAAATAATAAATTTCTTAATAAATTGGAGGGGTGGTTTTCAGTATTGGAGGCCGCAGTTTCTTCATCTATTAAGGATAGTGCTGTTATTCATCATCAGTTAGAATCTCTTGAAAATGTTAATCGTTCTAAAAATTTGCATTTTTTAAATTTTTCTCGGACCCATTACCTTGCTCCTGTGATACTATTACAGAAATATTTCAAGGAGGTTTTGCTAATTGAAGATGTGGATTCTGTTAAATTTTCTTCATTATATTATGTTCCTTCCGTTTCCTCTGGTATGACCTCCTCTCCAGAGTTTGAAAGGTCTGAAAGGAAAGGGAATCCCAATGTTGCCGAGTCCTTAGATGTTTCCCAGTTTTTAGAATCTTCTACAGATATGATCCCTCAACGAGCTACTTTAATTGTCTCATTCTTATCACTTCAGGAAAAGAATTTGATTTTACGTTTGTATTTTCTGAAAAAGGATCAAGCGTTTTGTGGAGATTCTATTCAAATATTTCCTGATGTGAGTAGGGCCATTTAGATTCGTAGGAAAGCGTTTTTGGCTTTGAAAAACCGGACTTTGGCCATTGGGGCTTCCTTTTTCTTAAAGTATCCTTGCAAATGTATTTTGGTATTGGAGGGTATTAAATATGTTTTTATCGATTTGGGTAATTTGAGGCTTTCTTGATTAGTAAGGAATCTGTTTGAATTGTATTTTCTTTTTCCTTTCCATGTATAATTGGGCTAGATAGTGATCGGATCCTATTGCTTTGTAAAATTTTTCTGGTTTGTTCAGGTGATTGTCCTCTTAATGTGGACTTGAATTGCAATCCTACTTTATTTTCATAATAAAGATTATTCATAAATGGAAACAAAAAAAAAGGTGGCTTCATGCGAAGAAGCTCTTAAGGAGAGTTGTACTTCACTTGGACCTTCCTCTGCTCATCACCTGAACTCTCAGCCTGGCTCTGGAGCTCCTTTCTAATACCCGAAAGGCGAAAATGACATGATGCGCTCCTTTACACATCACACTCCAATATTCTCAAAGGGGTTTATTTGCTAAACTCATAACTCATATTAAAACTTTAGCATACACTGATAAATGAGGTCATAATTTTGTACCAGAGGCAATGGAAGGTAAAATGACTTCTTCAAGATCACAAGGAGAACAGTGGCTTTCTGGTTTGCAACCTTCAGCTCCAACTAGTAGGTTACACGCCATGTTCAGTGAGTTCTAGTTTCCATCCATGCTCCCTTCATGCAAGCCATCCCACTGCTGTTGTATCACTGATGTTTAGGGTTGTAATCAATGCTCCATGCAGGTTAACCAATGTTTTCTGTTTAGGGTTATAACTGCTACTCTGAACATGCTACCCTAGTGCTTCATCACCATCCTTTTTGCCCCTGGAGATCCTCTGTGCTTATTTTTTATTTTATTTATCTAACACCTTTTCATTATCAAGGTGAATGTGATTTAGGTACAGTAGATATTCCCCTCTCTCCAGAAGGCTTACAATCTACATTTGTACCTGAGCCAATGGCAAGTGGAGTAACATGTCCAAGATAACAAGGGCGGCAGCATGATTTGAACCCTGGTTTCCCTGGTTCTCAGTCCACTGTGCTAATCACTAGGCTATTCCTCCATAGTTTTTTTAAAAATTATATTCCTGCTTTTCTGTCCATCATCTGCTACAAGAGTAAGGGGTATGTTTACTAAACTGTCTTAACATGCACCCGGCAATAGTGTGCAGGCTGCCATAAAAGGAGTGGTCGTTTCAGTCTTAAAGTAGCAAAACGGGATTGGAGTGTAGGAGTGGCCTAGTGGTTGGGGCAAGGTACTTCAGGCCGGAAGGTCGGGGGTTCAAATCCCACTAGAGGACAGCAACCTTGGGCCAGAAGGACTGGGGTTTCTAGTCCCACAGGTGCTCCTTGTGGTCTTGGGCAAGCCACTTAACCCTCCATAGCCCATGTTCCCTGTAAAATAGTTATCTCCAAGTTATAATGCCCTGTTCAATGTAATTTCAGTTTGTTCAATGTAAACCGCACTGATGCAGAATAGCACGGTATATCAGAAAATAAAAATAAAATAAATAAATTATCGTGCGATAACACGCACTGCTGCACACATTATTGGGCGAAGCGCCGTTAACGCGCGGTAATCTTAAGTAGGCACCCAGACATACAAACATAGAAACAGAGGTGTAGCACAATGGTTAATACACTGACTGCTGATACAAGGGTAGTGAGATCAATCCCCCAGTGTGCCTAATGCATAAGGCTGGCTGAGGCATCAGCTTTGACATGTAAGTATTGTTTCTTGAGGTATTTTAATTATTGCTGCCAGCAAACACACCCTCACGTGCCGTAACCTAAGGTGCCGCATAAGGCACCCTATAAGGCACTCCATAGGGCATATTATAAAGTGCACTGTCCGCCACAGCACCCTATAATGTCCCCTGTAGGACACCTTATAAGGCACCTTATATGGACTGTAACCATAAGGTGCCTCAGAAGGCGCTTTATAGGGCCTATAAAGCTCCTTCTGAGGCACCTTATGGTTACAGTACTCTGAGGGTATTTTTGCTGGCAGCACTAATGTACATTAAAAATAGACAATGCTTCAGACAGCCCTATCAAATAACCCCACTGTGGGTTTGAACCCATGACCTCTGGCTCCACAGGCAGTGAAGTAACCAGTGGGCTACAGCTACTAACAAACTACTGGCTGGCTGCAGAAGGACTGCACGTCACCACACAAGCAGTCTGCTGTGATCACCAGGATAGGGTTAACCCACCTGTACCCATGATGCACTGCACATGCAAATCAGCAGTCTACAGATGATCACAAGATGGGGTATGCACCCCCACAGCACCTCGGCCTGGTAGGGGGAACTGACCGTGTGTGTTACTGGCACAGAGTAGCTACACACCGTCACATTGTGCGGGTACTGTGATCACCCTGAGGGTGAGGTGGGGCGCCCAGCACCAGGTCCACAGCACCTTCCATGGCAGAAATAGGCAATGCTGCAGGTCCCCAGCAGTGCTAGTGTGTGAGATAGGTACTTCCTGCAGACACACCTTGGATACATCTGTATTTCTCAGTCAGGTTTAGCCCTTATGGACCCATAAGCAGATTATGTACCACCGCCCAACCCATCCTCTGGGGCTGAGGGTGGGAAACAGGGTCTCCCACCAACAGAACCACATTCTACCTCCCGGCAATGGTGGCAGTAGAGGGGACCATCAACCCCAGTCCTGCTGGGGAACAGACACCCTACAGGGCAGTCAGTGCAGCTCTGTACACATCCATAAAGCAATAGCAGACAGACATTAGGCCTGGAAATACTCAGCTGTGCCCCACCACTATCTGATATTCTCCTGCAGCAAGCCTCCAGCCGCTGCACCCTGCAAGGTGTTCCAGCAAGACACATACTAGCTGCAGACAGTCTGCTAGCTAGTCCATAGTGCATATTCCTGGAGGAGATGCATGCACCCAGAACTGGGATGTCAGCATACACACCAAGCAGATAAGTCAGTGATTGGGCTCCAAAAGGAAACCCATAAATATCACATGAGAAAAATACTATATAGCACTATGGGGGAACCTAGTCATGCCGTGGTCACTGCTCAGTCAGGGTGAGAGTGATCTCCCAGCAGGACATGCTGTGGCCACCCTGTCTGTGCAGGTGGTGGCCGGGCACTACAATGTCCCAGCCATTGCCCTATGCCCTGTGCAGATGCAACCTGGCCAGGTCACCCTGTCCGGGCTATACCCATGGTATCTTGCTCCTCATTATGCCCATTGGCAGGACAATACTGGCAACAGTGCTGGCAGTGTGGGCTGTGGAGGGTGTTTGCAGCCACCACACACTGGATAGACAGACACACACTCCCACACCAATGCCAGCACTGTACAACTATAGAGGTGTTTGGCAGCCCTGGCCACCGCTCCAGTCCTGGACACAGTGCAGGCATGGCTATGGTACGCAATACTGTTGGGGTCACTCCCCAGGGTGGTAAACACTGTCAGACACAAGACCTGTAGCACACTCCACAGACATCAGAAAGGTTGCCATGATGCAGCTCAATCAGAAAATTGTACTTAACTTCGGAATTGCTATCTGCCATTAATCATAGCAACCTTTTGATAGCTGTGTACCGTATTCCCAGGTTTAGAGTGGCATTGCTAAGGTATGCAAGTGCTAGTATTGGGAGATGCACGCAGAGCCCAATGTCCTGCCTCTCCAGGAGGCATTGGATAATGGAGTCTGTGGGTGCGGGTGTGTCTGCCCCTGTTGGCTGCTGCTTTACGGCAGAGGTTCCCAACTCCAGTCCTGGTGTGCCAAACACTGTTTGGGTTTTCATGCTGTCCCTCATGAATATGCATGAGATACATCTGCATACCATGGGGGCGGCGCATAGAAATGCAGCACAGGCATCTTTATTAGAGGCAGCATGGAACCTGAATGGTGTTTGGCCCTCCAGGACTGCATTTGGGAGACTCTGCTCTAGATAATGTGCATGTTTATGGTGTCTGTGCTCTGTAGGGTAAAATGTAGGTGTTTTGGGCATGTTTACGTCATCTGCAATAAAGGTTCTATCTGTATTAGCACGTTCTAGTAGTGGGTAAAATATGGGGACTGGGTTGGCAGGAACCACAGCTGGGACTTGAACCTGTGACCTTCTGCCTCTGAACACACTGGTTGTGTGCACTGCACCACCGTGTTGCCACAGAAACAGTGCATTCCCTGGTGATACCATGATTGTTCGTCCGGCAGGGCCTGTCTGTTGCAGTGCATGGCACCCACCTACACAGGGCTAGGCCATGGTCTGCTCTGGGCAGCTGCCACTGCCCCCCTCCACCACCAGTATCCCTCTGCCACCATGCTGACATGCCCTTCTGCTGGTGGTGCTTGTGGTGCGCAGTTTCAGGCCATCCAGTGTGCAGGTAGGCGGCTGCCTATGGTGCGTGTTCTGGGGTAGGGGTGCCTGCATAGACGTCCACGCTTCCCTCCCAACACCGTCTGCCAATGTTCTGTGCCCTTGGAGGTACCTGCTGGGTACTATCCCCTGTGACACTGTGATAAACACACTCGTGCCCATGTTGGGCCCTCATCAGTTGCTGTCTGGCTGCTGTACAGTTTCAGCATTCCTAAGTGCCACCTAGACATCTGCCTAGTCCGCACTGTGCCCCAGCTGCACCACAGCATGTGCCGCCTGCAGCCCTCTGTATCCCATTTTCAAGCATCTGTCCAGTTGGCCATTCCGACATGCCCGCCCTGCTGTTGCCGCACATGTACACGCCATAGGAAACCTGTCCGATGGAGAGGAAAACCCTGCACAGCGCAATTTCACTGTGGGCTCACTCACCTTGTATGGGGACGGAGCATGGGCCCATCCAGAATTCATATCCTTTTTTTGGTGCTTTCTTGGGAGTGTTTTTTGATGTTTCCCATTGAGATCACTATTGCCCAGCTTGGTTATTTTATTTTTCCATTTTCTTCTGTTCATTTTCACTGTTTATTTGCCCTTTTGTTCCGTGCACATGTATCACACGTATCACTTTTTTAGTAGGTTTCCCTGGTTTTGCTGTACATTGCTGACAGAAATGGTTTCTCTTCCCTTTAAATCAGCTCTAATGCCAGGGTTTCACTGGCGTTAGTTTTCAGCCTCAGATTTCACAGCGTTAGTGTGCGGGGAGCCTCTCCCCTCCCACTCTCCACCCATTGACCCCTTCTCTCCGCCCCTGGGGAGCCTTCTTCCGCCCTCCGGGAGCCTTTCTCCGCCTTCAGTGCTCGGTTGCGCCGCTGCACACATTATCGTGCGCTAAGGTACCTCTGCGCCTGATAAAGCACCATTATCGCACGATAACATCACAGAGTGCACATTAAGACATACCCCTAAGTGCATCCCATGCCATGCATTCACCACCTTTTTTAAAACTAAATATTATCAGATGTTGGAGCTTCTTACCATGATCTCTTGCTCTAGAGCATTATATTCTCTAAAAAATATTTATACCTTTAAATGCATCTATCATATCCCCCATAGGCTATGGCACTATATGTAAAAAATAATATTAAAGCTAGAGAATTACAGGGCTTAAAAGGGAGAGAGGAGGCATTGTGTGTTATTTATTTATTTATGTTATTTATTTATAGCTTTTATATATATTTAGTATCAGAGCGGTTTACAAGGAACATTAACAGTCAAGCAACTTTACATAGAACATAGAACAGGCATGAAACAATAGAACAAGCAACTGTAAATTAACAGGTATGAACAGCAATTCTAGGTAACAGCGGTTAAACTAGGTTAAACTAAAAAGAGGGAAAGAGAAATCCATTTGCATTGGCATGATATAAAGATCCCCCTCACAGGGAGAAGAAGTGGATGGAGATTTAACAGAAGACATATGCAACATTGCCCAGAAAGGGGAAGTGCTACTGATAGGTGATTTCAATATGCCGGATGTTGATTGACAGCATTTCTGCTTTGGTGTCATCTAGAAGTAAGGAGATCCTAGATTTTCTACAGGGAGAACTATTCAGGCAGCTAATAACAGAACCAATACGTGAAGGGGGCCAATGGGGAAAGTGTTTCTGATGTTATAGTGGGAGATCATCTAGCATCCAGTGATCACCAGATGCTGTAGTTCAGTATTAGGACTAGGGCTGATAAAATGCATTCAAAAGCGAGGGTCTTAGACTTCAGGAAACTAACTTTGCCAAGATGGGACAATAACTCAAGGAGTCATTAGCAGGATGGGAACAGCTGGGGAATGTAGAAAAACAGCGGGCAAAACTCAGGCAACCAACCTTTTTGTTAGAAAGGTAAATAAAGGTAAAAGGAAAAGGAGGCTGCTATGGTTCTCAAAAATAGTAGCTGAAAAGGTGAAGAAAAAGAAGGAGGCCTTCATGAAGTACAAGAGATCACAGAGAGAGGAAGATAGGCATCTCTATTTGGAAAAAGTTAGAGAAGCTAGCAAAGTAGTAAGGAAAGCAAAGATACAAAAAGAAGAAGAAATAGCCACTGCAATAAAATGGGGGAATAAGACATTTTTCAGAAATGTTAGTGAGAGGAGGAAGGGCAAAAGTGGTATTGTCAGACTCAAGAGTAAAGAGGAGGAATATGTAGAAGCTGATGAGAATAAAGTGGATTTGCCTAACAAATATTTCTGTTCTGTGTTCACAGATGAAGGCCCAGAAGCAGGACCTCAGAGGACATTTCGGAAGACTGGGTTCATGAGGAACTAGCTAAACTAAAGTAGACAAAGCCATGGGACAGGATGGGATACATCCAAGATTACTAAAGGAACTTGGGGTCATTCTAGCAGCTCCACTGACTGACCTTTTTAATGCCTCTTTGGAGTTGGGAGTGGTGCCAGAGGACTGGAGAGAAGCACATGTGGTCCCTTTACACAAAAGCAGAAGTAAGGATGTGGTTGAAAACTACAAACCGGTTAGTCTGACCTCTGTGGTGAGTAAATTATTGGAAACACTGCTGAAACAGAAAATAGTTAGGTTTCTGGAGTCCAATAGATTACGGGCTTGGAGGCAATATGTATTCACCAGAAGCAAGTCTTGTCAGACAAATCTGATTGATTTCTTTGAATGAATGACCAGGGAGTTGGATCAAGGGAGAGCCCTAGAGGCAATTTATAAATAAGCACCCTAGGGATGGACCCTAAAGTTACTGATTGGGTTAGAAATTGGTTGAGTGGGAGGTGACAAAGGGTACAGGTAAATGGAGCTCACTGTGAGGAGAAGGAGGTTACAAGTGGTGTGCCAAAGGGATCTTTCTTGGTCTGAATCTTTTTGACCTCTTTGTTAGTGATATTGCAGAAGAGTTGTCAGGTAAAGTTTGCCTCTTTGCAGATGATACCAAAATCTGTAATAGAGTAAACACCCAGGAAAGAGTAGATAACATGAGAAGGGATCTAGTGAAGCTTGAAGAATGGTCGAGAATTGGGAGCTGAGATTTAATACTAAAAAATGCAGGGTCATCCATTTGGACTGCAAAAAATCCAAGGGAGCAGTACAGTGTAAGGAGTCCACAAAAGAAGAGTGGAACCTGGGAGTGATTGTGTCTTATGATCTTAAAGGCGACAGCGACAGCAAAAACTAGAAGGATGTTTGGGTACATAGGGAGAGGAATGGCCAGTAGAAAAAAGGAGATAAGTCTTTGATGCGACCTCATTTAGAGTATTGTGCGCAATTCTGGAGACCACACCTTCAAAGCGACAGAAATAGATTGGAGTCGGTGCAGAGGGTGGCTACTAAAATGGTTAGTGGTCTTCGTTACAAAGTATATGAGGACAGATTTAAGGATCTTGATATGTATACTTTAGAGGAAAGGCAGGATAGAGGAAATATGATAGAGACTTTTAAATACCTTTGTGGCATAAAGGCACAGGAAGAGAGCCTCTTTCAATGGGACATAGGATGAGAGTGAAAGGGGATAGACTCAGGAGTTATATGTGGAAATATTTCTTTACAGAAATAGAGGTAGATGCATGAAATAGTCTCCCAGTGGAGGTGGTGGACACAAGGACAGTATCTTAATTCAAAAAAAGCATAGGACAAACACAGACGATCTCTAAATGAAAAAAGGGGACTATTGTAGTAGTTGATATGGAAGGGCAGATTAGATAGGCCATGTGGTCTTTTTCTGCCGTCATGTTTCTATGTTTCTAAAGTTAAGTCACCAAAAGGGCCTTTTACTAGTATGCTATGGTTTTACACCTAACGCGCCAATAGCATGAAAATTCATGCCCGATAAATGCAAAACCTCCACATTAATTGTTGGCGGTGTGGAGAGCATGTTTATTTATTTATTTAAACAGATGTATATACCACCTTATCCTTCAATCAAAGTGGTCACATCACAATTAGTGGGTTACATTTAACAGTTGGAGAGTTACATTTAACATGAGGGAATTTAACAACACTTAGACAGCACAATTGGGGGGTTACATTTAATATGAGAGTACTTAACAATGTTATACCAGGAAGTCATAAATACACAGGAGGGTCTCTTTCAATTGAAGACAGGTTCTACTATGAGGGGACATAGGATGAGGGTGAAAGGGGATAGACTCAGGAGTAATATGCTGAAATATTTCTTTACGGAAAGAGTAGTAGATGCGTGGAATAGTCTCCCAGTGGAGGTGAGAGAGACGAGGACAGTATCTGAAGTCAAAGAAGTATGGGACAAACACAGAGAATCTCTAAAGGAAAACATGGGAATATTGTAGTTGATATGGAAGGACAGACTAGATAGGCCATCATGTTTCTATGTATTACAGTGTGGGAGTATCACAGTGCATTCTGGGAGCTGTAGTCCTTCCTAGGAGGACCTACTGTGTGGTAGTGTCACAGCGCTCTCTGGGAGGTGGTGTATTTCCTTCGAGGGATTACTGTGTGGCAGTGTCAAGTGCACTATGGGAGCTGGAGTCCTTCTTTTCAGGGATTATCTTAGGGTAGGTTCGCCTAATGGGTGAGTTTTGCACCTACAACACAGTACCTTACCCTAACATGGGGTTCTATTACAGCTGGTGCACTTAACTTCACCTATTGAGATGGAGGAAATTGCACCTGCGCTAGTTGTGGTATTTACCCCCACACTGAATACAATGCACTCACCATGCTCACTCTTCACCCCTATCCTGCCCATTTACCACCCCAGCATGCCTGTCACAGAACGAGAATCAGCATGCAATAATTGCCCTGCCCCTGGGCAAACGGTTCCCTAGGGCCCGAGCGTGTGGTTACTGTGCACCTAAACCTGCACTGTTTAGCGCACTTTAGTCAAAGGCCACCTAAGTTTCATGTCAGATGGCTTTTATTGAAAAATCCTTTATCATTGAAAGACTAAATTTAACTTCTTAAATTATGGGTGGGCCCAGGAGCAGCATTAGGTTGCAGAAAGAAAGTTAGCCAGCTAATTTTCATGCTAGTTGGCTAACTTCTGAGGCCTAACTTAAGCTCATGGATAGCTGTATTAAATCTGTTCAAATATGCCTATGCTCAGAGCCAGTGATTCTTCTCATTTTGTCTGATTTCCAGGGCCTAATTTGTAGATAAAAATGAAGTGGAACTGTGGAGGTGAGACTGTGGGTGAAGCCAGGGCCTTTAAGAGATATTATCAGTAGCAGATAAATATACATGTATAAATACTCGGTCTGTCTAGGGAAAACTGCTACCCTCCTTTTTTCCAGGATTTCATAGGACTACCTGGCAAACAAACCATGTGATAAAACAAGAACCGACCCTGTTAGACTTTATTTCTGATAGCAAAAATAGTGTAAATAGTAGCATAAAATAGTTTTCTGAGCTAGTATGTTATGCAGCCCTATGTTACAATTACCAAGAGACCTAATCTCTGTTTTAGGAACAAACATCACTGATTTGCTCTGCTCTCAGATATACAGTACATTATCTGCCTGTCTAAGCTAGCCCCAACCTTGGGAGGGGGAGGAAATATTAAAGACCAGTACCTTAGCTCTTGCCAGAACACTTGTGGTTGGGTCCGAGAAATTGTCTCCGGAACGGCACAAAGTCAAAGTATGGCAGAAGAACTGCATGGTCACACCGAGCTGCAGGTCTGTGGGAGAGATTTACTCTGTGCCGAGGTTTTGCCCTTGGACACTACCTGACTTTCCAGCCAGAGAGACAGGCAAGCAGCACATAAAGTGCGGGTTTGGAAAAGGAACCAGCAAACCAGTCTGTGTCAGAAGTTAAAGTTCCTAGGTGTTCTTCCAGCCTCTGTACATATTCCAGAGTCCTGCAGGTGTGTCTTGGGCTGCATCCCTGTGTTCTGACTCTCCGTATCCAGTGTATATTTCCTTGTCCTTACTCTCTGGTGATTGGCTGGTCTCAAAACCTGTATGTCATCTTCAGCAAATCCAGTAACAGCTAATAGGTGGTCCTTCTGCAAACAAAGGTCCATAGTGCTAGAAAGTTGCTGGGATGCCAGTCCATACATTGTTGCAAATGCTAGTAGCAGTAGCACAATGAAGGTCTCAGTAATGTTGATCTGCACATAGTCAGCTGGAAAGAGTAGTTACTCACCTGTAACAGATGATCTCTGGGAACAGCAGAAATTTAGTCTTCACATATGGGTGACATCAGTATCAACCAACGGAGCCCACGCAGGAATGCTCCCCACCATCCAATAGGAAAGCCTTTCGGAGCATCCCACTGTGCTTGTGTAGCTGCCTTCCTGCCTTTCCAACTCTCCCTCGTCAGTTAAGTTTGTAGCTGAGATAAAAGGAGAGAAAAAGAAGACCTACAACTCCTAGGTGAGGAGGGTGGGCTGTGAAGACTAAATTCCTGCTGCTCCCGGAGATCATCTGTTACAGGTAAGTAACTATGTTATCTCCAGGAACAAGCAGGAATGTAGTCTTCACATATGGGACTCCCTAGCTTGAAGATGCCAGAGAAATGACCTCAGAACTGATAGCAGTTTGCCTCAGGGTAGGCTTAAAGAGGTCATGGATCCTCCATGGATGTCTGGTATCAAATTCTGGGATGGTGGGTAGGAGTTGCCCTTCAGTCTGAAAGAGATGTTGGATAACCCTGAACATCCTTCAAATGGCACAAAATGTAGCTGCCAGGATCATCATGAAGAAAAGTCTTACTGAACACATTACACCAGTACTAATTGAGCTACACTGGCTCCCCATAGCAGCCCGCACAAAATACAAAATACTGACGACCACCTTCAAACTCATCCACAGCATAGCACCATCCTTCCTCGACACCCTAATCAGATTGCAACCATCCAACAGAAACAGGAGAACCATCAATTCCAACACCCTCCACACTCCAACAGATATCAAATCAGTCAAAAAAATCACTAGTAACAGGGCTTTCTCATACACAGCACCGACACTATGGAACCAACTCCCACCCGACCTACGAGCCAGCACTGATCTAGCCGACTTTAGAAAGAAACTCAAAACCCACCTATTTCAAAGTCATTTCAACCTGTACTAAATTCACATGAGGGGCAACTCCCCACAGCTCCCCAGAAAACCTGTAATGTATAAATGTACATATGTAAATTATTATCCCCTTAGCTTAGAAGTAGAGAACTTTCTGCGTGACGTGCTAACCTTTCGAATCTTTATGTACAAATCAAAATTATTCTGTCTTGATTCGACAGCTTTATCCATGTAATCTTTCCCGCTTCTGATCACTGGAAGGAGCGGTATACAAATGCTTGCTAAATAAATAAAATAAATAAATAACAGCCTGACCAAATATGGCATCCCGGCAGGAGTCCTTGTCCAGATAGTAGTGAGCAGCAAAAGTATGGATGGAAGACCAAGTTGTTCTTCTGAAGATTTCATCAATGGCCACAGAGTGTAGATTTGCCATCAAGGCAGCCATGGCCCAAACATTATGAGCAGTGACATGACCCTCAAGGGAAAGTCCTGCCGCATCATAAGCAAAAGTGATGCAATCTGTTATCCATTCGGAGAGAGTACGCTTGGATAATGGGAGCCCTAGATGACTAGGGTCAAAGGAGATAAACAATTGAGAAGACTTTCGGTGTTCTCGAGTTCTCTGTAGATAAAATGCTAGAGCATGTTTACAATCAAGAGTATGGAGTATGCCCTAGACAAATATGGTCTAGGGAAAAATAACAGAAGGTAAACTGACTGATTTAGATGAAAGGGTGAGACTACCTTCAGCATGAAGGACTACCTTATCAAGGCGGAACCATGTGTAAGGCAGGTCAGCCACCAAGGCCTGAAGCTTACTAATGCTAAGGCTAGAGTAGCAGACTTGGAAAGCATAAGAAAGACAGGGAGGTACACAGATGAGACCTAAGGGATATAGTCCTGAAGTCCCACCTCCAGTCTGGCAGCATCCCTGTTGTCATGGAGGAGAGAGGTCACGTTTCAGGAGAGCATCACCCTGGTGTGGCAGGAAGTGAAACTGTAACTAGGACCTGTCCTCCAGGTGATGTAAAACCCTCTCGCACCGAAGAGGTTTTTCCAGGGCCATGTGCCCATGAGGGAAGGGTTAGGACAGCCGTTATAGTTGGTGATTCGATCATTAGGCATGTAGATAGCTGGGTGGCTGGTGGACGTGAGGATCGCCTGGTAACATGCCTGCCTGGTGCGAAGATAGCGAACCTCACGCGCCACCTAGATAACGTCTTAGATAGTGCTAGGGAGGAGTCTGCTGTCTTGGTACATGTCGGTACCAATGACATAGGAAAATGTGGTAGGGAGGTTCTGGAGTCTAAATTTAGGCTTTTAGGTAGGAAGTTGAAATCCAGAACTTCCAAGGTAGCGTTCTCCGAAATGCTTCCCGTTCCACGCGCAGGACCCAAAAGGCAGGCAGAGCTCCGGAGTCTCAATGCATGGATGAGACTTTGGCAAAACTAGACTTTTGGCAAACCAGAGACTTTTGGCAAAACTAAAGAGTCATGGGATAGGAGACGGAAAGTGTGAATAAACAGGTGGACAAAGGTGAGTCGGTGATATAGTGTATCTGGACTTTCAGAAAGCCTTTGACAAGGTCCCTCATTAGAGACTTTTGGCAAAACTAAAGAGTCATGGGATAGGAGGTAGTGTACTACTGTGGATCAAGAACTGGTTAAAAGATAGAAAGCAGAGGGTTGAGCTAAATGGCCAATTTTCCCAATGGAGAAAGGTGAATAGTGGTGTACCCCAGGGATCTGTGCTGGGTCCGCTGCTTTTTGACATATTCATAAATGACCTGGAAAGTGGAATAACGAGTGAGGTTATCAAATTTGCAGATGACACAAAACTATTTAAAGTTGTTAAAACCCAAGAGGATTGTGGACAATTACAAGAGGATCTTGATAAATTGGAAGACTGGGCATCAAAATGGCAGATGAAATTTAATTTGGACAAGTGCAAAGTTATGCACCTAGAGAAGAACAACCCAAACTATGGTTACACGATGCAAGGTTCCACATTAGGAACCACCACCCAGGAAAAAGATTTAGGCGCCATTGTGGATAACATGTTAAAACCCTCCACACAGTGTGCAGCGGCGATCAAGAGAGCAAATAGAATGCTAGGTATCATAAGGAAAGGAATGGATAATAAAACAAAATATATTATAATGCCTCTATATCGTTCCATGTTGAGACTGCACCTTGAATATTGTGTGCAATTCTGGTCGCCGTATCTTAAAAAGGATATAACGTTATTAGAAAAGGTTCAGAGAAGAGCCACCAAAATGGTAAAGGGGTTGGAAGGATACTCCTATGAAGAAAGGCTAAAAAGGTTAGGGCTCTTTAACCCTGGAAAAGAGACGGCTGAGGGGAGATATGATAGAAGTCTATAAATTAATGAATGGAGTGGAACGGGTAAACGTAGATCGATTGTTTACGTTATCAAAATATAGAAAGACTAGGGGACATGCAATGAAGCTACAGGGTAAACTATTTAAGACTAATAAAAGAAAATATTTTTTCACTCAACTTGTAATCAAACTCTGGAATTTGTTACCAGAGGATGTAGTAAAGGCTGTTAGTGTAGTTGGGTTTAAAAAAGGTTTGGACAAGTTCCTGGAGGAAAGGTCCATAAACTATTATTAAGAAGGGACCCAGGATGTCAATGCTTGACCCAGTACAAGCATTGTGGAACCTGTGTCTTTTGGGGAAACTGCTAGGTACGTATGACCTAGATTGGCCACTGTTGGAAACAGGATACTGGGCTTGATGGACCTTGGTCTGACCCAGTAAGGTATATCTTACGTTCTTATGTTCTTATGTAATGTGTCTTGCAGAAGTGAAGCCAATTAGGAAGATGACCTTCCATATTAAAAACTTAAGCAAAGTGGTGGCTAAAGGTCTGAAGGGAGTTTGAGAAGTTGCCCTAGAACAACATTAAGGTCCCATGCCTCTAGTGGTGGTTTAATGGGCGGCTTGGTTAGTAGAAGACCTCTCATGAAGCGTGATATGAGCTACTGTGAGGAGATGGGCTGGCCATCTAAAGGGAGGTGAGAGGCCGTAATTGCACTTAAATGCACTCTTACCAAATTGGTCTTGAGACCAGATGAGGAAAGGTGGAAGAGGTACTGGAGAAGTGCCTCCACCAGAGCCAAGAATGGATCAAGATCCTTTTGAGAACACCAGAAATAAAATCTACACCACTTGAAAGCGTAGGAGTGTCTGATGGACATCTTCCTAGAAGCTAAGAGGATGTCTTTAACTTCCTGAGTAAGGTTAAGATTTTGAAAGGCTATGCCTTCAGCAGCCATGCGGATTGGGATGGAGCAGCATTCCCTCCTTCTAAGAGAGTAGATCTGGAGCAGATCTGAGATCTCTAGGTTGAGTCTGAGACAGACTTAGCAGGAGAGGGTACCACGGCTGACATGGCCAGCATGAGACTATGAGAATCATGAAGCCCCTGTCCACCTGGAGTTTGAAAAGAGTCTTGGGAATGAGGGAGATGGGAGGGAAGGCATAAAGGAAGCCGTGTCCCCAGTGGGGTTGAAAAGCAGGAGTCCTGGTGCAGAAGCGAGGGAGCTTGGCATTCTGAGGGGTGGTGAAGAGGTCTATCTCTGGAGTCTCCCAGGTCTGAAAGATGTAGGATACTGTGTCTACATGGAGAGACCATTCGTGGGGAAGAAGTATTTGACTCAATTTGTCTGCTAAGACATTTTTTTTGCCCGGAAGATACATTGCTTGGAGGTGGATGTAATGGCCTATGGTAAAGAATCGAAGATATAGAGGCTCTTTGCAGAGGGACCAAGAACCTGTTCCGCTCTGCTTGTTCACATGAAACAAGGCCACCTGGTTGTTGGTTTGGACTAGAACTCTGTGATAACGTAAGTGTTCCTGAAACACTTTGAGAACATTGAAGATGGCTCGGAGCTCCAGTAGATTTATCTGGAGTTATGACTCTTGCTGTGACCAGAGGCCCTGAGTGGAAAGAGGTCCTAGATGGTCTCCCCAGGTTAGTTTGGATGCATTCTTCATCAGGATACATTGATGTGGAGGCATCTGAAAAGGTGACTCTACGAGGAGATTTTCTGGGGGACACCACTATCAGAGAGATGTCACGAGGGATAGAGACTAGTATCTTGTCTCTGAGGTGACCTGAGTCTTGAATCCACTGGGAGACCAGAATCCATTGGGCTGTGCGCATGTGCAGACGGGCATAGGGGATTAGAAGCACCATTGAGGCCATGTGACCCATAAACTGCAACATTTCTCTGGCAATGAGGAAGTCCTTGAGATATGCCTGGGATACCAGCTAATTGAGCCGAGTGCAGCGGAGCATCCTGGGACCCCTTGATGAATTTGGAGGAAAGGTCCTCCTGCCAGGATTGTTTGGCCGGTCTTTCCCCCTCCTGGGCAATGCTCAAGGCATCTCAATGCTTAGAAGGAGATCTACCCTTGGGGGGATGGCCAGTCTTCATTGAAGACTTATGCTTCAATACCTGAGATCCATGGGAGGAAGACGATGCCCTCGATGACGTTGATGCTAGAGAGACGGCTTCGGAGGCAAAGAGGGTGCCTAGCTTTGCAGCTCGATTCTGTAGATCTCTCTTCATCATCTTCCTGCATAGGGGACATTCTGAGGTTGGTGGTCAGGACCTAGGCATTTTAGACACCAGTCATGGGTGTCGGTAGCAGAGATGGTACTGCCACACTTAGAACATTTCTTAAAACCACTAGCTGGTTTTTCCATGATGTCTGTAGACAAAATGGAAGGCCTAGGCCTAAAATGGCATTGATGCGCCTGAAGAAAGTTCATTTTTTTTTTTTTTTTTTAGAAAAGAATAAGAAAGGAGAAAGAAAAAAAGAACTGACAGGGAGTCGGTACCAGCAACGATGGGAAGGCAGGCGTGAATCAAAAAAACAAGAGAAATCAATTTCAAAGAATTTTCTGTGGTGAGAGGATTTGCTTCCTGCCAGCTCCATGGAAAACGAAGAACTAAGGAGGGAGAGTTGGAAAGGCAGGAAGGCAACTACGCAAGTGCGGTGGGATGCTCCCAAAGACTTTCCTATTGGATGCTTGGGAGCATTCCCGCGCGGGTTCCGTTGGTACCAACATCACCCATATGTGAAGACTACATTCCTGCTTGTTCCTGGAGAGTAATACTTCTCTTGTGAAGTACATAAGCTTGCAGAATTGCTTGATCTGAAATTTTAATGCTGAGCTATAAAAAAACAGGAATCCATCTTGTTTAATTCAGTCTTTGGTTCAGAGCAGGCCCCATCTGGTAACAGAAAGTCATGCTATTGGTTCAGACATTAGTTTCTGAACAGGTACCAGCCCTACAGGCCAGAAGTGACATCACATCCAAAACACACACAACCCGCCCCGCTCTCTGGCATGATCATTTTTGAGACATAGTGATGGAGAATGAAGAGGCATTCAAATACCTTAGAAGTAGATAATAAACAAGAAGCAACATACATATATCCACAAAAAGCCCCTTGGACCCCCTCCAACAATGGGTGCAGAGCAGAACTAGGATAAAGTAGTGTGTTAATCCACTATAATGGTAGTTAAAGAAAAGAAAAAGAAAACAGAAAATAAGATGATACCTTTTTATTGGAGTAACTTAATACAATTGTAGACTAGCTTGTTGTTGTTTTTAAGTGATGTCGAGTTGGTGTCAACTCATGGCAACCTTCTGGATAGTTGTCCTAAATTGGTTTCGGTCTTCAGTCAGGCGGCTCATTGTTGACAAACTGGCACCCGTAGCTTCTGTTATTGTATTGATCCATCTCATTGCTGGCCTTCCTCTTTTGCATTGACCTTCTACCTTGCCAAGCATGATATCTTTCTCTAATGATCTCTCTCTTCACGTGATGTGTCCAAATTATGAAAGACGAAGTCTTGTCATATGAGCTTCTAAAGAAAGCTTAGGTTTGATCTCCTCTAGTACTGGCTGGTTTGTTCTTTGGGCAGTCCATGGTATACGCAGCTTTCAAAGGTTAAAACCTTCTTCCTCAGGTCAGGGCAGTATGAGCAACAAATATGGGATCAGCACCTGCTGCTCATACTGTCCTGACTTGAGACAAAAGCTAGTCTACAAACGTATAAAGTAAGTAGGTATCACACTATTTTTATTTTTATTTAACAAGCAGAAATAGGACATTAGCATACATAAAAAAATTCTGATTTTAGTGTAACCTCAATAAGAGGACCATAATCCTTCCCCACTACAGGGCATATTGTGAAGTAATATAACAACCTACAAAAATCACTCAGGACCCATACAGCAAATCTACCATACTATAACAGCACTAACTTACACAAGTCACATAACATAGTAACATAGTAAATGACGGTCAATAAAGACCAGTATGGTCCATCTAGTCTGCCCAGTAAGATGGCAAGAGTAGGTGCACCTGCTGCTCCGTGCAGGCTACTCCTCCCCATGTCTTTGTTTAGGGGTGAACTCACCGCTCCATGTAGGACACCCCTGTTTGTTGAGAATTTAGAAAGTTACGTTTATTTTGATTTTATCCTGTTGCTGAAAAGGCAGCACCATCAATATTGTAGGGGGCTCTATTACATCAATACACCCAGAGCCCGATTCATAAAGGGGCAAATCTGAGCTATCCGGATGGCCCGAAGCAGGACAGGTCCATTAGGACCCGATTCTGTAACGCAGGAGCAAAATGTTCCTGTGGCATACAGATTCAGGCCCAAAGGACGGCCCGGCGTGCCCCTGCATGCCTGCAGGGATGTCCTCTCCGCAGGCTCCCCTGTCACCAGTGGTGCCAACCCTCTTCTACTCTGCTGCCCAACCCATGGCTGGGCAGCCAGGGCCTGGACCGAGTGGTGGAGACCTACCTGCACCCGGACCCAGACCTGGGGGAGTGTTCCAGCCCCGATACAGTTTGTGCTGCTTATTTCACCTTCAATCGGAATTGGCCCTGTATGTCCTGCCGCCTCGGCCTGCCCCCCCTCCACCCAGACTCCACCCCCTCCTGTCCCCCACCAACTCTCCCCATACTGCTTCTCTAGCCATGCGGGGAGGGCCTGAGGGGGAATAGGGGCAGGACAGCTTGCAGGGCTGCATGCCCTGCAAGTCACCTCTCTGAATTGGGCTCCTAATGGAAAATTGAACAAGCCGAATTACTACAGATCCCTAGATAAAAACATCATATAACATGACACCTGGCCTTGGTCACACATGTACAGAATAAGTAACCACAAACTTAAAATAAAAATATGTAGCCAAAAATAAAATTAAAATCCCAAGAAGTTACATTCTGTATGCAGTACAACACCAGAGGAATAGAGAATAATAAAGCATATCTCCCTGCACACTGTAAACTATAAAGACAGCAGATATGAATTCTCAAAATTGACATATTCCAATCGCTACATTAAAAATATAATTATTCTTTCTACCCCCCCAATGATCTCCCTGGTGTCTAGTGGATGCAGCAGGTGCGATCTCCCTTTGCTTTTGCTCTGTTGCCACCTAGGTTCAAAATGGTGGATCTGACCCCTAGTGATAATCTTGTGGTTCTATCCTTTAGTAGTAGTTACATGAGACTTCTGCTTGGGATCAGATCTGGGTGGGGTAGAGGTGGGTCTTCTTGGGGCTAGGTTGTGTAGTGCCGGGGAGAGATTCTTGGTGCTAGGGTTGGTCCTTCATGATAAAGGGGTCTTGGATCAGGGTGGGTATTTGGATTGGGAGGATTGGTTGTCTTGCACCATGTGGCACTTTGTTGTGACAGCTTTGTTTTTCTTGCCAAGGACCCATGTTCCATGGAGCCTGGACCAGTGTGGTAAGTGCTTTCCCTGAATGGTAAATGCAGGACAGATGCTAGGCACACCATCTGAATTTATCACACAGGTTTTACACTTATTGTGCGTTATTTCCTGCACATAAAGCGTAGTTACTCACCTGTAACAGGTGATCTCCGGGAACAGCAGGAATTTAGTCTTCACATATGGGTATCGTCGGTACCGACAGAGCCCGCGCGGGAACGCTCCCCAGAGTCCAATAGGAATGCTTTTGGGAGCATCCCACAGCACCTGCGTGCTGCCTTCCCACCTTTCCCACTGTCCCTCTTCAGTTGA
Source organism: Ichthyophis bannanicus (assembly GCA_033557465.1). Lineage (NCBI taxonomy): Eukaryota > Metazoa > Chordata > Amphibia > Gymnophiona > Ichthyophiidae > Ichthyophis > Ichthyophis bannanicus. The sequence continues at coordinate 135,621,677 of CM066040.1, forward strand.
GTTTATAGCTGAGACAAAGGAGAGAGGGAGAGAGAGAAAGAGAGAGATAGAGAGACACTTCCTAGGGGAGGTGGTTGGGTTGTGAAGACTAAATTCCTGCTGTTCCCAGAGATCACCTGTTACAGGTGAGTAACTACGCTATCTCCAAGAACAAGCAGGAAAGCGTAGTTACTCACTTGTAGCAGGTGATCTCCGGGAACAGCAGGAATTTAGTCTTCACATATGTGTATTGTCGGTACCGACGGAGCCTGCGCGGGAACGCTCCCCAGCGTCCAATAGAAACGCTTTTGGGAGCATCCCTCAGCACATGCTCGCTGCCTTCCCACATTTCCAACTGTCCCTCTTCAGTCAAATTTGTAGCTGAGTGAAAGGATAGAGAGAGGAAAGAGACAGAGAGATAGAGAGCCAACTCCTAGGGGAGGTGGGTGGGTTGTGAAGATTAAATTCCTGCTGTTCCCAGAGATCACCTGTTACAGGTGAGTAACTATGCTATCTCCAGGAACAAGAAGAAATGTAGTCTTCACATATGGGGACTCCCTAGCTGAAGATGCCAGGGAGATAGCCCCAGGAAGGCGCCACCCAAGTAAGGTCGGCCATGCTTCCTCCCATGGATCTCTGGCATCCCATCAGGGTTGGTAGGTAGGAGTTGAATTAGGTCTGGAAGAGATTTTGAAGAACAGCTTGGCCAAAGAAGGCATCCTGACGGGAGGCTTTATCTAGGCAGTAGTGGGCTGTAAAGGTGTGTACCGAAGCCCAGGTGCCTGCTTGACAGATGTTGTCGATAGATACAGAGTGAAGGTTAGGCATAGAGGCTGCCATGGCTCTCACATTATGAGCTGTGACATGGCCTTGAAGAGCATAAGCAAAGGATATGTATTGTGCAATCCATTTGGACAGAGTTCTCTTGGAGACTGGAAGTCCCAAATGACTAGAATCAAAAGCAATAAAAAGTTGAGAAGACTTTCTATGTTGCTCTGTTCTTTGTAGGTAAAAAGCCAAGGCTCTTTTACAATCCAAAGTATGAAAGTTCCTTTCTGCATTAGATGCATGAGGCCTCGGAAAGAATGCAAGAAGATAAATTGATTGATTTAAATGAAAAGGTGAAACCACCTTTGGCATAAAGTGTGGATGAGTTCTAAGAACAACCTTATCATGGTGAAACCTAGTATAAGGAGGATCAACCATTAAAGCTTGCAATTCACTAATGCGACATGCAGAGGTGATTGAAATTAGGAAGATGACCTTCCAGGACAAAACCTTTAGGGTTGTAGTGGCTAAAGGTTCAAAAGGTGGTTTCATGAGCTGCCCGAGAACTAGGTTTAAATCCCATGCCACCGGTGGTGGCCTGATGGGAGGCTTTGTTAATAGAAGACCTCTCATAAATCTTGTTATGAGTGGATGAGAGGAAATTGGTTGTCCATTTAGAGGCTTATAGGAAGCTGCAATTGCACTAAGATGGACTCTTACTGAATTGGTCTTTAGACCAGAATTTGATAAATGAAGCAGATACTCTAGTATCGATTCCAAAGGTATCATAAGGGGGTTTAACCCCTTCTGTGAACACCATATAGTAAAACGTTTCCACTTGAAGGCGTAAGAGCGTCTTGTGGAAGGTTTTCTAGAAGCCTGAAGGATATCCTTTACCTGTTGGGAAAGGTTAAGATCCTGAAGGTCTAAGCTTTCAACAACCAGGCTCTGAGATGCACGGACTGGGGATTCACGTGCCATAGCATCCCGTTCTCTTGGGAGAGGATATCTGGAGCATAGCCTAACTCCAGAGGTGCAGCTTGAGAGAGATATAGAAGCAGGGGATATACCACGTTTGGCATGTCCACCGTTGAGCTATGAGGATCATATGACCTCTGTCTCTCTGAAGCTTGAAGAGTGTTTTAGGGATGAGGGGAATGGGTGGGAAGACATAGAGGAAGTCATGACCCCAGTGAAGAAGGAAGGCGTCCCTTGCCTGGCAATTTTGAGCCGGAATCCTGGAACAGAACCGGGGAAGTTTGGCATTCAGTGGACTTGCAAATAGGTCTATGTCTGGGGTTCCCCAGATCTGAAATATCTTGGCCACCTGGTTTAGGTGGAGAGACCATTTGTGAGGCAGCAGTACTCAGCTGAGTTTGTCTGCCCAAAGGTTTTGAATGCCTGGAAGAGAGATGATACAGGTGTGCCCCCCATCCCATCCTGTGATGCATCTGTTGTTAGGGTGGCCTGGAATAGGGGTTGCTGGAAAGGAGACCCCACTATAAGATTTTCCCGTCATTGCCACCATTGTAGGGACAAGATCAGTCATTCTGAGTTTGATATCTTGTTCGACAGACGTCCTGTGGCCTGTGTCCACTGTGTGGATAGGGTCCACTGGGCTGCTCGCATATGAAGGCGAGCATAGGGAACCACGTTAACTGTGGATGCCATATGTCCCAATAGTTGTAGTCGTTCTCGAGCAGTTAGGGAGGACTTTACCACTGCTTGAGAAGCTAGCTGTATTATACGAAGACAGCGGGGTTGTGGGAGAAAAGCCCTTGACTGGTATCTAGATGAGCTCCTATGAACTCTAGGGACTGAGACTGAGCAAGTTGGGATTTTAGGAGGTTTATGACCAATCCCAAGTGTTGAAGGATTCGCCTTGTGTGAGACAGTACAAATCTGGCTTCTGGAACCGTGGGGGCTCGAATGAGCCAGTCGTCCAAGTAAGGGAAGAAGAATATCCCCAGGGTTCACAGAAATGCAGCTATTACTGCCATGCACTTCATGAATACTCTTGGTGCCGAAGCCAGACCAAAGGGGAGAACTCTGTATTGGAAATGTTTTCCCTTCAAAAGGAATCCTAAGAATTTCCTGTGATCTGGATGGATCAGAATGTGAGTATATGCATCTTTTAGATCTAGAGAACAAAGCCAATCCTGACTTTGAAGGTATTGCAGAAGAGTTCCCAGAGAAATCATTTTGAACTTTTCTCGGAACAGATATTTGTTCAATTCTCAGAGGTCTAGAATGGGTCTGTGTCCTCCTGTTTTCTTTGGAATAAGAAAATAGGGGGAGTAGAACCATACACCCTGCTGAAGAATGGGCACCTCCTCTATTGCTCCTTGAGCAAGGAGTGTTGAGACCTCTTGATCCAGTAGATTGCCAGTAGAGGTTTGGGAATTGAACTGTCTTACGATTGTAGGAGGGGGCATACTGTGAAAATGAAGCTTGTACCCCTCTCCCACAATGGACAGAGTCCAGTTTTCTGTTGTTATTTGGTGCCATCTGTTGACACAACCTGCCTGGAATGTTTAGGGGTTCTGACCCCTTCAGAGGCAGGAAGGCTAAGTTCTCTATGAAGGAGTCAAGCCCTTGAGGGTGCTGGGCCTGTGGAGCTGGTTGAGCTCTAACACCTTTTGGCTTCTTTTGTCTGGATTGTTGTTGTTGACCCTTCTGGGCAACTTGACCCTGAGCTTGCCCTTGCTGGGTATAGGATGGATAAAACGTCCTCTTTTTGCTGAAAAAGGGTTTTTTATAGGGTTTCTTTTTGGCTGGAGTGGCTGTAGATTTTGACAATCTTTCTAAAGTGAGATTGTCAGTATCTATCTCGTTAGCCTTCTCCTGCCAATTCTTGCCAGAGGTTTTCTCCTGTGCAAGAGATGTTTCCCAATTTATCCTGTACCCAAATCTCCAAGTCTGATGCCTGAAGCCAGGCAATCCGACGTGCACCAATGGCAATAGCAGAGGTTCTGCTGATTCATTCAAAGCAGTCAAAGGCTGCACGGTTTACAAACTTGGAAACATCTTAAGCATGCTTGACCAGAGTGAGAAAGTCCTGTCATTTGTCCTCAGGGAGAAGGGGGCTCATATGCTCCAAATCTCCTATGACCTCTTTGAGGAACATTCCCATATATAAAATATATGAGCTGATCCTAGCTGAAAGCATGGAAGCCTGAAAAGTTTGACGCCCAAAAGCGTCAAGAGTCCTGCATTCACGACCTGGAGGATTGGATGCATGTCTTTTTGCACTTTTCATCCTACGCATGGCTGACTCCACTACCATTAAATGGTGTGGCAGCTGAGTCTTTTGAAAACCAGGACATGGTGGAACTCAATACATGGTATTGAGTCTCCTAGAATGACGAGATGTGGTCAAAGGTGTCTCCCACATTCTGAGCATCAAATCATGAAGAATTTCATGAATGGGCAGAGTGGCTGCTTCCTTGGGGGCCTTAGGGTATTGGAGAATTTCCAATTCCTTTGCTCTAGGTTCTTTTTCAGGAGCTACCGTGATTGAAAGGCCTCGGGCCACATCACGATTAAAATCCTGAAAAGACATGTCATCGGAATCGGAGGATTCAAAGTATCTCTGATCACGATGTTCATGCAAAGCACGGTCTCGGTATCGATCGAAGTCGGTACCGAATTGGTCCGGTACCGATCTGTCGATGCCAGAAAAAGTCTGCATGGGAAGGATTCCCACCGTGGCCGGTACCTTCGGTGCTGGTACCGGTATCTGTACCGGTGCTGGTACCAGTGCCCATTGAACCGGTGTCAACGGTACCGTAGCTGTAAGGAGAGCTGCAAGACTGTGTTCAATAGCGAGGAATCTCTGGTCTATCGATGCTGCAGATGCCTGGGTATCGGTACCGGTAAAAGCAGCCGGAACCCCTGAGCATGGCACCAGTAGTTCTGCCGAGGTCGAAGCCTCGAGAACATCCTGGAACCCCGTTCATGCTTTGGAGGCTGAAGCCTCCCGCCGGGGCTGTTTTGTCAGTGTAGTTTCCTCAAGGGCAATGCCAATGGCCTCTTGATGCTTTGAAGGAGAGCTACCCTTTGAGGACCGGTTCTTACATTTAGTTACCTGAAATCCATGGGAGGAAGACGAGGCTCTTGAAGACATCGATGCAATGGACCTGGTATCCGAAGAAAAGAGGGTACTGAGCTTTGCAGCTCGGTTCTGTCTTCCTCTTTTAGTCATCCCCATACAGGAGGAACACTCAGATGGAGAATGGTGAGGGCCTAAACATTTTAGACACCAGTCATGGGTGTTGGTGACGGAGATGGTACTGCCACATTTAGTACATTTTTTAAAACCACTAGCTGGTTTTTCCATCTTTTGGGAAAATGGGGCCTAATGCCCAAAATGGCGCCTAGCACCAAAAGAAAACGTTTCTGAAGAGAAAGCTCAAAAAAAAAATATATATATTTTTTTTTTTTGTAAAAAGAAGAAAGAAAGAACCGGCGGTACCAGTAGGTGTCGTGCGGAGGCAGGCACGACCACAAGAAAACAAGTTTAAAGAAGAAATTTTCTGCAGTGACAGGGTATGTGTCCTGTCGGCTCCGCGGAAAACGAAGAACTGAAGAGGGACAGTTGGAAAGGCAGGAAGGCAGCGCGCATGTGCTGAGGGATGCTCCCAAAAGCGTTCCTATTGGACGCCAGGGAGCGTTCACGCGCAGGCTCTGTCGGTATGGACGATACCCATATGTGAAGATTACATTCCTGCTTGTTCCTGGAGACTGTAGTCTTCACATATGGGGACTCCCTAGCTGAAGATGCCAGGGAGATGGCCCCAGGAAGCTGCAACCCATTGTAAGATGGGCCATGCTTCCTCCCATGGATCTCTGGCATCCCACCAGGGATGGTGGGTAGGAGTTGAATTAAGTCTGAACGAGATGTTGAAGAACAGCCTGGCCAAACAAGGCATCCCGGCAGGAGTCCTTGTCTAAGCAGTAGTGGGCTGTAAAGGTATGTACTGAAGCCCAGGTGCCTGCTTGACAGATGTTGTCGATAGATACAGAGTGAAGGTTAGGCACAGAGGCTGCCATGGCTCTCACATTGTGAGCTGTGACATTGCCTTCAAGAAGAAGACCCTTACTCTCATAAGCAAAGGATATGCATTGTGCAATCCAGTTAGACAGAGTTCTTTTGGAAACTGGAAGTCCCAAATGACTAGAATCAAAAGCAATGAAGAATTGAGAAGACTTTCTATGTTACCGTGTTCTTTGTAGGTAAAAAGCTGAAGCTCTTTTACAGTCCAAGGTATGAAGGTTTCTTTCTGCATTGGAGGCATGAGGCCTCGGAAAGAATACAGGAAGGTAAACTGCTTGGTTTAAATGGAAAGGGGAAACTACCTTTGGCATAAAGTGTGGATGAGTCCTAAGAACGACCTTATCATGGTGAAATCTTGTATAAGGTGGATCAGCCACTAGAGCTTGCAATTCACTAATGCAGCATGCGGAGGTGATTGCAATTAGGAAGATGACTTTCCAGGAAAGGAATTTCAGAGATGTAGTGGCTAAAGGCTCAAAGGGTGGTTTCATGAGCTGCCCGAGAACAAGATTCAAATCCCATGCCACCGGTGGTGGTCTAATGGGAGGTTTTGTTAATAGAAGACCTCTCATAAATCTTGTTATAAGTGGATGAGAGGAAATAGGTTGTCCATTTAGAGGCTTGTAGGAAGCTGCAATAGCACTAAGATGGACTCTTACTGAATTGGTCTTAAGACCAGCATTTGATAAATGAAGGAGGTACTCCAGTACCGATTCCAGAGGTATCACAAGGGGGTTAAGTCCCTTTTGAGAACACCATATGGTAAACCGTTTCCACTTAAAGGCGTATGATCGTCTTGTGGAAGGAGGAGTGGCCTAGTGGTTAGGACAAGGTACTTCAGGCCGGAGGGCCGGGGGTTCATGTCCCACCTGGGGACAGCAATCTCAGGCTGGAGGGACTGGGATTTCTAGTCCTATAGGTACTCCTTGTGGTCTTGGGCAAGCCACTTAACCCTCCATTGCCCATGTTCCCTGTAAGTGTTAGCGTATGTGTGTCATATCCCCTCGTGTTAAATGTATCTCCCAATTGACCGCTTTGACCCGGTGAAAAGCGGGATATAAATACAGCTAAATAAATAAAAATAAATAAATAAAATTGTGGAAGGTTTCTTAGAAGCCTGTAGGATATCTTTTACCTGTTGAGAAAGGTTGAGATCCTGAAGGTCTAGGCTTTCAGCAACCAGGCCCTGAGATGCAGGGACTGGGGATTCAGGTGCCATAGCATCCCGTTCTCTTGGGAGAGAAGATCTGGAGCACACCCCAACTCCCGAGGTGCAGCTTGAGAGAGATGTAGAAGCAGAGGATACGTTTGCCGTGGCCAATGTGGAGCTATGAGAATCATACAACCTCTGTCTCTCTGAAGCTTGAACAGTGTTTTTGGGATGAGGGGTATGGGTGGGAAGGCATAGAGGAAGTCTTGACCCCAGTGAAGGAGGAAGGCGTCCCTTGCCTGACAATCTCGAGCCGGAATTCTGGAACAGAACCGGGGAAGTTTGGCATTGAGTGGACTTGCAAAGAGGTCTATGTCTGGAGTTCCTCAGATTTGAAATATTTGGGCAACCTGGTCTGAGTGGAGAGACCATTCGTGTGGCAGCAGTACTCGGCTGAGTTTGTCTGCCCAAAGGTTTTGAATGCCTGGAAGATATACCACGAGGAGGTGAATTTGATGCTCTCTGGCGAGGGCCAATAGTCGTAAAGCTCGTTGCATAACAACAGAGAGCCTGTTCCGTCCTGCTTGTTCATGTAGAACATAGCTACTTGATTGTCCGTTTGGACTAGGACTGTCTTGTAGCTGAGCTGGGCATGGAATACTCGAAGAGCTAGATAGATTGCTCTGAGTTCCAGGAGGTTTATGTGAAGACAAGCCTCCTGTGGAGTCCAGGTACCCTGGGTAGAGAGATCGTGCAGGTGGTCCCCCCATCCCACCTGTGATGCATCTCTTGTTAGAGTGGCCTGGAATAGGGGTTTCTGGAAAGGAGACCCCACCAGAAGGTTCTCCATTGATTGCCATCATTGGAGGGATGAAACAAGACATTGTGAGTTTATTATTTTGTCTGACAGGTGACCTGTGGCCTGTGTCCACTGAGTTGATAGGGTCCACTGGACTGCTCGCATGTGGAGGCGAGCATAGGGAACCACATGTACAGTGGATGCCATATGTCCCAGTAGTTGGAGCATTTCTCGAGCAGTCAGGTAAGTCTTCACTGCTGCTTGGGAAGCTAGCTGCACTATGCATAGACAGCGGGGCTGTGGAAGGAAAGCCCTTGACTGTCTGGTATCTAGACAAGCTCCTATGAATTCTAGGGACTGAGTAGGAGTAAGATGGGATTTTGAGAGGTTTATGACCAATCCCAAATATTGAAGGATTCGCATTGTGCGAGACAGAGCAGAGCTGGCTCCTGGAGCCGTGGGGGCTCGAATGAGCCAGTCGTCTAATTAAGGGAAGACAAATATCCCTAGAGTTCGCAGGAATGTAGCTACTACCGCCATGCATTTCGTGAATACTCTTGATGCCAAAGCCAGACCAAAGGGAAGAACTATGTATTGGAAGTGTTTTCCCTAGAAAAGGAACCGCAGGAATTTCCTGTGATCTGGATGGATGAGAATATGAGTATATACATCCCTTAGATCTAGAGAACAAAGCCAATCCTGACTTTGAAGGTATGGCAGAAGAGTTCCTAGAGAGATCATTTTGAATTTCTCTCGGAACAGATATTAGTTCAATTCTCTGAGGTCTAAAATGGATCTGTGTCCTCCTGTTTTCTTTGGGATAAGAAAATAGGGGGGAGTAGAACCCTGTACCCTGTTGTAGAATGGGTACTTCTTCTATTGCTCCTTGAGCAAGGAGTGTTGTGACCTCCTGACTTAAGAGATTGTTGACAGGGGTCTGAGAATTGAACTGTCTTACAATTGTAGGAGGGGGCATGCTGTGAAAATGAAGTTTGTACCGCTCTCGTACAATGGACAGAGTCCAATTTTCTGCTGTTATTTGGTGCCATCTGTTGGCAAAATGACACAACCTGCCAGGGATGGCTAAGGGTTCTGGACTGTTCAGGGGCAGGAAGGCTAAGTTCTCTAGGTAGGAGTCAAAGTCCCTGAGGAGGCTGAGTCTGTGGAGCTGGCTGAGCTCTCGGCCCTTTTGTCTTCTTTCGTTGTCTAATTTGTTGCTATTGTCCCTTTTGGGCAGCCTGAACTGGACCGTGCCCCTGCTGGGCATAAGAAGGATAAAACTTCCTTTTTTTGCTGAAAAAGGTTTTTTTATAGGATTTCTTTTTGGCTGGGTTGGCTGTAGATTTTGACAATCTATCCAGGGTGATATTGTCAGCATCTATTTCATTAGCCTTTTCCTGCCAATTCCTGCCAAAGAGATTTTCTCCTGTACAAGGGGTATTTCCCAATTTATCTTGTACCCAAAGTTCCAAGTCGGATGCCTGAAGCCAGGCAATCCGACGTGCACCAATGGCAACAGCAGAGGTTCTGCTGATGTATTCAAAGCAGTCAAAGGATGCACGGTTTACAAACTTGGAAACATCCTGAGCATGTCTGACAAGAGTATGGAAGTCTTGTTGTTTATCATCAGGAAGAAGGGGGCTCATAAGCTCCAAGTCTCCTGTGACCTCTTTGAGGAACATTCCCATATATAGGATATAGGAGTTGATCCTGGCTGAGAGCATGGAAGCTTGGAAGCATTGACGCCCAAAGGCATCGAGAGTCCTGCATTCAGGGCCTGGAGGATTGGAAGCATGCCTCTTTGCACTCTTTATCCTACGAATAGCTGATTCCACTACCATTGAATGGTGTGGTAACTGAGTTTTTTGGAAGCCAGGACAAGGTGGAACTCGATAAATTGTATCGAGTCTCTGAGAGTGAGGTGATGTGCTTAAAGGTGTTTCCCACATCCTCAGCATAAGATCATGTAGGATCTGATGAATAGGCAGAGTAGCTGCTTCCTTGGGAGCCTTAGGGTATTGAAGGATTTCTAATTTTTGTGCCCTAGGTTCCTTTTCAGGAGTTACCATGATTGCAAGGCCTCGAGCCACATCACGAATAAAATCCTGAAAAGACATGTCCTCTGGAGGAGACATCCTGCGTTGAGGAGAAGAAGATGGTTCCTCTGGAAGAAGTACTCTGGTATCAGCAGAGTCATCAGAATCATCGGAATTGGAAGATTCGAAATATCTCCGATCCCGATGTTCGTGCAGAGCACGGTACCGGTATAGATCAAAGTCGGTGTCCTGGTACCGATCTGTCAATGCCGGAGATAGACTCAAGACTCGGCAAGGGAGGTATACCCACCGAGGCCGGTGCCGTCGGTACCGGTGCATGTTGAACTGTCTGTAGCAGTCTCAATGGTACCGGAACCGTGAGAAGAGCTGCCAGACTGCGTTCGATGGCGAGAAACCTCTGATCTATCGACGCTGCTGATGCTTGAATGTCAGTACCGGTAGAAGCGGCCGGAACCCCAGAGCATGGTACCAGTAGTTCTGCTGAGGTGGAGGCCTCGAGATCATCCTAGAGCCCCGTTAGTGCTTTGGAAGCCGAAGCCTCCCACCAGGGCTGTTTTGCCGGTGAAGTTTCCTCAAGGGCAATGCCAGTGGCCTCTCGATGCCTAGACGGAGATCTACCCTTTGAGGATTGGCTAGACTTATGTTTAGTTACCTGAGATCCATGGGAGGAAGATGAGGCTCTGGAAGACGTCACTGCAACGGACATTGCATCTGAGACAAAAAGGGTACCGAATTTTGCAACTCTATTCTGCAGGCCCCTTTTTGTCATCTTCCTACAGGAGAGGCACGCCGATGGAGAATGGTCAGGACCTAAACATTTAAGACACCAGTCATGGGTGTCGGTGACAGATATGGTACCGCCACACTTAGAACATTTTATAAAACCAGTAGCTGAGCTGGTTTTACCATTTTTAAGGAAAATGGGCCTAGTGCCCAAACTGGCGCCTAGCACCGAGGAAAAAACGTTTCTGAAGAAAAATACCTCAGAAACTATATATATATATTTTTTTTTTTAGAGAAAAAAAGAAAGAAGAACCGGCGGTACCAGTAGGCGTTGAACGAAGGCAGACGCGAACACAAAAAATAAAGAATAAAGAAGGAATTTTCTGCGGTGACAGGGTATGCGACCCGTCGGCTCCGCAGAAAACGAAGAACTGAAGAGGGACAGTGGGAAAGGCAGGAAGGCAGCACGTAGGCGCTGTGGGATGCTCCTAAAAGCGTTCCTATTGGACGCTAGGAAGCGTTCCCGCGCAGGCTCCATCGGTACCGATGATACCCATATGTTAAGACGACATTCCTGCTTATTCCTGGAGATCACACGGTAGGTGTAAACGCCACACTTTAATAAACACGTGCCTTGGTTTAGGCCTGCTGTCCTATGGTCAGTTTTTCTGTCTTTTCTGTGCTGACAACTGACTGTGGGACACAAGACAAACCAAGGGTGAGACGAGAGAGCACTAGGGGAAGAGGTGTCTTTCAGGTGTTTATCCAATAAACATCTATTTTAGGGGCCCTTTTATTAAAATGCACAAAGCAGTTAATGAGCCTTTTAGCATTTAGGAATCGTTAGCTCTGGCTTGCGATAACAGCTATTGGGCACTAAAAGCAGTCAATGCAGTAAAAATCTCATGATATCTGCTTAGCATGAAATGCAGTGAGGATTGGGTGAGTTAAGAATGGAGAGTGGGCATGGAATGGCCATTGCAGCTATCGCATGGTAATTATCTTACACTGTCAGTTTTGCAGTTAGCACAGGTGCAAGGCCACCTCAAGCGGGGGCGTTAGGCGCACCTGGGCTGATTGCAAATGAACGTAATGCATGGTAAGGGACTTTTCTGTGCAGTAGCTGTAGGGGACATGCTGACTGCACTCCCAACAGTTACCACATGTGCTTTGCACTTAGTGTGCATTGGTGTTGCCTTCTATCATGTGGTAAGTACAAACACTTTGGTAAAAGTGCCCTTTAATTTTTTTGCATTAGGGTATTTTATTGGTGTTTATCAGTTAAAACGTAAAATCAGAAGTTTTATATATATATATATATATATATGGGTTTGTGCATTTGTTAATTTAATTCACACTAATCAACTTAGCATATTTTAATTTGTCAGTTAGTGCATATTGAATCAATTTAGCATGCACTAAAAATTCCCTATTAATACAAATGTGTGAAGCTAACCAAAAACACCCAAATAGTGAGAAAAATTCATGAAAAAAACCTAATAATTGTTCTTGCCCATCTGCTTGCAATTAGCACAAACAAGCCACATGATACCAAGGAGACCAAGTCATGGGTGCAACTAATGCCACCCACTGAGGTGGTATTAGCTGCACTACGCTACTATCATCAAACACAGTTAGCATGGGCCCCATGCTACATTTTAGCATAGCGCCTTCCAGCCAGTTAGCACAGTTTAGTAATCATGCATCTTAGGAAGGCATTTAAACCCCCAACATCAGGAGTAAATGAGGGACCAGATAAGGGCCACTGATTCTATATTATCCACATAAAGGGTTTATTTTCTTCACCCAAGTTATGCAAAATAATGTCCTTCATTTTTTTAAAGCAAAGAATATAATTATTTTCATTTGTTGAGGTTGTTACATATCATTCTGTTATGATTTTTTTTCTATGCCCCTTGTACAGGTTAATTGAGCTGTTCCTGCATTCACGTATGCTTACGCATGTATCACATTTTGAAAATAATTCCTTTTCCCAGCAATTCAGTTACAAATGTAAGTTATTTGCAGTAACTAATTTTATAATTGGAAGTAGATAAAAGGTATGTAGGATGTTGTGTGTGTTAATCAGCACATTTATCTTTTTCTACAATGCAAGTTTGAACAGAACCATCTGGTTGCCGAATGTTACGGATCCAAGCATGGTGAATTGCTTGTGTTCTTTTAGCGCATTTGTTAATGCACATGTTGAGAAAATCTTGCTTAGTGGTACTGAGAACTGAGTCACAGGAAATGCCTAGAGTCATGATCCTCACTTTACAGGACTCATTGGGTATCTCATAATTCACAATGTTCCAAAAATGTTATAGACTGTGCCAGCGATAGAAGATAATGGTGAGTATTTGCTTATAAATAAGCACTAGCATCCAAAGCATGGGATGTGAGGCTTGCACTACAAAATGTGAGGAATTTCAATGGGTCCTCAGGCACTCTCATATTTTATTGATTTATTTAATGACTTTCGGGCACCAAGCAAGGCGGTTTATAACAAATCTAAATAGGAGAAGCACAGAAAAGGGAAAGATTAGAGATGATAGATTATAGACTATAGTGCTATCATGCTAACCACTCCCCTCCCCAACTGATTCTACTAATCACCAAAGACTTGGATGCAGAAATGCGACTTCAATGCTACTTTAAACTGTTTTAAATTATTCTCATCTCTCAGATTGAGAGGAAGGGAGTTCCGGAGTGTAGGACCCAAAAACATAAAAGAGGAATGTCTGGTTGATTCTAAACGAAAACCTGAAGGTGGAGGGAGGGTTAACAGGTTCATGTGTTGGGACCTGGTGGGTCTCGTGGACTGAACAGGAATCTGTAATTGTGAAAGATATAAAAGTTGGCCTGGGTAGTAAATCTTGTGCACAATGAGCAGCACTTTGAAACAAATGCTGACAATTTACTAGTAGCCAAAGAAGGCTTTTTAAGATGGGAATGATATGGTGAAATCTACTGTGTCTGTAATGAGTCTAGCTGCATTGTTTTGCAAGAGTTGAAGGTAAGTTATTGAGGAATTTTATAACAAGGAGAGGAAGTTGCTGCATTTGTACTTTTGGTGTGAAATGTGAAATAGCAAAATAATAATAAAAAGTCGCCTTACATCTCCATGTTTGTATGTGCCAGAATCATTTCAAAGGAAGAAAATGCATTTGTCTGCACAATGGCCTAGTGTTATTTAGCTAAACTCTTCTTAAAATCACTTTATTCTCTGTTTTTTTTCATACCAAGGAAGAGGAAGGATTTATCAAAAACGGAACTAAAATCAGTCACATTACTTGAGAGGGACTCATCGCACTTTAAAGAAGCATTTTATATAAAAACTAACTGCCCATGCTGAAGTGTTCTATGTGCCTGATGTATTGGGGTGGGGATAGAAAAGTACTATTACTGCTACTATGATTACTTATCATTTGTGTCATACTACATAGTGTACACAATGCTGTACAGGCACATGTAAGAGACAGTCCCTACCCATCAGAGCTTTCAGTCTAGTCAAGCCCTAGTAAGGAGCAAAGAACTATCTACTATCAAGCTCTTTGCTTCTTACTAGACCAATAGCACTATTATACCGTTCCCCCCCCCCCCCAACACACACAAATATATATTTATTTATTTATTTATTTATTTATTTAAAAAGAGAGAGAGGGAGGTTTTTAAACCTTTGCCTCTTCCCCCTAAAATATTTACAAAAGTTACCTTATAAAATGTGATCAAATTAATTGACTATTTATTTATTTATTTATTTATTTATTTAATTTTCTTATATACCGCGCTATTTGTCATCAGTGCGGTTTACATTGAAACAATACAATTGGTCAGATATAACAGACCTATTACAAGTATCAGGAAAAATTAACATGGAAGTAAACAGAATACTGCTCCAACCATGACATCTTCTGTCATTACATTTCTCTTTCACTGCAACAATCTGGTTGCTGATCAACAATTTGAATTTTTATCATGATCTGGTCCTCGAATAGCAATCTAATCACTTGACAACTTGCGAATTGGCAAAGATGGATGGGGCTTATCTCAGCTGGAAAATTTGTTGCTGTTGTTAAATGTTGTCAAGTTGATGTCAACACCTAGTGAACCTTTGGATCGTTTTCAAGATCTTAATGGTATATAATATGAAGATTATGTAACCCCCTGTTAGGGTAGGCCATAAAGTGTGGCATTCACTCCAACGGTACACAAAAAAGTGTATTTGTCCCCAATCTCTCCCCACCAGCTCTGGCCCAACCATTAGGTAATACAGGCAGTCACCTAGGGTAGCAGCTTCTGAAGCAGTCAAAGCAAAACAACAGATCCTGACAGCCAGACAAACTCTAAGAGCCATCAGCACATTCTTTTACCTGCAGAGAGAGTGGGTGTGGAGTGCACATTGCGGTTAGTGTGGAAGAACATATTGCGTGCTGTCAATGCTGCAATTAGCACAGGTGCATCGGTGGTAATTCTGCAGTGCAGTAGGGTATATATCCACGGATCAGCCACCAGGAACCTGACAGTTAATGCAGAAGCGTTACTGTTAATGCACAACAGTTTTAGCACTAAATGTCTGTTAAGTGCAAAAACTTAACCCACTTTAGTAACAGAGGACCCTAAGATTGTATCCGAGGCGATAGAGGGCTAAGTGGCTTGCCAAGGCCACAAGGAGCATCAGCAGGATTTGGTTTTGCTTTTACCTCATTGGGCCCTTTCTATAGCCACCCTCCTCTATCTTTCTGAACTTCTACCACATACTCCTATCAGGGTTTGTTCTTCTCCATATAATCTGCTTACCCATCTACTTTCTCTCATGTCAGATTAGAGATAGCCTGCTGGGTACCCTTGTATAAAATGTTCTCTCTCTCTCTTCCCCTAAAGACGGAGGCCTCAATGAGAAAATCTAAATCCAGCCTTAAAACTGTTTTGTTTACTCAGGCCTTTGAATCATTCTTTTTAACATCTTTGTTAGTGATATAGCGGAAGGGCTGTCGGGTAAGGTTTGTCTCTTTGCAGATGATACCAAAATCTGCAATAGAGCAGACACCCAGGAAGGTGCAGATAACATGAGGAGGGATCTAGCTAAGCTTGAAGAATGGTCTAGAATTTGGCAGCTGGGATTTAATGTTAAAAAATGTAAGGTCATGCATTTGGGCTGCAGCAATCCAAGGGAGCAATACAGTATAGGAGGTGAAGTACTTTTGTCCACTAAAGCAGAGCGGGACCTAGGCGTGGTTGTGTCTGATGATCTTAAAGTAGCTAAACAGGTAGAAAAAAATATATATATTATAAGATTATTATATTATATTATATTATTATAATATATTATATTATATATTATAAGATCAGATCGCTACGTCACCTCCGCTCCCTACTAGATCCCACAGACTTCCGAACAACCTTCCAGACATTAGTCCTCCCACACCTGGACTTTGCCAACATCATCCTTCATGGCCTCCCTCAATCAACTTTAAATCCGCTCCGCCTAGCCATGAATACAGCCGCCAGAGTCCTCTCCGGCTCATCAAGATCTGACCATATAACACCCATCATGAAAGAACTGCATTGGTTACCATTACATGCCAGAATCCAGTATAAGTCTTTAGTCCTTACTTTCAAGGCACTAAATAACTGCCCCCCTACGCCAATCAGCAAGCTTATCCATGGCACCCTGGAAAACAGAAAAAGGAGAACCACATCAATGAACACCTTAATTGTCCCAAAAATAATAACGAAGTGCACTAAGGCCACCTCCAACAGGGCCTTCTCCTTATTTGCACCTCTAAACTGGAATGCGCTACCTCACGAAATCCGTGCTATCAAAAACCTAATCCTATTCAGAAAAGCACTGAAATACCACTTGTTCACAAAATGCTACCCAGAAGTCAACCTAGACATTAACAAAACTACCACCTCAATACAACCTGAAAAGGGCTAGTTGGTCAACCTTCTCTCTAGTCCTATTAGTGAACCACATTGCAACATCCAAACGAGTTTTTATATTACTGTATATACCATTAAGTTAATCTGTACATAGTTCCCCCGATTGTCCTATTGTTGAAGTTCCCTGTTCAATGTAAAACTCAATGTTACTTGTATGCATTGTAGTATGTTCTTGTTCTATGTACACCGCACTGATTTTAATAGCGCGGTATAAAAGAATTGTTAAATAAATAAATAAATAAATAAATAAAAGGCGAAGGCAAAAGCTAGAAGGATGCTTGGGTGCATACGGAGAGGAATAGCTAGCAGAAAAAAGGAGGTGATAATGCCTCTCTATAAGTCTTTGGTGCGACCTCAATTGGAGTATAGTGTGCAATTCTGGAGACCACACCTTCAAAAGGATGTGAACAGGATGGAGTCGGTGCAGAGGGTGGCTACTAAAATGATTAGTGGACTTCATTATACAGCATATGAGGACAGACTTAAGGATCTTAATATGTACACCTTAGAGGAAAGGCGGGATAGAGGTGATATGATTGAGATGTTTAAATACCTCCGTGGCATAAATGTTCAGGGAGAGAGCCTCTTCCAATTGAAAGCAAGTTCTGCTACGAGGGGACATGGGATAAGGGTGAAGGGAGATAGATTCAGGAGTGATATGCGGAAATATTTCTTTACGGAAAGAGTAGTGGATCCGTGGAATAGTCTCCCAGTAGAGGTGGTAGAGATGAGGACAGTAACTGAATTCAAAAAAGCATGGGACCAACACAGAGGATCTCTAAAGGTAAAAAGTGGACTGTTGTAGTTGTTGATATGGAAGGACAGACTAGATAGGCCATGTGGTCTTTTTCTGTCATCATGTTTCTATGTTTCTATGATATGGTTTTAAGGGTTCTGGAGCCAATTGATGAGGGTAAGATGCTGGAGGTTTTTTTCATTTTGTTGTGTCTATTTTTCAATTAATAATTATGATTACTACTACTACTATTACTTATCATTTGCAGAGCATTACAAGGCACATACAAAGGTGTACAGACTCATGCAAAAGACAATCCCTGCTCATCAGAGCTTACAATCTAGTCAACACACAACACAACAGCTGAGGATAAGAATATATCTAGGGGAGTGGTAAGAAACAAAAGGAAACTAAGCGAATCAGAATCCAAAAGTGGTCTTGAAGAGGTGAGTTTTCAGCCTGGATTTGAAAAGGGCCAGAGTTGAAGCCTGACACACAGACTCAGGTAGTTTGTTCCAGGCATAAGGAGCAGAAAGGTGGAAGGATTAAAGTCTGGAGTTGGCAGTAGAAGAGAAGGGCACAGAAGAGCGGAGTTCCCAAGAAGGGATGTAGGGAGAGATAAGAGAGGAAAGGTAGTGAAAAGCAGCAGAATGAGTACACTTATAGGTTAGTAGGAGAAGTTTGAACTGGATACAGAAATAGATAGGAAGCCAGTGAAGCGACTTGAGAAGAGGGGTTATATGAGCATATCAGGACTAGTGGAAGATTAGCCATGCATCTGAGTTTTGAACAGATTGAAGGAGAGAGAGATGATTCAGAGGGAGACCAGCAAGGAGGAGGTTGCAATAGTCTAGACTGGAGGTGACCAAAAAGGGGATAAGTGTCATAGTAGTGTGTGTAGAAAGGAAGGGACAAATTTTGCTTATGTTATAGAGAAAGAAGCAATAGTTTTTAGCTGTCTGTTAGATGTGTGCAAAGAAAGAGAGAGTAGAGTCAAAGATGACCCCAAGGTTGCGAGCCAAGGAAACAGTGAGGAGTGTAGTGTTATCCACAGAAATAGAGAAGGGAGGAAGGGGGAAAGTGGGTTTTGGGGGAAAGATAAGGAGCTCAGTTTTGGCCATGTTCAGTTTCAAGAGGTGGTGAATCATCCAGGTATCAATGTTGTTAAAGCAGCGGAGATCCGGGTCTGGATTCCTGGAGAGATTTCAGGCACAGAAAGGTAGATCTGAGAGTCGTCAGCATAAAGATAGTACTGAAAACCACAGGAGGAAATAAGAGCACCAAGGGATCGAGTGGCGAGAGAAATGGAGAGGTCCCAAGACAAAGCCCTGGGGTACACCAACTGAAAGCAGGATGGTAGTAGAGGAGGACACATCAGAGCATACACTAAAAGTGTGATGGGAGAGATAAGAAAAAAAACCAGGATAGAACAGAGCCCTTAAATCTAAGCAAAGGCAGGGTATTGTGAAGAAGGTGGTGATCAACAGTATCAAAAGCAAAAAGATCAAGGATGAGAATCGAATAGAGGCCTTTGGATTTGACAAGGAACGTGTTGCTGGAGACTTTGGCAAGAGCCATTTCTGTGTAATGTAGAGAACGAAAGCCAGATTGCAGTGGATTCAGAAGGTCTTGAGAGGAAAGAAAGTCAAGACAGTGGTGGTGAACTGCTTGTTCAAGTAGTTTTGAAGTAAAGGGGAGGAGAGAGATATGTCATTAACTGAAAGGACAGGTAGGATCTCGTGAAGGCTTTTTGAGGAGAGGAGAGGTATGAACTCTCTCTGTTTTTTTTAATTGGGTGTTTTCATTTAGAATATTATTTTTTAGTTTCAGTATGTACACTGCCTTCCTGCTTTAGACCAAATGTAGTCTAGCAAATCGTTTAGGGGCTCTTTTACTAAAGTTGGTAAGTTTTGCATTTATTGCATGTTAGGTGCAAAACCAATATGCAGTAAGTACAAAACTAATATGCAGTAAGTACAAACCAATAAGCAGTAAGACTATCCAGCCTATAGTTCTCAACCACATCTTTACTTCCGCTTTTGTGAAAAGGGATCACATTTGCCTCTCTCCAGTCCTCTGGCACCACTCATGACTCCAAAGAATCATTGATACGGTTAGTCAGTGGAGCCGCTAGAACATCCCCAAGTTCTTTCAGTATTCTCAGATGTATCCCATCTGGTCCCATTGCTTTGTCTACTTTTAGTTTAGCAAGTTCCACACGAACACAGTCTTCTGAAAATCGTTCGAGATCCTCATCACTTCTGTTCCTATTTGTGGGTGTTCTCTGAGGTCCTGCTTCTGGCCCTTCATCTATCAACACAGAACAGAAATATTTGTTAAGAAAATCCTCTTTATCCTCATCAGCTTCTACATATTCCTCCCCTTCACCCTTCAGTCTGCCAATACTAGTTTTGCCCTTCCTCCTCTCACTAACATATCTGAAAAATGTCTTATCCTCCCATTTTATTGCATTGGCTATTTCTTCTTCTCTTAGTATCTTTGCTTTCATGACTACATTGCCTGTGAAGGCCTGTTCAGTCAAGGTTGTGGCCAGCATGTCCTCTACAATTATCACACAGAAAAATTGCTCATCCCGCATTCAGTTCATGCACAATTTACATGGGTGCACTTAACGCTTCCTGTTGGGATAGCATTAATTGCACCACAAAAACTGTATAATTACCACAATTGCAATGTGCAGTTCATACCCACTCTCCACCCATAACCTGCCCAATCTCCACCACAACATGCATTAAGCAGTTAACGTAGGTTTTTACCATGCTGGTTGTTTTAATGCATTGTAGCCATTACTATTCACCTGCCCTAACAGTACTGCATGTTAAAGCGCATGTTAACTGTTTAGTGCACGTTAATATTAGTAAAAGGGCTCCTTAATGGACTAAATTCCCTGCTTCTTCCTCTGCCACTGATTCTCCCTAATTAATCACTTGAGCGAGAGAGAAAGCCGAGCTCATTCACTCCTTGAAGGGTCCACACCCATATTCTTGCTTTGATGTTGCCTATTAATCACATCAACCCTGCAATACCATCCTCTCTGGGAGGAAGTTATTATGCTCCTGGATAGACAGATGGATGGAAAGAAGCAGCCCCCAAGCAGGGCCAGTGCTACTACTAGGAGAACTAGGCAGTCACCTAGAGTGCTGACCCTTCAGGGGTGCCCATTGCCGCTGCTGTCGCTCCTCTCCGGGACATACACTGGTGGCAATGGCCACAAAGAGCTTGCGGTACTTACCTTTAAGCTTCAGCACCATAGGGCTGTTTGTTTCTCTCCCCTCTCTGATACCCGATGCTAACTTCCTGTTTCGGCATTGGACATTGGAGAGAGGGTGGAAAGAAAAAGCTCTGCTATGCCAAAGCTTAAAGGTAAGCGCCATGGGGCTGTTGCTGCCATTGCCACTGTTGTATGTCCCAGAGGGAGCGACAGCGGCAGTAATGGACACTGCAGAGGAGGAAGCAGGCACAAGGGGCGAGGTTTGCCTAGGGTACCTCATCTCCTTGCACCGGACCTGGCCCCAAGATTTCCACAGATTGTGTGCCTCACAGTCAGAACTGCTTTAACAACATCTGAGGTCCTGGATAAACTTGTGTATGAACCCCTTTTATTTTTTCCTTGATTGCTCTTCTCCCAAACCATGCATCAAGTAAATTCAGAATCATAAGAACATAAGATATGCCATACTGGGTCAGACAAAGGTCCATCAAGCCCAGTATCCTGTTTCCAACAGTGACCAATCTAGGTCATACGTACCTAGCAGTTTCCCCAAAAGACACAGGTTCTGCAATGCTTGTACTGGGTCAAGCATTGATATCCTGGGTCCCTTCTTAATAATGGTTATGGACCTTTCCTACAGGAACTTGTTCAAACCTTTTTTAAACGTAGCTACACTAACAGCCTTTACTACATCCTCCGGTAACAAATTCCAGAGTTTGATTACACGTTGAGTGAAAAAATATTTTCTCTTATTAGTCTTAAATTGTTTACCCTGTAGCTTCATTGCACGTCCCCTAGTCTTTCTATATTCTGATAACATAAACAATCGATCTACATTTACCTGTTCCACTCCGTTCATTAATTTATAGACTTCTATCATATCTCCCCTCAGCCGTCTCTTTTCCAGGTTGAAGAGACCTAACCTTTTTAGCCTTTCTTCATAGGGGTATCCTTCCATCCCTTTTACCATTTTGGTGGCTCTTCTCTGAACCTTTTCTAATAACGCTATATCCTTTTTAAGACACAGCGACCAGAATTGTACACAATATTCAAGGTGCGGTCTCACCATGGATCGATATAGAAGCATTATAATATCCTTTGTTTTATTTTCCATTCCTTTCCTTATGATACTTAGCATTCTATTTGCTCTCTTGGCCGCTGCTGCACACTGGGCGGAGAGTTTTAATATGTTATCCACAATGATGCCTAAATCTTTTTCCTGGGTGGTGGTTCCTAATGTGGAACCTTGCATCATGTAACCATAGTTTGGGATGTTCTTCTTTGCACTTGTCCACATTAAATTTCATCTGCCATTTTTGATGCGCCGTCTTCCAATTTATCAAGATCCTCTTGCAATTTTCCACAATCCTCATGGGTTTTAACAACTTTAAATAATTTTGTGTCATCTGCAAATTTGATAACCTCACTCATTATTCCCTTTTCCAGGTCATTTATGAATATGTCAAAAAGCAGCGGACCCAGCACAGATCCCTGGGATACACCATTATTACCTTTCTCCATTGGGAAAATTGGCCATTTAGCCCTACTCTCTGCTTTCTATCTTTTAACTAGTTCCTGATCCACAATAGTACACTGCCTCCTATCCCATGACTCTTTAGTTTTGCCAAAAGTCTCTCATGAGGGACCTTGACAAAGGCTTTCTGAAAGTCCAAATACACTATATCAACCAACTCAACTTTGTCTACCTGTTTATTCATACCTTCAAAAAAACATCACAGATTAGTAAGACAAGATCTTCCTTGTCTAAAGCCATGTTGGCTGTCTCCCATTAAGCCATGACTATCTACATGTTCAGCAATTTGTTCTTTATGATGGTTTCTACCATTTTTCCCGGTACTGACGTCAGGCTCAACGGTCTGTGATTTCCCAGATCACCCTTGGAACCCTTTTTAAAAATTGGCATTACATTCGCCATCCTCCAATCTTCAGGTATTACAGATGATTTTAATGATAGTTCACAGATTACTAATAGCAGATCTGCAATCTCATATTTCAGTTCTTTCAACACCCTTGGATGTATATCATCCGGTCCAGGTGATTTGCTACTCTTCAGTTTATCAAATAGTTGTAATACATCTTCCCGATGTATCGATATTTCTTTCAATTCTTCCGCACCTTTAAATACCACTTCAGTCATGGGTAACATCCCTACATCTTCCTCAGTAAAGAATGAAGCAAAGAATTCATTCAGTCTCTCTGCTATCACCTTGTCGTCTCTTTGTGCCCCTTTAACCCCTCTAATCTAATGGATCTCCTTAGGTACAATTATCTTTAAATCTTTTGCTTTGTAATACCAACCATCTTGAGAAATGGAAGTATCCAATCTAAAGATGACAAATAACTGGAAAAAATATGCTATGAAATATAGGAAACACAAGAGACTTGTAAAAAATTTCAAGAGGATCTTGAGAAACTGGGAGATGGGGTGCTCGAATAGCAGATAAAATTTAATGTGGACAAGTGCAAAGTTAGGCACTTAGGGAAGAACAACCGAAACTATGGTTACACCAGGGGTCTCAAACACGCGGCCCGCGAGACAACTTTGTGCGGCCCGCGACGGAGGAAAACAAAAAAAACCCCAAAACCCTGGCTTCTGCTGCTGCCGTTGCCGCCGTGGCAGCGGCAGAATCAATTGTCAAATTCAAAAAAAAAACTGACTTCTGCTGCTCAAGCAGCTGTCCTGCGGCCCCTTCCCCTCTGCCCGGAGATCCGACTCTGCTCTATCAGCGGCGTGCTTTTCAAGCCGCGAAGAGAGTATTCCCCTCTCGCGCGGCTTGAAAAGTGAATAGGCTTAAACCGCGCGAGAGGGGAATACTCTCGTCGCGGCTTGAAAAGCACGCCGCTGATAGAGCAGAGTCGGATCTCCGGGCAGAGGGGAAGGGGCTGCAGGACAGCTGATTTTGCTGCTTGAGCAGCAGAAGTCAGTTTTTTTTAAATTTGACAATTGATTCTGCCGCTGCCACGGCGGCAACGGCAGCAGCAGAAGCCAGGGTTTTGGGGTTTTTTTTGTTTCCCTCCTTCGCTGGCCGGTAATGAGCTATGGAGGGGCTGACTGAAATGGGGTAATGGGGGTTCGGGCTGGATGGGGGCTATGGGCCGGGGCGGGGTTATGACTGGTAATGGGCTGGGGGGGGTTATAACTGGTAATGGGCTATGGTGGGGGCTAGGACTGGAAATGGGCAGATGGGGGTTAGGACTGGAAGTGGGCTATTGGCAGGGGGGGGTTATGACTGAAAATGGGGTGATGGGGGTTAGGACTGGAGGTGGGCAGATGGGGGTTAGGACTGGAAGTGGGCTATTGGAAGGGGGGGTTATGACTGGTAATGGACTATGGTGGGGGCTAGGACTGGAAATGGGCAGATGGGGGTTAGGACTGGAGGTGGGCTGATTGGGGGGTTAGGACTGGTAATGGCCTATGAGGGGAGGTAAGACTGAAAATGGGGTGATGGGGGTTAGGACTGGAGGTGGGCAGATGGGGGTTAGGACTGGAAGTGGGCTATTGGCAGGGGGGGTTATGACTGGTAATGGGCTATGGTGGGGGCTAGGACTGGAAATGGGCAGATGGGGGTTAGGACTGGAAGTGGGCTATTGGCAGGGGGGGGTTATGACTGGTAAAGGGCTATGGTGGGGGCTAGGACTGGAAATGGGCAGATGGGGGTTAGGACTGGAGGTGGGCTGATTGGGGGGTTAGGACTGGTAATGGCCTATGAGGGGAGGTAAGACTGAAAATGGGGTGATGGGGGTTAGAACTGGAGGTGGGCTGATTGGGGGGTTAGGACTGGTAATGGCCTATGAGGGGAGGTAAGACTGAAAATGGGGTGATGGGGGGGTAAGACTGGAAGTGCGCTATGGGGAGTTTAGGACTGGTAATGGGCTATGGGGGGTATAGGACTGGTAATGGGCTGGGGGGGTTGCTAGGACTGGAAATGGGCTGAGTGGAAGGGGGCTTGAACTGCAAATGGCTGATGGGGAGGGGGGCTTGGAATGGAAATGGGCTGTGAGGGGAGGGAGCTAGGATTGGAAATGGGCTGATGGGGGGCTAGGATTGGAAATGGGCTGATGGTGAGGCTAGGATAGGACTGGAAATGGACTGATGCAGGGACTAGAAAGGAGCAGATGCTGGGTGGGGCTGGAACTAGAAGGGAGCTGATGTTGGGGGAGGATTAGAATGGGATGGAGCTGGGAAAGTGAAATGGAGAGGGGAAAAATATTTTGTCTGGCAGAGAAGACAAATCTACAATTGGCCAGGTATTGGGAGAGTAAGTGGGGATTGAGGATGGAGGGGTAAAATTTGAGTGGATGAAATAGGAATGAGGAAAGAGCAAAAGGAGAAAGATTAGTATGTTAAAGTAGATGTAGAGAGAGAGAATGGAAAAAAACTAGAAGAGAGAAGAAAGGACAAATGGACAGCAGACGATGGAGATAGCAGAAGACACGAAGAAACCAGAAGTGGCTGGAGCAATTGCAACTGAAAAAAAAATGCACAAAAGGTAGAAAAATATCTCTTTATTTTGAATTTATTAACTGGAATATGTCAGCTCTGGGAAATGTGCATCATTAATGTCTGTGCTTTAGTACAAGAAATTAATTTATAGTTTTATTTCTACAGTGCTGAGGTATTCTGTGTAATTCCTATTTGACATTGCTACTTGTTCTCTTTTCCCAGTAGGTCATGTATTGTTCTCTGAAATGTATTGATTTAATATTTGCAGTGTTGCCTTTTGATAGGTAGGGTCTGGTGCTTTGTGAGTCCTGGTAGTGCTGTTATGATACGGGGGGTTTGCTATGGGTTCCAAATGGGCAGTGTTAGTAGTAGTTCCTAATGTGCCTGGCGGTTGGCACTGGATTATAGTAATATAGAAATTTTCTAGTCTTTCTTTATCCATGCACTCATTATGCAACATTATGCAAATATTTATGCAAATGAGGCCCCGTGTCTTATGCGGCCCCCGGGTTACTTTACAAGTCCTCATTCGGCCCTCAAAGCAATTTGAGTTTGAGACCCCTGGGTTACACGATGCATGGTTCCACATTAGGAACCACCACCCAGGAAAAGGATCTGGTTATCATCATGGATAATACATTGAAATCTTCCGACCATTGTGCATCGGTGGCCAAGAAAGCAAATGGAATGCTGGGAATCATAAGGAAAGGAATGGAGAATAAAACCAAGGATATTATAATGTCACTTCATCTTGAATAGTGTGTGCAGCTGTGGTCACCATGGGCCCGATTCTGGGATGCGGGTTGTGGGGCCGCAAGCTGTCCAGGCCCGATTCCCCCTCTGGCTCTCCCCGTACGTCCTGAGAAGCAGGATGGGGAGATCCGGTGGTGGTGGATGGGTGGGTGGGGTGGGGTGGGGTGGGGTGGGGTGGGGTGGGGTGGGGCGGGGCGGAATCTGGGTGGAGTGGGGGCAGGCCAGTCCCGCAGGATGTACAGGGACAATTTAGGTCATGGTCCTGTACATCCTGCCAGGTCAAAGGTGGAGTAAACAGTACCAACCTGGTGTTCGGGGACAGGGCTGGGTGCGGGGGGGTCCCTGCCACCCGATTCAGGCCCCAGCAGGCCAGCCATGGATCGGGTGGTAGGGAAGAGGGGGGCCAAGCTGCGGGAGTTGGGGGTGCCTGCAGGCCATCCATAGGCCCGATTCTGTGCAACACGGGAACGCTTTCTTCCCACGGTCTAGAATCAGATCCTAACTAGCCTGTCTTCCTCCGGGATTCCGGATGGCACGGACATCCCCTCCCTGAATCGGACTCCATATCTAAAAAATGGATAGAGCAAAATTAGAAGAGATACAGAGATGAGATAAGCAACCAAAATGATTTATTTTATTTAGCAAATGCCTTTCCAGAAGTGATCAAGGTGAGTTACATTCAGGTACTGTAGGCATTTCCCTGTCCCTGAAGGGCTTATAATCTAATTTTGTACCTAAGGAAGTGGTCTTGCCCATATAGCTCAGTTAGGACTTTTGAATGTTACCAGTGGTGTGCACCAGGGATCTGTCCTTGGTCCGATTCTTTTTAACATCTTTGTTAGTGATATAGCGGAAGGGCTGTCGGGTAAGGTTTGCCTCTTTGCGGATGATACCAAAATCTGTAATAGAGTAGACACCCAGGAAGGTGTAGATAACATGAGGAGGGATCTAGCTAAGCTTGAAGAATGGTCTAGAATTTGGCAGCTGGGATTTAATGTTAAAAAATGTAAGGTCATGCATTTGGGCTGCAGCAATCCAAGGGAGCAATACAGTATAGGAGGTGAAGTACTTTTGTCCACTAAAGAAGAGCGGGACCTAGGCGTGGTTGTGTCTGATGATCTTAAAGTAGCTAAACAGGTAGAAAAGGCGACGGCAAAAGCTAGAAGGATGCTTGGGTGCATACGGCGAGGAATGGCTAGCAGAAAAAAGGAGGTGATAATACCTCTGTATAAGTCTTTGGTGCGACCTCATTTGGAGTATGGTGTGCAATTCTGGAGACCGCACCTTCAAAAGGATGTGAACAGGATGGAGTCGGTGCAGAGGGTTGCTACTAAAATGATTAATGGGCTTCATTATAAAGCATATGAGGACAGACTTAAGGATCTTAATATGTACACCTTAGAGGAAAGGCGGGATAGAGGTGATATGATTGAGATGTTTAAATACCTCCGTGGCATAAATGTTCAGGGAGAGAGCCTCTTTCAATTGAAAGCAAGTTCTGCTACGAGGGGACATGGGATGAGGGTGAAGGGAGATAGATTCAGGAGTGATATGCGGAAATATTTCTTTACAGAAAGAGTAGTGGATCTGTGGAATAGTCTCCCAGTGGAGGTGGTAGAGATGAGGACAGTAACTGAATTCAAAAAAGCATGGGACCAACACAGAGGATCTCTAAAGGTAGAAAGTGGACTGTTGTAGTTGTTGTTATGGAAGGACAGACTAGATGGGCCTTGTGGTCTTTTTCTGTCATCATGTTTCTATGTTTCTATGAATGGAGCTGCGGCACAATGGCGTCTGGTTGCCATGGCACCGTGGCTCCATTCAAAAGCCGTGATTCCCAGCCACTGGACCAAAATGCGCATTCCCCGCAGTCTGACTCCCGATCTGGCCTCCCAAGGCCAGGGTCGGGCTGCGGGGAATTTCCTCTGCCCACTGCTGCCTCTTTTAGGCCCTAGGCCTGCCTGATCCACCCGATTAGGGAACCTATTCCACCTAAGAGGTGGAATAAGTTCCTCGTTAAGGCCGCGAGCCCTGGACATGTAGGGCTGACATTGGAATCGGCCCTGTACATCCGGGGCCAATGACCGCCCACTGCCCACCCTAACGCCGCCACCGCTCCACCCCTTTCCTGCCCCATCTAACTTCCCCATACAACGTGCAGGGTAGTTAGTCAGGGTAAGAAGTGGCCTGAATAGCGGGGATGAATGTCCCAATGGGACGTCCATCCCCGCTATTCGTACCTCAGTATAACTCTGACACTGTCCTCATCTCTACCACCTCCACTGAAAGACTATTCCATGCATCAACCACACTTTCTATAAAGAAATATTTTGCATATTACTCCTGTCTATCCCCTTTCGACATCATCCTTCATCCCTCGTAGCAGAGACTACTTTCAATCGAAAGAAGCTTTCCTCCTGTGCATTTATGCCACGGAGATATTTAAACGTCTCTATCATATATCCTCTATCCCACCTTTTCTCTAATGTATATATATATTAAGATCCTTAATCTATCCTCATATGCTTTATAACGAAGACCACTAACCATTTAATAGCCACCCTCTGCACTAACTCCAGCCTGTTTAATCCCTTTGAAGGTGTAATCTCCAAAATTGCAGACAGTATTCCAAATGAGGTCACACCAAAGACTTATACAGAGGCACTAAAGCCTCCTTTTTTCTGCTGGCCATTCCTCTCCCTATGCACCCAAGCATCCTTCTAGCTTTCGCCGTCGCTTTTTCTACCTGTTTAGCTACTTCAGTATCATCAGACACAGTCATACCTAGATCCCGCTCTTCTTTTGTAGACAGAAGTACTTCACTCCCTACACTGTACTTCTCCCTTGGAATTTTGCAGCCCAAATGAATGACCCTACATTTTTTAGCATTAAATCTCAGCTGCAAAATTATAGACCATTCTTCAAGCTTAGCTAGATACCTCCTCATGTTATCTACTCCTTCCTGGGTGTCTACTCTATTGCAGATTTTGGTATCATCTGCAAAGAGGCAAAATCATACCAAGGACAGATCCCTGCGGCACACCACTGGTAACCTCCCTCTCCTCAGAGTGACCTCCATTTCCTGTATCCTTTGTTGCCTCCCACTCAACCAATTTCTAACCCAAGCAGTAACTTTAGGGTCCATCTCTAGGGTGCTCAGTTTGTTGATAAGTCGCCTGTGTGGAACAGTGTCAAAGGCTTTACTGAACTCCAACTACACCATGTCTACGGCTCTCCCTCGGTCCAACTCCCTGGTCACCCAGTAAAAGAAATCAATCAGATTTGTCTGACAAGACCTGCCTCTGGTAAATACTTGCTGTCTCTGATCCTGTAATCCATTCGACTCCAGAAACTTCATTATTTTCTGTTTGAGCAGCATTTCAAAAACTTTACTCACCACAGAGGTTAGACTATCCAGCCTATAGTTTTCAACCACATATTTACTTCCGCTTTTGTGTAAAGGGATCACATTTGCCTCTCTCCAGTCCTCTGGCACCACTCCCGACTCCAAAGAATCATTGATAAGGTCAATCAGTGGAGCCGCTAGAACATCCCCAAGTTCTTTCAGTATTCTCAAATGTATCCCATCCGGTCCCATCACTTTGTCTACTTTTAGTTTAGCTAGTTCCACACAAACACAGTCTTCTGAAAATCGTTCAAGATCCTCGTCACTTCTGTTCCTATTTGTGGGTGTTTTCTGAGGTCCTGCTTCTGGCCCTTCATCTAACAACATAGAACAGAAATATTTGTTAAGAAAATCCTCTTTATCCTCATCAGCTTCTACATATTCCTCCCCTTCACCCTTGAGTCTGCCAATACTAGTTTTGCCCTTCCTCCTCTCACTAACATATCTGAAAAATGTCTTATCCTCCCATTTTATTGCACTGGCTATTTCTTCTTCTTTTAGTATCTTTGCTTTCATGACTACTTTGCTAGCTTCTCTAAGTTTAACCAAATATAGATGCCTGTCTTACTCTCTCTGTTATCTCTTGTATTTCATGAAGATCTCTCTCTCTTTCTTCACCTTTTCAGCTACCTCTTTTGAGAACCATAGCAGCCTCCTTTTCCTTTTACCTTTATTTACCTTTCTAACAAAAAGATTGGTTGCCCTTAAGATATCCTTTTTGAGTTTTGCCCACTGTTTTTCTACATCCCCCAGCTGTTCCCATCCCACTAACAACTCCTTGAGGTATTGGCCCATCTTGGCAAAGTTAGTTTGCCTAAAATCTAAGACCCTCACTTTTGAATGGATTTTATCAGCCCTAGTCCTGATAGTGAACCACACCATCTAGTGATCATTGGATATGAGATAATCTCCCACTATAAGAAGACAGAAAAACTAATCAAATAGGGGACTAGCATAATGCTTTAAGGGAAATGATTAAGAGAAACATGGCTGTTGAACTGTAAAATAAGGGAGGGTCAGGATTCAAAAGCAGCCTTGAAGTGGTGGGTTTTTAGCTAATGTGTTCATGATTGATCATTCCTACCACTGTTTCCAAGTACAAAATTATCTTCCATGCCTTGATCTAGTAGATCTCTGCAACCTCTTTACAACAACATTTCCTTGTGAAGACCTGGCTTTTCTACTTTTCAAGAAGGCGTGGTATTTGCCACAATAATTTGCAGATATTTCTTGGTCAAAACATTGCATGACATTTATTTTTACTGCACATTAAAGAGATATCGAGCAACTAGTTCAAGGTTCCTCAAAATGATGAGAAAAAAAGATAATTGTGCATTAAAGATGCATATTCATTAGCACATATTTGTTCATTATAGGGGTGTGCATTCGTTTGTGTGCATTTAGTTCATTAAGGCCTCTTAAGAAATGTAGTGTGCACATTAGTTCACTTCAAGACCGTTTTACTAAAATGTGCTAAGTGATTAATGCAGGAATTAGTACATGGGCCAACTCTGTTACCACGCTCCCATGACAGAGACTGGGTGGGTTAAGGATGGAGAATGGGTGTGGACTGCAATTGGCGATTAGTGTGGTGGAGCATACCTCGCACTAATTGTCAATGTTGCAATTAGCATGGGTATACTTGATGCCACCTCAATGGGTAGTGTTAAGTGCACCCATATTAACTGCAAATGCTGCTGCTGTTGCTGCTGCTGTGTGTTAGAGTACTTTCCCATTCAGTAACTGCCAGGGAACATACTGGTCATGCTCCTGCATTTAGCGCATGACTCAAAATTCACAGTAAGTGCAAAAACTTTCCACAATGTAGTCAAAGGGCCCCTTGATGTGCCAGAATTCTTTGATTAGTGTGTATTAAATCAATCTAGCATGCGCTAAAAGGTCCCCATTAAAATGAATGTGTGAAACTAACCGAAAAACACCTGAAAATTGGGAAATATTTGTGAAGAAAATTAAACAAACTAAATTTTTCTTGCTTGTGCACATCCCTTAGTTTATTAGTGCACCTTAACATCTATTAATCTCCTAATTAATGCATGCAAAGCAGATTGACGGGCATTACATGTTAGTGCATGACTGAGCTGCAAATCTAGTGCAGAGGCCCCGTTAACTGTAAGGGGCGTGTGTGTCTGTCCTCCTGCCATTAGTGCAGTGCAATTGCATGGCACCTCGCTAACCAGCACGTGGTTGCACTTAACACCACCCACTGAGAGACTAGGAACTTTAGAACAAGCTAAAACAGTGCTCGAGGACTGCAGGTCGGCTAATTTATTACTAAGAAACACAGATAGCTGCTGAGGTGCAAAGAAAATATAACAAATGCCCTGATATTTAATGAAAGATCTGCAAGGAAAACGTAAAATGAATTGCTCTCCATGCTGCAGAACCATCGGCCTTAGCAAAAGAAAGTGCTTCCTTCTCAATTTGGCTACGTCTGGGAAGATCATCACATAACAGTTCAAAAACAGACTCCTTAGATCGAAAAATATTCTTTAATAACCAACAAAGCCTAGGTAAGTATTTGGTTATAGCTAGATTTCTCCCCAAACTCCATCAGTTCTAAACTATCCATCATCAACTGGGCCTTCCGGCCTAAATCCTCAGTATTCCTTCTCTTTACAGTAGGCAATAAGCATTTGACGAAAGAGGCAAGGACTCAGCTGGAATTTACTAATGCACATAAAAATATTTTTATTAACAAAAGTTCGAAATAAATTTGAAAAAATGTCAAAAATTGAGAGAAAAGTCCAAAATTAATTTGAAAAGGAGCCAAATAATTTTTTCCGTGCACATCCTCGGTTAGGGATGTACATAGGAAAACACATTTTGGTTTAGTTTGCTTTGGATTCATTTGAATTTTTCCCCAATTTTAGGGCTTTTTATTCAGTTCATTTCACACATTAACTTTAAATTTTAAAAATTTGAAGCATGTGAGAGCCTTTTCGCTTTTTCTTATATTTAACACTAAGGGGTATGTTTACTAAACCTTCTTAACGTCGTAGCAGTGGTATTATCATGCGATAAGTGACGTTATTATGCGATAATGTAACATTATCGCGCGATAACGTCACTTATCACGCGATAACGCGGCAGCGGCGTTAAGGCACACTAACGCTGTGAAATCCGGGTCTGAAGGGTGGAGTAAGGCTTCCCAAAGGGCGGAGAGAAGGGGTCAATGGGCAGAGAGTGGGCGGGGAGAAGCTCCAGGCACACTAACGCTGTGAAATCCGGGTCTGAACACTAACGCCAGTGAAACCCTCACGTTAGGCACATTTGCAGAAAAGAGAAGCCATTTAAGTCAGCAATGTGCAGCAAAGGCAGGGAAACCCAGAAAAGTGATAGTTGTGATACATGTGCAGGAACCAAAAAGGCAAATAAACATATAAAATGACCAGAACCACATTTAAAATCCCAATAACCAAGCTGGCCAATAGTGATATTAATGATAAACATAAAGCAACACTACTGACAAAGCGTAAAAATTAAGATATCATGTTTGGAAGGGTCTATGCTCTGTCCCCCTACAAAGTGAATGATCCCACATTGAAATAGCGCTGATCAGGGTTTCGGTCGTTTAGATTGGGCAGGTTTGTTATGGCGTGCACATCTGCAGCAACAGCCGAGTGGGCACGTAGGAAAGGGCAACTGTACTGATGCTGTAAATGGGATCAGGGGGCTGCAGGCGGCACATGCTGTGGTCCAGCTGGGGCACAGTGTGGACTAGGCAGATGACTAGGTGGCACATAAGAATGCCGAAACTGTAAAGCAGCAAAACAGCAACTGACGAGGGTCCAAAATGGGCATGAGTGTGTGTCCCACAGTGTCACAGGGGATATTACCCAGCAAGTACCCTCAAGGGCACAAAACATTGGCAGGCGGTGCTGGGGGAAAGCGCGCATGTCCATGTAGGTACCCCTACCCAAGAACCCACACCATAGGCAGCTGCCTACTGGCACACTGGATGGCCTGGGACTGCGCACCACCAGCACCACCGGCATAATGGCATGGCAGCATGGTGGCGGAGGGGTGCTGGTGGCGGAGGGGGCAGTGGCATCTGCCCACAGCAGACCATGGCCTAGCCCTGTTTAGGTGGGTGCCATGCACTGCAACAGACAGGGTCTGTCTGACGAACAGTCTTGGTATCCCCAGAGAATAATCTGTCCCTGTGGCAACAGTGTGGTGCAATACACACAGCCAGCATGTTCAGGAGCAAAACATCATAAGTTCAAGTCCCAGCTGTGGCTCCTGCCAACCCTGTCCCCATATTTTACCCAGTACTAAACCATGGTAATAAAGACAGAACCTTTATTGCAGATAAAATAAACATGCCTGAAACGCTTATATTTTACCCTACAGAGCACAGACACCATAAACATGTGCAATCCCTAGAGCAGAGTTTCCCAACTGCAGTCCTGGTGGGCCAAACACCATTCAGGTTTCATGCTGACCCTAATAAATATGCCTGTGCTGCATTTGTATGTGCCGCCCCCATTGTATGCAAATGTATCTCATGCATATTCATTAGGGACAGCATGAAAACCTGAACAGTGTTTGGCCCACCAGGATCGGAGTTGGGAACCTCTGCCCTAGAGCAGCGGCCAACAGGGGCATAAACACCCACACCCACAGGCTCCACTATCCAAAGCCTCATGGAGAGTCAGGCTGTTGGGCCCTGCGTGGAGCAGCATCTTCCAATACTGGCACCTGCATACCTTAGCAATGCCGTCCTAAACATGGGAACACGTTCCACATATATCAAAAGGTTGCTATGATTAATGTCAGCTAACAAATCCTAAGTTAAACACAATTTGTTGATAGAGATTCATCATAGCAACCTTTCTGATATCTGTGGAGTGTGTTTCAGTTATTGATTCTGACAGTGTTTACCACCTCGGGGAGTGACCTAACAGTACTGAGTACCATAGCAATGCCCGCACTGTGCCCAGGACTGGTCTGGTAGCCAGGGCTGCCACAAACCTCTATATTTGCACAATGCTGGCATAGGTGTGGGAATGTGTGTCTGTCTATCCAGTGTGTTGTGGCTGCCTACAGCTTACTGAGCCCACACTGCTTGCACGGTTTCCAGTGTTAGCCTGCCAATGTGCATAATGAGGAGCAAGGTACTGTGGGTATGGCCCGGACAGGGTGGCATGGGCAGGATGCATTTGCACAGAGTATAGGGCAATGGCTGGGACATTGTAGTGCCTGACCACCACCTGCATGGACAGGGTGGCCACAGCATGTCATGCTGGGAGGTCACTCTCACCCTGACTGAGCAGTGACCACGGCATGGCTAGGTTCCCCCATAGTGCTATACAGTATTGCTTTCAAGTGATATTTATGGGGGTTTTTTTTCTGGGGCCCAATCACTGACATACCTGTGTGGTGTGTGTGCTGACATCCCAGTTTTGGGTGCACACAGTTCCTCCAGGAACATGCGCTATGTACTAGCTAGCTGATTGTCTGCAGTTAGCATCTGTATGGCTGCACCACCTTGCAGGATGCAGCAGGTGCACACTGACTGCCCTCTGCTGTTGAATGTCAGATCGTAGTGGGGGACAGCTGAGCTGACTGGGCCCACTACCTAACTGCCAGTGGCCCTGTCCCAAGTGCAGATCTTCAGCAGCTGTCTGTTTGCCACCAGTACTGGGGTTACTGGCCCCACAGCCTGTCCTCATGTATCTCCACTGCCCCCCTTGCAAAGGGTGAGAGTGCGGGTCTGTTGGGGCAGATCATGTCCCCCACCTTGACCCAGAGAGGGCTGTTTGCTAAGTACATTGTTGCCATGTGAGCCCTGACACACCCCTGTTCCCTAAACAGGTGACCATAGCAAGCACAGTGGATATGCACTATATTGTGTGCATCACGGTCCACAAGGGCCAGACATGACTGGCAATTACAAATGGACACAGAGATCTCCTAAAGGTGTCTTGCAACAAATACCTGTCACACATTGGCACTGATGGAGACCTGCAGTATAGCCTACCTCAACCAACCCGGGTACTGCGGACCTGGTGCTGGCCACTCCACCTCACCCTCAGGGTGAGCACAGAACATGCACATTGCCATGGCCTGTGGGCACTCTGTGCCAGTAACACGCACGGTCATTCCCCACTACCAAGCTGACGTGCTGTAGAGGTGCATACCCCATTTGGTGAGCAGATGTAGACTGCTGTTCTGCATATGAATTGCATTATGGGTACTGTTGGTTCTATCCTATCCTGGTAGCCACAGCAGACAGTTTTATGGTGACGTGCACTCTTTCTGTAGCCAGCCATTGGTGTGATAACTCCCATAGTGATGTAGCACATTGGTTAATGCAATGACTTCAATAGCAGAGGTCATGGGTTCAATTCCTCTCTGTTCCCCTTTTTTTATGGCTGTCCTACACAACTACGTTCATTCATGTAACAGTCATATCTGTGCAGATCTGTGCTGCCACCACATTATACCCTCATCACTGTTGCCATCCATCCTTCTGTCCGTCTATGTGTGTGTGCCAGCTGTATGGCGTCCTGCCCTAATGTGCAGGCTGCTACCCCATGTCCTGCACTGGCACACCTTTCTGCATTGTGGCTCTTCATGCTTGCCTCTCCTGTGTCTGCTCTGCATGGCACTGCTCTCCTCTGTCCTCCTGTCATTGCACCTATCCTGCCACCTCTACCTCCTCTGGTGGACACATATCCCCATCCTCTGCCACACACTGTCATTGCTGCACTGTACATTACCATCACCCTGTACATCGGTACAGCTGCCCCTGATATGTTTGTCCACTTTACCTGCTGCCACATGGGCTGCACGCAGATTTGGCTGGTCCATGAGCTCCATCATCTACTTTCTTCAATCACTTGTTCATTGCCTTTCCTTGGTGCTCTGTGCAGTGTTATGGTTACATCTGTGTTTGAGCCATACATTTCATGCTTGTGACTTTGGGGCACCTTTCTGCCCCTGGGCACCATCTCCTGTGTCACCTTAGCATCCCTGGGGCATCCTTCACGGCACATTAGGTTTGGCCAGCTTATGGGGCACCTTATATGCTGCCTTGGAGTGTGCCAAACTTTCCTGCCACCTCTGGGGCACATTATGACCTGCCTTGGATGACGTGATGCTTTATGATGTACCTTATGGTGCTCCCTAAAAGGTGCATTAGGTTGCGGCACTGGGGTGAGGATTTTTTGGCTGGCAGTGGAAATTGTTGGGATGTTTCTGACTGTTACAAGCAGGAAAAGGGATTGCTTCAAACAGTCTTTCAACTGAGCCCACTGGGGGATCAAACTCATGACCACCGTATCAGCAGTCAATGTACTAACCATTGTGCTACACCTCTGCTGCTGTGTTTGCAGGTCAGCGCGCCTAATTAAGGCTAACATGTGTTAGCATGCCACGGCTCCCTCTATCGCACGATAATGGACTTTATCGCGCGATAACCCGAAATGCTACCTTAAGACCGGAACGCCCACTACCTTATATGGCATTCGTCACAGTAAGACTGCAACTAACGCCGGTAACATTAAGACGGTTTAGTAAACATACCCCTAATTTTTTTAAGGTGAGATAATGAAGCAAATGTACGCTAATGAATGTGCATTCCCTTGTACAAGAAATGGCAACATTTACAATATGCATATTGGCTATGATGGTATCATTTTTCATGATAGTGTCATTTAGCAGTGGAATTTTACAGAACACCACCCCCACCACCATCATTACTGCATTCAAATAGAAACGTATAAAGTTGGATTAGTTTACTGATGATATACAGGATGCATATAAGAAGCAATGTTTTAAATCGCTATACTATTTGCAAACCTTCAGCCATCCAGCAGATTTTCCCTTTGAAGAAGTGCCTGAAGATTTTACAGCCAACCCAAAGGTGTTGCTGTGAAACATGTGGGCTGCTTGCATGCCCTGCCGTGCTCACCCTCCTTCATCATTGATGAATTTGTAGCCCAGGCAAACAGAGTGGGCACTTTTCCCCTCGGAGGGTCAGGGCAATTTTCAGCCACCACATTTATGATGGTATCTACTTAATTATCAAGGTAAAATCTGCTGGAAACTGTCCTCCCTGTACTTGGAGTCTGCATGTAACTGAAATTGTTCTGTTTGCTCCTAGGCTCTGCTGTCCTGCCCACAGCTGCTATGAATGGATGAGTTTACTTATCCATTAACCGTCAGAAAAAGAACCCTAGAGCACTGAACTGCTGCCTTAACCACAGTCCCCAACAGCCACCCCCTTAACCCTTGCTAAATATAACCTTTCTGCATTTTATCTGCGCTCTGCAAACAAAACCTACTTACAGCAAGGAATGTATGTCTTTTCATCTCTGCATCTTAAAAATGTGTTCTGAAGCAGATAACATTGTGTCTTTTTCCAAAATAAAAATGGTTATTAATTGTACATAAAGCATTTCATACACACAAAGCCAAACATACCCAGGACAACCTTTAAGTCTAATGAATAGTTTAAAATTCACAAGAAAGCAGAAACATGAATGAGAGGATTTGAAAGAAAGGCAAATTAAGGGGAAGAACAAGATAGAATAAGAAAAAAGAAACAGCAGAAACTATGTCATTCTACACAGCTTCAGTTCAACCCACATGCATTTTTTTTCCTGAGACATACTAATTTGAACCCTTTCCTGGGCCTCACAAATCCCCCAGCAGCTTTACAATGTGCAAAGGTCCTGTGTCTCCTCCGAGTATTATATATCTTAATGGAATTTAGCAGCAATTTTCAATTCATGTAAAGAGCTCCTAGGACAGGGTCTCTTATCTCCTAGCTCCACAGCCTTGCCAATGGCCCTCAGATCTATCTTTGCCATGCAATTGCTGGTCCCTTAGGGAATCATGAGAATCAGAAGTCAGGTAAAGAATCTGTGGGTGTTCTTCTCTTTCTCTCTTTGCAATCCATGATCCTATACCCTCTCCCATTCCCAGCTGAGCCACTTTTACCTATATACAAAAAGGGCAGCAACCCTAAGGCATCAATAACAGGGACCCATAGCTAAAAGTAGCCATGCATACAATGGTAAAGCCTCCCCATCTGCATTTGCATCTGCCCCAAGACATGCACAAATGCCAGCTACCTGCTCAGATCTGGAATCCAAATAAAGGGGCATGTGCAAAATAACCCCCGCTCCACCCCCGATCACTCTTTCACAAATCTTCACACCCCCCCTCCCCTCCCCTTGAGCACTCCTCCCAGCTCTTACCAAGGATCTCTCTGGTGCTAGTGAGGGGGACAGGATCAATCCTGGGATGCTCCTGCCCTGTTGGCACCCAGGTTCAAAATGGTGCCTCCGACCCCCTAGTGAGACTATCTCTAGGAAGTCAAATGTGTCATTTTGAACCTAGGTGCTTATAGGATAGGAGCATCTTGGAATCACTTCTGTCCCACATTAGCGACCAGGAAGACCCCTGTTAAGAGTTTGAGGGATGGGGGTTGAAGCTGTGTGCCAGGGGGTTGATAAGAAGGCAGAGACACTGCAAAGAAATAAGGTACCTAGGCAAACCTCATCCTTTGTGCCCCTGTGCTCCTACGTCCGCCCATTCCTAGCCCCTATTGTCACTGCTGCCGCCCCTCTCCAGAATCTGCAGCAGAGGCAATGGCCTCAAAGAGCACCACAGTGCTTACTAT
The DNA here is from genome assembly GCA_033557465.1 of Ichthyophis bannanicus. Classification (NCBI taxonomy): domain Eukaryota; kingdom Metazoa; phylum Chordata; class Amphibia; order Gymnophiona; family Ichthyophiidae; genus Ichthyophis; species Ichthyophis bannanicus. The sequence goes on from CM066040.1 coordinate 135,660,402, forward strand.
AAATCTCCGGTACTGCGAGGCTGTTTGACCTCTGCCCCTCCACACCCAGTGCCGACTTCCTCCTTGGAAGTGGAAGTCGCTTCTGACCCCATGGAAACAGGAAATCGGCATCCAGCATTGGAAGGGGCGAAGTCAGTCTCACAGATTTAAGGTAAGTGCTACAGGGCTGTTTGGAGCCATTGCTGCTGCTGCAGGTTCTGGAGAGAAAAAGCATCAGCAGCAAGGACCATCCCTGGACCACTGGTTCTCTAGACGACTACCTAGTTCACCTAATAGTCGCGCCAGTCCTGGATGTGGGGGGTGAAATGGTGTACCAGGGAGATCATAGTTGGTGGGGCGTTAAACTGTGTGCCAGGGTGGGACCAAGGGGCTGGAAAAATGAGGTGTGTATATCAAGGAGGGAGGTGAACAAGGATGGGGTTTCCTTATTTTTTTCCCCATGGCCCTTCTATGAGAGTGCAGACCTGATATGGGATGATCTTTTATCCTATATGCATCATTGTAAAATTTCTACTCCTGCAGGACTTGCTGACAAATAAGCATGTCTTGGCCAGTGTCCTAATAATTAACAAAAAGCTCCATGTTTAGCAAAACCTTTTGTAAAATACAGGGGGAATTAACCACATTCTGACCTGGATGTCTCTATTCATTTCAACGACCTATCTAAAATGAACTTTCATACATGTTAATTTTGGTTGGCCAAAAAGGTACATTTTTTAATTCAAACGTTTTATTATTTTGTATTAATTATGACAGAACTAAGCTTACATTGGTTGCTATTATATATTAAGGTTTTGACAGACATAGCACAAAGGAAGGAAAATAGGCTTACAAAACAGATGTAGCAGAGGCCTCCGAAGTGTGCCCACTATGTCCACAGAGAGGAACATTCTGGAGTCCTTGCTCCTAAACTGAATCTTAGTTGCAATATGTTGTATTGGAGGCAGTGGCATACCAAGGGCAGTGTGATGGGTGTGGCCTGTCCTGGGTGCCAGCTGGAAGGGGGTGTACCCCCATCAGGCCCACAATTTGGAGGCAGTATGGCAAACATAACTTCAAGAGGGGTGGCTTGCCATGCTTTCTCCAATCTAGGTTGGCTCTTCTCTCCTGGCCAAAGTCTCGCAATCATGGGCCTGCAGCCAGGAGAGAAAAGCCAGCCTAGACTGGCGACAGTGCAGCAAGCCACCCCTCTTGAAGGCATGTTTGCCGCACTGTCTTCAAAGTGTGGGGCCAAGGGAGTACCAGCTCTAAGATGGGGGCACTCGCCCTAGGTAGGAAAGGAGCTAGGAATGCCACTAAATGGAGGTTGGACTTTCTTGTCACTCAAAGGGCAGAATTTGTCTCCTCTCGGAATTAGAGGGAACTACAGTACATAAAGGTCATGCATCAAGAATCCATGTCTTCCTTCCAGAAGGATTCCATGAAACTCAGGAGGACTATCTCAGCCCACAGCTGGGGCTCAGCACAGTATGGGTGCTACATCGGATGTGATCCATTTAGCCACTTCATCCTAAGCAGCTGTCGCCCACAAGCCGGTAGAGCTTGGGCTGCAGTATGCTGCAATAAGGTAGAAAAGAGAATTCCAACAAAGGGAGGTCTGTACTGAGGAATCCAGCAACAAAGGATATGGTGTATCAAGGAAGAGGGCACCATCTAGCCAACCATTGGGTAAAGAGGAAAGGGACATAAAAGGGACATGGCACCCAGGTGCATCCTTAATCTGCAGCTTGAGGACTCAGCACTGTGTGTGGAAAGGGACTTGTCACCTAGGTACATCTGTAGCCTCCTACTCAGCAGGATTTGTGGGTCTAATTTTGAATGAAGATACAAGGTATGCTCAGAGGAAACTACTGTTACAACCCCAATCTAAACAAGTTAGCTTGAAACTAACGTATTCTCCCATATTCTACCAGAGTTTCACAAGTAGCTACCCTTATCCTAAAACAGTGGTATATTTTTTATTTTTATTTTCTATTTATGCAATTTTACAACAATCCAAGAATACACTTGTACAGAAATACAACACTTAACAAGAAAAGTAACAAAAAGCTAAACAGAAAATCCCACAAGCAAAACAAAGAATAAGTATAGTGCTCTCCCTAGCCCACTATCAGAAGGGGAGGAGATTCCAAATAAACCAACCCAAAATGCAAGAATCCCAAACTGAGTTTACATCCAGCATATACCCAATATTCACACATCAGGAGAATCAATTGAAACTTTTAAACGTCAAGCATTTACAAAAGCCAGCAGTTGGGAGGGCTTATAAAATATATAAGAAATAGTTTGATATTTGATCTAACATTTACATGGATGCTTAAGAAAAAAGAGACCCCCCCAGCTGCTGGACTCCCGGTCGGAGAAGGAGAAACTCCCTCCTGCGCTTCTGGTTGCCTTTAGACAAGTCCGGGAAAATCCTCACAAGCAAGCCATGAAACATCACATTTTGTTTCCTAAAAAATAACTTCAATAACCACTCCTTATCTGAGAGCAAGGCAAATGTCACCACCATAGTGGAAGAGGAGACAGCAGCTTCCTCTGAAGATTCCAACATGTCAGTAACATTTAAAAATCCACTTGCTGTGTCCCTATAACTTCAGGAGATGGTCTTCCCAGATGGTAAATAAAATATCTTTACCAATGGAGGATGAGATTCAACAGGTACATTCAAGACTTCAATGAGATAATTCTTAAACATCTCCTTCGCTGGCAACACAGGACTCCTCGGGAAGCTAATTAATTTCAAATTAGGAGATCTTGCAGCATTCTCCAAATGTTCCAGTTTATTAAAAACTGTAACCAAACTCTTAGTAGTAGCTTGTACATGATTTTCCAATGTTTCACCTTAACTTGAAGGTCGGCATTAAGTGCTTGAATATTCACAACCTGAGTTTTAACCTCTTCCACCGCCTTAGCATTTTCTGCCACTCTCCCAGCCAAGGAGGACGCTTGAGGTAAAATCACCTTACCCAATGAAACAATTGTGGCCCAAATTGTCTCCAAAGTTATTATAGCAGGACGCTGTAACTCAAAAGCTGACCATTCCAAAGCAGGAGGATTCTCCCTCTCCATAACACACGGCGCAGCTCCAGCCTCAACTTGCCCTACTGAATGCACGGCAGCTTGATCTCCTGAGACCTCCACCAACAAGCTTCTATGCTCCAAGGAAACTGGCAGTCTCCCACCAGTACCTTGAGTTTCAGAAACAGACCCCCTCAAGGCTTCGGACTCTCCTGCAGACCAGGAAGCGCTTTGTTGCAATCCACTCCCAGAAAACCGCTGAACTCACACAAACTTGGGTGTTGGTAGTGAACCGGAAGAGGCACTTAACATACCCGAAAGAGCCGCTGAGTTCTCCAACTCCAACGGACACAATGCCGGGCTTCCCTCTCCCGCTGATGCCGGCGTTGCAAAGGGCGAAAATAAGAATCCAGAGGACCAGCAAGAGCCGAAGGTAAAGGGGTGGAAGCAAGAGCAGGCTGAGAGGGCTTGTGGCCTGCACTAAGCTTCCGCTTTTTCCCCAACGCAAGAAAACGCCCAAAGCAGCAACTCAGTCCAGCGCTATCTTGACTCCTCCCTCAACATTAGTATATTTTGACTAACAGCAATGTGCATTCAGTGCCTACACTCTACCCCTAACTTGGCCAGTCACCACCTCTTGGCCTTCCTAACGTTTAGCGTGGGACTTTTACTGCCCTTCCTACATTAACTGTCATCATGCGGTAAACCCCATGCTAACTTTTAGCACACTCTAGTAAACACACCCTTTAGCTAGTTGTTTGCCCATCATAAGATTTTGCATTTATTAAGAACACTTGTTTGCCTGCTTGCTGGTTTCACAAAATGTTGTACTGAAATTTTCAGTTATGGAAGATAGATAGTACCTTGCTATTATTCATATGCATGTGGGATTCCTCTAACGCCCTGATCTCAGCCTCCAGCTGTTTGGTCTTTGATTGTTTTCCTTGTTTTAAGGCACTATAACTAAAGAATTTACCCATGTAGAAAAGCCTTATAGACATCCCATACAGTGAGAAACAGCTGCCTCAGATGAAGACTGCACTGAAAAAAGTCTGTAGGATTTGATGAACCTTTTGCTTTAATTTCTTGTCTTGCAGTAAAGCCACTTTAAATCTCCACATTTTATTTAACAAATGAGCTGGTTGTAATTCCAAATCTAGACTGAGGAATGCCTGATCAGAGATGTGTATGGATTCTATCTCTGTCGAGGTCACCTGTGAAAATAGATTTGGAGATCAAAAATAATCTGTGCAAGTACAGGTATCATGGGGTTGGGAGAAGAAGATAAATTTCTGGTCAGTATTTTGGCACATTGTCCATGGCTCTGCCAAGTTCATATTCAGAAGCATGCTCTACAGGGACAGACTTAAATTGATGACCTGTACAACCCTAAACAAATGTTTCAAGGGTGGTAATCTGCCTAGAGTGGCAGGTACAACCCCAAACAAAGGCATAAAGAGGGTAACCTGCATGGAGACACCTTCCTGAGCACATTAGATGGACCTCATTAGTCTTTATCTGCCATCATTTACTTTATTACTATGTCTTGACTTAAATCAAGTGGATTAAAGTACTCCCATAATGTTCTGATGTGGTCCTGCTAATGTGACATGGTTGCCAACATTTGGTAAATGTTCGTGCAACAGCATTCAATGCATAGACATAAAGAGGGTGATTTTAGAAGCTCTATCCAATGAAAAAGGCCATACAGAGGTGGCAATTCCATCCATAGCCCAAGAGCCATTTTATAAAGGACTGAATTTACACATTTCTGGTGTGATCACGTCTATGTTATGTAGGAGCATGATGGAAACATGTCCAGTGTGGCAATAAAAAGATCCCCATGGATCTCCATTTCCAGAATAGTGCTACGCATTAAAAACCACCAGCGGGCATATCTATATCTATGTACTGTATATCTGCTCACTTACATGAATAAGAATTTGAAAAGTACTCGTTGTGGCCAGCTTTCAACTCAGAAGATAGCAGGGGTATTCTCACTTGTCATTACAATGATTTTTCCCCCTCATAGAATGATAGCAAGTGAAAATCAAGGCCTGCTGCGCTTCTCCCTTTTTAGGATAGCTGGCGGGACATATATGTAGTAACATATACACATGTGCATTCTGTAATGCTGTCACAGACACATCTATGTTGCCGTTTCCAGCAATATCCATATTTCATACATGCACATTTCTAAAATCGGCCAACTTTCTGCACATCCCCGTTTTCTTTATATGTTTGTGGAAACATTTATCTTTTGGGGTGGAGATAGGTTGATTTTGTAACAGAATTTGTAAGTGTCCATCTTCTCTGCTGCCCCTCCCATAGAATTTTTGAAATTGTGACATCCCGAGGGCACCTAAACAGCCTTTCTAAAATGTGTCTGTAAGTAAAATACATATTGCAATGGCTATCTCCATCACCCTCTGTATCAACACAATGTGATGTGAGGCTTTACCGAGTCTCCTTTGCAAATAATAATGCCATTTGTTTTCTGCATTTTTGTTTTGATGGAGAGAATATACATCAGGTAATTCACTAATGTCTAGTTTAGCTAATTCATGGGCATTCAGATGGATCTCTTACAAGAAGACAATCTCTGGTTCACATAAGAACAAAAGAATTGTGATACTGGATCAGACCAACAGTCCATCAAACCCAGTATTCTGTTTCCAGTAGTGGCCAATCAAGATCAGAAATATATGGCAGGATCCAAAAAAGAAGCAAGACTCCATGCCGCTTATCTACAGGAATAAGCAGTTTATGAATTTTAACTCAAAGCTTTTTCAAAATCTTTTTTAAACCTGGCTACACTAATGGGGTCATTCCGACTCAACCCACGAATAGCAGGGATGGACTATTCGTGTCCCTTCCCACCAGCGGCTAACTTCCCTACCTGTTGAATGGGGAAGTTAGATGGGGCGGGGAAGGGGCGGATCGGGGAAGGGGTAGAGCGGGCAGTGGGCAGTAGTCAGCCCTGGATGTACAGGGCCCAGTCTAATGTCGGCCCTGTACATCCAGGGCGGGTGACCTGCACAGGGAAGTTATTCCACCTCGGAGGTGGAATAACTTCCCTAGTCGCCAGGGGTCGGGGGGTGCAGGGCCAGAAAGTGGCAGAAGGGGGCAGTGAGCATTCCCCGCAGCCCAACCCTGGCCTTGGGAGGTTGGATCGGGGGTCAGCGGTGGGGAATGCAGTGCAGGAGCCGTCGGCCGGGATTGCAGCTTTACAATGGAGCTGCAGAGCCATGGCAACCGGACACCATGGCACTGCAGCTTCATTGTAAAGCCCAGACTGAATTAGTCGGGTATGGTCTGTATGTGCAGGCTGGGCTGAATCGCAGGACCGGCCTGCACGTACAGGCATGATCGCGATTCTGATCCTGTGGGACATGCCCGGCAGGATCAGAATCATGACACCATCTGTATGTCCAGTTCAGACCGGGCGTACAGAGGGCTGGTACATCTGGGACGGAATCGGGCCTTCACTGTTTTTATCACATCCTCCAGCAACAAATTCCAGAGCTTAATTATGCTTTGAGTGAAAAAGTATTTTCTCTTATTTGTTTTAAATGTACTATTTTATAACTGCATGGCGTGTCCCCTTGTCTTTGTACTTTTTGAAACAGTAAACAATTTGAGGGTCATCCTCTGCTGACCGTCTCCCCCTGTATGGCTTGTCAGAATCAGGGCGTTCAGTGGTAGACCCGATTCTGATCCCGTGGGGGCTGGACATGTCTGCAGGATCAGAATCGGGTCTACCAGCCTGGATATGCAGGCCAGGCCCCAATTCTGACCTGCTGCATGTCTGGCACCTACCCTGCTAACTCAGAGCCAAGATCCCCAGCCAACAGCGACACCATCCTTTTCCCGCAGCCCAAACCCCGATCTGGCCTCCCATGGTCAGGGTCAGGCTGCGGGGATCCCCCTGCACCCCTCACTTTCCGGCTCTGCCCTGTGCCGCGGTCCCCCAACGTCCAGGGGGACTTATTCCACCTCCGAGGGTCGCTCTCCACCTACCACCTGCCCTTACTCTGCCTCTGTCCCGTCCCATTCCTCCCACGAACAGAGCTTCCCATACAAATCACCTGTTCGTACAGGGAGCTCTGTCACCTGCAGGCTGCCCTGCCATTTAATGGGTCTGGACATCCGGATCAGACATCCAGACCCATTAAACGGTGTTCAGAATGACCTTGTTCATGTTTACCCGTTGCACTCCTTTCAAGATTTTATAGACTTCTATCATATTTCCCCTCATCTGCCTCATCTTTAGGCTGAAGATTTCTATCCTCTTTAGCCTTTCCTGATAGGAGAGTCATTGCACCTCCTTTATTATTTTGGTTGCCCTTCTCTGTACCTTTTCTAATTCAGCTCTATCCTTTCTGAGATGCAGCGACACAATTATCTTGCACACAAAATCCCTTGTTCCACTAATGCCACTAATGACTAGTTTTAAAATAGTCCTCCCTCCCCCCACCCCCAACCCCCATGATCAGTTCCTCAACCAGCTGCTCCATGAAGCAGTCATTTCTTTCTTCTAGCAACTTTAACGCTAGAATTTCCCGACATGACATTTAGAATATCGGGGAAATTCAAATCACCCTGTATTACTGTGCTGTCAAATTTGTTAGCTTCCCTAATTTCTGTTAATGTTTCATCATCAGTCTGTTCATTCTTGCAAAGCAGAAGGTAATTTACCCCTACTACTAGTCTTTTCGCCTTCATACCCTATCATTGTGATATAATTTGTACCCTCATATCACAGTGTCCCATTGGTTATCCTTCTTCCACCAGGTCCTGAAATGCTTATTTTACCCACCTCTTCATTCAGTTATTTAGATTTATCTCATGTCTTTTCAGTGATACTCAAGGCAAGTTATCTTCAGGTACTGTTGATATTTGGAGGGTTTACAATCTAAGTTTGTACCTGAGGCAATGAAGGTTTAAGCCCAAGATCACAAGGAGTGCTATATAATCTAATTCTATATTCTGTGCATTCCAACTCTCCCACCACAATTTAAACATGTAACATTTGTCTATATAGTGACTTAAATGGCTAAAAGTCATGCACTGTCCATGCTAGCAAATGAAAACAGAACGCTTACAAAGCCAGCACCTAATGCTGGTCACATAAGTAGTTATGAATATTGATCTGGCAATTTCTGAGTAGGCAAATATCATAACAAGCTTTAAAGATATAGGAAATCATGATAGATATTTTGTTTAAAATATATTCTGGAGAGTTATAGTGACTTAAAAAATGATTAGGTTTATATTTGAAGCAAATTGTATCTCACAGTATGAAAAGCTGCTAATAGTGTAGACTAGGAGAACATCTGACATTTCAAAATTGAGTTACATGAAAGTATCAGTTTTCACAACTATCGAAGTACAAGGTATATATCTTCCACTGATAAGCTAATTCCATGCTTATTAGGTCTTATTCTATGCAAGGAGGATTAAAAGGAGTCTGGTAGTTACTCTAAAAAGAATGAAATATTAAAGTGTCCATTTAAGCAACCCGGGAAGACACATTTTACAAGTGCAATCTGGGACATTTAAACCAGAACATCTGAAAACAAGGCAGGCATTGGCAAGTTTGGGCAAGATTTCACAAATGTGGACAGTATGGACCTCTGTGGGGCTTTCTACATAAACATCCCTAGAATATTATCCAAAACTAAGACTGTCTAAGCGATAGTCAGCAATGGTCAAACACAAAACAAGTTTTTCAATTACCCAAAAAATATCATCGCAATTGTGGACAGTACTGGGGATGGTGGAATGAAATCTTCTCTACACTCTCCAGATGTTTAACAGCTCAAACAAGCTCTTTCTCAATGCCTATTCATACCTGGAGCAGGTCTATATTTGGACAAGTTTGCAGTAGTCTCCAGTGTTTCTAGAATCGAGTACGGGCATCTCAATCTAAGCAAAAATACAGAAAGAAGAAGAAATAGCCAATGCAATAAAATGGGGGTACAAGACATTTTTCAGATATATTAGTGAGATGAAGAAGTGCAAAAGTGGTATTGTCAGACTCAAGGGGAGGAATATGTGGAAGCTGATGAGGATAAAGTGGAATTGCTTAACAAATATTTCTGTCCTGTGTTCACAGATGAAGGGCCAGGAGCAGGACTTCAGAAAACATCCACAAATAGGAACAGAAATGAAGGGGATCTTGAATGATTTTCAGAAGACTGTGTTCACGGGGAACTAGCTAAACTAAAAGTAGACAAAGTGATGGGGTCGGATGGGATACATCTGAGAATACTGAAGGAACTCGGGGACGTTCTAGTGGCTCCACTAACTGACTTTTTCAATGCTTCTTTAGGGTCAGGAGTGGAAGTAAGGATGAGGTTGAGAACTAAGGTCGGTTAGTCTGAGCTCTGTGGTGAGGAAATTAAAGGAAAAGCTGCTAAAACAAGGATAATGAGGTTTCTTGAGTCCAATGGATTGCAGAATCTGAGGTAGCATGGGTTTACCAGAGGTAAGTCTTGTCAGACAAATCTGATTAATTTCTTTGACTGGGTGACCAGAGAGTTGGACCGAGGGAGAACCCTAGGTGTGGTGTACTTAGATTTCAGTAAAGTCTTTGATACCGTTCCACAGAGGCAACTTATAAATAAATAGAGCACCCTAGGGATGGACTCTAAAGTGACTGACTGGGTTAAAAATTGATTGAGTGGGAGGCAACAAAGTTTACAGGTAAATGGAGCTCAGTCTGAGGAGAAGGAGGTTACCAGTAGTATGCCATGTGGATCTGTTCTGAGTCTGATTGTTTTTAACATCTTTGTTAGTAATATTGAGGAAGGGCTGTCAGGTAAGGTTTGTCTCTTTGCGGATGATACCATAATCTGCAATAGAGTAGACACCAAGGAAGGAGCAAATAACATGAGGAGGGATCTAGCTAAGCTTGAAGAATGGTCTAGAATTTGGCAGCTGAGATTTAGTGCTAAAAAATGCAGGGTCATGCATTTGGGCTGCAAAACTCCAAGAAAGTGATATAGTATAGGGGGTGAAGTACTTCTGTCCAAGAAAGAAGAGTGGACCCTGGGCATGATTGTTTCTGATGATGTTAAAGTAGAAAAGGTGATGGCAAAAGTTAAAAGGATTCTTGGGTGCATAGGGAGAGGAATGGTTAGCAGAAAAAAAGGAGGTGATAGTGTCTCTGTATAAGTCTCTAGTGCAACCTCATTTGAAGTATTATGTGCAATTCTGGAGTCCATACCTTCAGAAGAATATAAACAGGATGGAGTCAGTATAGAGGGTGGCTACTAAAATGGTCAGCGGTCTTCATTATAAACCATATGGGGACAGACTGAAAGATCTTAATATGTATATATTAGAGGAAAGGCAGAATAGAGGAGATATGATAGAAATGTTTAACTACCCCCATGACATAAATGCACAAGAGGAGAACCTCCTTTGATTGATAAGCTCTGCAATGAGCGGGCATAGGATGAGTGTGAAAGGGGGTAGGCTCAGGAGTAATATGCAGAAATATTTCTTTATGGAAAGAGTGATAAATGCATGGAATAGTCTCCCAGTGGAGATAGTAGAGACAAGGGATGTATCTGAATTCAAGAAACCATGGGACAAACACATAAGATCTCTACAGGAAAAAAAATAGACTATAGTATTTGATATGGAAGGGCAGACTGTATAGGTCATATGGTCTTTTTCTGCTGACATGTTTCATGTTTCTAAGTCAGTCATCCCACTCCAGACATGCCTACACTACAACCCCTGCCTACTTGAATGTCCCTGTACCAGGGATGTCTTTAGACATTGTTTGTAAAATGGCTCTGGGATGTCTTTATGATTTGGACATCCACATGCACTTTTTCGGATGTCCAAATTGTGAATAAAGCTTCTAAAATGACAGCCAAGATCTCTAAGGATTCAAGAGTGATATAGAACTCACTATATGTTTCATTGTGCTACCATAAACTATATGATGGGATGTTGGCTTCAACCAATCAGAACCCATCTCCATTGAGAGGTGAGAGTAAATGTCTATGAGAGATTGAAACTTACAGTGCAGCCCAGAGGACTCCCTCCATAGATTTCAGAAAAGGCTGGGACGTAGGGTTGCTATCTGGCTCCAGATTAGCCTGACAGTTTGATCCAGTCCTCACTCGGACTTGTAGTTCTGATTTCCTTACTGCATTGTCCATGAAAAAGAGCATCAGAAATTGGTGGATTTATAGTGATTTTATAATAGTTTCATTGTTTAAAGAAACATAGGGCCTGATATGCAGTGGAACGGTCTGGATAGTGAGAAGTACATTGATGAGATGCTTCTTGCAACATCCAAGTTCTCCAGCAGAGGAGAAGATGGGTGCCTACAGAATGACGAAGGTTGGACACAAATCACCAGGGCCTGCTGAATCACTAATCCAATTACTCCAGCCCTTGAATTGAAGAACCATTATGCAGCCCTGTAAGTGGAAGAGGTGAAAACATCCCTGGAAAGGGAAGAACCAGAGCTCAAGCACCCCAAAGTTGCAGAATCAGTGCCCACAAGGAAGCAAAGGGTAGTGATGGTTGGTGACTCTCTTCTGAGGGGTACTGAGGTGTCAATCTGCCAACCAGACTTGATGTGCAGAGAGGTATGCTGTCTGCCAGGTGACAAAATCTGAAATGTTGGGAGAGTTTGCCGAGACTCATCAAGCCCACTGACTATTACTCAATGTTGCTAATCCATGTTAGCACAAATGATACTGCCAGGTATCCCTCTGAGCGTATCAAAAATGACTTCATGGCTCTGGGACAGAGGGTGAAGCAGATAGGGGCACAGGTGGTGTTCTCTTCAATCCTCCCTGTTGAGGGTTAAGGCCAAGGCAGAGAAGCTCGCATCCTGGAGATGAATGCATGGCTGCGTGGATGGTGTCATCGAGAGCGTTTTCATTTCCTGGACCATGGGATGCTGTTCCAAGGGTTGCAGAGCAGAGATGGCATCCATCTGTCCAAGAAAGGTCTTGAGTAGCAGACTGGCTAATCTACTGAAGAGGGCTTTAAACTAGATTCATTGGGGATGGGTAAAGAAAGCTCCCAGGTAAGTGAAGGTTCCCAGGTAAGTGAAACATTAAATATCTTTATGGAAATGGGTAAAAGGGGCAACATATGGAAAGCGGTGTGTATAAATGCCCATAGCATGGGAAATAAGATCCCAGATGCTGAAGCTTTAATGGGAGAGGCTGACTTGGATTTAGTGGCAGTTACAGAAACATGGTTCACAGAAAACCATGATTGGGATGTAACTATACTAGGCTATACTTTATTCAGAATGGATAGGGTAGAAAGAAGGGGAGGAGGAGTGGCACTATATGTAAAAAATAATATTAAAGCTTTGGAGCTACAGAGCTTAAAAGGGAGAGAGGAGGCACTGCAGGTTAAACTAGAACGAGGGAAAGAGAAATCTATTTGCATTGGTGTGATATACAGACCTCCCTCACAGGAGGACAAGGTGGACGGAAAGTTAATTGAAGACATATGCAGCATTTCTAGGAAAGGGTAAGCACTACTGATAGGGGATTTAAATATGCCAGATGTTGATTGGCACATTCCTGCTGCTGTATCATCCAGAAGTAACTAGATCCTGGATTCTCTACAGGAAGAACTATTCAGGCAACTGGTAACAGAATCCACATGTGAAAGGGCCATACTGGACTTGGTGCTTACCAATGCTAAAAGTGTTTCTGATGTTATAGTGGGAGATCATTTTGCATCCAGTGATCACCAGATGGTGTGGTTCAGTATTAGGACTAGGGCTGTTAGAATCCATTCAAAAGCGAGGGTCTTAGACTTTAGGAAAACTAACTTTACCAAGATGGGTCAATACCTCAGGGAGTCATTAGCAGCATAGGAACAGCTGAGGAATGTAGAAAAACAGTGGGCAAATCTGAAAGGGGATATTTTAACGGCAACCAAACCTTTTTGTTAAAATGGTAAATAAAGGTAAAAGGAAAAGGAGACTGCTATGGTTTTCAAAAGAAGTAGCTGAAAAGGTGAAGAAAAAGAGGGAGGCCTTCATGAAATACAAGAGATCACAGAAAGAGGAAGACAGGCATGTATATTTGGAAAAACCTAGAGAAGTTAGCAAAGTCGTCAGGAAAGCAAAGAGAGGAGGAAATAGCCAATGCAGTAAAATGGGGTGATAAGACATTTTTCAGATATGTTAGTGAGAAGAGGAAGGGCAAAAGTGGTATTGTCAGACTCAAGGGTGAAGAGGAGGAATATGTAGAAGCTGATGAGGATAAAGCAAAATTGCTTAACAAATATTTCTGTTCTGTGTTCATAGATAAAGGACCAGGAGCAGGACCTCAGAAAACACCCACAAACAGGAACAGAAGCGAGGGGCATCTTGAACAATTTTCAGAAGACTGTGTTAGTGAGAAACTAGCTAAACTTAAAATAGACAAAGTGATGGGACCAGATGGGATACACTCTAGAATACTGAGGGAACTTGGGAATGTTGTAGCAGCTCCACTGACTGACCTTTTCAATGCCTCGTTGGAGTCAGGAGTGGTGCCAAAGGACTGAAGAAAGGCACATGTGATCCCTTTACACAAAAACAGAAGTAAGGATGTGGTTGAAAACTACAGGCTGGTTAGTTTAACTTCAGTGGTGAGTAAATTATTGGAAATGCTGCTGAAAGAGAAAATAGTGAGGTTTCTGGAGTCTAGCGGATTACAAGATCGGATGCAGCATGGATTTACCAGAGGCACATCTTGTCAGACAAATCTGATTGATTTCTTTGAGTGGGTGAACAGGGAGTTGGACCAAAGGAGAGCCCTAGATGTGATGTATTTAGATTTCAGTAAAGCCTTTGAAACCGTTCCTCACAGGCAACTTAAAAACAAACTGAGCACCTTAGGAATGGACCCTAAAGTTACTGCTTGGGTAAGAAATTTGTTGAGTGAGAGGCAACAAAGGGTAGAGGTAAATGGAGCTCACTCTGAGGAGAAGGAGGTTACCAGTGGCGTGCCCCAGGGATCTGTCCTTGATCTGATTCTTTTTAACATCTTTGTTAGTGATATAGTGGAAGGGCTGCTGGGTAAGTTTTGCCTGTTTGCGGATGATACCAAAATCTGCAATAGAGTAGACACCCAGAAAGGTGTAGATAATATGAGGAGGGATCTAGCTAAGCTTGAAGAATGGTCTAGAATTTGGCAGCTGAGATTTAATGTTAAAAAATGCAAGGTCATGCATTTGGGCTGCAGCAGTCCAAGGGAACGATAAAGTATAAGGGGTGAAGTACTTTTGTCCACTAAAGAAGAGCAGGACCTATGTGTGATTGTGTCTGATGATCTTAAAGTAGCTAAACAGGTAGAAAAGGCGACAATAAAAGCTAGAAGGATACTTGGGTGCATAGGGAGAGGAATGGCCAGAAGAAGAAAGGAGGAGATAGTGCCTCTGTATAAGTCTTTGGTGTGACCTCATTTGGAGTATTGTATGCAATTCTGGAGACCGCACCTTCAAAAGGATATAAACAGGCTGGAATCAGTACAGAGGGTGGCTACTAAAACAGTTAGTGGTCTTCATTATAAAGCATATGAGGGCAGACTTAAGGATCTTAATATGTATACCTTAGAGGAAAGGTGGGATAGAGATGATATGATTGAGACATTTAAATACCTCCGTGGCATAAATGCACCGGAGGAGAGCCTCTTTCAAATGAAAGCATGCTCTGCTATGAGGGGACATGGGATGAGGGTGAAAGGGGATAGATTCAGGAGTGATATGCAGAAATATTTCTTTACGGAAAGAGTGGTGGATCCGTGGAATAGTCTCCCAGTGGAGAACATAAGAACATAATACATTAAATACCTTTATGGAAATGGGTAACAGGGGTAACATATGGAAAGCAGTGTGTATTAATGCCCGTAGCATGGGAAATAAGATCCCTGAGGTTGAAGCTTTGGTGGGAGTGGCTGACTTGGATTTAGTGGCAGTTACAGAAACATGGTTCACAGAAAACAATGACTGGGATGTAACTATACCTGGCTATACTTTATTCAGGAAGGACAGGGTAGGAAGAAGAGGAGGAGGAGTGGCACTATATGTAAAAACTACTATTAAAGCTTTGGAATTACAGAGCTTAAAAGGGAGAGAGGAGGCATTGTGGGTTAAACTAGAAAGAGGGAAAGAGAAATCTATTTGCATTGGAGTGATATACAGACCTCCCTCACAAGAGGAAGAGGTGGACAGAGAGTTAATTGAAGACATATGCAGCATTGCTAGGAAAGGGGAAGTGCTACTGATAGGAGATTTCAATATGCCAGATGTTGATTGGCACATTCCTGCTGCAGTATCATCTAGAAGTAAGGAGATCCTGGATTCTCTACAGGGAGAACTATTCAGGCAATTGGTAACAGACCCCACACGTGAAGGGGCCATACTGGACTTGGTGCTTACCAATGGTGAAAGTGTTTCTGATGTTGTAGTGGGAGATCATTTTGCATCCAGTGATCACCAGATGGTGTGGTTCAGTATTAGGACTAGGGCTGTTAGAATCCATTCCAAGATGAGGATCTTAGACTTTAGGAAGACTAACTTTGCGAAGATGGGCCAATACCTCAGGGAGCCGTTAGTGGGATGGGAACAGCTGGGGGATGTAGAAAAACAGTGGGCAAAACTGAAAGGGGGTATTTTAAGGACAACCAACCTTTTTGTTAAAATGGTAAATAAAGGCAAAAGGAACAGGAGACCGCTATGGTTTTCGAAGGAAGTAGCTGAAAAAGTGAAGAAAAAGAGGGAGGCCTTCATGAAATACAAGAGATCACAGAGAGCAGAAGACAGGCATCTGTATTTGGAAAAACTTAGAGAAGCTAGCAAAGTAGTCAAGAAGGCAAAGATTCAAAAGGAGGAGGAAATAGCCAATGCAATAAAATGGGGGGATAAGACATTTTTCAGATATATTAGTGAGAAGAGGAAGAGCAAAAGTGGTATTGTCAGACTCAAGGGTGCAGGGGGGAATATGTAGAAGCTGATAAGGATAAAGCGGAATTGCTTAACAAATATTTTTGTTCTGTGTTCACAGATGAAGAACCAGGAGCAGGACCTCAGAAAACACCCACAAATAAGAACAGAAGCGAGGGACATCTTGAACAATTTTCAGAAGACTGTGTTCGTGAGAAACTAGCTCAACTTAAAGTAGACAAAGCGATGGGACCAGATGGGATACACCCTAGAATACTGAGGGAACTTGGGGACGTTCTAGCAGCTCCACTGACTGACCTTTTCAATGCCTCGTTGGAGTCAGGAGTGGTGCCAAAGGACTGGAGAGAGGCTCATGTGGTGCCTTTACACAAAAGCGGAAGTAAGGATGTGGTTGAAAACTACAGGCCGGTTAGTTTAACTTCGGTGGTGAGTAAATTATTGGAAACGCTGCTGAAAGAGAAAATAGTGAGGTTTCTGGAGTCCAGCAGATTACAGGATCCGAGGCAGCATGGATTCACCAGAGGCAGGTCTTGTCAGACAAATCTGATTGATTTTTTTGACTGCGTGACCAGGGAGTTGGACCGAGGGAGAGCTCTAGATGTGGTGTATTTAGATTTCCGTAAAGCCTTTGACACTGTTCCTCACAGGCGACTTATAAACAAACTGAGCACCCTAGGGATGGACCCTAAAGTTACTGCTTGGGTTAGAAATTGGTTGGGTGGGAGGCGACAAAGAGTACAAGTAAATGGAGCTCAATCTGAGGAGAAGGATGTTACCAGTGGTGTGCCCCAGGGATCTGTCCTTGGTCCGATTCTTTTTAACATCTTTGTTAGTGATATAGCGGAAGGGCTGTCGGGTAAGGTTTGCCTCTTTGCGGATGATACCAAAATCTGCAATAGAGTAGACACCCAGGAAGGGGTAGATAACATGAGGAGGGATCTAGCTAAGCTTGAAGAATGGTCTAGAATTTGGCAGCTGGGATTTAATGTTAAAAAATGTAAGGTCATGCATTTGGGCTGCAGCAATCCAAGGGAGCAATACAGTATAGGAGGTGAAGTACTTTTGTCCACTAAAGAAGAGCGGGACCTAGGCATGGTTGTGTCTGATGATCTTAAAGTAGCTAAACAGGTGGAAAAGGCGACAGCAAAAGCTAGAAGGATGCTTGGGTGCATACGGAGAGGAATGGCTAGCAGGAAAAAAGGAGGTGATAATGCCTCTGTATAAGTCTTTGGTGCGACCTCATTTGGAGTATGGTGTGCAATTCTGGAGACCGCACCTTCAAAAGGATGTGAACAGGATGGAGTCGGTGCAGAGGGTTGCTACTAAAATGATTAATGGGCTTCATTATAAAGCATATGAGGACAGACTTAAGGATCTTAATATGTACACCTTAGAGGAAAGGCGGGATAGAGGTGATATGATTGAGATGTTTAAATACCTCCGTGGCATAAATGTTCAGGGAGAGAGCCTCTTTCAATTGAAAGCAAGTTCTGCTACGAGGGGACAGGGGATGAGGGTGAAGGGAGATAGATTCAGGAGTGATATGCAGAAATATTTCTTTACGGAAAGAGTAGTGGATCCGTGGAATAGTCTCCCAGTGGAGGTGGTAGAGATGAGGACAGTAACTGAATTCAAGAAAGCATGGGACCAACACAGAGGATCTCTAACGGCAAAAAGTGGACTGTTGTAGTTGTTATGGAAGGACAGACTAGATAGGCCATGTGGTCTTTTTCTGTCGTCATATTTCTATGTTTCTATAAGATATGCCATACTGGGTCAGACCAAGGTCCATAAAGCCCAGTATCCTGTTTCCAAAAGTGGCCAATCTAGGTCAAACGTACCTAGCAGTTTCCCCAAAAGACACAGGTTCCTCAGAGCTTGTATTGTGTCAAGCAGTGATATCCTGGTTTCCTTTTAATGATGATTTTGGACCTTTCCTCCAGGAACTTGTCCAAACCTTTTTTAAACCCAGCTACACTAACAGCTCTTACTACATCCTTCGGTAACAATTTCCATTGTTTGATTAAACGTTGAGTGAAAAAATATTTTCAGTCTTAAATAGGTTTCCCTGTAGCTTCATTGCATGTCCTCTAGTCCTTTTATATTCTGATGATGTAAACAATCGATTTACGTTTACCCGTTCCACTCCATTCATTAATTTATAGACCTCTATCATCTCTCCCCTCAACCGCTTCTTTTCCAGGTTGAAGAGCCCTATCCTTTTTAGCCTCTCTTCATAGGGGTATCCTTCCATCCCCTTTACCATTTTGGTGGCTCTTCTCTGTACCTTTTCTAATAATGCTATATCCTTTTTAAGATACGGCGACCAGAATTGCACACAATATTCAAGGTGCGGTTGCACCATGGAACGATACAGAGGCATTATAATATCCTTTGTTTTATTTTCCATTCCTTTCCTTGATATCTAGCATTCTATTTGCTCTCTTGGCCGCCGCTGCACACTGGGTGGAAGGTTTTAACATGTTATCCACGATGATGCCTAAATCTTTTTCCTGGGTGGTGGTTCCCAATATGGTTACATGATGCAAGGTGGTGGTTCCCTTGCATCATGTAACCATAGTTTGGGTTGTTCTTTCCTAGGTGCATAACTTTGCACTTGTCCACCTTTAATTTCATCTGCCATTTGGATGCCCAGTCTTCCAATTTATCAAGGTCCTCTTGCAATTTTCCACAAACCTCTTGGGTTTTAACAGCTTTAAATAGTTTTGTGTCATCTGAAAATTTGATAACCTCACTCGTTATTCCCTTTTCCAGGTCATTTATGAATATGTCAAAAAGCAGCAGACTCAGCACAGATCCCTGGGGTACTCCACTATTCACCTGACAGTATGTGAATTCAAAGAAGCATAGGACAAACTCAGAGGATCCCTATAGGAAAAAAAGGGGACTGTTGTAGTGGTTGATATGGAACATAAGAACATAAGATATGCCATACTGGGTCAGACCAAGGTCCATCAAGCCCAGTATTCTGTTTCCAACAGTGGCCAATCTAGGTCATACGTACCTAGCAGTTTCCCCAAGGGACACAGGTTCCACAATGCTTGTATTGGTTCAAGCATTGATATCCTGGGTCCCTTCTTAATAATGGTTTATGGACCTTTCCTCCAGGAACTTGTCCAAACCTTTTTTAAACCCAGCTACACTAACAGCCTTTACTACATCCTCCGGTAACAAATTCCAGAGTTTGATTACACGTTGAGTGAAAAAATATTTTCTTTTATTAGTCTTAAATAGTTTACCCTGTAGCTTCATTGCATGTCCCCTAGTCTTTCTATATTCTGATAAGGTAAACAATCGATCTACGTTTACCCGTTCCACTCCGTTCATTAATTTATAGACTTCTATCATATCTCCCCTCAGCCGTCTCTTTTCCAGGTTAAAGAGCCCCAACCTTTTTAGCCTTTCTTCATAGGAGTAGCCTTCCATCCCCTTTACCATTTTGGTGGCTCTTCTCTGAACCTTTTCTAAAATTGCTATATCCTTTTTAAGATATGGCGACCAGAATTGCACACAATATTCAAGGTGCGGTCTCACCATGGAACGATATAGAGGCATTATAATATCTTTTGTTTTATTTTCCATTCCTTTCCTTATCATACCTAGCATTCTATTTGCTCTCTTGGCCGCCGCTGCACACTGGGCCGAGGGTTTTAACATGGTATCCACAAGGACGCCTAAATCTTTTTCTTGGGTGGTGGTTCCTAATGTGGAACCTTGCATCGTGTAACCATAGTTTGGGTTGTTCTTCCCTAGGTGCATAACCTTGCACTTCTCCACATTAAATTTCATCTGCCATTTTGATGCCCAGTCTTCCAATTTATCAAGATCCTCTTGCAATTTTCCACAATCCTCCTGGGTTTTAACAACTTTAAATAGTTTTGTGTCATCAGCAAATTTGATAACCTCACTCGTTATTCCACTTTCCAGGTCATTTATGAATATGTCAAAAAGCAGCGGACCCAGCACAGATCCCTGGGGTACACCACTATTCACCTTTCTCCATTGGGAAAATTGGCCATTTAGCCCTACCCTCTGCTTTCTATCTTTTAACCAGTTCCTGATCCACAGTAGTACACTGCCTCCTATCCCATGACTCTTTAGTTTTGCCAAAAGTCTCTCATGAGGGACCTTGTCAAAGGCTTTCTGAAAGTCCAGATACACAATATCAACCGACTCACCTTTGTCCACCTGTTTATTCACTCCTTCAAAAAAACATAACAGATTAGTAAGACAAGATCTTCCTTGTCTAAAGCCATGTTGGCTGTCTCCCATTAGGTCATGACTATCTATATGCTGAGTAATTTTATTCTTTATGATGGTTTCTACCATTTTTCCCGGTACTGATGTCAGGCTCACCGGTCTGTAGTTTCCCGGATCACCCCTCGAACCCTTTTTAAAAATTGGTGTTACATTGGCGATCCTCCAATCCTCAGGTATTAGAGATGATTTTAATGATAGTTCACAGATTACTGATAGCAGGTCTGCAATCTCAAATTTCAGTTCTTTCAACACCCTTGGATGTATACCATCCGGCCCAGGTGATTTGCTACTCTTCAGTTTATCTAATAGTTGTAGGACATCTTCCCGATGTATCGATATTTCCTTCAATTCTTCCACACCTTTAAATACCACTTCAGTCGTGGGTAACATCCCTACATCTTCCTCAGTAAAGACCGAAGCAAAGAATTCATTCAGTCTCTCCGCTATCGCCTTGTCGCCTCTTAGTGCTCCTTTAACCCCTTTATCATCTAATGGACCAACTGACTCTCTCACAGGTTTTTTGCTACGAATGTACTTGAAAAGGTCTTTATTTCGCGTTTTTGCTTCCGCAGCAAGCTTCTTCTCAAATTCTCTCTTTGCCTGCCTTATCAATGCCTTGCATTTGACTTGCCAGTGCTTGTGCTGTTTCCAGGTTTCATCATTTGGCTCTTTTTTCCATTTCTTGAAAGATGCTTTTTTGGCAACAACAGCCTCTCTAACACTTATTAAAAAAGGGCTGCTACACAGTACCTTGTCCTGTGCTGCTGAGGAAAACTATATTCTGATTTGATTTAAATTATAGCTCTTTGCTGCTACTAGGCTCTAACCTATTATGAAATTTAAACTACAAGCTCTCTGCTGGATTCTAAATTTAACCAGAAAGCTCTCTTCTGTGTTTTAATTTGAAACTAAAAGTATTTTGCTGATGCTAGGCCCTGAGTGACTATGAAATTTAAACTACAGCTGTCTACTGGGTATGAAAGGTAACCAGAAAGTTCTCTTCTGTGTTTTTAAATTGAATCTTAAACTGTTGCTACTAGGCCCTGACTGATTTAACAAAAAAAATAGTGGGTTCACAGATTAATTAGCTTTAAAAGAAAAAAAAATTCCTTTCAGAAAAATTCCCAGAAGTATATACTCACAATTTCAGATTTCTCTCCAGAAGTAACAGCCCCCCTTTCCAGTCCTTCAAGACTGGAAGGACAGACTAGATAGGCTACGTGGTCTTTTCGTCATCATGTTTCTATGTTTCTATGAATATCACCACAGACTGCTTTGGCATTGTCTAGATTGTGTTAGGGAAGTTCAAGCATGGAGTCAGGGTACAGCAAAAAAGCCATCCTAAATGCAATGGGGTGCATTCTGAATGGCGAATAGCGCCTGTGTACATGCGGCCCGGATGGGTAACCTGCGATCATCCCCCCGAGCCTATGGTGTACCCAACGTGCCCTGCACGTATATAGAGTTTGTGTGGGGAACACTATACGTGGGCGGGAGGGGGCAGAGTGGGGACAGAGCGAGGAAATGGCCAGGTGCCAGGATGTACAAAGCATATGCAGGAACTGTGTACATACCCCGGCACCCCGATGGACGCACATCCTATTTCTGCCCGATGGTGGAATAAGGTCCGGGCGGAGCAGCATACACACAATGAACCCTCCTGCCCTCCATGGCAATGGCCGGCTGTGGCTCCTGCAGACCTGCTCCAGCACATGCTGGCCACCAGCTGTGTGTGGGCACGGGAGTGACAGCTGATTCCTTGCCGCACAGTAGATGAATTGTTGCCAACAGGTCATCACGGCACACCTGCACTACTGGTTGCATGGTCAGGTAAAGATGAGCAGGTTTGGGTGCATACAACTGTATGGAATACAGCATCTGCCAGCACGTCTATCTCCCTGATTCCACATAGCAGGTGAATCTAGGCCTCGCGATTGCAGAATTGGGTCTAACTTGACCCCATCCAAGTGTTGTGCGTGCCCACGGCCCAGGTGTCTGGAGTTTGGAATCGGCCTCCACACAAAAAGCTATCGAGATAGCATACTGAGAATTGCTAATATACAGAAATTCAGCATTGGCTGTTATCCAGATACCAGTACTGAATATTTGGATGTTTTAACCCATGGAGCCCAGCATTTAAAAAAAAGCACTGACCGCTGCAGTTGAACATCGATTTAACCATAGTCTTTAATGACAAAGCTTGTTTAACTTTATGAAGAAATAGTACATATTATTGAAATGAGCACTTATTTTGAGAACTATAAACCTTTAGCACTTGGGTTTTTCATACATATGGTAAAAATATCACCTATAAAATTATTATGGGAGATGGGAGAGACAGACTATAACCTTTCCTGTTTTTGCAAAGAGTCAGCAGCAGACCGTGTTTCAGTTTCCTGTTTTTCTTTGAAGTGAATCAAATGTGTCATAAACACACATAATGTGTGTTTTTGGTCACTTTGCTTCAATCATCCACATTCTACTCACCATAAAATTGTAGTTGGTTCGCAAACCTACAATTAGCAAATGCATAAACAAACCAAATGTGAAGTTTCTTTCTTCTAAAGCTTGGTATTTATATTCTTTCTATATCCTAATCAATCCCAGCTAAGCCAACCTGAGTGAATTCCAGACTCACCAGATCTTTAAAGCTAAGTAAGATGAAAACTTGCTAGAAATTGGATAGAAGAACACTTGGGATGACCAGACCCTGTAGGCTGCTGAAGGCAGAGCCGGCCTGTCCATTGTGCAAGAATGTTGCTCGCACAGTGCCCCTTGCTTCAGGGGGCCCCATGCAAACTTCATTCTCATATGGTGCTCCTTGAAATGCTGGCTTTAGAGGTGAGTGGGGTAAGCCCGCGCAAGGCCCCGGCTCACCTCTGCACAGCAGCCAGCGTGAAGAGTGGCGACTTCCCTCATGCTGACAGCTGTGTTCCTGTGAAGCGCGCAAGTGCCAGAAAATTCCCTTTAACCTTTCCCAACATTTAGAGTTTCACTAGAACACAACCTGCCAGCGTTATGGAAAACACCACACTGGCGGCTGTGCAGAAGTGAGACAGGTCTTGCGCGGGCTTCCCCGACTCCCTCTGAAGCAACTTAGATAGGCGCAGGGCTCTTCGGGGGGGGGGGGGGATCTAGGATAGGACTGGAAATGGCCGATGGGTGGCTAAGATTGGAAATGAGCTGTTGGGGGGCTGGGAAAGGACTTGAAATGGCCGATGGGGGGGCTAGGATTGGAAATGGGCTGATGGGGGGGGGGGCTTGGACTGGAAATGGGCTGATGGGGGCAAAGATAGGAGTGGAAATGGCTGATGGGGTGCTGGAAAAGGACTGGAAATGGCTGATGGGGGGCTAGGACTGGAAATGAGCTGGTTAGGGGGACTAGGACTGGAAATGGGCTGATGGGGCTAGCATTGGAGACGGGGGTGAGCATTGGAAAAGGGCTGATGGGGGAGAGCCTGGACTGGAAATGTGCTGATGGGAGGGCTGAAATAGGACTGGAAATGGGCTGATGGGGGGCTAAGATTGGAAATCAGCTGATGGGGGAGAGCTTGGACTGGAAATGGGCTGATGTGGAGCTAGGATTAGAAATGGGCTGATGGGGGAGCTTGGACTGGAAACGAGATGATGGGGAGACTAGGGATGGAAATGGGCTGACAGGGGGCTAGGACTGGAAATAAGCTGATGAAGGAGGCTAGGACTGGAAATGGGCTGATGGGGGGCTAGGATTGGAAATGAGCAAATGGGGGAGCTTGGACTGGAAATGGGCTGATGAGGGGCTGGATTAGTACTATAAATGACTGATGGGGGCTAAGACTGGAAATGGGCTGATGCAGGGGCATTGGAGAAGGGAGCAGATGCTGGGTGGGCCTGGAATTAGAAGGGAGCTGATGTTGGTGGAGACTAGATGGGGGAGAATGGAAAAAATCTAGAAGAGAGAAGAAAGGACAAACGGACAACTAGGAGAAGACACGAAGAAACCAGAAGAAAGTGACTGGAGCAATTGCAAGTGAAAAATAAAATGCCCAATAACAAAAGGTAGAAAGTACTTTTTTATTTTGAATTTATTAAATGGAATATGTTAGCTATGGGAAATATGTATTGCTAATATCTATGCGTTTTTGTTTAGTACAAGAGGAAATTAATTAATAGTTTTATTTCTTCAGTATTGTTGTACATTCCAAGTTTGGCTTTTGGGGATCACAATTTAATTATTGTCTTTCTATTTTTAAATTATGATCCCTTGTTTTTTGGTTGGTGACGGTCTATGCTCTACATGTGTAACCAAGCTGAGGTATTCTGTTCATGTAGTTTCTGTGACAGTGCCACTTGTTCTCCTTCCCCAGTAGGAGATGTATTGGTATTCTCTGAGATGTATTGGTTTAATATCTGCAGTGTTGCCTTTTGATATGTAGGGTTTGGTGCTTTGTGAGTCCTGGTAGTGCTGTCATGATATGGCGGGTTTGCTATGGGTTCTAAATGGGCAGTGTTTATAGAACTTCCTGGCGTTTGGCATTGGAGTATAGTAATGTAGAAATCTGGTAGTCTTTCTTTATCCAGACACTCATTAAGAGGCATGTTTACTAAAAGTTAATGCATGTTAACATTATGCAAATATGAATGCAAATTAGGTTCCTTATTCAAATGAGGTCCTGCAATGAGTCTCTGCACATGGCCCCGCAGTCCCCTTGGGTCACACCTGGCTGAAGGCAACAGAAAGCCATTGCATTATCTTGCCAAGAAAAAACATGGTGATGACTGCCAGTTTGTGCATCTGAAGAGGCGCAAGAGACTGCCACCCAGGAATGCACAGCACAAAAGATGGTGTTTCATTCATTTGTGTGATTTCGGTTGCAGTGGAGGTTCTCTCTGAATTCCACTGCATTTTTTGAGGGGGATTTTTTTGGAGTGGGGGCATTCATTTTGTTTTTTAGTGTGCACTATTTTGAAATAGCACACCCTATTCTAAAATACTGCATATTATTAATGAAACAAAAACAACAGAAAACATGAAATTCTGGAAGAATTTTTTTCATTTTGTTTTGAAACAAAACAAGGCAATTTCATGTTTTCTTTTTATTTTATTTCAAAACAAATATATATCCCTACTGCCACTCCAGTCTTAAACTATGAATATTAGAATACATAAAAACTGGTATGCTGCTTTTACATCATACATCTTTAAGTATGCTACTCATCAGTTGCTTAGCAAAATGCAAATAAAAAATGGATTGTATAATAAAGCCATATAATTGCTCATTGGAGTGGAGGAGTAGCCTAGTGGTTAGAGCAACAGCCTAGAACCCAAGATATCTGCATTCAATTCTCACTGGCAGTCCCTGTGACCTTAGGCAAGTCACTTTACCCTCCACTGCCTCGGAAGAAAAGGCCTGGGAATCTACTTCTAGTCATACCTTGCCAAGAAAACCCAGGGGCTGCTGGGTTGCCAGGCGTCAGTATCGACTTGACAGTACTTTAAAAATAATGCTAATTTAGCCATATAGCTGCCAAATGAATTCAATCCATGTAGCATCATTATAAATGATTAAATCACAGCATTACTGGTAGCCTTGACATTCTATAAAATGTTTTTGAGGGCAGTCAATAGGTCTTGGAATTTCACAATATGCTGGAAGACAACTGAGGACAAAGCACTGCTTAGATCTAGAAGTTCAATGAATTCTTTCAGAAACTACGGCAGAAGAAAAAGCTTTTTTAACTCCAGATAATGCTAAAATAATTTGCAAATCTAAAGAGACTTACGGCTATAATGAAATATACTCTAAGGTCACTTGGAACTCTTTGTGAAACGAAACTCTTACACTGAGTACTGCTTTTAAGCATTTTGATGCCATAGGTCAAAGATGACACAGAGAAACACTCATTTTGGCCAAACACTCATACCTGGCCAAACTGTTGAACTCCGATTGATGATTTATTTATTTATATTGCTTTAAAAGATTTCTATACTGCAGATATCCCAACTGATGATCAGATCAGCACGGTTTACAAAAGAATGCATAATTAAAGTTTGAACCCTAAGGTAACAGGAAATTGCAGAAAATATACATAAAACCAAAAATGTCCAAAAAATAAGGAAAGTGCCACATTATTTAACAAAATAATTTAAAATTAAAATTGACATTAAAATCATTACAGCCCAGAGGTCTCCAGAAATCCAAAAAACATTGGAATAATACCCACGAATTAAATTAGCGCCATAACAGAAAAACATATCCCCCTCCTATATAGACCGAAACTTTACCTATAGTTCAATTACTTTGTATCCATTTATTAATCCAATTCCTTGGTTATCTGTAAAAGTAAAATGCTTTCCTCCTATAAAAGTAGTAACTTACCCCATATATCTATTACTTTACAATATCCAAAAATTTTAATATTTATTTCCCCTAACTGAATGGGAATAACAGAATTGCAATACATCTAAGCGTCCGAAAAGCCAAATAGCGCTAACTAAATAGCCAAGCTTGAAGCTGTTTATGAAATACAGGAATACATGAAATATCCTTCAATGTGCATGGAAGCTTGGCCCATAATTCTGCTGCTTTATAACCAAATGTGTTTCCAAATCTTTTTTGTATTTATTGACCCCACACTAGAGGGAAAAACAAGCGTCAATGAATCTTTCAAATATCTAGATCTAATACTAGTACCAGAAGGTAACAGCTCAGAAAATGCAAGAGGTACTGAGCCATAAAAAATGTATATATCATAACATAAAACTTAAACTGTATTCTCTTCATTAACCTGAGCCAATGTAACCTTTCAAATAGAGGGGATACTCAATCATATTTGTTTATCCCAAAAACAAAGAGGTACCGCAGTAGTCTGGCAAATCTGCAGCCTCTTTAACTGTTGCTTTGTGCAATTCAATAACACTATATTACAGTAGTCCAATTGATTTAGCACCATACTTTGCACTAAAACCCGAAATAATGGAGAAGAAAAATGACCACGAAGCCTTCTAAGTTGCCACATCTTTGAATAGCATTTAGATACCAAGGAATTAACTTGCGCTTCCATAGATAGATCCTTATCCAGATATATACCTAGCACCCGAAGCACTGTTTCCCTTTGCAGTCTGAGTGTCTTAATAGCTTCCAAGAGCTGGTCAAGTATCTGCTGACCATTAGTTAAGCATAATATTTTTGTTTTAGCTACATTCAAGATAGGTTGCCCAAATTTCCAAGATTAAAATCATCCTTGCCAAAACAGTATAATAATTCATTGCATCCAGCAGGAAGGATAAGAGCATTAAAATAACATCTGCATAAACAGAATATTTAAGATCTCCCTTATCCAACACCCAACCTAATGATATCATCAAAATGTTGAATAAAATTGGAGATAATGGCAAGCCCTGTGGAATTCTGCAAACCGGCTTCCATGAATTTGACATCGTATTCTGTATCTGAACTGTAAACGAATGATCGTGTAAGAAAGCTGCCAACCAATTTGCTACCTTTCCCATTATCCCTAGATAATCAAGCATAACTAATAACATATCATGATCTATAGTGTCAAATGCTAAGTTTAGATTAAACTGCAGCAGAATAGCCACATGGCCTTGTGCTAATATATTATTTATATCTGAAATCAAGGCTCCCAATAAAAATTCTGCATTATTCAAGCAACTATGTTCTTCCACAAAATGCATAAGTTGCTTTGCCACTATGGCTTCCATTATTATTGCAAAGCAACGTATATTCACTATTGGGTGAAAATAAGACACCTCCTCTAAACTTGAAGGACTACAAAAGGGTACTGCTACTTCTGGAGAGAGATCTGCAATTGTAAGTATTTACTTCTGGGAATTTTTCTAAATCTTGGGGAAAAAGGAATTCCTTAGATTAAAGCTGATTAATCTGTGAACCAAGTGTATTTGTTAAATCAGTCAGGGCTTAGTAGCAGCAAAGAGCTTTCAGTTTACATTTAAAACACAGCAGGGAACTTTCTGGTTAAATTTAGACCCCAAGACTCCCTTTATCCAAGTAAGGGCTGTGGGTTTCCCCCTGGGAGTTGGTCACAGATTACCTTAGAAGCACAGGACAGGGTACTGTGTAGCAGCCAGCTTTTAATAAGTCTTTTTGTCTTACTAATCTGTTATGTTTTTATGAAGATGTGAATAAAAAGGTAGACAAAGGTGAGTTGGTTGATATAGTGTATCTGGAATTTCAAAAAGCTTTTGACAAGGTCCCTCATCAGAGACTTGACAAAACTAAAAAGTCATGGGATAGGAGGCAGTGTACTGTGGCAAAGTCAACCATTTTGAGCATGGGGGAGGTGAACAGCATAAGGAATTCACCTTAATCAAGGGGCCTCTGTTAGGTGTGCAGGGTCAAAAGGCCAGAGCCACAGTTCAAAGGCAGAAAAAACCCAGCTGGAACAAGTTCCAGGAAATGCTTGACAGTGTAAGAGGGATAGATTGCAAGCACGAGGACAAAAACCCTTACTCTAACAACTGCACTGATTATTCTGATGTCAGAAGGCAGGGGGATTACAAACTCCTGGGACAGAAAGAGGTGGGGTTGGATCCCAGTGAGTATAAACCTTGGTTAAATTATGGAGAGAGGAGTAGTTGGAGGAGGAGTAGTTGGAGAAGGAGCAGAGGAAGCAGCAGAGGACAGACTTCAGAGCAGCAAGGACGATGGAATGCTGGAGAAGCCAGAGCAGGTGATAACTTCTGGAGACAGGCTGAGCTACCCATTGCTGAGAAAGGTGATTTCCCTGAATCATGTTTGCAACAAAGGTGGGAGCCAGGAAGTAGAGAAGCTTTCAGAGCACCAGAGAGGTTGTCAGCAGGGCACTCTGATCAAGTGGGTGAGTCAGAGCCTATGCAATTGGAAGAACCAGTGTCAGAGCTAGGGGAAGAAAAGGATATGTTGATGGATTGTTCTTTATGCCAAGCTCTAGACTTGAAGTGTCTGAAGAAAGGCTAGCCTTGAAAGAACTGTTCCTCTTGCTGAAGTAACCTCAGAGCTAAGCCGTGAGAAAGTAAATTCCTGTGTGTTTTGAAAGGAGGAATTTACTGCAGCATAAGCTAGTGAAGTAAGGCTGTGATTCATGCTTCTGTGTCAGCTGTGTTGAAACTCCACAACGGAGAGAAAGTTAATTGGCTGCTATCAGAGTTTGTGCTTTGCTCCTGTCTTATATGAAAAAGCCTGCTATAAGAGTTTGGCCTTTGCTCCTGTTTATAAGAAATGCCTGCTATAAGAGTCTTCAGGACACTTGGAATGCTTAATTCATAACCTAAGTTTGGTTCTTCACCTGGAAGTGCAGCCTAGAGAGAATTATGGCTGAGTGAAGATAAATTTGCCATAGAAGAAGTAAAGTTTGTTTTTCTATTGCTCTGATTGACAAAGGACAATAAGAAAGTGGCATCTTGTTATATGTGAAAAGGCTAAGCTTCTGTAGTGAAGAGGACTTTAAAAGCCAATGTTGAGTTCTGTTTGTTTTGCCACCAACTTGCTGAACCTCAAGCCAAAATCCTATAATTTAAAATTCTGTAAATGGTACCTGGAACCTGATCTGTTCTATTGTGTTCAAAATAAACTTTCTTTTTCTGTCATAAGCCTTACCCTTGGTTTAACACGACTACAATCCTATTTAAAGTTCTTAAAACCCATGAGGATTGTGGAAAATTGCAAGAGGATCTTGATAAATTGGAAGACTGGGCATCCAAATGGCAGATGAAATTTAATGTGGACAAGTGCAAAGTTATGCACCTAGGAAAGAGCAACCCAAAATATGGTTACACGATGCAAGGTTCCACATTAGAAACCACCACCCAGGAAAAAGATTTAGGCGTCATCATGGATAAAATTTTAAAACCCTCCGCCCAGTGTGCAGCGGCGGCCAAGAGAGCAAATAGAATGCTAGATATCATAAGGAAAGGAATGGAAAATAAAACAAAAGATATTATAATGCCTCTGTATCGTTCCATGGTGCGACCGCACCTTGAGTATTGTGTGCAATTCTGGTCACCGTATCTTAAAAAGGATATAGTGTTATTAGAAAAGGTACAGAGAAGAGCTACCAAAATGGTAAAGGGAAAGCGTAGTTACTCACCTGTAACAGGTGTTCTCCAGGAGCAGCAGGAATCAGTCCTCACTTATGGGTGACGTCGGCGCCGACGGAGCCCTCGCGGAGCAATTTTCCCCAGCTTTCAAAGAAAGCCTTTGGGACTTGCAGCGCGCATGCGCGGTCGTCTTCCCGCCCGAGGGTGCCATCTTAGCCAGTCAGATGACATAGCTAAAAAAGACAGCATAAAAATTTGCAAAAAGAACATAAGCAGACGATTGCAACTCCAAGGGGAGGAGGGAGGGTAGTGAGGACTGATTCCTGCTGCTCCTGGAGAACACCTGTTACAGGTGAGTAACTACGCTTTCTCCAGGACCAAGCAGGAAGTCAGTCCTCACTTATGGGACTCCCAAGCTCAAGGCTACCGGAGACCCTAAGCACAAAAATGAGCTCCCTCTAGCTCAGCAGCACAGAAGGATAGAATCTTCGCTGAATTATCACCCACCGGTAGCCCACATCCGGGATGGAGGGTAGGAGTTGCTCAGACCTCAAAGAGATTACGGAGGACTGCCTGTCCGAAAGCACTGTCCCTACGGGACTCCCTCTCGAGACAGTAATGGACCGCAAAAGTCTGGCTCGAAGACCAAGTAGCGGCCCGGCAGATGTCTGCCAGCGGAACAGAGCGGAGGTAAGCCACTGACGTGGCCTTTGCCCGAACGCAATGAGCCGTGACTCGACTTTCTAAGGAGAGTCCGGCTGCCCCATAAGCCCAAGAGATACAGTCCGCAACCCAGATGGACAGAGTACGCTTGGAGACCGGGAGCCCCAATCGATTGGGGTCAAAAGACACAAAAAGCTGAGCAGCTTTACGGTGCTCCCGCGTACGGTCAAGGTAGAAGTTCAGAGCCCTTCTACAGTCCAGGGTATGGAGGACCGTCTCAGCTCGGCTGGAGTGTGGTCTGGGAAAGAAGGTTGGAAGTACCACCTCCTGATTGATGTGGAAAGGGGAGACCACTTTAGGCAGAAATTTCGGATGAGTCCGTAGGACCACCCTATTCTTGTAGAACCTAGTGTAAGGGGGATCAGACACGAGGGCCTGCAATTCACTTACGCGTCTAGCGGAAGTGAGGGCTATCAAGAACAGTGTTTTCCAAGACAGAAAACGGAGAGAACAGGTAGCCATAGGTTCAAAAGGCGGACAGGTGATCCGCTGCAAAACCACATTCAGGTCCCAGTCAGGCGCTGGCGGGCGCAGAGGTGGTTTAAGTAGAAGGAGACCTCGGAGAAACCTCGCTACGAGAGGGTCGTTGGAGAGAGGTCTGCCGTCCACCGGCACATGATGTGCTGAAAGAGCACTGAGGTGAACTTTGACGGAGTTGGACTTAAGTCCCAGATTAGAGAGGTGCAGCAAGTACTGCAAGATCACCGACACCGGGCAGGAGAAGGGATCCTGAGACTGTTGGGTACACCAGACTGCAAAGCGACGCCATTTAAGGGCGTAGCATTTGCGGGTAGAAGGCCGTCGCGAAGCCAAGACGACCTCCTCCACCTCCGTCGGCAGGAGAAGGGGAGCAAGGACTACCCTCTCAGCAGCCAGGCCATGAGGTTGAGAGACCTGAGGTTGGGGTGCAGCAGGGACCCCTGATCCTGAGTGAGGAGATCCGGTTGTACCCCCAGAGGGATTGGATCCTCCATCGCCAGTTGCAGCAGGAGCGGAAACCACGGCTGCCTGGGCCAGCGAGGGGCCACCAGGATCATGAAGGCTTTGTCTCGGAGAACCTTGAAAAGAGTCCGAGAGACTAGCGGGATGGGAGGGAAAGCGTACAGAAGGCTCCCCGACCATGAGATCAGAAAGGCATCTGCCGCAACCCGAAGGGGGTGTGGCTGATGAGAGCAGAAGCGAGGAAGCTGCCGGTTGTGAGGACTGGCAAAGAGATCCACCGTGGGGAGGCCCCACTGGAGGAAGAGCTTCTGAACTACCAAGGGATCCAGACGCCACTCGTGCGGCTGGAGGACCCTGCTGAGTTTCTCTGCAAGGCAATTTTCCTGGCCCGGGAGATAAACTGCCTTGAGGAGAATGCCGTGACTGACGGCCCAAGAGCAGAGCTTCTGTGCCTCCCGGCAGAGGAGGAAGGAGCCCGTGCCCCCCTGTTTGTTCACGTAGAACATGGCAACTTGATTGTCCGTCTGGACAAGGACGGACTGTTGGGAAGTCAGGTGGGAGAAGGCCTTGAGAGCTAGGCGGATCGCCCTGAGCTCCAGGAAGTTGATCTGCTGAGCAGACTCCCACGTGGTCCAGAGGCCCTGAGTACGTGCCTCTTGGCAATGTGCTCCCCAGCCCAGGAGGGATGCATCGGTGGTCAGCACCCGGGTCGGCTGAGGTGACTGGAAAGGCATTCCGAATATCAGGTTCGGCAGCCGGAGCCACCACCGGAGAGACGAGATCAGCGGTTCGGAGACGCGCACTAGGTCTGCTAGGCCGCCCGTGGCTTGTCGCCACTGCTGGCGGAGACACCATTGAGCAGACCGCATATTCAGGCGGGCATTGGGGGTCACATGGACGGTGGAAGCCATATGGCCGAGCAGTCTCAGGAAGCGCCTGGCGGAGACCAGGGGCTGGCTCCGAAAGCGGCCGGCTAGGTCCATGAGCCGTTGAGCCCTGTCGAGCGGTAGGTATGCTCGCGCCTGAGGAGTGTGCAGCCTTGCGCCGATGAACTCGAGATCCTGTGAGGGGAGCAAAGTGGACTTTGCGAAGTTTATAACAAAACCCAAGTGCTGCAGCAGAGTCACCGTGCGGCACGTGGCGTTGGTGACCTCCTGAGCGGACGCTGCTCTGATGAGCCAGTCGTCGAGGTACGGAAAGACATAGAGGCCGTGAAGCCGGAGATGGGCCGCCACGACCGCGAGACATTTTGTGAAGACTCGCGGTGCGGAGGACAGGCCAAAGGGCAGTACCCTGTACTGGTAATGATTTCCTGCCACCACAAACCTTAGGTATTGGCGGTGGCTTGGGTGGATGAGGATGTGCGTGTAGGCATCCTTTAGATCCAAGGAGCATAGCCAATCTCCCTGCTGGAGGTAGGGCAGAAGGATTCCAAGGGTAAGCATTTTGAACTTCTCCCGCACAAGGAACTTGTTGAGGTTGCGCAAGTCCAGGATGGGTCTGAGGCCCCCTGTTCTCTTTGGTATCAGAAAATACCTGGAATAAAAGCCTTGACCTCTCAGGTGGTGTGGCACCGGTTCCACCGCCTGTTCCTGCAGAAGACCTGACAACTCCTGAAGGAGCAACTCCCTGTGCAGAGGGGGTCGCGGAGGTTCTCCCGGAAAATAGGAGGGAGGGACCTGATGGAAGTGGAGAAGATAGCCTTCTCGCACGACCTGAAGCACCCAGGCATCTGCGGTGATACTGGACCACCTGTGGGCGAAGTGAACCAGCCGGCCTCCGGTGCTGGGAGGAACCAGCGGGGGGGGAGAGGCTATGCTTAGCGAGTCAAAAGCCCCCACCCTGCTGAGCAGGGGCTGGTGGTGCAGGCTTGGGGGCTTGCTGCCTACGGGACCCGTTACCCCGTCCCTTGGCCTGCTGGCCCTGTTGGGGAGCTGCAGGGGCCTGATAATGGGGGTATTGTTTGTAGGCAGCCGCCTTCCTCGGGTAAAAGGACTTTTTCCCCGAGCCCTTCTTTTTCTGGGAAGGGGCGGAGGTCTTCCTAGAAAGCCTGGTCCGGGTGAGAGTCTCAGTCTCAATCTGCGCAGCCTTTTCCGCCATGGGCTTGCCAAAGAGGTTTTCGCCTCGGCAGGGGACATCGACCAACTTGTCCTGCACCCAGGGTTCAAGGTCTGACGACTGAAGCCAAGCCTGTCGGCGGGCACCGATGCCGGCTGCGGCCACTCGAGCCGAGGCTTCAAAGCCATCATAGGCTGCTCGGGACATGAACTTTGAGCATTCCCGAATGCCAGTGGACAAGGCTAGGAACCTCCGCAAGGGCTCCTCGGAGAGACCAGCGGAGAATCCGGCTAGTTCTTTAGCCAGATCCCGGAGATACATGCCCATGTATAGCTGGTAAGTCTGGACACGACATGCGAGCATAGAGCCCTGGAAGCACTTCTTGCCAAGGCCATCCAGGTTACGGGCCTCCCTTCCAGGAGGCACCGAGGAGTGCATCTTATGGCTCTTAAGACGATGCATGGCCGATTCCACTACCATGGAATGGTGTGGCAGCTGTGCCTTTTGAAAGCCAGGGCTCTTGCGGACTCGATAGATAGAATCGACCCGCTTGCTCAGGACCGGCGAGGAGGCCGGACTCTCCCACATGCGGAAGAGTAGTCGTTCCAGCATAGGAGGAACCGGCACAGTAAAGTGTTCCCTCGCGGGAGAGTCATACTGGAGGGCGTCGAGCTCTTCGGCTCGAGGCTCCTCCTCGGGATCCGCAGGGAAGGCCAAAGCCTTGGCCATATCCCTAACGAAGTCCGAGAACCGGGCATCCTCCGGGGGGGACTGCTTCCGAGGCTCGGACTCCGGTGAGTCCGATGGGACACACCGAGTCCGGAAAGAATCAGGTGACTCTTCCTCCTCAGACTCCCAGACCGACTCCGACGAGGACTCGGTGGGGTCGGCCCGGGCAGGGTGCGGCGCCAGCCGCCCCGACGCCGAGGGAGTCGGCGTCGGCGACCTCGGTCCCGAACGGGAGGCCGAGGGTGACCTCGACCGAGGATCGACTCGAGTTCTCATTGACTCGAGGATCGGCTTGGTCTCCGGGGTCGACTTGGACGTCGACGTCCCGGCGGTCGGGGCAGCGGCGCCAGCGAAGCCAGCGAGCAGTGCCCTCTGCTGGTCCATGAAGGCAGACAGTCTGCTCTCCAAGGCCGTCAACCTGAGTCCGACCTCAGGTGACCCAGCAGCCCCCGACTCGGGCCCCGACGGCGTCGGGCCCGACGTCGGCTGTCGCGGAGGCGAGTCCAGAAGGAAAAAAGGATAAAATAAAGAAGAAAATCAACTTTTTCGCGGGGACAAGACGGGGACGTCTGTAGGGCTCCGCGGAAAAAAGAAGACTGGCTAAGATGGCACCCTCGGGCGGGAAGACGACCGCGCATGCGCGCTGCAATTCCCAAAGGATTTCTTTGAAAGCTGGGGTAAATTGCTCCGCGAGGGCTCCGTCGGCGCCGACGTCACCCATAAGTGAGGACTGACTTCCTGCTTGGTCCTGGAGAAAGCAAGGATACCCCTATGAAGAGAGGCCTAAGAGGTTAGGGCTCTTCAATCTGGAAAAGAGACGGCTGAGGGGAGATGTGATAGAGGTCTATAAATTAATGAATGGAGTGGAACGGGTAAACATAGATCGATTCTTTACATAATGTGAATATAGAAAAACTAGGGGACATGCAATGAAGCTACAGTGGAACCTATTTAAGATTAACAAGAGAAAATATTTTTTTCACTCAATGTGTAATCAAACTCTGGAATTTGTTACCAGAGGATGTAGTAAAAGCTGTTAGTGTAGCTGGGTTTAAAAAAAGGTTTGGACAAGTTCCTGGAGGAAAGGTCCATAAACCATTATTAAATGGGACACGGGATATCACTGCTTGACCCAATACAAGCATTGAGGAGCCTGTGTTCTTTTGGGGAAACTGCTAGATATTTATTTATTGATGACACATTGGGAGAGGAAGACAAAGTGGAATAGTGAACCAAAAGAATGTCGTCAGCTTAGCAAAAGGAGCTAATACCATGCCGCTGGATCAAGGTCAGAAGCAGGGCTACAAATATGCTAAAGAGAAGTGGGGAAAGGATTGAGCCCTGTGGCACACTGCATGGAAATTAGCAATAGCAATATTTATATTGGGTCTAAGGCTAGCGATGTGCCTTAAACTGAGGTGCATTTTCAGCCTTAGACTAGTATTGTATTTTATAAAGAAAAAGTAAGCACCTAATTTTGTTTATAAAATAAGTATGTTTTAGCTGCCTTAAACTAGCCGCACAGTTATAAAGTTATCCTCTTTTGGTTTCTCTCATATAAATTATATGTTTCATGACTAGTTGAAGGCTTTTTGAAAAAATGTATAGCAAATCATGACATATA
The DNA here is from genome assembly GCA_033557465.1 of Ichthyophis bannanicus. Classification (NCBI taxonomy): domain Eukaryota; kingdom Metazoa; phylum Chordata; class Amphibia; order Gymnophiona; family Ichthyophiidae; genus Ichthyophis; species Ichthyophis bannanicus. The sequence goes on from CM066040.1 coordinate 135,696,767, forward strand.
ATAAGCTACATTATTTAACTCTGTACAGAAAAACAATGACCCTTGCAAATGGAAACAATAAAATCTCAGGTAGATCACTTTCAGGTGAACTGGAAAGAGGTAGGCATACCTGACAAGAGGTACTCTGGTTTTATTTTATCAGTGGACTAAGCTCTTGCCATATCGCGGCCTGGGACACATGTTTACTAAGATACAGGCCAGTAGCACACAATTGTGCCGTCAAACTAGCATGGAGACTCACACTAATTTTGGGGGGGCTTGTGCATCTGTGCATCTGTCCCTCTGCTAGTAGCATGATGCTAACGTGCAGTACCGCGCTAACAAGCATGCGGATGCACTTAATGCCACCCACAGAGGTGGCACTTATTGCACCTGCACTAATGGCAACAGGCACAGTTATCAGCTGCCCGAAATGCCCATCAACCCTAACCTGAGCAGTCCCTACCTAACTGCACGCTAACCAGTCTGCATGGGATTTTTAGTGCAGGACCACATGCTAATTGCCAGCATGACACCCCAGCGCCTGTCAAACCCTGCACCAACAGTTAGTATAATTTAGCAAACATGTACCATTGTCTCATGTACTGGCTCCATTTGCCTTACTGATATTTTACTATGCACTGGATGTCAGTGCACTTTAAAGGGCCATATAAGACAAGTCACTTCTTTCTTTATTACAGTGGCAAAATCCAGTCCTTTCTTTCTACACTCGCTAAGACCCTCATCCTACTCTCTGGTCAACTCCTGTCTTAACTATTGCAACCTGCTGCTTTCCAGTCGCTTTCAGAATCATCTCTCTCCTCTTCAGTTTGTTCAAACACAGCTACACGGCTAATCTTGTTATGCTTACATAACCCCTCTTCTCAAGACATTTCACTGGCTCCCTATTCGTTTCTGCATCCAGTTTGAACTTCTCCTACCGGCCTACAAGTGCATTCATTCAACAGCTCCTCACTACCTTTCCTCTCTTATCACTCCCTACACCCCTCCTCAGAAACTCCATTCCCCTTTTACCTGTGCCCTTCTCTGTCACTGCCAACTCCAGACTTCACTCATTCCATCTTGCTGCTCTATATGCTTGGAACAAACCACCCAAATGAGTATGGAAGGCTTCTTCTCCGGCCCTTTTCAAATCCAGGTCAAAAACCCACCTCCTTGAGGCTGCGTTTGGATCCTGAACCCCTTATTCTCCTGCTTATCACCTATCTGTCTCTTGCCATTCCCCTTGAATTCCCCTAGTCCCCAGTTGTTGGGTGCTCTGATTAGACTGTAAGCGCTGATGAGCAGGGACGGTGTCTTATTTGTACATTTACAGCGTGTGCACACCTTGTGGCGCTATAAAAAATGATTAGTAATAGTGGTATAAGTCCTTGAGATGAGAATTGAGACATCCAGAATGAGGCACGTTCAGTTCCCCTTCTATTTTATAAAAGACTCAGCTTAACACTGAAAAATTTGCAGATTTTGCCGGTACATCTAATAGGAATAGTAAGCACAGTGAAAAAAGAGCATTCTGATATAATGAACTGGTGCTGCTGCAGCCCCAGTTGGACTACTTTCTTTTAAAGGGCCTTGCAGTGGAATAAAGTAACCCCCACCTGCCCACCCATGGTATAAGCTCATCAGCCAACCCCCCCCCCCCGCCCCCTCAACATCAAGCCACATCACTCCCTGAATGCCCTCACATCAGGACTCATCACCCCACCCCATCCCTAACTCCTCCTGACTCTTAACGGGTCTCCTTGGTGATTAGTGGGTACAGGAGTAATCCCTGGAATTCCTGTCCCATCGGTGCCCAGGTTCAAAACAGCGCCTCTGGCTCCCTAGCTACATGCTGCCAATAGGGGTGTTCCCAGGTTTCTTTCCAAATTATAAATTTCATTAAGAATTATTCCAAGGTGGGGGGCGGAGCCCGATGTCCAGCGGGATGGTCGCATAATGCTGAGGCTCCCGAGAGGCCTACTCAGAATCCTGAATTAACACCGGACAAACTTGAATTTCTGCTCTGATCTTGCCGGGGCACATTGGTGAGATGGCGGGGACCAAACCTACGCGCCTGGAATTTGGCTCTTCAGTGGCTTCTCACGGTAAACGCTCCAAAACTGAACCCCCGTCCCCGCAGAAGGGGCTGGCTTTGCGCGAGGGCCCCGAAATGCAGCAGGAAATCCTCGCAGAAATTAGAGGGGTTAAGGACCTCGTGCAGTCAAACGGTGAAGCACTTCGAGCGCTGAGGGCAGATCTTGGTGTACTGCAAGGCAGGCTAGAGGGGCTCTCTTCGCGTCAGGACAAAATGGAGAATATATTAGACTCCCATGCGGTCCGGCTGTCCAAACTCGACAAAGTTGAACGTCAGGTGCGGGCTTTGCAGAAAGAAGTGGAAGATGGCAATAATAGAGCGCGCCGCAACAACCTGCGCCTCGTGGGCCTACCGGAGGGAGCGGAATTGGGTGACATGAAGGAGTTTTTAAGTAAAATCCTCCCTTCCTTGCTCCAAATCACCTTCACCAAAGAATTGGAGATCGATCGTGCTCATCGTGTACCCACAAACATAACGCTCAACAGGAAGACCCCGCGGCCTATCATCTTTCGACTTTTGAGATATCAACATGTGGAACAAATTCTCAGTGCCTCCCGGGCAATGGGCCATATGGAGTTTGAGAGCCACAAGGTCTCCTTCTATCCTGACTTGGCTAAACCCACGGTCGACCGCCGAAAGCGCTTTCTGGAATTTCGGCCGAGGCTTCAACAATTACAAGCACGCTATGGTCTGCTGTACCCGGCCAAGCTCCGAGTCACGCTTCACAATCAGACAAGAACATTTGAGGACCCTGAGCTACTAGCGGAGTTTTTGGACTCTAAAGAAGCCGACTTGATGCGCTGATTTCCAGAATATTCCTGCCAGTACTCTCATATCCGCTGTGCCTGCCATATTGGATTTACCGCGGCTCAGCGAAGAGTTTATCGAAGGAGGTCTGTCGCCTTATTTTGAAGATATCTGGGACCCGACTCCATCTACCCATTGTAGCCTCGACGAATATCAGAGACAGTGTTTCTTATGGACTCTGGTGTTTCTTTTCTTTTATTATGTCTTATCTCCTCTCTAGGGCCTCCTCCCGCAGACATCTGGTCGCCATATTCATTGGGGGTTTGCTTCTTCTCTAAGTTACTTTGGTACATACTTTTCAATATGGTGTATTGGCCAGCATATTTGGTGCTTATGTCATTAGTGTACAGATTCTGATTCTGTTGTAAGTTTTCAAGCGCTTTTACCTAAAATGTCTAGTATCGACTGATGGCACCATGTAAGATTTTTCATTGAACGTACAAGGAATCCATAATCCGATAAAACGGAGGAAACTCCTATGCTATCTAAATCATGAGAACCTTGTCTGCTTATATAGTAACTATGAGCAGATATCTTGGAGGGCTATTTTCCATACCCAATTTCATTCTTGCTTGTCTAAATGCAGATGCTCAATGATCCTGTACCATCTGCTTATTGCTTCGACATGTCTGTTTAATGTACACTCATCATGTCTCAGATCGCTGTAAAGTTTTGTAACATAATAATGTTTCAGACCGCTGGAAGGTTTTGTAACACCATAATGTCAGTACACGTCTGCTTCGAGAATGTTTTAGTTTCTAGAGAAGAAGCAGGGGGGAGGGGGGTGGTGGGGGTTTGCTTTGGTGTATGTATCACATTACATGTATGTATTTGTCTCTTAGTTGTATGTCTTCCTTTCCTTTGTTGTTGCAAAATGAAAATAAAGAATTTAAAAAAAAAAAAAAAAAAAAAAAGAATTATTCCAAGGTGATTATTCTTATGGCTTACTTACTTATATTAGCTAAAACTGATGCAGAACAGCTTCTGTGAATAATACTTGCATTGATGCACTAAAATATATCAATGCCAGAGAATGGAAACAATTTAAGGTCCTACTTGAACCTAGTGGATTCCAGGCAGATTTGATTTCCCCAGACTTTTCACAATTTCCCCAACATTTTTGAAGAAATTTGTCAGACTTGTAACAGTTGATTTTTTTTCTCCATAAATTTGATAAATTCCAATGAAATTCCAATATCCTGAATTTAGAAGTTTGACCAATTTGTATTTCACCTGAAGGTAAACTGTTTATTGACCAGTTGGAGCTATTTTTGTCCTTTAAGGAGAGACAGTAAATACTGTGTGACTTTAGCTTTGCCTGCTGCTGGGAGGGAGACGAAGGAAGAAACTTTGCATTCAGTGGCCGAGCACAGGGTTGAGCTAAGACTGGGTCCAACTGCCTTACACCATTTCAGGTGAACTGATCCCTAGTCAGCGGTCACAGAATCACATTGATCTGCTTTCTTTTTGTAGCGTCTAATGCAGTAGACACATTGAGGCACATTCTGACCTGTACATCTCCCGGCCGTCTGGATGTACAGACATCTGGATGGCCAGGAAACGCAGCCGATTCTGCTCCCGTGGGGGCTAGACATCCCCACGGGAGCAGAATTGCAGCACAGTGGCTGGAGATCTGGAGCGTGCCCCTATTCAGGGACTCTGGACGTCCAGCCACTTACCCGGCTACCTCAGTAAGACTCCTCAATGGAGCCACAGTGCCATGGCATCATGTTGCTATGGCACCTCGGCTCCATTAAGGAGCCACGATCTCCACCGCCACCAAAAGGTTTCTTTCCCTGTGGCCGGATCCCTGATCCAGCCTCCCATGGCCAGGGTTCAGCTACGGGGAACTTCCTGCATGCCTATCTCCTTTGTCCATGCCGTACGCTGCCAAAACGCCACGTCCAGGGGGACTTATTCCACCTCTGAGGTGAAATGAATCCCTCATCTACCCAGCTGACCCCAGACGTACAGGGCTGACCTCAGAATAGGCCCTGTACATCCGGGAAGATGACCCATCCTCGCTCCATCCTCATTCCACCCCCGTCTAATGTTCCCCTTACAACTCCAATGTTCGTACGGGGAGCCTTTTGCCAGCAGCTGCATTTGCATGAATAGCAGGGATGTACGTCCAGGGATGTTATTTGTGCCACAGAATGACCCCCATTTTAAATGGCTTGGGATGAACATTTTGGGGACCTTCTCCTAGTGTTTTAATTAATGTGAAATAACTGTGGCTTGACCACTCATCAGTAATCACAAGGATTTGTATTCTTGTTCAGTTTGTTGCTCAATATATTGGCAGTGTAGATATGCATTCCTTTGAAACAATATGGGAAATGTAAATGGCATTTCCCATGTTGTTTCATATCATTGTAAAGCTGAAATGACAGGAGGAAAAGGCTTAAATGGAGGGAAAAAATTGAAGATTTATAAAAGTAATATTACAGATGCTAAGAACGCTTTTTACTCTAAAAAGATAAATGCTGCAGGAAATGGAACAAGGAACTTGTTCAAAGTGATTAATAGTCTTTTTTTTTGCCATGGTTCTGCAGGGAAGACCCTAGTGTGCAGCTTCTTGCCGATTTTTTTCAAAAGTAAAGTCAATTTGTTTAAATTTCAGTGACTGTAGATATTATACAGAAAAGTGCTTTATTACCAACTGAGGAGTTGGGATTATTTTATGATGACAATGAACTGCTGGGAGTGCATGGTGATCAAAATTAGAATCCATTTTGCCCGGTCTGCCTAGATGTTTTGCTTTTAAGTTGGGGCACGATTTTCGAAGGCCTTTACATTGGCAGCTTCCCTAGTTACCCGTATAAAGGCCTTATCTGGGATTTTCGAAGGGCACCTACATGGGTAGTGCCCCTTCGAAAATCCCAGATGCTATCCGCACCACATCAGGGCGTATTGAGGGCATACTAGGGCATAGCGGAGACGGGCCATGGCGCTACCCATGTAGCACTGATATTTGATGGTACACGGTTAGCGCTCTGTGCCTTAAAGATACAGTAGGTGTGGGAAAACCTCGCCTATCTTTAAGGCGCTGGGGCTGACCGTGTAGCATCGAAAATCAGTGCTACACAGGTAGTTACTATGGCCACCTGGCTGTGCGGTGACACCCAGATTTTCGATGCCTGGGCTGCATATGACCCTGGCATGGATAATCTGGGTTAAACAGGAGGTGGGCGTATAGCACCGCCCAACTAAAATCCGGGCCCTTGGGTACCACATTTAGTAAGGGCTTTGGTGATCTCAATCCTTGTCCTTCTCCACTATTTAGCTTTTATCCAGTGGATGGCTTATCTTTGTTATCTTCCTTTATGGATTTAGGGATTCATTTCGTAAAGCCCACCAAGGTTCTGAACTTAACATGTAATACAGATGCAAGTTAAGTGCAAAGCCTCTGTGCAAGCTGTTAGGGGCATGGCCGGCATGTTCCCAGCAGTTAATGCAGTTCAGGGTACGTTAATGTGTACAGCATTTAACACAGGTGCCCCCTAGAGATGTCCTCAGTGGCCTTCTGTTTGTAGCTAAGCCCGTAGAAGCAGTAGTGGCATCACAATTGCAGGAGTATCTGGGGCAATTTAATGTGCTAGACGCAATGCAATCCGAATTCAGAAGCTGCTACCATAAAGAAACATCTTTAATGCTGTTGATCTCTGAATTAAAGACAAGGATGGGGAGGCATTCTTGATGTAATTTGATTTGGTGTCAGCGTTCAGTACTATTGGCCATGATCTACTCTTGGCTAAATTGAATATTGGCATGTTGCAGTTACAAGGTTAAAATGCATGGGTTTTCAGCAATTTTGGCATTCAAACTGTAGGGTCCCTCAAGGCTCCCCACTTTCATCTATATTATTCAATATTTATCTGAATTCATTAGAGCTAGCTCTGAAGAAACTGAGTCCATCATATTATATTTATGCTGATGATATTGAAGTCATCATTCCAAGACAGTCATTCCTGGATGAAAGTTACATATTAATTTCTGACTGTTTCAATAAAATTAAAGAATGGATGCTATGTCATTCATTGAAACTAAGCCCCACGCTAGTAATGTGGGTTTGGGCCACATTGCTAGCACGGGGTACTGCGCTAGATGCAGGGGAGCAGAGGCAGCCATCCCCCTGAATCTAGGGCAGCATGCAGGTTAATATTGCTGCAGAGAGAAACTACCATCAGCTATTGTGCTGGCAGTAGTTGCTCTCCACCAAGCACCAGCAGCACAGGCTTTCAAAGTCTGCACTAGGAGCGCCACGGCGGGAACACCCACACATACCCTGGCATCACCCAGACATGCGCTGCCCTAGTAGTGTGGGCTTTTTACTTTGCTTTGCAAAAAACACATACTACCTCTGCACTACCCGGGTATTATACTTTAGTAAACATGCCCCTAAATGCTGGAAAATCACCTTTGCCATGGGTGGGAAAATCATCCAAATTGATGCCAACAGTTTGTCCTAATTTAGGGGGAGGGGAAGATTCCTTTAAAATCATCTTTGTGTATTTTGGGTGTGCTAATCGGTTCCCATTTGTACTTAAAACAAGTAGGAAATGTTGCTAAGAACGCTTTTGGCTATCTTCCTACGCTTTGGCAAATTAGGGATTTATTCTCTTTAGGAGATTTTCAAAAGATTGCCCACCAGTGATCGTGTCCCACATGGATTATTGTGAAATTTTGTATTTGGGTTTGTTGAAGTAATCTTTTTCAAAGATCCAACTTTAACAAAGCATGGCAGCGAAAATGGCATCTAAATGGGGTTCTGTCACCCCGCCACTATATCTACATCACTGGCCTCCAGTGACTGCTAGGCTGGAATTTAACATTCAAAACCTTGTATGGTCTTTCTGCTGGCTCGTTATTTTCTTAAATATGCCTGTATTTAATGACCAATTCTATTTGTTCTAATTATGTAAATAGTTTGAAAATTCCATCAGTATCCAATACAGGTTATTGGGGAGAACAACAAAATTATTCCAAGGTGTAGCTCTTTCATAATGGAATAAGCTGTCATCGGAACTGTCTAATGAAAGATCGTACTTTGCTTTTTGAAAATCTTTGAAAACATGGCTTTTTGTAAATTATTTTAAATAATTGTAAATGGTTTAACAGTAATGATGGGGTGGGTTGAATTTGTGGTTTGATTGTTTGTTCTTTGTTGTTGTTTTTTGTTTTAGTTACTATAAGCCACTTTGATGGGTGGGATACAAAAGGTAAAATTAAATTAAAACCCTTGAATTTTTTTCCAGTGTTAATAGTGTGCACTATTGCTTAGTAGGCACCCATTGACGTGCTCAGTAGATGCCTATGCTATTCTATTGAGAAATAGTCTGCATATTGATAAAAAATGCACACTACAGCACGATAGTGCAAACTATTCATGAAATTGCTCCAAAACAAAAATTAAAGCAAAACAAAATGAAAAACACACAAATGACATGGGAAAATAAACAAGGTATTTTTTTTTCGCCTGCAATCCCCTGTTGACTGGATTTATGGTCCATCAAGCACAGTTTCCTGTTACCAGCAATGGCCAATCCAGGTCACAAGTACATGTCAAGTTCCCAAAAGGTACACAGATTCCATGCTGCTTGACCAATGGGCAAGCAGTGGATTTCCCCGGTCCTCTTTAACAATGGTTTATGGACTTTTCCTTCAGAAACCTCTCCAAACCTCTTTTCAATCCAGCTACATTAACAGCTTTTACTACATCCTCTGGTAACGAATTCCAGAGTTTGATTACGGGTTGAGTGAAAAAAATGTCATTTCATTGTGTGTCTCCTGGTCTTTCTACCTTTTGAAGGGGTAAACAACTAATCTACATTTACTCATTCTACTCGTTCATTATTTTATAGACCTCTATAATATCTCCCCTCAGCCATCTCTTTTCCAAATTGAAGAGCCCTAACCTTTATAAGTCCTCATACCATTTTTGTTGCTCTTCTCTGTACCTTTTCCAATTCTGCTATATCATTTTTAAGATATGGTGACCAGAATTGCACATAATATTCAAGGTGTGGTCACACCATGGAGAGATACAGAGGCATTATAATATCCTTTGTTTTATTCTCCATTCCTTTCCTTATGATTTCTAGTATTCTATTTGCTTTCTTGGCTGCCGCTAAACACTGGGCACAGAGTTTCAACATATTATCCACAATGATGCCTAAATCCTTTTCCTGGGTGGTGGTTCCTAATGTAGAACCTTGCATCGTGTAACTGTAGTTTGGGTTGTTCTTCCCTAAGTGCATAACTTTGCACTTGTCCACATTAAATGTCATTGGCCATTTGGATGCCCAGCCTCCCAATTTTTCAAGGTCCTCTTGCCATTTTTTACAATCCTCTTCTATTTTAACAACTTTGAATAATTTGGTGTCATCTGCAAATTTGATGACCTCACTCATTATTCCCATTTCCAGGTCATCTATAAATATGTTTAAAAAGTAGTGGGCCCAGCACAGATCCCTGGGGTACTCCACTATTTATCTTTCCCCATTGATAAAATTGGCCATTTAGCCCTACTCTCTGTTTTCTATCTTTCAACCAGCTCCTAATCCATAATAGTACATTGCCTCCTATCCCATAGTTTTTTAATTTCCCCAAGAGACTCTCATGAGGGACTTTGTCAAAGGCTTTCAGAAAATCCAGATACTATTTCAACTGGCTCATCTTTACAGTATGTTTATTCACTCTTTCAAAAACATATAAAAGATTGCTGAAACAAGACATTCCTTAGCTAAACCCATGTTGGCTTTCTGCCATTAAACCATGACTATCTACATGTTCAGTAATTTAGTTATTTATAATGGTTTCTACCATTTTGCCTGGTACTGACATCAGACTCACTGGTCTGTAGTTTCTTGGATTACTCCTGGAATCGTTTTTAAAAACTGGTGTTACATTGGTCACTCTCCAATCTTTGGGTACTACTGATGATTTTAATGATACCTCACAGATTACTAATAGCAGTTCTATAATCTCATATTTCAGTTCTTTCAGCACCCTGAGGTGTATGCTATCCAGTCCAGGTGATTTGCTGCTCTTTAGTTTATTCATTAGTTGTATTACAGCTTCCCAATTTTTCAAGATTTGTTTCAATTACTCTGATATTTCACCTTTAAATATCATTTCTAGAATGGGTATGCTTCCTACCTCTTCTTCAGTAAAGACTGAAGCAAAAGATCACAACTACAAACTCAGGAGTTCATGGAATCTCACTCCGCCCTCCCCCTCCCCTCCCCCCCCCCCCCCCCCGATGAAAACCAGCACGGCTTTAAGCCCTTTCACAGCACAGAACTAGCATCCCTCCTCAACACACTGATCATTGACAAAGAGAAAGCCTCACAAGGATTCATCTCAGTGTTCCTGGACTTGGTATGTCTACACAAAAATGGCCTGAGAGGAAGGATCTTACAATGGTTCCAATCATATCTATCAAACCATTCTCAATAGGTCAGAATAGGATCACAGACTTCAACCCCATTCAAGCTCCTCCAGGATTGCTTGAGGAGCATTGAAGGTATCATTTCTGGTAATGTAGAGTGCTTCAGTTTTGCCGTAGTTCAGTGTCAGGTTGATGTTAGTGAGCCAGACAGTCATATCTTCTATGCATTGCGTTATGGTTGTTAGGTCCGGTGCATCTGTGTCAATCAGAGTGTATACCATGAGGTCGTCAGCATACATGTGATATAGTATATTACGTTTCTTGATAATGCTGCAGATAGGGTGTACTGTATGTATAGGTTGAAGAGGATTGAGGAGAGTGCAGAACCTTGCAGAATGCATTGATTTGCTTGCTCTGCTTTTGACTTGCTGTAGTCTGATGCTTAGGTAGGATGCGAACCATTTTAGTATCTTGTTACAGATGGCAGTATCCTGGAGACGATTCAGTGAAATATTGGGTGATATGGTATCAAAAGCTAATGAGATGTCCATAAATATGAGGAGGAAGCCTGTCTTGATGGTGTCTATCCCCCTTATGATGTAATCAAAGAATGAGGTTAGTAGAGTTTCAATGTTATGGCATGGTTTGAACCCATGTTGGTGTGCTCTAGTAGCACATTGTGGTCTATATGGCCCTGCAGCTGTCTCTGTATGGTCTTTTCTATGATTTTTGAAAGAAATAATAGGCTGGAGTTAGGGAAATATGCTGTTGGATCATTTTTGTCAAGTGACATGCTCTTTAATATCGGCCGTACAGATGACTGTTTGAGGGATGATGGCATATATCCTTGTTGGAAGGATGTCTTTACTATATTGTGTATAAATTGAATGAGCTGCTCCTTGGATGATTTTATCCAATGTACCGGACATAGGTCAGCTGGTGAGGTGGTAGTGTTAAGTGAACTTACTATATGCTCTATTTGTTGAACAGATGGTATGAAGAAATTCTACCAGGTTTGGGTGGGGGCTGGATTTACCATGTTGTTGGTAGAAACATAGAAACATGACGGCAGAAAAAGACCACATGGCCTATCTAGTCTGCCCTTCCATATCAACCACTATAACAGTCCACTTTTTTCCTTTAGAGATTCTCTGTGTTTGTCCCATGCTTTTTTGAATTCAAATACTGTCCTTGTCTCTAAGACCTCCACTAAGAGACTATTCCATACATCTACCACTTTTTCCATAAAGAAATATTCCCGCATATTACTCCTGAGTCTATTCCCTTTCATTCTCATCCTATGTCCCCTTGTAACAGAGCTTTCTTTCAATTGAAAGAGGCTCTCCTCCTGTGCATTTATGCCATGGAGGTATTTAAATGTCTCAATCATATCACCTCTAAAGTACACATATTAAGATCCTTAAGTCTGTCCTCATATGCTTTATAACGAAGACCACTAACCATTTTAGTAGCCACCCTCTGTACTGACGCCAATCTGTTTATATTCTTTTGAAGATGCAGTCTCCAGAATTGCACACAATACTCCAAATGAGGTCACACCAAAGACCTATACAGAGGCACTATCACCTCCTTTCTTCTGCTGGCCATTCTCTCTATGCACCCAAGCATCCTTCTAGCTTTCACTGTCACCTTTTCTACCTGTTTAGCTACTTTAAGGTCATCAGAGACAATCACGCCTAGATCCCGCTCTTCTTTTGCGGTGGTCTGTTTCTATTGAGTTTAGTGTGCTTGTCGATTATGTATTTTGCCATGTCTTGGGGGTGCACTTTGGGGATATTCTGTTGAGTTTTGTGTCTCAGGTGAATGTCTGCACAATGCTGAATAGTTCCCTGAGTTTATTTGCTGAATTAAGAGTTTAAATCAGACCTGAGTAAGGTACTAGGTGGCGCTAACAATCTTCAGGACAATCCTCCAGCTTTCTGCAGATTCCCTACAGGCTCTGCTGGACAAAGCTTAATGCCAGAGATTGTGCAGAAGGGCAAACTACTACCTCAATCACCTGCACCAGCACCTTCACCTCCAACAGAGCTTTCTGCTTCTACGCTCCACTGGTTATTTCACGTCTGGACTCTACTGTAATGTTATTTTTGCCAGTCTTCCCCAATACCAGATACATCGCCTACAACTGATTCAAAACAATGCTGCCCGGATCATTTCTCACACTTCCCGTTAAGTCATACCACTCATCATTTAATTCAGCTTCACCGGTTTCTCAGCATGTAGTCTTTAAACTCCTAATTCTGACTCACAGGACAATTCACACAAACACCGCACTACCTGGCTGACTCACTACAGTTTCGCTCAGTGCCTCGCAGTTTCCGCTTTATCCACATCAACCATCTTGAGCTTCCTTTCCCCGCATATGTCCATCTGGAGCGCACCCGCAATTCTGCTTTTTTCTTCCTAGCACCATCCTTATGGAACTCCCTCCCTCCTTCCCTACTTCCCTCCATCTGGAACCATCCTATCCCAAATTTAAGGCACTCCTTAAAACACATCGGTTCTGTCTTGCCTATGATCTCCCACCCAGTTCTCCCAACTAGTTCTTTCTCTCCTCTCACCTGCTCTCTCCCTTCTTTTGCTTCCTCTTCCTGTCTGGTGTGCGTGCTGCTGTCCTTTCAAGAATTGTGGTTCTTTTCCATTTCCTGGCCATGCCTGGCCCTATGTATTCTTGAATGCCTTGTAAACCGCCCTGCTGGTTTCCAAAGGTGCGGTATATTAGGAAAGTCAATAAAGATAAAGATCTGGAACTCACTACCCCCAGACATTTGCTCCCTCACATACATTGGAGACTTTCACTGAACATTAAAGACACTCCTCTTCCTGGATTTCTTTGGCTCTGACACTTATCCACACCTGAATAGCCCCTCACATATAGAACAGTGACCATAACAATGACCATAACTCTTAATAACTGCCTCCAGACTCTTCACCAAGCCCACAAGCACATCACCCTTACTGTCCACAGAGCAGACCACAACTCTTTCCCTGCTGTCTCTATTTTATGTATTACTATGGGTAGATATCTTTGTTTCCAAAGATTGTATATTACTTTGTGCAGTTAGCTTGTTACCAATGGTTCCAAGGTTTGCATTCTACTGTTACTCTGTTGCCTTGTTAAATGTGCCATAGTTTAATTGACTCAGTTTACTTTGCTAAGACTTGTTTTATGTAACGTTCCTATCAGTACTATGTAAACCGCCATCATTAGTAGATACGGCAGTATAAAAGAGTTGTTAAATAAATAAAAAATTCATTCAGTCTCTCTGCTATGACCTTGTCCTCTTTCAGTTCCCCTTTTATCCCTCCATCATCCCTCATAGGTGTTTTGCTATGAATATACTTGAAAACGTTTTTATTGTGCGCTTTTGCTTCCATGGTAAGCTTCTTTTCAAATTTTCTCTTTGCCTACCTTATCAATGCCGTGCATTTAACTTGCCAGTATTTGTGTTATTTCCTGTTTTCATCATTTGGCTCTTTTTCCCATTTTCTAAAGATTTTCTCTTAGCTATAACAGTCTCTCTAACCTCACCTTTAAGTCATGCTGGCTGTCATTTGGCTTTCCTTCCACCTTTTTTAAAGCATGGAATACATCTGGTCTGGGCTTCCAAGATAGTATTTTTAATTAACACCCAGGTCTGATTTAAACTCTTAACCTTAGCAGTTGTTCCTTTTAGTTTTTTCTTAACCATTTTCCTCATTTTATAACAGTCTCGCCTTTGAAAGTTAAATGCTAGCAAAGTCAATTTCCTTGCTATCCTCGCTCCATTTATTAAATTAAATATGATCATGGTATGATCAGTATTGGCAAGTGGCCCCAAAACTGTTACCTCTTGCACTAGATCCTGCTTTCCACTGAGGACTAGGTCTAAAATTGTGTCCCCATGTGTCGGTTCCTGAATCAGCTGCTCCATGAAGCAGTCATTTACTTCATCTAGAAACTTTATCTCCTTAGCATGTCCTGATTTTTGACCCATTCAAAACCAGGGTAATTGAAAACTCCCATTATTACTGTATTGTAAACTTTGCTAGCTTCCCTAATTTCTGTTAATATTTGCATGAAGGTGACAGAGTGCTGAACTGCCCCATTAACCTTTTTCTTCTGTCTATTCCCTAGGGATACAGTAGCTACCTTGTACCTGTAAATAGAATTTGTATATGAAGAATTTATGCTGAGAAAAGGATCCTGTAATAAAGATTTTGTGAGTATTGCTGAGAAATTGGTCTCTGTGTACTTCCTCCGTGTAGAGTGAGATAGAAGCCCTTGTGGCCCAGTAGGTCCCCTACATATTTCATCATCTGTCTGTATACCCCTACTGTCATTCCCTTCCCTTTTTTACATGGAATTTCTATTCATAGAGATTCTACAGTGTATTTTGTTTCCTGCAAAACCTTCATCCTGTTTGACTTGATGCCCTATTTAACATATGGAGCCACCCCTCCACTAATGTGATCTACCCTTTCATTGCAATATAGTTTGTAGCCTGGTATCACAGGATAAAGAGTAACTGAAAAACTCATCTTGTCAGGACCAGATAGATGACCATCCCACAAACTGTCATATTCCTGGCATCAAGGTCTGCCAGTAAGTTGTCACAGCTGCAATAGCAGCAGGATATCTATAGCTTATTTTTCAGTGCTACTGGCCAAGAGGGAATAAACAGAACCAAGCAGCATGAAGACAGTGAGTTCACTTCTATTCAGTTTGGGGGTCTCAGATAATGAATTAGGGTCCTTAATGAAGGTCTCTGGGAGTCCATTGTTTTCTTGATGAAGTAAGGTGGTGCAGTGGGGTTTCCACTACCAAACTGACCATGAAGGGGCTCAATGGTCCAAGTAGGTCAGGAACTCATGGAGCGACGGTATAATAACAAGTTAGTTGGGAGTCAGTGGACAGCCTAGGTACCTGACACAATATTCAGCTGGAGCAGGCAATATATGATTGTGTTTTTTAAGTGGGAGTCAGAAACCTAAGACTTTAATTTTCTGTGCCTCTTGGCCAACCCTAGACAATCCATTTTGATCTTTGTAGAGGCAGATAATAAGCATCCAGGACATCAAGAGATGGTTTCCTTGGTCTGTATGGTAGTCTTTATAGTTGGAAATGTCCATAATTTAGTGCACTTTTCGTCCCTAGACATGTGTCATCTGTTTCATGCACTGCATCAGCATGTTTCAGTAGTTAGAGACACAATATTTGCTGGGACAGGGTTTGGCAAATAATTTTTCAAGATGAAATTTGATATACTCAGGATATTCTAGTTCTCTGGACAGCCCAGAATGTAGAAACATAGAAACATGATAGCAGAAAAAGACCATATGTCCTATCTAGTCTGCCCTTCCATATCAACTTCAATAGTTTCCTCTTTTCCATTAGAAATTTTGTGCGTTTGTATCATGCTTTCTTGAATTCAGATACTGTCTTCATCTCTACTACCTCCACTGGGAGACTATTCCATGCATCTCGCATATTACTCCTGAGTCTTTCCCCTTTCACCCTCAGCCTATGTCCCCTTGTAGCAGAGCTTGCTTTCAATTGAAAGAGGTTCTCCTCTTGTGCATTTATGCCACAGAGGTATTTAAAAGTTTCAATCATTTTGCCCCTATCCAGCCTTTCCTGTAACATATACATATTAAGATCTTTAAATATGTCCCCATGTGCTTTATAACAAAGGTTTAGTCTCCAGAATTACACACAATACTCCAAATGTGTTTGGGGTTGCTTGGCGTTGAAATCCCGGGGGGTGTTTCTTTTATCTTCCAGGAACAACTCTTCTGGCAACTTCCTCTTTGTCCAATGATGGTCCTGGGCATCTCATCAGGAAACCTGAATCTGGTGCAGGTTGGGAAAGCTCAAGGGATAAATCTGGAGAGACTTCAGAGCTGCCTGAATGAAGTCAGCATTTGGTTATTGAAAAAAAACCCCAAAAAACCTAAAACTTAATGCCCAAAAGCATAATGCTTCTGGGTTACGCATACAGAAAAACATACCCTGGTTCCTCTTTTGCAGTTGGAAGGCATGCTCCTTCAGGTTCAATCCGAGGCACTGATTTTGGGGTCACATTTCGTCAAGCGTTAAAGCTCCAGAAAAATATCTCAGTTGTGATCAGTGCCTTGTTTTATCAAGTTTGTTTTGTCCAAAATCAGCACCCTTTTTTACCTTCTTCATAAAGTTTGAAATGCAATTCAGATACTAATTTGGAGTCCGAATCTTGTTGACCAACAATCACTGATGTACACTGTGAAAGGGGCCCACCAGCTCTGGATTTATTGAATAAATTATGGGAAAACATTATAAAATCTCTCTGTAGGAAGATCTACAAGTTAGAATACATTTGCTAGTTGCTGAAGGAAAGAAGGGGGAAGGAAAGAAGGGGGAAGGGAGGGTTCAGATAGATGAAAGGATCACTTCAGGATCCTCACCATTCCAGCATTCTTTGAGTGCAGGAGCATTTCATTTCCTGCCTTAGCAGTAGGCCATGCCATCTTCTGTAACATCTCCTTCATAGGATGGCTGCTTTGATTTTGTCTACCACAATATGACCTCTAGGAACAGGATGTAAGGTATGATGTTTTGTTTCCCTTTTAACGATGCTGTTGTGGAGTGGATTAAATCTCTATGGCAAAAAAATCCAGTTAACATTAAAAATGGTATGAAATGAAATAGAACATTTTATTGATATTTCCCATGTTGTTTCAAAACAATGCACATCTAATTATTCCTGGACTTTATAACCACTTTTTTATAGCGGTATATCAAATTTTAATAGATAAAATAATTAAACAAAGTAAAATTATGGGCATGCTTTTGCTTTGAAAACATGATCCTAAAACAAGTGGAATGAAGTTTCTGTTTAGGTCAGGTATTTTGTGCCTTCAAAATTATGTGATCTGAAAATGCTACCTACATATGTATTTCCTCCTCCAACCTAGCGCAGCCCTGAGCATGCCTCTTGCCAAGTATATGTTGCAGATGGTATTGAGAGAGCAATTTGCAGATAGCCATTGAATTCAGATGAAATGCTTCTCACCTCTGTAAATCACTTTAAAAATTCTGCTCCCCAAGATTAGGAATGCCAACTGGTTCTACTCTTTTCAGCAACAGATTGACCCAGTCCTAGTTTTATCTTATTACAAACATAACCTTGCAGGCCTGCTTTTGATAACCAGAAAATCTATGCAACAAATCCATGAATCCAAGGAGTAAAAACATGAATGGATAAACTGCCCTGAAAAAAATGGAGTCAGTCAGTAACACTAACAGTTATGGCACCTATAACATTATACAAGGAGTGGCCCAGTGCTCAAATGTCACATACGGGCCCGATTTTCCAGGATTTCATCTATGAATATTCATGAGCTATATCTGCATATATCTGATTCAAGAACAATGCTAATTTGCATCAGTTAGCTATACTGAAACTCAGAACTTTCCAGCACACAAGGACCAAAATTTGTCATCGGGAGCTGTCCAGGATGGATCACAGCTGGAGAGGGGGGGTCAGGATATTGTGGATTAAATGGTGCTGTGGAATGCAACACCGCGGCACCGACAATCTTGTTGGAAGGGGGACCAGTTGCCTCCAAGGTGCATTGACAGCAACTGCACTGCTGCTTTACTAGGCTTTCAACCATCACTACCCCAACTACACAGTCCATCCCACCTCAACATCCCTGCACCACACTAAAACCAGATGTTAAGAACATAAGATATGCCATACTTGGTCAGACCAAAGTCCATCAAGCCCAGTATCCTGTTTCCAACAGTGGCCAATTTAGGTCACAAGTACCTAGCAGTTTCCCCAAAAGCCACAGGTTCCACAGTGCTTGTATTGGTTCAAGCAGTGGATATTCTGGGTCCCCTTCAATAATGGTTTATGGAACTTTCCTACAGAAACTTGTCCAAATCTTTTTTAAACCTGGCTACACCAACAGCTTTTACTACATCCTCCGGTAACAAATTCCAGAGTTTGATTACATGTTGAGTGAAAAAGTATTTTCTCTTATTAGTCTTAAATAGGTTACCCTGTAGCTTTATTGCATGTCCCCTAGTCTTTCTATATTTTGTTGGCATAAACAATCGGTCTACGCTTACCCGTTCCACTTCATTCATTAATTTATAGACCTCTATCATGTCTCCCCTCAGCCATCTCTTTTCAGGTTGAAGAGCCTAACCTTTCTAGCCCCTCCTCATAAGTGTATCCTTCCATCCCCTTTACCATTTCGGAGGCTCTTCTCTGTACCTCTTCTAATAATGCTATATCCTTTTTAAGATATGGCGACCAGAACTGCACACAATATTCAAGGTGCGGTTGCACCATGGAATGATACAGAGGCATTATAATATCCTTTGTTTTATTCTCCTTTCCTTTCCTTATGATTCCTAGCATTCAATTTGCTTTCTTGGCTGCTGCTGCACACTGGCGGAAGGTTTCAACATGTTCTCCACAATGACGCCTACATTTTTTTCCTGAGTGGTGGTTCCTAATGTAGAACCTTGCATCATGTAACCATAGTTTGGGTTGTTCTTTCCTAGGTACATAACATTGCACGTTAAATTTCATCTGTCATTTGAGCATCCAGTCTTCCAATTTATCAAGGCACTCTTGCAATTTTTCATAATCCTCTTGGGTTTTAACAACTTTGAATAATTTTGTGTCATCTGCAAATTTGATTACCTCACTCATTATTAGCATTTCCAGGTCATTTATAAATATGTTGAAAAGCAGCGGACCCAGCACAGATCCCTGCGGTACTCCAATATTCACCTTTCTCCATTGGGAAAATTGACCATTTAGCCCTACCCTCTGCTTTCTAGCATTTAACCATTTCCAGATCCACAATAGTACACTGCCTCCTATCCCATGACTTTTTAATTCTGCCAAGAGTCTCTCATGAGGGACCTTGTCAAAGACTTTCTGAAAATCCATATAAACTGTGGGGTCTATTTGGTAACACAAATAGCACGGATTGATGTCGCATTGGGACATCCATCCCCGCTATTCGTCCCTCTTCCCATCCCCAACTAAGCCTCCTCATATGAACAGGGAGTTTGTATGGGAAGCTAGATGGGGGCAGAAAGGGGGCAGTGTGGAGGTGGAGTCAAGGCGGGCAGGAGGCAGCTTGCAGCCCCGGATGTACAAGGCCGATTCTGATGTCCAGGGCCGGAAGACTAGACAGGGAATTTATTCCACCTCTGAGGTGGAATAAGTTCCCCTAGACGTCGGGGGATGGCAGGCTGGGGCAGCAGCAGGGTTGGAGGGGTGCACGAGATTCCCTACAGCCCGACCCTGGCCTTGGGAGGACAGATCGGGAGTCGGACTGTGAGGAGAGAACAAAGTCGTAGTTGCCAGGGATCACGGCTCCATTCAGGAACCTGACTGAGTTAGCCGTGCAGAGGACTGTACGTGCAGGCTGACTGGAATTGGGTCCCGGCATGCACATCCAGACCTAGATGGGATTCTGATCCCATGGGGCTAGACATGCCCCGCGGAATCAGAATCCTGTCTACTTCTGTGCTTCCAGTTTTGACCGGATGCATAGTAGGCCAGGACGTCCAAATTAGAATAGGCTTTTGTATCAACTGACTCACCTCTGTCTACCTGTTTATTCACACCTTCAAAAAAACATAACAGATTAATATGACAAGACCTTCCTTGCCTAAAGCCATGTTGGCTGTCTCCCATTAAGCCATGACTATCTACATGTTCAGTAATTTTGTTCTTTATAATGTTTTCTACCATTTTTCCCTGTATTGTCATCAGGCTCACCAGTCTGTAGTTTCCCAGATCACCCCTGGAACTCTTTTTAAAAATTGGCGTTACATTGCTCATCCTCCAATCTTCAGGTAAAACAGATGATTTTAATGATAGTTCACAGATTACTAATAGTAGGTCTGCAATCTCATATTTCAGTTCTTTCAACACCCCTGGAAGTATACCATCCAATCCAGGTGATTTGTTACTCTTCAGTTTATCAAATAGTTGTAATACATCTTCCCGGTGTATCGATATTTCTTTCAATTCTTCTGTGGCATCACCTTTAAATACCATTTCAGTCACAGGTAACATCCCTGCATCTTCCTCAGTAAAGATCAAAGCAAATAATTCATTCAGTCTTCGCTATGGCCTTGTCCCCTCTTAGTGCCCTTTTTACCCCTCTATCATCTAATGGTCCAACTGACTCTCTCATACGATTTTTGCTATGAATGTACTTGAAAAAGTCTTTTATTATGTGTCTTTACTTCCACAGCAAGCTTCTTCTCAAATTCTCTCTTTGCCTACCTATCAATGGCTTGCATCTAACTTGTCAGTGCTTATGTTGTTTCCCGTTTTTGTCATTTGGCTCCTTTTTCCATATCCTGAAAAATGCTTTTTTGGCAACAACAGCCTCTCTGACATCACCTTTAAAACATGCTGGTAGATTTTTGGACTTCTTTCCACTTTTCTTAAAGCATGGAATACAGCTGGTCTGGGCTTCCAAGACAGTATATTTAAACAACACCCACGCTTGATGTAAATCTTTAACCTCTGCAACTGCTCCTTTTATTCTTAACTATTTTCCTCATTTTATCATAGTCTCCCTTTTGAAAGTTAAAAGGTAGTATTGTGGATTTCCTTGCCATCCTTCCTCCATTTATTAAATCAAACACGATCATACTATAATCGCTACTGCCAAGTGGCTCCAACACCCTTATCTCTGGCACCAGATCTGTGTTCCATTAAGGACTAGGTCCAAAATGGCTTCACCTCTTGTAGGTTCATGAACCAGCTGCTCCAAGAAGCAGTCATTTATTTAATCTAGAAATTTTATCTCCCTAGCATGTCCTGCCATGACACTGACCCAGTCGATACTGGAGTAATTGAAATCACCCATTATTATTACTGTGCTGTAACTTTTGTTAGCTTCCCTGGTTTCTTTGAGCATTTCATCATCCATTTTTTCATTCTGGCCAGGTGGTTGGTAGTACACCCCACTGCTATCCACTTTCCCTTCCCCTTTTTACGTGGAATTTCAATCCATAGAGAATCTACAGTGTATTTTGTTTCCTGCAAATTTTAATCCAATGTGATTAAATGCCCTCTCTAACAAAGAGTGCCACCCCTCCACCAATTTGATCTGCTCTATGATTACGATATAGTTTGAACCCAGGTATCACAGTGTCCCACTGGTTATCCTCCTTCTACCATGTCTCTAAGATACCAATCATATCTAACCTCTCATTTAGTTCTATATATTCTAACTCTCCCATTTCATTTTTTAGACTTTCAGCTTTTGCATACAAGCATTTTAGAGGCTGTATGTTATTCATATTAATCTGGTTATCGGTAGGCAGATGAATATGAATATGAATTATTAAAGGTTTTATTGCCAGGTAAGTTCTGTTCAAAAGCTTCTTCAAAGTTTTAAATGAAAGTATTTTCTAAAAAATGTATTGGAAAACATACATGTCAGGGAGGTTCTGCAATTAGCCAAGGAAGAGCTCAACCCACTCATACACAGGATAGCACGAGCATCGCTCACCCAAGACTACCTGCCACATATCCTCAAATGGGCAACCATAAGACCAATCCTCAAAAATGCCTCACTCAACAGAGATAACCCCACAGCTTATCGACCAATCTCCAGTTTGTCATTTATCACCAAGGTTTTAGAAAAAGCAGTTTGAATGCAACTACAAGACCACATAAACCTACATTCTCCACTTGATCCTCACCAGCATGGATGTAAGCTTAACCACAGTGTGGAAACTCCACTAACATCACAATTCGATAGCATCATCAGAGGCATAGATAACATAAAAAGTGGTTTTATACTCATATTCTTAGACATATCAGCAGCCTTCGAGACTCTATCCCATAGTTTACTTCTGCAACAACTACAGGAAATAGGCCTCTACAGTGTGACTATCAAATGGTTCCATTCATACCTTAACAACAGAGAGCAACAAGTCTAAGGCGGACAAAACAAATCTACTCCATTCACACTACATCAGGGAGTGCCACAGGGGTCATCTATATCATTACTACTCTTTAATCTGCACATATAGCCTATCTGCAACATTATTAAGAAGCATAAGATCCAATGCCGGCTGTATGCAGACAACATCATGATATACACCCCAGTCGACATAGACAAACCGGACTACGCAACCATAACCAACTGTCTGGAGGACATGACCACATGACTCAACCACAACAACTTAAACATAAACTACAATAAGACAAAAGCTTTCCACATCCCAAGAAATACATCATTTATTCCCCCCACATGACTGAAATATCTCACAGAAGCATAGCAGTAAAAAATGAAGTCAGATACATAGGAGTCACAATGGATCAAAACCTGAACCTACAAACCCATATAAATATGACCACAAGGAATGCCTACCACAAGATAAAGATCATGCAAAAACTGAAGCCACTGCTCAGCCAGGATGACGTCTGCGCCATCTGCCAGGCTATCATTATACCAGTACTGGACTACTACAATTTATTGTACCAAGGCCTCCCAAAGCACACCATCCATCCACTTCAGATGGTACAGAACACAGCAGCTTTCATCATCATTGGATCAATAAAACATGACCATATTACACCCATACTGAACACACTATACTGGCTCCCAATACATTCCCGCATCAGATTTACGACAACACTCAATATCTTCAAAATCCTACAGAACACTTCAGCAAATATTCTGCAAGATCTAATCATGACACACCCAGACAACTGAATCATAAGAAATAATAAGAACATGATAGTCACACCTACCACTTACACAAAGTCTAAGCAAATCACATCCAAGAGAGCATTTTCACTCTCCGCACTAGCCCTATGGAATGCTCTCCCAGAAAACATCAGAGCTTCTGAAAATAGTAAGGAATTTAGAAAAAAGTTGAAAACATTTCTTTATATAGGACACTTTGAAAACATCACATAGTGCACCATTACCTGGTATCCCTATGCAACAACTGTCTCCGGCCCCTAAATACAGCAAGACTTACAACACTTACGAGATACTCCGTAAGCCACATCCACTGACCAACTTATATATAAGTTCTCAAGTTACAAATTCCCTGCATGACATGTTACCACCCCCTATGCTATCGTTTTAATGTAAACAGTTTTAAATTATAAGGTAAACCACTTTGATTTAAGGATAAATTGGTATAAAAAACCTGTTAAGTAAATAAATTGGGTCTGGAGCTTTGTGCTGTGTTGGTGGATCTGTGATGCGGTTGGGGGTGAGTTATGTCATGAGACACCATTTTTTCTTTTTTTCTGGCCGGAACCACACTGTGTGCCGTGATAGCGAATGTCGCTCCCTTGCGGTATCTGTCATGTGGGAGAAATACAGAGCAGAGGTTGGACATGTTCCCTGCATTTTCCACAGAGACTCTGACTTACCACATGTTGCATTTTGCACATAACATAATTTACCGCATTTTAGTAAAAGGACCCTAAATAAGTTAATGGCATGGTTTTCATTGTTTATATTAGAGTATTTTTTTATTTTTGGTATTGATGTGTGAACTGTTGTATTATATTTCATGTGACATTGTTTTTATTGTAATTTATGTAGCTGTGTATGTCACTTGGAGTGACTGGTTCTTGGGCATTTGATAAATGAAAATAAATAAATAAAAATACAACAGTCCTAACACTCAACGGACTCTCAAACTGTGCTATGAAAACTAGGCTATAGAATCCATATCCCTAGACAGACATCAGCTCTAAGAGATTTGCTCACAATTCATCCATCTGCATATTCCTTTTTTCTTCTTCTAGGGGCAGCTGGTGACAGGGATTATTCATTTTATACCGTTTTTACGAACGCAAACATGACCAAAGAGGGAACAAACACAAGGAAATAGAAATTGCTGCAAATATTTCTATATAAAAATCTGATAAAATCTATTCAAACAGCATAATTTCAAAAACTAACTGAAATTTTCATATCATAAAAGAGTCATAATAAAAATAATAATAATGATGTTGATATTTAGCAGTGGCGGCTAGGTGCTTTTAAGGTGCTATCTGGTTAGTGGCAATATTCAGCCACTAACCTTATAGCGAAAACCAGTCAAAGGACAGCTACTGAGACGACCCATGGTAGTGTGGCTTGCGGTGGAAAGGGGTTTTTGTTAAAAGACAGAACAGGCAGCAGTCATGAAACAATGTCAGTTTTATTCTATCCCAGCTGTTAAACCTTCACAGCCTTCAAGTAAACAATGTCAGTTTTATTCTATCTCAGCTTTGAAATTTCTAGAGCAAGAGGGTGAGGGACGTAGCAGGATCAGTGGCTATGTATGATTCTTGCTATAATTTTCATGATTTTAGACTCACTTGCCAGGACGATATCCTAGCTATTAAAAACGGACTTCACTCCCAGCCCCCTTCTCTTCCATAGACAATCATATTTACCTACAAACCTGCTCCCTGAATGATATTTAAATTTCCAAGGGAAACTCCTTAAGAGTTTGTAAGTGTAAGCAGAATACCAAGCTGCATGAGGTAAGTACAGTAATTGTGAGATATACTCTCCACTTCAGAGAGGTGATCAGATTACGAATATACATCAGCTGCATGGTTAATCTTCTGCCAAAATCACTACACTCACATAACCCCTCTTCTCAGATCACTTCACTAGCTCCCTATCCATTTCTGTATCCAGTTCAACCTTCTACTGACCTTCAAGTGCATTCATTCTGCTGCTCATTCCCTCTATTCTCTTCTCCCCCTATACCTCATCTTGGCAGCAGCAGGGCATCAGAGGAGGGAGGGGCCAGACCTGCAGTAGTAGAAATATGAAAGATGCACAGACTGAGAGGAGCCAAGGTTGAAGCTTGACAACTGATGCTACTCCTCACAAGTTTCAAACGTCTGTTCATTCAGCCCCTTTTCTAGGGTATCTTTATAACAGGGTGCCTAGACAAAAAAGGCACGTCGGTGTATATGTTATACCTGTTCATGTTTACATGCAAGCATAAAAAAGCCAACCCGAAAGCTTGCACATAAAGCCGTGCCTGCTCTGAGGCAGTGGTGACTTTATGCATGCAGGTGCTAGTTTTTGAAACACATACAACAGAACCAGCCTTGCCCCCGTTCTGCCTATTCTGCACCCCTGGGAATGCATAAATGAATGTGCTATGTTTCCGTGTGCTTACGTTGATGTCAGAATACCTTGGGCAGTTTAAGAAGTGCCTCCTTGAGTATGTAAAACACTTTACTGTAAGTCATTTAGAAAATTACCCCTCTCTGTCTATGGCTAAATATTGCTATCATATATAAATGCCGTCTTCAATTCAATTCAAATGACACTTCCTAATCACCATACAACCTTATAGAAAAGTCACCATAAAAGAAGTGCCCATAAAGTTTTATTTTGCTTTTCTTAAATTCCTCTGGGAAGCTCCAGCACTTTTGTAAGAAACCATCTTTCATCTATTCCTGAAAGGCATTCTGAGGAGCAGTGATACTGCATGACTTGGGATAGGGGTCTTAAGAGTAAGATCTACAGCAAAAGCGGCTCATGAAAATCTAACTCCTACAGGAAACGATTTTGCTTACAAGTGTGGAATAAGACACTGAAACCTGTGAAACTCAGAATCAAATTAACTGGGGAAAGACCCCAACAATTACAAAATCTATAAGAGAACCTACAACAGGAAATTATTCAAAGCTGAACCATGTTCTCCTCTTTCTTTGCATAAGGTATCATGCTATATTTTATTTCTTTAAATATCTAATTTGTAACCTTTAAGTAAGGATGTATTTATGTTATGCCACAGGGAGGTGCATAGGGCAAAACCTTTGGTTTATTTTCAGCTTGTTTTGGCTTTTTTTTCTGATTATAGAAACTATTTTGTTTCACACATTCATTTTAAGAAAATGTTTTAATGCACTTTAAAAATGTTTTAATGTGCATTAATCAACTTATCATGTGTTAATTCATAGGTTAAATCAGTGTATGGTTAATGGTATTTGTTTTATTCAAAACTTGATATTCCGCCTTTCTAAAGCAGTTAAAGCAGTTTTCAAATTTCAAGATTAAAATTCAAACTAAGGAAAAGGAACTCCAATCATTTAATGCAGAAAAAATGAAAGAAAAAATAGAAAAGAGAAAACGTGATTGTGTAAAACCTCTGGCCCCAATGGCACATTCAGTCCACTCGAAGAGATGTGTCTTCAAGACAGTCCTGAAAGTTTTGTAAGATGGTTCCAGGCAGAGGACAAGGCTAATGAATTCAAAGAATAAGGACTTTGAATAAGAAAGTGGAATAATGGGTGGATCCTAGTTTGGCCTTGGAGGGGGGAGGAATATGAAGTCGATTATCAGGTAAGGAACGGTGTGCTCGGACAGAGATGTGGAAAGTCAGGAGGGAAGAAAGGTATGGTGAGGTGCTGTTATGTAGATCCTTTTGTTCAAGGGTTAGTAGTTTGGGGAGGGGCATAACATGGTCACATTTTGGGGTACAGGAAAGGATTTGGACTGCTATGGTTTATACTGTCTGGAGGCATTTTAAATTGGATGCAGAGTCTGGTGTAGATGGTGTTGCAGTAATCAAGTTACGAAATCACAAAATTAAGGATCAAGATGATTTGGGAAGGAAGATGGAGCAGGGGCAAAAAGGGCAAAAAAGGATTTCTTTTACAACTGAGCTGATGTGTAGTGAAAATGAGAGCGCTGGGTCAAAAAGCATGCCCAAATATTTCAGAGATGACGACTTTAGTGGGAGAGTCATAAAGGGCTGCAATCTTTTATGTCATAGTTAGGAACCAAGTACACATTCTTATTGAAACATACTCATGTTTGCCCATATAACTGGACCATAAGACAGTATCTTATTCAATTGTAAAGTAGAAAAATATAAAGCTGTTCTGAAGGTCTTTAGTCATATAAATCTTTGGATTGGTTTCTAATACCTAACCATAAAAGACAGAATAAATTGGTTTAAAACTAAATTTAAAACACACTGTTGATATCATAGGACTACATATGTGATGACCATTTTTTAAAGAAGATCTTATCAGTGGTGTTCCCAGTCCCCTTGGACCTGGGACGGATGATCCCCCCTCCTCCCCCCCCCCCCCATGCTGTTGGCACCCCTCTATCCTCAACCAGGTCCACAAAGAAACCACAGCAAACTTACCATTAACCTGGCTTGACATGGCGCCTCACTCTCCAGGGCTGGCCGCTCTTCTCTCCCAGCCGAACTCTCGCAATTCACAAGACTTCATATACTTCACATCATAAAATAGGTGTTCAAAAATGCACATTATTTAAGCACAGCTTTATAAAATTACCCTCTTAAGGCCTTAAGGACCTAAATATACACTGTATACTCTAGAACTCTTTACTGGAAAGTGCTTCTCCAACTTGAATTCAGTGTGACCCCATTTTAACAAATAAAAATTCACATGACTCCATATGATGATGATGAAAACCAAAAGAATAGGTCTTCCATCCCCCTCTCCCCATGTATAAATCAGGAGGTCCGCAGTAGCAGTGGTCAGCACAGGGCTTGTAAGTCACTGCACACTCAACTGACCCCACTATTCTATATTGGCTTCGAGTCTAATAGGAAGCCTACCCAGGAGGGGCCAGAACCTATTAATGTTCACACTGGCTCATAGGACACACACTGACTACCAGTACTGACATAAGTTGAAGTCCAGGAGAGGGAGTGGCCCTGCTTCTGTGACCCCACCCTTGATGATGAGACCTCATTTGGGGGTCCCGACTTACAGTTTGGAAACTGCTGCTTTAAAAGAAAGGAGAGCCAGCGGGATAGAAGCAGTCGAAGACCTCATAAATTTCAATGACACACAGAAGAAAACTATTTTTAGAGGAAAGAATTTTCTAGAACAGTATGAGGCTCCAAGTGGATAGACTTCAGAACAGTATCAGGAAATATTTCTATACAGAAAAGTGGTAGATGCACTCATCTCAGTTTACCTATTGATTTTTAAAAAATGGCTTGGCGACACCAGTAGGGCATCTGAACCTCAATCTAAATTCATCCATTTCTAGCCTCAATATGGAATTCTCATTTGTTGATCGTGGAAAATCTTTCCATTATGTGTATTAGGAGGGTTATTTATTTTATTTATTTATTTAACATTTCTTATATACCGCCTTTCATGGTATCAAGGCGGTTTACATTGAACAAACTGAAATTACATTGAACAGGGCATTATAACTTGGAGATAACTATTTTATATGGAACATGGGCAATGGAGGGTTAAGTGGCTTGCCCAAGACCACAAGTAGCACCTGTGGGACTAGAAGCCCCAGTCCTTCTGGCCCAAGGTTGCTGTCCTCTAGTGGGATTTGAACCCCCGACCTTCATTAGCACAAAGTACAGTGAAGATGTATGTATTTATACAGGCTTATAACTTATGATATCATGGTGATTTGTTGAAGGGTTAATTTAGGATGTTATTATATTTCTATATTTATGAATTTATGCTTGCTATTATATATGTTTCTGTACTCCAGAAAGAACCATGGACATTGGATGGGTTATAAAGTGATTAAATAAATACATAAGTATTAATAGGGCATTTTAGATAGGATATGGATATCAGAATTGAAATGTCGAGGTCAGGGCGTGCTCAATTATGAGGGTAATTTAGAATTCACCTGTATGGATCGGAAACATGGACTCTGCTCAAATCTGACTTGAACAAACTCAAAGTCTTTCAAATGTGATGCCTGAGACAGATTTTTGGGTGTCTATCTTCATGATCGCCATCGAAACAAGACAATTCGGACAAGGTGTGACCATCAACCCTCAGTCGAAGAACAAATCCAAAAACGCAGACTGCGCTGGTTTGGCCACATTTGCAGAATGAACACCAGTCTGCTGCCATAGAAAGTCCTCTGGTGAGAGTGACCTGTCCACTGGAGGGTTCAATGAGCAGCACCAAAGAAAATGTGGCTCATACACATCGAGGAAGATCTAAGGAACCAACAACGGACCATCAGAAATGTTGCCACTGATCACCAAGGTTGGAAGCATATTGTGGGCATATTATGGGCATGGAATCCAGCAACACCTAAGCAGCGTATTGGCTGAGAGGCGGCCTTCTCTGCAAATGCCAGCTAATGATTAAAGAAGAAGAAGAAGAAGATTTAGAAACACCTCAGCTAAATGTGGAGCCATTTCTAAAATTCACATCCATGTGCTGCAGGAAGAGTCATTTCAAAAATATACATATGAGAAAAATCAATGGCGGAAACACAGCAACCTACATGTATGTACTGTAAGTACTGGCATGTCACAATGAGCATGTGTAAATAGCAGCACTTATATGTGTATTATACTCCTGCTGGAACTCTGCACACAACATTCAGACTTCTGTGTCAAAAGGTTTGAATTATGCAACATTCTGCATGCTTTGCTTGTCAAAATAACAGACTAGATTGTTTTTGAGTGATGCTTAATTTAAAATTAAGAAAACCACACTCGACAAGAACAATCCAGCAGCGTACAGACCAATCTCCAGCATACCCTTTCTGGCAAAAATCATCAAAAAAACAGTACAGCACCAGCTACAAGAGCACATTGACAACTACGCTCCACTGGATGACAACCAACACGGCTTTCGCCCCAACCATGGAGTCGAAACATTACTGATATACCTCTTCAACGGCATTCTCCGACTCATAGACAACACCAAGAATGGAATTATAATGATCTTCATTGACATCTCGTCAGCATTCGACACAGTAGACCACAAAACTCTCCTGGAAAGACTACAAAACATCGGGTTACACGGTACCACCCTAAATGGTTCCACTCATACCTAACCGACAGGCAGATACAGGTCAAGGTAGGACACAACACCTCCAGACCCATAAAAGTCATTCAAGGAGTACCACAAGGATCGGCCCTCTCAGCACTACTATTCAACTTCTGCATCCAGCCAATATGCGACATCCCGAAAGAGATCAACATTCAATATACAATCTACGCAGATGATATCATGATATACACATCTATCACAGTCCACAACCCGGACTACTCCAAAATAACAAACTGCCTCACACAAATGACAAGATGGTGTCAAAACAACAACCTCTCAATAAACTACAGAAAGACCGAGGCACTAATCATCACTCGTAACCCAGACTTTATCCACCCACCCAACATCAAGATACAAAACACAACCATACCGATAAAATCGGAAGTAAAGTACCTCGGAGTGACCCTGGACAAGGAGCTGAATCTCAAACCACACGTAAGCAAAACCATCAAAAATGCATACTACAGGATGAGAATCATCAGAAGACTTAAGCCCCTCCTCGCTCCCGAGCACTTCCGTACGGTATGCCAGGCACTAATAACCCCCATATTAGACTTCTGCAACCCAATCTACCTTGGCATAGCAAAACAAACACTCAGACCACTACAACTAGCACAAAACATGGCGGCCCGCATAATATCTGGCTCAACAAGACAAGAACACATCACACCCATTCTGAAAGATTTACACTGGCTCCCAATCAGCTCACGCATCAAATACAAAACAATCATAAACATCTTTAAGATCAAACAACACTCTTCAGCCAACAGCCTACATACCCTCATACCACCAGACACCAGCACATGCCCAAGGAGAAGAGGCACCTCCAACCGTGTGAACACCCCAAAAGACTTCATAAAAACCCGCAAGGACACCACAGAATGAGCACTCTCCCTGGCTGCCCCAGCAATCTGGAACACCCTCCCAGACGAACTGAGAACAACAACAGACCTCAAAGACTTTCGCAAACAGCTGAAGACAACGCTATTCACAGAGCACTATGGACATGACATATGATCTACTAACAAGCAAGAAACAACCGACATACCCCCCCCCCCATGACCCCTGTATATAAGAATGTATAATAGCACACGATGTATTATAGCGCACAATGTACATAGCCCCACCTAATCAAACACACAACACATCAGACACACCAAACACGCAATGCGCTTCACTGCATGAAAACACTTGTTCGCTCCTTTGATTGGTTGCTGTGAAACCGCTTTGATTGTAGGAGAAGGCAGTATAGAAATACTATTAAATAAATAAATAAAATACATTTAGAAAAAAATAATCACAAAAAAGTGCAGTGGATCACTTTACAGCAACAAGATTAAATAAAAATAAACTGAACCATCTAATTTCTCAACAAATAGGGGTGTCCTACATGGAGCAATGGGGGGAGGAGCGGTGGGTTCACCACTAAACAAACAAAGAAAGAGTAGTTACTCACCTGTAACAGGTGTTCTCCAGGAGCAGCAGGAATCAGTCCTCACATATGGGTGACGTCGGCGCCGACGGAGCCCTCGCGGAGCAATTTCCCCAGCTTTCAAAGAAAGCCTTTGGGAATTGCAGCGCGCATGCGCGGTCCCCTTCCCGCCCAAGGGTGCCATCTTGCTCAGTCTGATGACATAGCTAAAAGACAGCAAAAAATTAGCAAAAACGAAATGATAGGACTGCAACTCCAAGGGGAGGAGGGAGGGTTGTGAGGACTGATTCCTGCTGCTCCTGGAGAACACCTGTTACAGGTGAGTAACTACTCTTTCTCCAGGACCAAGCAGGAAGTCAGTCCTCACATATGGGACTCCCAAGCTTAAGGCTACCGGAGACCTCAAGCACAAGAATGAGCTCCCTCTAGCTCAGCAGAATAGAAGGAAGGAATCTTCTCTGAAAACGCCCCCGACCGGTAGCCCAACACCAGGGCCAGAGGGTAGGAGTTGCCTAAACCTCAAAGAGATTATGGAGGACTGCCTGACCGAAAGCACTGTCCCTGCGGGACTCCCTCTCCAGGCAGTAATGGGCCGCAAAAGTCTGGCTTGAAGACCAAGTAGCGGCCCGGCAGATGTCTGCCAACGGAACAGAGCGGAGATGAGCCACTGACGCAGCCTTCGCCCTGACACGATGAGCCGTGACTCGACCCTCCAACGAGAGGCCGGCTGCCCCATAAGCCCAGGCGATACAGTCAGCTACCCAAATGGACAAGGTACACTTGGAGACAGGTAGCCCCAAGTTATTGGGGTCAAAAGAAACGAAGAGCTGAACAGCCCTCCTATGCTCCCGCGTACGGTCAAGGTAGAAGGACAAGGCCCTCCTACAGTCCAGGGTATGCAGGACCGTTTCAGCCCGGCTGGAGTGCGGCCTGGGAAAGAAGGTCGGAAGAACCACCTCCTGGTTGAGATAAAAAGGAGAAACCACTTTTGGAAGAAACTTAGGGTGAGTCCGTAAGACCACCCTATTCCTGTAGAACCTAGTATAAGGAGGATCAGACACTAAGGCCTGCAGTTCACTAACACGCCTAGCAGAGGTAAGGGCTACCAAGAACAAGGTTTTCCAAGAAAGAAAACGAAGAGGGCAGGTAGCCATAGGTTCAAAGGGCGGACAGGTAATCCGCTGCAAGACCACATTCAGATCCCATTCAGGGGCTGGTGGACGCAAAGGAGGCTTAAGCAGAAGGAGACCTCGGAGAAAACGAGCCACCAAAGGGGGTTGGAAAGAGGCCTGCCATCCACCGGTGCGTGATGTGCAGAGAGAGCACTGAGGTGGACTCTGACAGAGTTGGACTTAAGGCCCAGATTGGAGAGGTAAAGCAAATATTGTAAGACCACTGCCACCAAGCAGGAGAAGGGATTCTCAGACTGCTGAGCACACCACACGGAGAAGCGACGCCACTTAAGAGCGTAGGACTTCCGGGTGGAGGGCCGCCTGGAGGCCAAGACGACCTCTTCCACTTCCCGAGGCAGCAGGAGGGGAGCAAGGACTACCCTTTCAGCAGCCAGGCCATCAGATGAAGGGATCGGAGGATGGGGTGTAGGAGAGACCCGTGGTCCTGTGTCAGGAGATCGGGTTGAAACCCCAGAGGAAGAGGAGTGTCCACCGCTAGCTGCATTAGAAGCGGGAACCAAGGTTGCCTCGGCCACCGGGGAGCCACCAGGATCAGCGAGGCTTTGTCTCGGAGAACTTTGAAGAGTGTTCGAGACACCAGCGGCATGGGAGGAAAGGCATACAAGAGGCCTGTGGACCATGGAATCAGAAAAGCATCCGGCGCTACTCTGAGAGGATGCGGTTGTCGAGAGCAAAATCTGGGTAGTTGCCGGTTCAGAGGACTGGCAAACAGATCCATGGTGGGGAGTCCCCACTTGAGAAAGATCTGCTGAACCACTAATGGATCCAATCTCCACTCGTGTGGTTGGAGTATCCTGCTTAGTTTGTCTGCCAGGTAATTTTCCTGACCTGGGAGATAGACCGCTTTGAGGAGTATGCCGTGGCCGACTGCCCAAGAGCACAGCCGTCGTGCTTCCTGACAGAGAAGGAAGGAGCCTGTGCCTCCTTGTTTGTTCACGTAGAACATTGCTACTTGATTGTCCGTCTGGACCAGTACCGACTGGTGAGAAGTGAGTGGGAGAAGGCTCTCAGAGCTAGGCGGATGGCTCTGAGCTCCAGGAGGTTTATCTGCTGCGCAGACTCCCAAGGAGTCCAGAGGCCTTGAGTACATGTCCCTTGGCAATGTGCTCCACATCCCAGGAGAGAAGCATCGGTTGTTAGTACCTGAGAAGGAGGAGGAGATTGAAAATCCACTCCCAGTACTAGGTTTGGCAGATGAAGCCACCACCGCAGAGAAGAGACCAGCAGGTCTGAGACTTGTACTGAGTCCGTCAGGCTCCCTGTGGCCCGATGCCATTGCGTGCGAAGGCACCACTGGGCAGGGCGCATGTTCAGGCGGGCATTGGGGGTCACATAGACCGTGGAAACCATATGGCCGAGCAGTCTCAGAAATTGCCTGGGAGAGACCAGGGAATTGCTGCGAAAGTGACTGGCGAGATTCATGAGCCTGTGGGCCCTGTCCAGAGGCAGGAAGGCCCGCGCCTGAATTGTGCTTAACCTTGCGCCGATGAATTTGAGATCTTGAGAGGGGAGCAAAGTGGACTTTGCGAAGTTTATGACAAAGCCCAAGTGCTGGAGCAGAGACACAGTGTGATGAGTGGCTTGAGTGGCCTCTTGGGAAGACTGGGCCCGGATGAGCCAGTCGTCCAGGTATGGAAACACAAAAAGGCCTTGAAGTCTGAGATAGGCCGCCACCACCGCCAGGCATTTGGTGAAAACCCTGGGGGCGGAGGATAGGCCAAAGGGCAGGACCCTGTACTGGTAATGATTTCCTCCCACAACAAATCTGAGATATTGCCTGTGGTCTGGATGAATAAGGATGTGAGTATAGGCATCCTTTAGATCTAAGGAGCATAGCCACTCTCCCTGCTGGAGGTAGGGCAGCAGGATTCCAAGGGTAAGCATCTTGAACTTTTCCCTTGCCAGGAACTTGTTGAGGTTTCGCAAGTCCAGGATGGGTCTGAGGCCTCCTGTTCTTTTTGGTATCAGAAAGTACCTGGAATAAAAGCCGTGACCTCTCAGGTGGTGGGGCACCGGTTCCACAGCCTGTTCCTGAAGAAGACTTGCCAACTCCTGAAGGAGTAAGTCCCTGTGCAGAGGGAGTCTTGGAGGCTCCCCTGGAAAGTAGGAGGGAGGTACCTGGTGAAAGTGTAGTAGATAGACTTTCTGAACTATATGAAGAACCCAGGTATCTGATGTGATGGCGGACCACCTGTGGGCAAAGTGGACCAGCCGGTCTCCTGTG
The DNA here is from genome assembly GCA_033557465.1 of Ichthyophis bannanicus. Lineage (NCBI taxonomy): Eukaryota > Metazoa > Chordata > Amphibia > Gymnophiona > Ichthyophiidae > Ichthyophis > Ichthyophis bannanicus. Next base: position 135,731,728 of record CM066040.1, read on the forward strand.
CTGAGAGAAACCAACTGAGGGGAAGAGGCTATGCTGATGGAGTCAAAAACCCCCACCCTGCTGAGCAGGGGCCGGCGTAGTGGGCTTGGGGGCCTGCTGCCTACGGGACCCATTACCCCGTCCCTTGGCCTGCTGACCCTTCTGGGGAGCTGCTGAGGCCTGATACTGAGGGTAGTATTTATAGGCAGCCGCCTTCCTCGGGTAAAAGGGCTTTTTCCCCGAGCCCTTCTTCTTCTGAGAAGGGGCAGAGGTTTTCCTGGACAGCCTAGTTCTGGTCAGAGTCTCGGTCTCGATTTGTGCAGCCTTTTCAGCCATGGGTTTGCCAAAGAGGTTTTCATCTCTGCAGGGGACATTGACAAACTTGTCCTGGACCCATGGTTTGAGGTCGGATGACTGAAGCCAAGCCTGTCGGCGGGCACCGATGTCGGCTCCGGCTACTCGAGCTGATGCTTCGAAGCCATCGTAGGCTGCTCGAGAGATGAACTTCGAGCACTCTCGAATTCCAGTGGACAAGGCTTGGAACCTCTGCAAAGGTTCCTCGGAGAGACCAGCAGAGAACCCGGCAATTTCCTTTGCCAGATCTCGGAGATACATGCCCATATAGAGCTGGTAGGTCTGGACTCGACAAGCAAGCATGGAGCCCTGGAAACACTTTCTACTGAGGGCATCCAGGCTCTGGGCCTCCCGGCCGGGAGGCATCGAGGAGAGCATCTTTTGACTCTTGAGTCTATGCATGGCCGATTCCACCACCATGGAATGGTGTGGTAGTTGTGCCTTTTGGAACCCGGGGCTCTTGCGGACTCGATAAATGGAATCGACCCGCTTGCTTAAGACCGGCGCTGACGCCGGGTTCTCCCACATGCGGAAGAGAAGTCGCTCCAGCATCGGAGGAACCGGTATAGTAAAGGCCTCCTTCGGGGGAGAGTCATACTGGAGGGCATCGAGCTCCTCGGCTCGAGGCTCCTCCTCGGGATCCGCGGGGAATGGCAAGGCCTTGGCCATATCCCGCACGAAGTCCGAGAACCGGGTGTCCTCCGGGGGGGACCGTCTCCGAGGTTCGGACTCAGGCGAGTCCAATGGGACACACCGAGTCCGAAAACTACCAAGGGACTCTTCGTCCTCCGATTCCCAGTTGGACTCCTCGGAGGAGGATTCGAGTGGCTCCGGTCGGGCGGGCACCGATGCCCTCCGCCCCGACGCCGAAGGTGTCGGCATCGACGACCTCGGTCCCGAACGGGAGGCCGAGGGAGACCGCGACCGAGGATCGACTCGAGCTCGGATGGACTCGAGGATCGGCTCGGTCTCCGGGGTCGACTTGGACGTTGACGTCCCGGTGGCCGGGGCAGACGCATTGGCAAAGCCAGCGATCAATGCCCGCTGCTGGTCCATGAAGGCAGCCAAACTGCTCTCCAAGGCCGTCAACCTGAGTCCAAGCTCAGGAGACCCAGCAGCCCCTGGCTCGGGCCGCGACAGCGTCGGGCCCGACGTCAGCTCCTTCGGAGGCGAGTCCACGAGGACCACAGTACTCACGTGTCCAGGCGACTCCATTTCGAGACGAGGATGTTTCGAAGGCCTCTCCGACTCCGAGGACCCGGGACGGCTATCGGGGCTATGCGACCTGGCCCTCGAGGAACCAGGAGCGTCCTCCGACACCACCCTCGTGGGTTTTTTCTTCCGATGATGTTCCCGGGTAGGAAACCCCCGCTCAGAGGAACTCCAACGATGCTCAGGACCAGAGTCCTGGGACGTCGAAGCCTCTGACGAGGTCCGGGCCCGGCCGGACGCGGAGTCAGAGAAGATTCATTCTCGCTGATGGTGCCGACTCCTCAACGCTTTTGAGGACATCTTGCCACACGGACCACAGATCATCGGGTCATGATCGGGTCCGAGGCAGCGGAGGCAGCAGTCGTGTGTGTCGGTAAGAGACATGAGTTTCTTACAGCGATCACACTTCTTAAACCCGCTGGCAGCCATCGAGGGAAAAAGGGCCCCTGCGAGGTCAAAAGACAGGGCTGCCAGTGAAAAGGAAAAAAATGGCGCGAACGCTTGTCACGAAGGACAAAAAAACGAAAAATAAAGAAACGGACCCGATACCGGCGTAGCGGGTCCGGGCGGGGAAAAAGGATCCGGCGTCGAACCGAAAAAGAATAAAAAATAAGAGAGAAAATCAACTTTTTCAGCGGTGATCACAAACAGCGTCTGTAGGGCTCCACGGAAAAAAGAAGACTGAGCAAGATGGCACCCTTGGGCAGGAAGGGGACCGCGCATGCGCGCTGCAATTCCCAAAGGCTTTCTTTGAAAGCTGGGGAAATTGCTCCGCGAGGGCTCCGTCGGCGCCGACGTCACCCATATGTGAGGACTGACTTCCTGCTTGGTCCTGGAGAAACAAAGATATGGGGAGGGGTGAAGATATGGGGAGGGGTGCACCTGCTCTTGGTGGGTGCACCACTATGCAAAGACATGGGTAGGGGTGCACCTACTCCCTAAAAGACATGGTAAGGGGTGCACCTACTCCTGCCATATTGCTGGGCAGACTAGATGGACCATACTGGTCTTTATCTGCCGTCATTTACTATGTTATTATGCATTGTGTGCAGAATTCCAACAGGAATAGTAGTTGGTCCATTTTGCAAATGTAGATGTGCAGATGCTCCTAATTAAGTAGAAAGGACTCTCTCTTGCCCCCATTTCAATCTGAAGGATTAAATAAACATTGGGGGATGGCCAAAAGGAGCAGTTTTTTAAACATTGTTCATGCCATGGAGCAGGTACAAATCTAGACATGGCCAATTTCCGCCTTACACATGCATTCCCTATATGAAATGGAGAATACATGTGTAGATTTTTGTTGTGGCCAGGACATGCCCCAGACACGCCTATGTCTACTTTTAACATGGTGCAATCAGTCATGTACAAACTGCACTCTTTCTAAAATGGCAATATACATATGGACACGTATATGGCTGCCTAAGCACATTTAAATTGAGAACAGGGCTTCTAAATAAACCCTCCAAAGCTACAATAATCCACTTTTCTCTATCTGTACAGTCTGCATTTACGATTTTCTCTTCTAGAATGTGGAACGCACCACACATTTTTTACATTCTTAAAAACACTCACACGAGTGGAAGGAAATCTACTAACAGAGTGCAAAGTGGAAAGACAAATTTACGTGTAGGATGATTAACAGGAACAGTTCATGAAGCAGTTAGTTAGAGTCTCTTGAACACAGTACATTCAAAGGAATTCCCATCACATCTGTGAAGAAACAGTGGGATTTGTTTGGATTCCCCCCTAATCTTTGCTTATGAGCTGGTTTTCCAGCGCTGCACATTTACCGGGTACTTATCACTTTGGAAACTCTGCACGTCTTCAGGGAGCCGGGCCTTGCTTCAGTGAGAGCTGCAGGGGCCCCTTTCTTTTGAAAGGCGTCTCTATGCGACTCAGCTAGAAATCAAGCACCAAATCTGCGGCTTCAAACTTCTGCTCTGTAAATGGCTCTTCCGTCACAGCTGGAGAAAATGCTTTCAAGAGTTTTGGCTGCTTCCTGTGTGGCGACGCAGCTTTCCCCTAACGACTGTTTCCCATCATTACCCACAGAGACCTACCTTCTTAACCACTATTTTAACGGTTTCTCACCACTTCCACCTTTCTGCTGAACACTGTTCAATTGGCCGAAGCTCACAGCTACTATTTCTCCAAGCTGTCTTGGCAGATAACATCACTGGGGGCTTAAACCTTTGTGTGTACACACTTTTTTTTTCTGAAAAACATTGCAGAACATTTGCCATCTGTAGATGTGCCCAAAAATGTTTTCATATAACTTGTTTTTGCAACCAAAGAATGAAATGAACTAGGTCATTGCTCATGTATCTTGCAGAAGTGAATAGAATTGCTTAATTTTATACTGTTTATAGGTTAGTAATAATATCTCTTAAACACTCGCTTTCTCTCAGTTACATAAAATGCTAATAAAAATGCAGTCTCCTCTTTAAAATAAAAGAATATGTGATTAAAATAATATTATTTTCTTCTCCACTTGAAGTGTACAATAGCAGTTGGAATCTACAGCTGAATACTTGAAGGCACATTTTACAAATAACGTCCAAGTGTAATCTGGTACATCCAAGCCGCAACATCTGTTAAAATACCAGGGATGTCCAAGTTCAGGCATGATTTCCTAAATGTGGACATGCCCAAGACGGACATCTTCAGGAGCATCTACATTGACATCCCCAGAATAGCACTCCAGCATGGAGATGTCTAATAGCCTAGTGGTTAGAACAGTGGGTTAGGACAAAGGTGGCCAGGGTTCAAGTCCCACTGCTGTGGCCATGCTGGGTACTGGGGATGATAGTGCTTTCTTCTCTACACCCTCTGGATGCTTTGAGGCAAAAGGAGCACTTTCCTGATGTCTATTCATGTCTGGAGTAGATATAACCTTAGATGTGACTCCAGACATCCAGGATATTTTCTGAGATCAGGCAGTGATGTCCAGCATCTTGGAAATGCCTCCACCATGTCCCCATTCAGATTTGGACATCCACAGACCCAGCTTCTAAAATGCCTTTGGAGACATGCTTGGAACTGGTCTAAACTTAGACAGCACCGCAGACATCCCTGTCATTTCTGAAATCAGGCAGGGTCGTCTCAGTTCATTGCACTGCCCCAGATGCACCTCTTCCATGCCCCCTGCCTACTTTGATGTCCCCGCAGTGGAGACATCCTAAAAAGCCATGTGTAAAATGGGGAAGTCTTGATAGATATGTTCATCTACTTTAGCTGTTCTTTACTCTTTTTGGCTATTTTATTATAAACCATTTTGAATAATCTTGTGTTATAAAGATGGTATAGAAAATCTTTTAAATAAATGCAATAAATAAATAAATCGTGACTAAGGCTTTTAAAATGACCCCCTTTCTGTACAGCTCCATTATTGTACCTCATTTTTTCTTACATGCTTGAAAAAAATTATACTTTTTAAAATGATTGGAAAACATTTACTTTTTAGTTATCTCTGGGGATAAGCAGTCTTAGCACACACAGATTTCATGTGTACACACACACACGCATAGTGACCTTATATTTAAAAAACTCTTTACTGGAAAGATTCAATGTACGTATTGATTATTAACATTTAGCTCATGCCTTTCCAGGAGATGATAAAAGCAAGTTATGCAAAGAAAGAAAGCTGTATCACAAAAGTTTGCAAATGTATGTTTAATACAGTATATACTATATATATAATAGAAACGGAATCATTTTAGCAATGAGGGTAAGTGGCTGTGTTAGATACCACTGATACCCTTTGGGGATGCAGTAATGCTTATGTAATACACAAATACTAATCAGGGATGGGGCTAGGCATATAAATGCCTAATACTTTATTTAGTAATGTTTAAAAACATTCAATTTTTCTCATATTTGTTTTTAAGCATTCTTTCAGAAAAGGAAATAAATGTTTGCCTTGCCTTAAGCCCTGGTCATGTCCCTCCATCTGGCTGAGGAACCCTTGACACCTAGTGGTTGCCCATTATTCTGAAATTTTACTGGTGGCAGCTTGTTACTGGTGTGCTGCATTAGCATGGTCAGACATTACTAGCGCTATCTGAAAGCCTAACTCATGTTGGTCTATAACATGAACACCACGTTATTGGTGTAACAGGCAGAAGATAGTAGTGATGGCATTGCAAGGAGGGGCAGGCAAACTCATAATGGAACAGTGGGGTCAGAGCCTGGAATGGAGGCAAGACAGGCAAGGCTGTTAATTGGTGGAAAAGTAGGGCAGAAGAGACATGGGGTGAGTATAGACGATGAGGACTATGAGCAGGGAAGTAGCAGGCAGAAAGGCAGAGGTGAAGCTTACATACGAAGTAGCACACATGACATTGTATGGATAAACAGCGAACAGAAGAACAGGAGAGGGAACAGAGGCAAGGTTAACAGTAGTGGGGAATACGGATGTATGGAAATTTTATGATGGAGAAGCAGAGTGAAATCGATAGACACGGATAGAGATCGCTGCAAAAACTGGCTCTCTGCGCACACATTTGGCAAAAAAAAAAATTTGGCTCATGGTTGGTTAAACAATTCTTTTCTGATTTTGGGGCATTTTATCATATTTGTTTCACCAGTACATTTTTTGCATGTGCACTACACACACTATAGAACTTTTTAAAGTGTTCAAATCGACTATATGTGTGTTAATTCGTAGGTATTTGCATGTACTTTTGATTTTTAGTCGACCAAAGGAACTTAAAGCACGTTCACGAATGTACACCCTTAACACGCATGAAGAGAGGAATGGAAACTAGAGACACAGCAGACTTCTCCTAACTCTGAAGCATAAAGAAACCTTGCACAGGGGAGGGAACCAGAGAAAAGAGGAAAGGGGAAGGGATTAATTTGTAATCTGTGTCAAAGGGATTAAAATGCAAGGAGATAAAGGATGAAAAAAAAACAGCAGACTGGACACCAGCAGCTAGGGTAACAGAAACAAAAAAAGTCATGTAAGAGGTAAGCAATGTATGAGGCAAATAACAGGCAGGGCAAATACACGACATGGACTTTGCAGACACAGAACAAGAGGCTTTCTGCAGGGAAAGGAACCAAACTGCAATTCAGACGTGTGTCTGGAAATAGACACTGCATTAAGAGTTCTATTTACTTGACTGTATACATCTCTATAAAAGAGAATGCAGGATATAGTTGAAGGTACACTTTCTGGGCAGTCACACTTCCTACTTTTTCCAGGACTGCTTTAAAATTATTTAGGATGCTAGTCAGCTCCATGAAGAATGCATCGTGGAAGTCCCAGGACATACCATCTGAATTTCAGAGAGCAGGGTCATTAGATCTGCAAATAAATTTAAAGCGGAAAGAATATTCTGAACTTACAGTGGTAAAGAGGCTCATTGTGTCTATATTTATAGCAAGTACCTTGAAAATATGATACATCTTTAGAGACAGTTGAATGTCAATATTTAGTAGATCTATGTTTATTCAATTTTTAGCCTTGCGTTCCAGCAGACTCAAGATGGCTTACAAAAATAACATAGAACTGCTAAAAAAATAACAATCACAAAAGAACACATATAGAAACTTTAGTTAAAATAACAAACTAAACACAAGCCAAAATGTTTCACGGCAATTGCACCTTACTCAATGGCAACATGGCTCTTAAAGTGGGTTAGCCTAATGACTCCTCTATGGGAGTTATCAATTAGTGCTTCTACTTCTGATCATTTGTATAATACTACAAGACATACACAGTCATGTAACGCTATACAAATGATCAAGTGAACCTGCCTTAGCAGAGCGCATGTTCCAGTTGCCCATCGTGCGGGGGTGTGGCCAAGAATATATTGGCCACATCCCCGACAGCTAATATGGAGGATTTGCAATTAACACACATTTGTTGATGCATTAATTGCAAATCCTAAGCAGGCTTTAGTAAAAGGGGTCCAGCTATTATGCCCTTTCCACAAAAATATTCCAAGAAGTTATGTGTGATCACTCAGCATCTCTGCCCCTCTCCTCCCTTTCGTGACATGGCAGACCTATTCTAAAGACACAGCATGGCTTTACTTAGGTGCAAAAGAAAAATACTGCAGGGAAAACGTTTCAGAACCACAGAAAAAGTAGACGGCTTCTGATAGAAAACTTTAGAAAAACTCCCACAGTGAAATAAGCTACAATAATTAGGATTCGTCCAGTGTCTGGCCAAATTTAATTCATAGGAAGATGGAGCCAACATGGCTTAGCATAGCAGCTGCACAGTAGCTTAGTCTGCTACAAAAAGGCTGAAGTAGCTTAGCACCATGGGTAAACTATCTATTCAAGAAACAGGGCTTAATATCGAAAGGCACGTGATATTTAACAAGCTCAGGTCACACTAAAAAAATCACTGGCATTTTCCCTTGATTCTTCATGAATTATCTACTCAGGATGATTGCATGTAAGCTTTTTTTAAGCTCCCATATGCTTTTTACATAATTAGTTTTAAATAGCGAACCATAAAATGTACAGAGATATTTAGGGAAAAGAGTTTTAACTATCGGTATCTTCTGTGCTTGACCTGAAATTCAATGGCAAAGAGGAGGAAACATCCTTTGAGGAAGATAAATGAAAAGCTGTTACTTTGTGACCAAAAGACATCTCTTGCCGCATATACAGCAGTTAAGGTGTGGATTCGCCTGTGGGTAGAACTTGTTTGCACTGGGACAGTCTTCAAAAAGGGAAATAAATGTTTAAAGTGCACAGCGTTTAACATGAGTTCTTGCAACACAATAGTCTGAAGGTAATCCTGGGGGTCAAACTCCCCTTCTGCTTCAGCGACTGCAGCTTTTCGGCTGGATGACCCCCATCTCCCTGCATCCACCCCCCCCCCCCCCTTTCAATCTCTTTCCCTCTTGTGCACTTTGTTAAAAGCTTGCTCTCTCGCTTGCTCTCCCTCTAGATCTTCCAAGCATGCAGAAATACTTCAAAAGGCTTCAGTTACTACCTAAGAAACTCTCTCTGAGCTACATATATATTAGGCAACTCCATCTTCACACTTTAAGTCCAGATTGATGTTGCCATCCAAAAAAGGGTATTTTCTCTTTGGTGATGTGGCTTTTAGAATTAATCACAGTTGAATGAATAGCCCCTGAATAACAAAGTTCATGATTTTCCAACTCAATATAGCAAGAATTTTATGAGAAAAGCTCATTTGCATCACTATTTTCATATCATAATTTTCTCTGTCAAAAAAAGTACTTCTCTGGTAAACTGAGTGTGCTGGACGGCATTTATTTCTGATTACGCCTTAATATACTAAAAGATGCTAACATGAATGTGTGTTAGTTTTCCACATGTCCCATTTGATGCAATGGGATCTCTTTGGCCGCTTTTACTCAAGGACGCACCACTAGCACGCGTTTGAGTCGTAAAACTGGTGTGGAGGCCTTTGCTGACTTTAGGGTGAAACTGCAGCCATCCCTCTGCTGTTAGCAACTGGCACACTACTAAACTCACTGAGGTGGGGTTAAACGCACCCATGCTAACAGCCACACTAACCTGCCCAATTGCACACTATCCAGTTAGCATGGGACTTTCAGCATGCATCTGGGCGGGCTTACTGCATGGCAAGCTCCGAGATAACAGTTTGTGCACATGCTGTAATGTGCGTTAATGGTATTAGCACTTGCTAAGATGGAAGTGCACTTTAGTAAATATTTTCTTTTTTTAGCACCATCAAGTCAGTGCTAACTCTGGGTTTTCTTGGCAATGTATCACAGGAAGCAGACTGCCAGGCCTTTTCTTCCAAGGCAATGCAGGGTAAAGTGACTTGTCCAAGGTCACAAGGAGTGCCAGTGGGAATTGAACCCTTGAGCTTCTGGGTAGTAGGCAGTTGCTCTAACCATTAGGCTACTCTGAATAACTTAGAAATAGATGTATGATTCAAGTGCTGTAGACTTTTCAGGAATGGACGTCCTAGGCTGTGGCCCTTGTAAGAGGTTTTTCTCAATATTTGACAGAGAAGGATGGCGAAACTGGAGCATTAAACCTTATCGAGCTTCCCTATGGCAGCCGTATGGTCCTTTTATAACAGATTAAGAGAAAACAATACAGCAAAAAGGCGGGGGGGGGGGGGGGATGAGTCAAACATAATGGCAAAATGCAGCAGCGTCCCAAAGAGAGGAATCAGAAGGGATCCGAGACCAGCAAAGCTGTGCTGACCTTGTATCCTGTCGCTTACTCTCTGGGGCTCAGCTTTAACCTTGGCATTTGACACTTTTTGAAAACACTTTTTCCATTGTTCATTGGCAGAATTGTAAGTGTAAAAGATGCTTTCACTACAGCACGGACAAACCATCAGACATGACAAGTTGTGTGAAAAACTGAGTTATTTGGCAACTACCAGTGAAGCTGTTATGTTTCTCTTAAACCGTGTTTATTGAGTTATTATTAACAGCCTTTCCTTTTTGGTGCTTTTTTTCCAGTTACAATGCTTTCTTACTGCAAACATTTTATTGAGAAATCAGCTCTTCCTTTTGAAAGACAGCAATGAGAAAATGTAGATATACGCCATAAAATTACACCTGACAAATGGAACCTGAACAATTTTAAGATGAAATGTAACACCTAAAGCAGGGGTTCTCAATCCAGTCTTCAGGAGTATGCAAATCTCTCTCATGCATATTCACTGTGGTTATCTTGAAAACCTGATCAGCTAGGTGTGTCCTGAGGATTGGGTTGAAAATCGCCAGCCTAAAGTAAGCTTAGGTAAAGATAGTGTGCAAATATTTTGCTACTAAGAGAGAATATAAGAGAAAATGCATGGCTTTGTATATGACAACAGTATACCACCAGTGGTATATGAAAGCTTGTGCCTCAAACTAAAGCAAACTAGAATTAAATAAATTGGCTGCTTATTATTTTTGTTGACTATAATTTGTTAGTCACAGCTTAATACTGTGGAAGAGAAGGGCACAGACAGAAGAGATCTGCCAGACGAGCAGAGTTTACGAGGAAGGGTGTAGGGAGAGATAAGAGAGGAAAGGTAGTGTGGAGCAGCCAAATGAAGGCACTTACAAGTCAGTAATAGTAGTAGATGTTTGAATGGAATGCGGAAATGGATAGCGAGACAATGTAGTGATTTGAGAATAGGGGTGATGTGAGCATAGCAACACTAGTGGAAGATTAACCATGCAGCTGAGGTTTGAACAGATTGAAGGGGAGAGAAATGATTCAGAGGAAAATCAGCAAGAGGATGTGGCAATAGTCTAGACAGGAGGTGACGAGAGAATGGATAAGGGTCTTAGTAGTGTGTTCAGGAAGGAGGAGACAAATTTTGCTGATGTTATAAAGAAAGAAACAACAGGTTTTAGCTATCTGTTGGATGTGTGTGGAGAAGGAGAGGGAGGAGTCAAAGATGACCCAAGGTTCCGAGCCGAGGAAACAAGAATAAGTAGAGCGTTAGTCACAGAAACAGAGAAAGGAGGAAGGGGGGAGGTGGGTTTAGGGGGAAAGATAAGAAGCTCACGTTTGGCCATGTTCAGTTGTAGATGGTGGCAAGACATCCAGGCATCAATGTCAGATAAGCAGGCAGACATCCGGGCCTGGATTCCTGGAGAGATTTCAGGTGTAGAGAGGAAAATCTGAGCGTGATCAGTATAGTGATGGTACTGAAAACCATGGGAGGAGCTGAGTGCACCATGGGACTGGATGTAGAGAGAGAAAAGGAGAGGTCCCAAAACCAAGCCTAATCCAGATCCAGGTTGTCCAATTTATTTATTTTATTTATTTATTTATCAATAATTTTTATACCGCAATTTCCAAGGATCAATTGCGGTTTACATAGAACAACAGTTTTGAGAGGTACAAACAGGTACATGCTCAATTACATAGAAAAGAAAAGCTATGAACATAATGGTGATAAAACTATCATCTGAACATATGTTTGTGTATAACACAGAGATAACAATAGAATTATATACAATCCAATCAGGGATGATCAAGCTGGATCTGCATTAGGCTTTGGAAATGTCTCTGATAGTATACTTAGGGGTATGTTTACTAAACAGCGGTAGCAGCTTCCGTGCGATATTGGAGCCACGGCTCCGATATTGCACATAAGCCGCTACAGCTGTTTAGTAAACATACCCCTTAGACATGGTTTCACAGAATTTCTTGCACAAGAAAATGGCAAAAGAAAAATCTTTGGAGTAAATCTCTACAGCAAGAGTCAATAGATTCACAAGGCAAAAAATCCAGTTAACATTTTTCATAGTGCTGACCCTGTGCACACACATATGCACATACTTACAAACTGCATGATTTATGTGTGCAGACAGTGCGTACCTTGGGCATGACTTCCCATATGGTGCACTAGTAAAGTATGCAGGTTATTTACTCCTGTGTGTATACAAAACCAACCACTGTCTCAAAATCACACATTCTTTGATACTATACACACTATTCCCTGATTTTAAGAAATCATTTGTGGAAAAACATGAGAGAAAATACAGTATATCATCTGAAAAAACTATTTTCTTAAGAATTATGGGAAAATATCAGCTAATGCTGATTTTCTTGATCCATCTTGCTAGGCAAACAATGTATATTCAGTCAGGCTTCACAAGATTTCTGAAAGAAAGGCAAGATAGGAGCAAAATCTAGAGCTGAATTTAAATTATGGGTTACCATAGGCAATGGGGGTAACTCAGAAATCCCATATCAAGAACATCCCTTTCCTTTATTTCTTCAAGTGTCCAGAACAGCCAGTCTCGCAGCAGCAACTCTACCTCTAATGGGTAAATTTAGCACATATCCTATGAGCCTTCCCACACTAACAAAGCCCTGTGGTGGCCTGTCCCATCATTCCACATGGACTTCTGTCACCATGGAAACTTGTCAACATGTGAGAACTAGCGGGTCCCATGCTGAAGTCACATGCTAGAAGCAAAGTTGTTGCTGATGGGTCTTCTATTTTTCAAGACAACAGCACAATGGTGGCAAGCCCTGGTCAAGGCATGGTAGTGGAAATCTGGTATCTAGGAAAATTTGGCATTGGAGACAATTACCTGGTTTGCTTATTCCTAAATCTGGGCCTGCTAATATGGGCAGCCAGGACTCATCAGCTTACTTTCCATGCACACTCTCTTCACAGCTTTAAACAAAATGGCCTACAAGAGCTATAGCTTTATTTAACCAACAATCAAACACAAGACCTGCACCTGTACAAACTAATCGCTGACCTACTTGCTCTCTGGTACTATGGCAGTCTCTTTCACCACTTCCCAGTGGGAGCCCCTTCAACCCTCTTGGCTTTCACACACCTTCTACTAGACCACTGCCATTAGTTGGAGCTTACTCTACCATGTCCCAAAGGACTGAACTAGTGAGCACGATTAGTCCTATCATTTCTGCTCCTCTTCCTTTCAGTGTGCCAGCCCCCAGCGTTGCACCGGAGAAGACATAAATGTCCACTCATAGAATACGTACGCATGCACATAGATTGGCATATGTTATAATCAACATGCATACTTCATAACTCTACCCATGATCCCCCTAAACCGTACCCTAACAATGCTTACAGTAAAAGTAAATGTGTTCAGGCCAATGCACATACCTTTACACCAAACCAAATTTTATAAAAGCCACATACGCACTAAAATGACTTGATAAAATTACCCCCTCATAATACGTACTTCAAGTGGTAATCATCAGCTGCAAAATGACTGAAGAATAATTTAAAATATCGAATTTAAATGTTTCAAGTTATTCCTATATACAGTGGCACTATACCTATAGCTAGTGCCATGGAATATATCAGTATGAATAATACATATATGTATATTTAAGTGGCTGAGGGTCATGTCACCACATGCTCACATAGCGAGAGTGAGGTCTTCGTGCACGGTGACGTTTGAGAGGGGAGAGATCCGGCCAATCATAGTTAAGATGGGTGGATAGGATTTCCTCACCCATGAAGTCATTATTGGGCAGACTGGATGAATTGTATCGGTCTTTATCTGTCATCATCCACTATGTTACTATGGGGGTCATTTTGGACCACAAATAGCAGGGTTGGATGTCCAACCCATGCTCAGGGCCATAATGTGATTTTTGCGGGGAGCACTGGATGTGGGCGGGAGGAGGGCGGTGATAGGGCGGAGAGAGGCAGAGCAGGGATGTGGCTACCTGCTAGGACATACAGGGCCAATTCAGGTCAGGCCCCTATATGTCCCGTGGCTCTCACCTGAACACCTGACTTATTCCACCCCGAGGGTGGAATAAGTTACGGGTGCCTCCCCACATTGAGCAGCGCACATCACCACAGCAGACACAGATGGGCACGCTGTGTCCCTGCAGCCCTGCTCCAACCCACAGTGGCTGTTGAGGACGACTGGTCAGAGGGCTGCAGGGGCAGTTGTCTGCAATGGCATGCCAAGCCGTCCTGTACACTGCTCACTGCCATGGAGCCAGAATGCCAGCAGTGGTGTTCTGCCATCTGGACAGGCGGCTCCCCATACACCGATTTATTTGGGATAAGGGGAGCTCCCAGGCATCTAAGTCCCTGTTTCTGCCATCACTGGTGCATCCGGGCCCCACGGCAGCAGACTCGGGTCCATTTCCTGCATGTCCGGTTTCTGAACAGCTATGCTATTATGTATAAGGTATATGTATAAGGCCTTGAATAGTGACAATGTACATGTGAAGGAGAATTCTAGAAAGGACATGGAGAAGGGAATCCCCATGTCCATCTCAGAACATGGAGAATTAGATCGGTATTTTACAAGAGATTCTGCTAAATGTAGAGCCCCTTGTAAAATAGCTCCAGAACTTCATGGGATGCCCCTGTAGGTCCAGCAGGAGCAGCAATTTTAGGATGCTGCAGATGGGAAAAATAGTTGTGAAAATTCCCATCAATTAGATGTGGGAGCAGCCTCCTAAAATTGCTGCACTAACAAAGAGGCATACCAGTTCAGCACTCCCCCACCCCAGGACCCCCCCAGCTGCCCCAACCATATATGCCCTCTGCAGCAGTATCAACTTGATCCCCCCTCCTACTGCCCTGGCAGCAGCACTTTGACTGCCAGTCCTGCAAGCTCACGTTAGGGTTCAGCAGCACCATTTTGAAGAGGGACCTCATACAGAGCAGGAGTGAATGCACCTCACTCCTGCTCCCACTGATCACCAATGCCCCGGTAAAAGTAGTTACTCACCTGTAACAGGTGTTCTCCAGGAACAGCAGGAATCAGTCCTCATATATGGGTGACGTCGGCGCCGACGGAGCCCCCGTGCGGAGCATTTCCCCAGCTTTCAAAGAAAACCTTTGGGAATTGCAGTGCCCATGCGCGGTCCCCTTCCCGCCCAAGAGTGCCATCTTGCTCAGTCTGATGACATAGCTAAAAGACAGCAAAAATAGCAAAAAATAAATCATATGACTGCAACTCCAAGGGGAGGAGGGAGTGTTGTGAGGACTGATTCCTGCTGCTCCTGGAGAACACCTGTTACAGGTGAGTAACTACTCTTTCTCCAGGACCAAGCAGGAAGTCAGTCCTCACATATGGGACTCCCCAGCTTAAGGCTACCGGAGACCCCAAGCCGAAAAAATGAGCTCCCTCTAGAGCGTCAGAATGTAAGGAAGGAATCTTCTCTGAGAACGCCCCCAACCGGTAGCCCAACATCAGGGCCGGAGGGAAGGAGTTGCCTAAACCCCAAAGAGATTATGGAGTACTGCCTGTCCGAAAGCACTGTCCCTGCGGGACTCCCTCTCAAGGCAGTAATGGGCCGCAAAAGTATGGCTTGAAGACCAAGTAGCGGCCTGGCAGATGTCTGCCAACGGAACAGAGCGGAGATGAGCCACTGACGCAGCCTTCGCCCTGACACGATGAGCCGTGACTCGACCCTCCAACGAGAAGCCGGCTGCCCCATAAGCCCAGGCGATACAGTCAGCGACCCATATGGACAAAGTACGCTTGGAGACAGGTAACCCCAACTTATTGGGGACAAAAGAAACGAAGAGCTGAACCGCCCTCCGGTGCTCCCGCGTAGGGTCATCAAGGTAGAAGGATAACGCCCTCCTACAGTCCAGGGTATGCAGGACCATCTCAGCCCGGCTGGCATGCGGCCTGGGAAAGAAAGTCGGAAGAACCACCTCCTGATTGAGGTGGAAAGAGGAGACAACCTTAGGGAGAAACTTAGGGTGAGTCCGTAAGACTACCCTATTCCTGTAGAACCTAGTGTAAGGGGGATCAGACACTAGCGCCTGAAGTTCACTTACTCGCCTAGCAGAGGTAAGAGCTACCAGAAACAAAGTTTTCCAGGAGAGAAAACGGAGAGGACAGGTAGCCATAGGTTCAAATGGCGGACAAGTAATCCACTGTAAGACCACATTTAAATCCCACTCAGGGGCCGGTGGACGTAGAGGAGGCTTAAGCAGGAGGAGGCCTCTGAGGAAACGAGCCACCAAAGGGTGGTTGGAAAGAGGCCTCCCGTCCACCGGCGAGTGGTGCGCTGAGAGAGCACTGAGGTGAACTCTGACAGAATTGGACTTAAGGCCTAGATTGGAGAGGTAAAGCAAATATTGCAATACTACCGCTACCAAACACGAGAAGGGATTCTCGCCGTGCTGAGCACACCATGCGGAGAATCTACACCACTTAAGAGCGTAGGATTTCCGGGTGGGTTGCCTTTTAGAGGCTAAGACTACGTCTTCCACCTCTCTAGGCAGTAGTAGGGGAGCCAGAACTACCCTTTCAGCAGCCAGGCCATCAGATGAAGGGACTGGAGGTTGGGGTGTAAGAGAGATCCCTGTTCTTGAGACAGGAGATCGTGTTGAATCCCCAAAGGAATAGGAGTGTCCACCGCCAGTTGCAGCAGAAGTGGGAACCACGGTTGCCTCAGCCACCTGGGGGCTATCAGAATCATGGAGGCCCCGTCCTTGAGTACTTTGAACAGTGTTCTGGACACTAGTGGCGTGGGAGGAAACGCATACAGTAGGCCTTTGGACCACGGGAGCAGAAACGCATCCGCTGCTACTCTGAGAGGATGCGGTTGTCTGGAACAGAATCTCGGGAGTTGCTGGTTCAGAGGACTGGCGAAAAGATCCATGGTGGGGAGGCCCCACCTCAGAAAGATCTGCTGAACCACCAATGGATTCAATCTGCATTCGTGTGGTTGCAGGATCCTGCTCAGTCTGTCCGCCAGGTAATTCTCTTGACCTGGGAGGTAGACTGCCTTGAGAAGGATTCCGTGATTGACGGCCCAGGAGCACAGCCATTGTGCTTCCTGACAGAGAAGGAAGGAGCCTGTGCCTCCTTGCTTGTTCACGTAAAACATGGCAACTTGATTGTCCGTCTGGACCAGTACAGACTGGTGAGACGTGAGATGGGAGAAGGCCCTCAGAGCTAAGCGTATCGCCCGCAGCTCCAGGAAATTTATCTGCTGTGCAGCCTCCCAAGGGGTCCAGAGACCCTGAGTACATGCCCCTTGGCAATGCGCTCCCCAACCTTGAAGAGAAGCATCGGTTGTCAGCACCTGAGAGTGCGGAGGGGTTTGAAAAAACACTCCGAGCACTAGATTCGGAAGATGAAGCCACCATTGCAGAGAGGAGGCAAGCAGTGGGGATATTCTTACTGAGTCTGCAAGACTCCCTGTGGCCTGATGCCACTGAGTTCGAAGACTCCACTGAGCAGGCCGCATATGCAGGCGGGCATTGGGGGTTACATGAACCGTGGAAGCCATATGGCCGAGAAGTCTCAGGAATTGCCTGGCGGAGACCAGGGAATTGCTGCAAAACTGCCTGGCTAGATCCATTAATCTGTGGGCTCTGTCCACGGGCAGAAAAGCCTTCGCCTGAAGGGTGTCCAGCCTTGCTCCTATGAACTCCATGTTCTGGGACGGGAGCAAAGTGGACTTTGCGAAGTTTATGACAAACCCCAAGTGCTGAAGCAGAGCCACAGTGCGAAGGGTGGCTTGACTGGCCTCCAGGGAAGACTGGCCCCTTATGAGCCAGTCGTCCAGGTATGGGAACACAAAAAGACCTTGAAGCCTTAGGTAGGCCGCCAGCACCGCCAGGCACTTTGTGAACACCCTGGGGGCGGAGGTTAGGCCAAAGGGCAGTACTCTGTACTGATAGTGGTTTCCTCCCACAACAAATCTGAGATATTGTCTGTGGTCTGGATGAATAAGGATGTGAGTATAAGCATCCTTTAGATCTAAGGAGCATAGCCAATCTCCCTGCTGGAGGTAGGGCAGCAGGATTCCAAGGGTAAACATCTTGAACTTTTCTCTCTCCATAAACTTGTTGAGGTTTCGCAAGTCTAGGATGGGTCTGAGGCCTCCTGTTCTTTTTGGTACCAGAAAGTACCTGGAATAAAAGCCGTGACCTCTCAGGTGGTGGGGCACCGATTCCACAGCCTGTTCCTTCAGTAGACTTGCTAACTCCTGTAGGAGTAGGTCCCTGTGCAGAGGGGGTCGTGGAGGCTCCCCTGGAAAAAAGGAGGGAGGTACCTGGTGAAAATGAAGAAGATAGCCCTTTTGGACTATATGGAGCACCCAGGTATCTGTTGTGACGGCTGACCACCTTTGGGCAAAGAGGGCCAGCCTGCCTCCTGTGCTTATGTGAGCCAGTTGAGGAGGAGAGGCTATGCTTTCGGAGTCAAAACCCCCCGCCCTGCTGTGCAGGAGCCGGTGTTGGTGGCTTGGGGGCCTTCTGCCTACAGGGCCCATGACCCTGCCCCTTGGCCTGCTGACCCTGTTGGGGAGCTGCAGAGGCCTGATAATGAGGGTATTGTTTATAGGCAGATGTCTTCCTCGGGTAAAAGGTCTTTTTTCCCGAGCCCTTCTTCTTCTGAGAAGGGGCAGAGGTTTTTCTGGACAGCCTAGTCCTGGTCAGAGTCTCGGACTCAAGTTCAGCGGCCTTTTCAGCCATGGGTTTGCCAAAAAGGTTCTCACCTCGGCAGGGGACATCGACCAACTTGTCCTGTACCCATGGCTCGAGGTCCGATGACTGTAGCCAAGCCTGTCGGCGGGCACCGATGCTGGCCCCGGCTACTCGGGCCGAAGCCTCGAAGCCATCGTAGGCTGCTCGAGAGATAAACTTCGAGCACTCTCGAATACCAGTGGACAAGGCCTGGAACCTCTGCAAAGGTTCCTCGGAGAGACCAGCAGAGAACCCGGAAATCTCCTTTGCCAGGTCTCGAAGGTACATGCCCATGTAGAGCTGGTATGTCTGGACACGGCAAGCAAGCATAGAGCCCTGGAAGCACTTCTTACCAAGGGCATCCAGGTTCTGGGCCTCCCAGCCGGGAGGCACCGAGGAGTGCATCTTCTGACTTTTCAGTCGATGCATGGCCGATTCCACAAACATAGAGTGGTGCGGTAATTGTGCCTTTTGGAACCCGGGGCTCTTGCGGACTCGATAGATGGAATCGACTCGCTTGCTTAACACCGGCGTCGAGGCCGGTGTCTCTCACATGCGGAAGAGCAGCCCTTCCAGCATCGGAGGAACTGGTACAGTAAAGGCCTCCTTCGGGGGAGAGTCATACTGGAGGGCCTCGAGCTCCTCGGCTCGAGGCTCCTCCTCGGGATCTGCGGGGAATGCCATGGCCTTGGCCATATACCGCACGAAATCCGAGAACCGGGTATCTTCCGGTGGGGATCGTCTCCGAGGATCAGACTCCGGTGAGTCCGATGGGACACACCGAGTCCGAAAGGTGTCGGGTGACTCCTCATCCTCCGTCTCCCAGCCTGACTCCTCGGAGGAGGAATCAAGCGGTTCCGGTAGGAGGGGCACCGATGCCCTCCGCCCCGACGCCGAGGGAACCGGCGTCGACAACCTTGGTCCCGAACGGGAGGCCGAGGGAGACCGTGGCCGAGGATCGACTCGAGCTCGCATGGACTCGAGGATCGGCTTGGCCTCCGGGGTCGACTTGGACGTCGATGTCCCGGTGGTCGGGGCAGATGCACCGGTGAGACCGGCGATCAGTGCCCGCTGCTGCTCCATGAAGGCAGCCAAGCTGCTCTCCAAGGCCATCAACCTGAGTCTGAGCTCAGGAGACTCAGCAGCCCCCGACTCGGGCCCCGACAGCGTCGGGCCCGACGTCGACTCCCCTGGAGGAGAGTCCACGAGTACTACAGTACTCACGTGCCCAGGAGACTCCATCTCGAGACGAAGTTGTTTGGCAGGCATCTCCGACTCCGAAGACCCGGGACGGCGGTCGGGGCTATGCGACCTGGCCCTCGAGGAACCAGGTACGTCCGCCGACGTCGCCCTTGTGGGTTTTTTCTTCCTGCGCTGCTCCCGCGAAGGAGACCCCCGCTCAGAGGAACCCAGACGCTGTTCGGGGCCCGAGTCCCGAGACGTCGAGGCCTTTGACGAGGTCCGGGCCCGTCCGGACGCGGAGTCAGAGAAGATTCTGTCCTTTTGGTGCTGCCGACTCCTCAACGCCTTCGAGGACATTTTTCCACATGGACCACAGATCATCGGGTCATGATCGGGTCCGAAGCAACGGAGGCAGCAGTCATGTGTGTCGGTGAGAGACATAAGTTTCTTACACCGATCACACTTTTTAAACCCGCTGGCAGCCATCGGGGGAAAAAGGGCCCCTGCGAGGTCGAAAGACAGGGCTGCCAGTGAAAAAGAAAATGGCGCGAACGCTAGTCACTAAGGACAAAAACCGAAAAAAAGAGAGTGGACTCGATACCGGCGTATCGGGCCCAGGCGGGAAAAGGATCCGGCGTCGAACCGAAGAAGGAAGACAAAAAACAGGGTAATCAACTTTTTCCTCAGCGAAAAACAAACTACGTCCGTCGGGCTCCGTGGAAAAAAGAAGACTGAGCAAGATGGCACCCTTGGGCGGGAAGGGGACCGCGCATGCGCGCTGCAATTCCCAAAGGCTTTCTTTGAAAGCTGGGGAAATGCTCCGCACGGGGGCTCCGTCGGCGCCGACGTCACCCATATGTGAGGACTGACTTCCTGCTTGGTCCTGGAGAAAGCCCAGGAATGGTCACTGGGGAGGAGGAGGGGCCAGAAGAGTCAGGGGCTTGTGGAAGGGGGCAACCTTTTACCTTTTGGCAGGGGGCCCTTTGGGAGAGGGGGTTAGCTGCAACATATTTGGAGTACTGTATGTATTTTACAGCAAGGTTTCTTTGGCCAGGAAATATTAATAGCTGTGATGTAAGAAGGAGTAGCCTAATGGTTACAGCACTGGCTTGGTAACCAAGAGACCAGGGTTGGATTCCCACTAGAACCTTTTGTGGCCTTGGCAAGTCACTCAATCCTCCATTGCCTCAGAGGAAAGACCTTGTAATCTACTTCTTTTCACACTGCTAAGAAAACCCAGGAACTGCTGGGTTGCCAGGAGTCACCATTGACTCAAAGGTACACATTGGCTTTTTTTCTTTCTTTTTTTTTTAACCATTGTTGCGATGTAAGCACAATTTGCTCTCCCCCGTGGAAGCATTACAGCCATGAAACAAGCACTTTCTTCTGCCTTATTCATGGTCAAGAGCTGCTATAGATATGGATGCCTCAACCGCCAGGAGTTGACCCGCTTGTGCTATTCCAAAATCACACTGCAAAATGGTACCTTGGATCTCTAATAACAGAAATAATAGCTCTCTTTTCTGCCTTTTACTGGAAGTAGTCTATCAAGATAAAGCAGTGAACTTCTTTATTCTATTTTTAAAATAGGGATGGAAATAAAGTATAACTTTAAAGAACCCAACCTACTCTAAGAATTTTAAAATATGTCTGTTACCGGGGAAAGCGATAATGTGTTGTACAATTCCTAAATGCCATTTTTAAGACCTTTCATGGGGAATTAACTGACTCCACATCTGTACTTCTTTAGTAATGCTAAAAAAAAAATCCTTCAGAGATAACTATTTCCAGACTGGTGGCCCAGGATTTTGCAAATAACGCTGTTATGATATCATTGAATAAACTGAGCAGGAAATAGAAGCTTATCACAAGAAAGTTTCAGTTTTATGTGAAAATGGGAAAAGCAAATTTTGATATAATAATTGATATCTGCAGAATAAACGATAGGCTTACGGTTTGCTGAACTGAGAAAAGGGTATTTTTTTCATTTGTTATATTTTACTCTAAAGACCACCCACTAAGATGGCGAGATCACTGCATTTAATAACTGCTCTGCTAAACTCTGAATTTAGCCAGCCTCAGATCTCTCAGTACCCTTGTGAGCAACAGCTTTGATTTACAATTTCAGTTTGGGTTTCTAAGGCAGGAAATGCTACTAGCAGAGAAAGAAGAGAGAGAAACCTAAAGCCAAATAAGATTATTTAAGACATAGTTTCTGATAAATCTACGCATGAAAAGTATATATTAATAAACATGTTACATTTAGAAAACAAAGTACTTTCCAAGTGCACACATTTTCTTTACATAAAATTAATGGATTTGTTTAATGCCACAGAGTATTCCTGGTCGAAATGATAATCCATTGAATGTATTTATGAAAGAATATGAATGATAGTGCGCAATCATTCCATTTGTCCCCCTGGAGTTGCTAGAGGAAATGATTCCTGTCAACTGTAGAACTGAAGCCATCATTCAGTAGCTAACAACAGGACAGAGAAGCTTATGCAGGGGTGAGGAATATTAAAAAGATTCATGTCCTCTAGGCATAAGGCCAATATGGCAGAATTGTGCAACTGGTTATTTCTGGTGACTATACAGAATGCAGCTTACTTTTAATAGACTAGGTCCTTTAGAAGTTTCTCGGTCAACTAGGTTCTCCGACATATGGACAGTGGGTCCGTGGAAATGGGCTTTTATAAAATGCCTGCTTTCTGAAGCTCATTTTATAAAGCCATTCCCACATGTTTGTGACCACAAAGGCAAATAAAGGACCTCTTATAAAACAGCTACCTGTGTACAAGCTATGCTTTGGCATCAAGGCATATATTTTGCTGGTGGGCATGCACATGGGCAGGGTTTGGGCAGAACAGGATAGCAGTAGTACGTGCATAGCTTACAAAAGGCTCTACTTTACGTGCATATTTGAAACATAAAAAGCAGGGGACATTTGCATACGTTCTAGGACATGTGTAAATGTCTGTGCCTGCAGTGTCGGCACACTTTAGAATATGCATGCTAGTATTTTATAAAAATAATTAGATGCCTACTTGCCTTTGTAAAGTATGCTTAAAATAGATGCCTTAAGAAAACTGCCCTCTATCTGTGGGTAAAGTTATGTGCATCTAGCCTGTATGCGCAAAGTTTTACCCACTGGTTAAAGAGGCATAACTGAGGGCTGGGTTGGAACAGAGTCCGCATTTACATTTTTCTTTTTGCATTTTCAAAACAGTTCTGCATACCCAATAGCAGGTGTAGATGTCTGCAGATCAGGCTTTGGGATATATTTCAAGGCAAAAATACAGACAGACTTTTCGTTAAAACTGACATACAATCTACTACTACTTATTTATTTATTTATTTTATTTTATTTATTTAACAGTTTCTTCTATACCGCCCCTTCTAGAGATCAGGGGCGGTTTACATTGAACATAAAATTTGTATACATCTGTATATATTTGTATACATCTGTATATTTTACAAGGAACAATGTTTTAAACTATATACATGTGTAATTACAGGGAACATACTTTTGAACGTTAGCAGGAACAGCGCTTTTAAACTATGTACAGGTTATAAAACATGGAACATAACATAACTAATTACCAGTAGTTATTTACAATAGTGATATAGTCGACAGTTTGGGTAGATCTTTTGCATGTTGTGTGAAATATGTAACGTTTCTTGTGTTAGTCGTTTGTTCTGTCTTGAGTACTGTGGATGTGTTTCTGTGATTGTTTTGGAGAGGTTTTTTGTTGATAGGGGATCTCAAAGTGTTTTGTAAAGAGGTAGGTTTTTAGTTCCTATTTGAATTGATGGAGGTCCTTTATCATGCGGAGGGTTAATGGTATTTCATTCCAGAGGGTAGGGGCAGCAAAGGAGAAGGCCCTATCACTTGTTGTTGCTTTAGTTTTTCTGATATTTGTTTTTATGTTGAGGGAATGGGTTGCATTCTGTCTGCGCATTCTGGTTTCTGATGGGGGGTGTATTAGAGTAGACAATTGTGAGGGAGAGATGTTGTTAATGAGTTTGAAAGTAGTTAGGAGGATTTTATATTTTATTCGGCTGCTTATAGGGAGCCAATGCAGGTCTAGTAGTATTGGGGTCACATGGTCTGTTAGTTTAGCTTTTGTGATCATCTTGGCGCATATGTTTTGGGCCCTTTGGAGAAGGTATATGCTCTTTAGTGGTAAGCCGTTTAGGAGACTATTACAATAGTCAAAGTGGGGGGTGATAAGGGTATTGACTACTGATCTGAAGTCATGTGTGTTAAGTAGGGGTCTCAGATGTTGTATTGTCTTGAGTTTATAGAATATGGTTTTTACTGTATGTTTTATGTGTGGGAGCATGGTGAGTGAGTGGTCTAAAATTATTCCAAGGTACTTTACCTCCTTTTTAACAGGTATAGGTGTGTTACTTATTGTGATTGTAGTAGGGTAGTTGTAGTCAGTGTCTGACTTTCTCGATTTGAACGTTGCTTCTGTTTTTTTGAGATTGATGCTTAGGTGGTTGTCTTCAAGCCATGTGGTAGTCTCATTCATGCACTGGAGTAAGCTATCATATTTGGGGTTGTTGAGGTTTATGGGGGGTGGCAAGCATGATATCATCCGCGTATATGAAATGGTTAATTTTATGCTTCTTGAATATGTTTGTAATAGGCTGGAGGTACAAATTGAAGAGGAGGGCGGAGAGGGCTGATCCTTGAGGGATACCCTGACCTTGAGGGAAGGTATCTGATGTTTCTTTACCTAATTGTATCCGTATTAATCTGTGTGAGATGTATGATTTGAACCATTCAAGGACTGTCCCTCCTATTTTTAAATTTTCTAGTCTGTTGATGAGTGTATTATGATTGATGCTGTCGAATGCGGCAGATAGATCTATGAAGAGGAGAAGGATACCTTTTTTATTGTCATTAGTACCTCTGATGAGTAGGTCTGTCAGTGCGATTAGGAGAGTTTCAACTCCATGGAAGGGGCAGAAGTCAAATTGATGCGCATCAAGGAGTTTGTGCTCATCTATGTAGTCCTGTAATTGGAGTTGTATTGTTTTTTCTATTATTTTGGCGATTAGTGGTATGCTAGCTATTGGCCTGTAAGAGTTGGGGTCTTTTGGGTCTAGTTTATTGTTTTTTATTATGGGACGGATCGAGGAGAGCTTTAGGGCGTTGGGCATAGTTCCTTGAGAGAGTGATTGGTTTACTATGTATTGTGTGTTTTCTGCAAGAAAGTCCTTAGTATACTTGATCCATGACACCATTTATCATTTATACTTATCATTTATAGCAGTACAAGGCATAGGCAGCGCTGTACGTAGACATGTGAGATAGAGTCCCTTCTCATAAGAGCTTACAGTCTAGTCAAGACAGACAAACAGCAACTGCAACCCCACTAGGTATAGTTCACACATTGAGACTTACTATAGTGTAGTAGCACATTAGGGAGCATGATCACTGTTAATGTGCATTATAAGTAAATAGGTGCCATTAAGAGCCAGCGTTGCTAATGCGCACTACCATGCTAATGCACACCAATGGCATTAACATGCATTGCTTTACCACAGGTCCCATTTTATGCAATGCAACATAGTTACTAATAATGCGCATTACAATGTAGTTGGATCAAAGCCCTCGGGACATCTGATTGCTGATGTAGCTGCGCATGAAATGAGAGCTAGTATCTGCAAAAATGTCTTACATATTGGGACATGGAATAATTCAAAGCATGAATCAAGGGAAGTTTGAGGTGGTCAAGAATGAAATCGAACTTGTACAATTCAATCTGTAGGGTGTCCACGAACCGAAAAGGCATCGGGCACTTTGCATCTGATGATCACATGGTATACTATGCTGGAAATGAAAGACAAAGAAGAAATGGTGTTGCATTTATAATTAAGAAGAAACTTGCAAGAACTGTAATGAGATACAATGCAATCAGTGAATGCTTAATTTCTATTCGTTTACGAGGAATGCCTATCAACAAAACTATTATTCAGGTATATGCCACAATAGCAGCTACAGAAGAGGAAGAAGTGGATGAGTTCTATCAACAAGTACAAGCTGAAATTGACAGAACATGCAAACAGGATATCCCGATAGTCATGGGTGACAAGAACACAAATGTTGACAGCAAAGAAAGCAAAGTTATTTGAAAATACAGACTTGGCAACAAAAATGAAGCTGGGGAAAAACTGATAGAATTCTGCAAGATCAACGATCTATTCATTTCAAATACCTTATTTTAGCAACACAAGTGGTGACTGTACACATGGACTTCACCCAATGGACTGTGCAAAAATCGAATTGACTACATCTGTGGCAGTCAACATTGGAAAAGCTCAATAACATCAATAAAGACCTGGAGCCGAGTGTGGTACAGATCACCAACTACTCGTATGCAAACTCAAGCTAAAGCTGAAAAACAGCCAGCCACTCATGAATGTGGCAAAATATAACCTTGAGAATATACCACCAGACTGTAAAGACTACCTGCAAAATTGATTTGCTGCTTTGGATACAAATGACAGAGCACCAGAAGAGTTATGGGATGACATCAAGAAAATTGTGCTAGAAGAAAAGTGAAAAAGCAAAAACTAAAATTGATGATTCGGGGCAGAGCCAACCACTGAGCGGAATGGCCACCTAAAGGGTTAGCTCCTGTTGCCGATGATGACTACTGAATCCCTCTCTCCCCTCTATTAGCTTTGGTGGAGAACAAATAGCAGTAATACATAAAGAAGATGTCAATGTTGAAACCTGTGCAATTGGAATTCCAGCAAACAAACGCAACGGTTGCATAAAGATCTAAACAGGAATCGGGATCCCCACAAAAAATGGCACCAGAGAAAGAAACTGGCGAGGGCCTACGTGAGATTCTAGCAAAACTGAAGCAAGTCAAAGAATTAATTACCGCTAATGCAATGACCCTTGGACAAATGCAAGGAGACCAATGTGAGGTTAAAGACAAACTGATGGACATTACAACACGCATGGATACAGTAGAACAGCGTTTTTCAACCACTGTGCCGCGGCACACTAGTGTGCCGTGAGATATTGTCTGGTGTGCCGTGGGAAAAATTCCAATTTCATCCGTAACATGTGGCCTCGGCTCACAAATTAGGGTTGCCAATCGGCCGGTTTTCAGCCGGCCTGGCCGGTTTTTCCATGGCCAGGCCGGCTGCCAGCACAGTTGTAAAACCGGCCATTGAAAAGCCGGTTTTTTGCTCTGGCCGCAAGATCGGGAGCGGCCAGAGCAAAAAACCGGCTTTTGTGCCGAAGTCCGCGGCGCAAACGCGGTCGCGATTCCCTATAGCAGTGCAGCCGCTGGTTCTGCTTTGTACAGAGCAGCGGCTGCACTACACTTACATTGAAAAGTAAAGAGAAACTGTGTCAGGAGCCCTCCGATCATGCAGAGCCCGAGGAAGTGATGTCATGGGGGCGGGCTCCTCACAGGCTGTCTTTCCTTTTCAAATTAACTTTAGCTGCAATAAATGTTATACTGGCTATACCGACTCCTTAGCCTATATATCTTTTAGAAGACAGAAGAAGGTAGTAGTAACAGTCAGCCAATCAAGAAGATGATCATTTTTTTTAGTGCCATCAAATCAGTGTTGACTCATAACAACCCAGCTACCTCTGGGTTTTCTTGGCAATGTATCACTGGAAGTAGATTGCCAGCCTTTTCTTCCAAAGCAATGGAGGGTAAAGTGACTTGCCCAAAGTCACAAGGAGTGCCAGTGGGAATTGAACCCTTGATCTTCTGGGTACTAGGCAGTTGCTCTAACCACTAGGCTACTCCTCCAAAGATAATTGCAACAGAATATAAATGGTAAATAAAAATCTGAAGGTAATAACCTTACATGTTAAGGGCATCGCAACCCCGATTAAATGCAAAAACATCCTAATATATTGTCAGCAAATAAAGGCGGATATAGTATATCTCCAGGAGACGCGTTTGTCAGCAGCCGAATCCAACAAAATAACGCCGGGATGTCTTCAAAATATACTTGCAGCCCCAGCAGTTAAGGAAACTAAGTTAGACCACAATGGAAGATGGGCTAAAACAACATTACAGATAGACCAGAGAACCTATACTCTGATGACAGTGTATGCTCCCAACCAAGAGGACCCAAATTTCTTTGTGCAAGTAGCTCTGGAACTTACTGAAGCAGCCTCCATGCACCTAATTTTAGGGGGGATTTTAATCTCATTCAGGACCCCCTCATAGATCGAACCCCATACAAACTTCAGGTAAGACCAGATCCTATGCAATACTCCAGAACCTAATGGACTCTCTGGGATTAGTAGACCCATGGAGGCTATTGCATCCGAAAGCTAGGGAATACTCCTTTTACTCCCTTCCGCATAATTCTCAAACTAGAATTGATTTTTTTTTTAATATCCAAAACCTTGCTCCCCCAGCTGCTATCTTACAAGATATGCACCAAGACAGTGTCGGACCACTCCGTGGTGGCTTTCACCCTAGAAACAACGTCTGCGAGACCAACCCAGTCAGCATGGAAATTGGATAAATCTTTGCTAGCTGACAAGGACTTCCTCGTTTATATCTGGAAAGAAATACAAACTTACTTCCAAATTAATTTGCCTTCAGAAACATCAATTTGGGTCTGGTGGGAAGCTTTCAAAGCTACTATTTGGGCATATACTGTATAACAATGTTTTCTATACAAAATACAAAAGCAGAAAAGCAAGAACTGGAAAATCTGAATGCCCAAATATGTGCTGGAGAAAGGCTCGTAATCAATAGAAGAGATCCTATGATTCTCATGCACTTGCAAAAACTGAGATATCAATACAACTCCATACTTAGCTCAGAAGCTCAGCAGAAAATTAGAATCCAACAAAGTTAATATTATTATTATTATTATTATTGAAAACAACTGGGTGGGAACCTTGCTTGTTGAACACTTAAAGATAGAGGCAGTGACTTGCATCGCTGCACTACAAGGTGTGAACGGCAAGTTGTACACCAAAGACTCACAGATTCTGGAGAGATGTAGAGAATTTTACTCCAAGTTATATCAATCAGAGATAGAATGGGATGCAAATGCCTTTGAGAACCTAGTCTCCACTCTCAGTGGACCAAAGCTCTCTGAGACCCAAGCTTTATACCTTGAAAAGGATATTAGTACCTCTGAGATCCAAAAGGCTATTGAACAGTTAGCTAAAGGTAAGGCCTCTGGCCCAGATTGTCTCCCAGTAGAATTTTATTCTGCATTCAAAGAACAATTGCTGCCTGTGCTACAGATATATTTCAGTGGGCTGTATGAAGAACGTCCAGTGGTTGGAGCCTTAGCGGAGGCAACCATTGTTATTCATCCCAAGCCCGGTAGAGACTCCCAGAAGGTGGAAAATTATAGACCTATATCTCTTTTAAACACTGATTATAAGATATATGCCAACAGATTGGGGAAGGTTCTAAATATATTAATACATCCTGACCAAGGCGGTTTTATGCAAGGGTAGATCTACCACAGACAATGGTAGACTACTGGCACATACAATGGTACAGGCTCAAGGATTAACAGATTCTGCCATAGGACTAGCACTGGATGCCGAAAAGGATTTTGATAGACTGGAATGGCCCTTCCTATTCCAGACCCTATGCTGGTTTAGGATTGAGGAAAAATTCATAAAGAGAATTTCCCTGCTATATACCAACCCATCGGCGCGTTTTGTAGCCAATGCATCACTTTCCTCGCCTTTTAAGCTACATAGGTTGTCATCTCTCACCACTCCTCTTCAATTTGGCACTTGAACCCCTAACTTTAGCTATTCAACAGCATAAAGATATTTCAGGGATTGAGATTAAGGGACACCAATGTAAATTGTCAGTTTATGCGGACAACCTTCTCCTTTTCTTAAAACCCGGGTCTCTAAGAACTGTGCTACAGGTCATAGACATATATTCAGCAATATCGGGATATAAAGTAAGCTTGACAAAGACCACAATTATACCTCTAAACTCCCATGTTACCCCACTGGTAATCCAAAAATACCTCTTCCAGTACGCACACTCCTCTTTTAAATACTTAGGAATTACATACTGGACCACATGGCAAAGAATGGTGAACCAAAATATGACCACATGAGAAAGAACCATTATTGACTACACCATCAAATGGACCCATTACATCTTACATGGTGGGGCAGATTAGAAACCATTAAGATGGTCATAGTTCCCAAAATCAATTATATCTTGAGTATGATCCCAATACTATTTCCAAATAGCTTCTATACAAAACTAGACAACCTACTGTTGGCATTCTTATGGCGAAGTAAAACCCCAAGAATTGCAATGTGGAAGCTCAAATTGTCTAAAATGAAAAGCAGAGTATACTTCCCAGATTTATATTGGTTTCACATAGCCTCTCTATTGAAGCAAGGCATCCAATGGACCAAGGAAGAAGTCTAGACGATTGCCCTATATGGTTACATTTGGAACAGGTTATAAGTACGCCATACCAACAAAATTCTCAAAATTCCTGCACAACAAGATCATCTCGGCCACGCACCATGCCTGTCAAGTAATTACACTATGTATAAAAGAAGCAGAAGACTACTTGCATGACATACCTATTTAGCTAACTGCTCGATTCCAAATTAACAGTCAACCCATAATGTTGAGAGACTGGCTGTCACACAGCATTTGGTCCCTCGGACAACTCATACATAATAATACTTTCAAATCCTTTCAGATGATACAACAAGAATTTGGATTACCTGATAAATGTCTCTTCGATATTGTCTAAGTGAAGCTGGGGTTTCCCCAACACAATTATTGCCAGGATGGCCGCTGCCACAAAAATTTAAGGAAATGCAAAACAGTGCCCAGTTAATATCCAAATTTATAACGCTTTTATGAAAAGGAGTGTGAAGGAAATGTAAAGGAACCCAATTAATATGGGCAGCGGAAGCAGGAGAACCTGAAAATTCTAAGATATGGAATGCCTTTTGGGGATCCCAAGTTAGGATTACTCATGCTAGGTATCATAAGGAAATGAATGGAAAACAAAACAAAGGATATTATAATGCCTTTGCATCGCTCCATGGTGCGACCGCACCTTGAATATTGTGTTCAATTCTTGTCATTGTATCTTAAAATCGATATAGCATTATTAGAAAAGGTACAGAGAAGAGCCACCAAAATGGTAAAGGGGATGGAAGGATACCCCTATGAAGACAGGCTAAAAAGGTTAGGGCTCCTCAATCTGGAAAAGAGATGGCTGAGGGGAGATATGATAGAGGTCTATAAATTAATGAATGGAGTGGAACGGGTAAACGTAGATTGATTGTTTACGTCATCAGAATATAGAAAGACTAGGGGACATACAATGAAGCTACAGGGTAACCTATTTAAGACTAATAAGAGAAAAGATTTTTTCACTCAATGTGTAATCAAACTCTGTAATTTGTTACCGGAGGATGTAGTAAAAGCTGTTAGTGTAGCCAAGTTTAAAAAAAGATTTGGACAAGTTCCTGGAGGAAAGCTCCATAAATCATTATTAAAAGGGACCCAGGATATCACTGCTTGACCCAATACAAGCATTGAGGAACCTGTGTCTTTTGGGGAAATTGCTAGGTACTTATGACCTAGATTGGCCACTGTTGGAAACAGGATACTGTGCTTGATGGACCTTGGTCTGACCCAGTATGGCATATCTTATGTGCTTATGTTATGTTCTTATGCAGCCTCCCTTACTCAGACACTGTATTTTTTTGCTCATTGAGCATATTTAACCCCTCTAAAAGTGGCAAAATGGCAGCCCCAATTAGGCAACCTTGTATGGGAGATATAGGCACAATGTCACACATCATATACCATTGTGCAAATCTTCAAACACATTGGCAACAGGTGTGGCGACATATTACCCAATATCCAAATATACAAGTACCTCTTACGTATCAAATAGTTGTGTATAAATCCCTGGATGGAATTCCTGCATTGCAAAAAAAAAGATCATAAGCTCCTAGACCTAATGTTGAGTTTAGCCTTGAAAGTAATCTTGCTGCATTGGAAAAATGTATCATAATTAAGGGTAGGATACTGGTTAAATCTGCTTTGCATGCACCGAACATATGGCATAGCCTATGTGGCGCAAAACCCCCACTTCCATAATTTGCTCAAGAAATGGCATACCCTAAATTTGTATCTGCTGAATTATAATTAAAGTGCCCATAAGAACACTCTACAAAATCAGCATAATATCTTGTCAAGAGTGTAATAGAAATAGTCTCCCTACTAATGGATCTACATAAGATCAAAGAGCAGAGTAGGTGGCTGTTTAAATGATTGTCCATACTGTATATTACTCAGTACTATAGAACACTGAATTATTTATAGCCAGATATGTTTTGTTTTATGTTCTGCATTTAGATCCAGGGTTAATGTTTCAGATATGTGTGTTTTATGATCAATGGTACACGAATATAAAACTCAATTTTTAAAAAATTGGATGACCAAAGAAACTCTGAAAAAAGAAGAAACACAGAGAAGCTAAGCCAAAGGAGAAATAAATGCAAACACAGAACTCTACAGAAATTTTCAACATGCAGCATGACAAGACAAGGAGAAATACTACAATGGCGCATGCATGGAAATAGAATCAGAAATTATTAGAGGAAGAACAATATCGACTTTCCTAAAGCTACGAGAGTTAAAGAGAAAATTTCAGCTTTGAATTGGAATGCTACAAGATGCGCAAGGATACATGTTGAGTGATGCTGAGAAGATCAAGAAAAGATGGAAAGAATATACAGTCATTATAGATAAAGATCAAGTGGACCAACAGTCATTTCAACCTGTACATTATGATCAGGAACTATTGGTGATAAAAGAAGAAGTCGAAACAGCATTGAAAGCATTATCAAAGAACAAAGCACCGGGTATTGATGGCATTCCCATTGAAGTATTACAGCAATCATATGTGGCTGTTGCCATACTTACAAGGCTCTGCCAGGAAATTTAGAAGACAACATTATGGCCGACTGACTGGAAAAGATCTGTGTTTATACCAATACTTAAGAAATTTGATTTGATTGATTGTGGAAATTATCGCACAATTGCTCTGATCCCACATGCCAGCAAGATTCTACTCAAGATCATCCAGCAGAGACTACAGTCATACCTGGAACTAGAATTGCCTGAAGTGCAAGCAGGGTTCAGGAAAGGTGAGAAACGAGAGACGTCATTGTAGATGTCAGATGAATCCTTGAAAAGACAAAAAAATACCAAAATGATACCTAAATATGCTTTATTGACTGCAGCAAAGCTTTTGACTCTATAAAACATGATAAACTCTGGGCCACATTAAGTAGCTTGGGTATACCAGAACATAGAAACATGATGGCAGAAAAAGACCACATGGTATATCTAGTCTGCTCTTCCATATCAAATACTAAAGTCCCTTCTTTTCCTTTAAAGATTTTTTGTGCTTGTCCCATACTTTTTTGAATTCAAATACTGTCCTCACCTCTACTACTTCCACTGGAAAACTATTCCATGCATCTACAATTCTTTCCATAAAGAAGTATTTCCACATATTACTCCTGAGTCTATCCCCTTTCACCCTCATCCTATGTCCCCTCGTAGCAGAGCTCGCTTTCAATCGAAAGAGGCTCTCCTCTTGTGCATTTATGCCTTTCCTCCAATGTATACATATTAAGATATTTAAGTCTGTCCTCATATGCTTTATAACAAAGACCACTAATCATTATAGCTATCCTCTGCACCTGTTTATGTCCTTTTGAAGGTGTGGTCTAAAGAATTGCACACAATATTCCAAATGAGATCGCACCAGAGACTTAAACAGAGACACTATCACCTCCTTTTTTCTGCTGGCCATTCCTCTGTCTATGCACCCAAGCATCCTTCTGGCTTTTGCTGTCATCTTTTGTACCTGTCTTAAGATTATCAGAAACAATCATGCCTAAGTCTCACTCTTCTTTGTTGACAGAAGTACTTCTGTACTGCTCCCTTGGATTTTTGCAGCCCAAATGCTTGACCCTATATTTTTTAGCATTAAATCTCAGCTGCAAATTCTTGACCATTCTTCAAGCTTAGCTAGATCTCTCCTCATGTTATCTACTCCTTCCTGGGTGTCTATTCTATTGCAGATTTTGGTATTATCCACAAAGAGGCAAACCTTACCCAACAGTCCTTCTGCAATATCACTAACAAAGATGTTAGAAAGAATGGGACCAAGGACAGATCCCTGCGGCACCGCACTGGTAACCTTCTTCTCCTCAGAGTGAGCTCTGGAAAGGACCCTTTGTCACCTCCCACTCAACTAATTTCTAATCCAGTGAGTCATTTTAGGATCCATCCCTAGGGTGCTCAGTTTCTATATAGTTCGCCTGTGTGGAACAGTGTCAAAGGCTTTACTGAAATCCAAGTACACTACATCTAGGGCTCTCCCTCGGTCCAACTCCCTAGTCACCCAGTCAAAGACATCAATCAGATTTGTCTGACAAGACCAGCCTCTGTTAAACCCATTCTGCCTCA
The DNA here is from genome assembly GCA_033557465.1 of Ichthyophis bannanicus. Lineage (NCBI taxonomy): Eukaryota > Metazoa > Chordata > Amphibia > Gymnophiona > Ichthyophiidae > Ichthyophis > Ichthyophis bannanicus. Next base: position 135,765,844 of record CM066040.1, read on the forward strand.
GATCCTGAAATCCACTGGACTCCAGAAATCTCACTATCCTCCCTTATAGCAGGATTTCTAATAATTTACTCACCACAGATATTATACTAACTGACCTGTAGGTTTCAACCTCATCCTTATTTCTGCTTTTGTGTAAAGGGTCCTCTGGGACCACTCCTGACTCTAATGAAGCATTGAAAAGGTCAGTCAGTGAAGCTGCTAGAACAGCCCTGATATTCTCAGATGTATCCTATCCGGTCCCATCACTTTGTCTACTTTTAGTTTAGCTAGTTCCTTATGAACATAATATTCTGAAAATCGTTCAAGATCCCCATCACTTTGATTCCTATTTGTGGGTGTTTTCTGAGGTCCTGCTCTTGGCCCTTCATCTGTGAACACAGAACAGAAATATTTGTTAAGCAATTCTGCTTTATCCTAATCAGCTTCTACATATTCCTCCCCTTCACCCTTGAGTCTGACATTACCACTTTTGCACTTTCTTCTCTCACTAACATATCTGAAAAACGACTTATCCCCTCATTTTATTACAATGGCTATTTCTTCTTCTTTTTGTATCTTTGCTTTCCTGATGACTTTGCTAGCTTCTCTAAGTTTTTCCAACACCTGATAGCTCTCTTGTACAACCTTTACATTCATCAAAAAGCAAGAGTTTGAATGGAATAAGGAGAAGCCAAATGGTTTAAAATCAGCAAAGCTGCACGACAAGCTGCATACTGCCCCCTACCTGTTTAATTTATATGCAGAACAAATCATCAGAGAAACAGGATTGTATGAAGACAACCAAGGAGTGAAGATTGGTGGAAGACCTGTCAACAAACTTCGCTATGCTGATAATGCCACAATACTGGCTGAAAGTGAAGACAATCTGAAACATTTGCTTCTCAAGATCAAGGATTATAAAATGGGTCTGCACCTTAATATAAAGAAGACAAAGGGGCTTGTTTACAAAGCCGCGGTAGCGGTTTCCTATCGTTATCGGAGCCGCGGCCCCATTGTAAAGAAGCCCCAAAGATTCCGACAACTGGCAAAATCAAAAAGTTCATCATTGATGAAGAAGAAATTGAAATAGTGGACAACTTTATCCTGCTTGGATCAATAATCAATAAAGAAACAACAAACAGTCAAGAAATCTGACAAGGCATTGCTCATGGCAGAATAGCTATGAAGGACCTAGACAAGATTCTGAAGAGTAGAGAGGCCTTTCTCCATACAAAGATTCGACTTGTCCAAGCCATGGTATTTTCAATAACATCTTATGGATGCAAAAGTTGGACAGCAAAAAAGACAGGAAGAAAACTGATGACTTTGAATTATGGTGCTAGTGAATAATACTGTGTATACCATGGACTGCCTGAAGAACAAACCAGTCAATACTAGAGGAGATCAAACCAAAGCTTTCTTTAGAAGCTCAAATGACAATATTTTAACTTTCATACTTTGGACACATCATGCAAAGAAAGAGATCATTAGAAGAAGACATTATGCTTGCCAAGGTTGAAGGCCAACGCAAAAGAGGAATGCCAGCAATGAGATGGATGGATACAATAACAGCAGCTATGGATGCCAATCTATCAACAATGAGACACTGTCCCAACGCCGCCCTAGTGGCAAAGAAGCGTCACAGTAGAGAGGTTGGACACAAAAATATTTGTAACTGAGTTTGGCTCAAAGACAGGGCCCAGGTTTTCTTTGTAGTCCTAGTAGCCTTCTGGTAACCAAATGCTCAAAGAAACATAATAGTCCGAGTGAAGGGAGAATAAAGGCTTTTATTTCCCCTATTGCACAAAAGGTTCAAAAACTCAGATCTTTACAGCAACAGAAATTGTCCTTATCTCAGGTTGAAAGAAAACAAACAAAAACTGTATTAAACCTGTTAACTTCACAGTAATAATATGAGAAAACAAGGATTCACACATTCCCCAGGCTACAGCTCTATTCCTTGTCTAAAGGGTCAAAGCCTTCCGCCTGGCAGTAGCTGCAATCCATTTCAGGGTCCGAAAGGTCGTCAGCCATGTCCACCTGCATTGGTTCAAGGTCATCAATATCTGGTAGCTTGCATTCAGGCTTTTTATACAACGTTTGCACGATGTCCCAATGCTCTGTGTTCAAAGGTAAGCCCTGGTTTTGTGTACCTCTAGACTGAGAACAGTCTCTCTTGCACACGGCTCTTTTACTGGAGAGTCTCTTACTTGCTATAGGTTTGTATCCTGAAGTATAAACAGTTCTAGTAGGACAACATTCCTCTATTCCCTGTTCCTCCTGCGTCACAGCGTTCAGGAAATTATAATCAGAAAAACAGTGATTACCTTTCTTTCTTGGCTTATCCTGGCAAGGTAAGGATTGAGGCCAGTTCCTGCTGGGGTTTGGCCTTACTTGCACAATGGTAGGCTTTCGGTTCTCCCGGAGGCCTTCTGCTGGTGTTAAACCACATTCACACCAAAGCTTCCTTCGGTCTGAGCCCAGAATGTTACCTTTTAAAGAAGTTCTTTCATCTTCTTCTTGGTTACTCCCTGTTATGTCCTTCAATGGTTGCTGGCCTCTGCCAAACTCAGGTCCAGGACTTTCTAGCACAGTCCTTCTGCTTCCAAGGGTAGCTCCCTTTCTGTATCTCTCCCTCTTGGAAGGCGTGTCCTCTCCACTCCTGGGATACTCGGGGCGAACTCCTTCACCTGGCTCTGCTGAGTCTGCTGGGCCTGTTCCTTTCCCCAAGACTCCTATTTCCTGGTCCTTCTCTCCCTCTTGGAAAGCTTCCCTTCTCCAGTCATCTGGGCTTTTTTTAAGAGGAACTCTTCCCTCCTCTGATTGGGTGCAGGCCGGTATTGCATCACTGGCTCTGGGGCGTGGCTCCTCAGTCCTCCGGAGGTCCCACTTGCTCCCCCTATATGGCTCCTTGTAATGCTGCAGCCGGTGTCTGCCTCTTTTTTCTAAGCTTAAAGCATTTTCTCCTGTCTGCAAAGGGTCTGCAGTACCACAACACCTGACTGAAGACCAAACACCATTTAGAACAGCTATCCAGAGGGCCGTCATGAATAGACACCAACTTGATGGCACTTAACAACAACAACATACTGCATATTGGTCTGTACACACTTTTGATTGACTTAGTTCAGAAAAGCGGTCTCAACTTTTATAAATAAGTAAATATTGACCATTTTACCCCGGTGAATTTCAGTCATTATCCCTAGTAAATTGTGATAAGTCTGAATTAATCCAACTAAAAATATATGTAGGGTTCTATCATGCATGCACTTTTAGTCAGACTGAAGGGAGATGGACCCCGGGATGTGATTTAGTCAAAGATGGAAAAGAAAATATTCAAACTGTATTTTAAAATCAATACATTATTTCCTAAAGAGATTTTACCTATAAATAAAAAAGCAGATGGAAGTCTACATTTATTTATTTATTTAACAATTCTTATATACCGCACTATTTGTTATCAGTGCGGTTTACATTTAACAAAGAATACTCAGATCAGAGAAGACTGATTGAGTTTACATTATAACAGGGAATAGAACTTGGAGAACATGGGTAACTATTTACATATTGACATATGTACATACATACATTCCCTAAGAAAATTACAGTCAGTATTGAAGGTCTATGGGTACAAATTGCCTGCAAATTTCACAACTAGGCAAGTGGTGTGACAATTCCTCCCAAAATGGTAATAATTCTCTAGTATATCAGCCACCAACTGTTTTTCCAGGACATGCCAGGTTCTTACGGAATTTAACCTTTTATTGCACGGAAAATCTAATGCAAGTTTCAGGCAAACATGGGACTAAAAAATGGGGCAAAAAGTCTGTATGTTGATTTTTTCCCCAGATTTGCTTTGCTGAAATTGCTGAAAACGGCAGATATTCACTAATCAAAGTCATGCAGGAAAACCTCTGCCCAAAGCACTATTTACAATTTTAGTAACATTTCTTTTAACACTATCTGACAAAAAGTCCCAAGGGGATTTTGGCATACTTTTTGTGGGGCTTTTTGTCTGTGGAATATTTTCCCCTTCCTAATTTACAGGAAATCAGACATTTGGGTAAACATGCATTACTTCAAAATCATGTGAAAACACCTAATCCCCAACTGTACAAGTCCTAAAATAAACTTTTTGTTGGAGCTGCACACATTGTATGATATGAGAATAGTATTAGCAGTTCACCATTTACCACTGGTCCATTTTACTTTATTTTGCTTTCATATTTAAAATAATCCTCTGTTCTCACCAAAATTCTTCTATATTAGCTTCTTTTCTTCACATTTGCACAGTTTATGCCCCAGGTATACTTGTGTTATTCACCAATGCAGGGCTCTTTAATTGTACTCACTCAAAGTTTCAAAATGAACACATTGGAGCCATTTAACTAAAGGGTGTTAGTGCAGGTTTTGGGATACGTGAAAGGCACAATAGGACACGCGTTAACAATTAGCATGGGGCCATGACACATCGGCCAGATTTTGGTGCTAACTGTCCATGATGTGTTGAGGGTGCAAGTGGAAGGGTTAAGGTTGGATAGTGGGAGGAGTGAGTGACTTGCAGTCAGCGCACCTGTGCTAACTGCAAGGTGAACAATTAGTGCCGGTGCACTTCCCCCACTTCAACAGGCGGAAGTAAGTGCAGCCACGCTAATTGCGTCCCACATTAGGGCAGGGTGCACTGTGTTAACTACTGGGAACATGCTTTCCATACCCCAGACAGAGACATACCTTGCAGCAAGTCATGTGAAGACCAATTCCATAACATGCATATGCAGCCTGTGGGCATGTCCAAACCAAAAATGGGCCAAATTTAAACTAAATTCCGTACTCGCGGTTATAGACGTATCCATGGTTCCAGAATTAGGGAAATAGACATTTCCGGCACGGCATGAATAAAGCACTATGGCATACGAGAGACTGGTATACATAGCAAATGGCCGTGGATGTCCCCAAGCTCATCGTATTCTGAAAAGATCAATGTTTCTGATGCTTTTCGTCTCCGCCATATACCCATAGGCACATTTTTAGAAACCGATAATGGTGCTTTAGGGCATCTATTAGTGCTCTTTGCACTGTTGAATGCTCTCATTCTGAGGGTCCCTTATTATTGATAGGGATATGTCTTGACCTTTAGCTATAGAGAGCCTTTTATTGATTTTTTTCTGCCTGATCACACTGGTACCTGGTGGTGCTGCGGTCATTCCTATGTGACAGGTACTGGCCAGGTATTCATGTCCCCACAGAATTTTGGATAAGCACACCAGATCTTACCATGCAGCACTCAAACCACACATACACACTTTCACTTGCAGTCAACAAAAATCTACTTCTGCCAAAAAGATGCCCTGCACCTATCAAGAAAGCATAGTTACTCACCTGTAACAGGTGATCTCCGTGAACAGCAGGAATTGAGTCTTCACATATGGGTATCGTCGGTACTGATGGAGCCTGCGCGGGAACGCTCCCCAGCGTCCAATAGGAAAACGTTTGGGAGCATCCCACAGCGCCTACGTGCTGCCTTCCCGTCTTTCCCAACTGTCCCTCTCCAGTTGAGTTTATTGCTGAGACAAAGAGAGAAAGAGAGAGATAGAGAGATACAACTCCTAGGGGAGGTGGGTGGGTTGTGAAGACTAAATTTCTGCTGTTCCCGGAGATCACCTGTTACAGGTGAGTAACTATGCTATCTCCAGGAACAAGCAGGAATGTAGTCTTCACATATGGGGACTCCTTAGCTACAGATGTCAGGGAGAAGGCCCCAGAAGTTGTGTGCCCCTGTGAAAGAGCTCCACTTCCCCCCATGGATCTCTGGCATCCTACCAGGGATGGTGGGAAGGAGTTGATTAAGTATGGAACAGGTGTTGAAGAACAGCCTGACCAAACAAGGCATCCCGGCAGGAGTCCTTGTCTAAGCAGTAATGGGCTGTGAAGGTATGAACCGAAGCCCAAGTAGCTGCTCAACAGATGTCATCGATAGACACAGAATGAAGATGAGCCATAGAGGCTGCCATGGCTCTCACATTGTGACATGACCTTCAAGAGGAAGGTTCTTACTCTCATAAGAAAAAGAAATACACTGTGCAATCCAGCTGGACAGTGTTCTTTTGGAGACTGGAAGTCCCAAATGACTAGGATCTAAATCAACAAAGAGTTGAGAGGACTTTCTATGTTGCTGTGTCCTTTGCAAGTAAAAGGACAAAGCCCTTTTACAGTCCAAAGTATGAAGATTCCTTTCTGCATTTAAGGCATGAGGCCTTGGGAAAAATACAGGAAGGTAAACCGCTTGGTTTAAATGAAAAGGTGATACCACCTTTGGCATAAAGTGTGGATGAGTCCTAAGACTACCTTATCATGATGGAACCTTGTATAAGGAGGATTAGCTACCAACGCTTGCAATTCACTGATGCGACGTGCTGATGTGATTGCAATAAGAAAGATGACCTTCCAGGAAAGGAATTTCAAAGAGGTAGTAGCTAATGGTTCAAAAGGCAGCTTCATGAGCTGCCCAAGAACCAGATTTAAGTCCCATGCCACCAGTGGTGGCTTAATGGGAGGCTTAGTTAAAAGAAGGCCTCTCATAAATCTCGCTATGAGAGGATGAGAGGAAATAGGTTGTCCATTTAGAGGTTTGAAAGAAGCTGCAATAGCACTCAAATGAACTCTCACTGAATTAATCTTAAGCCCTGTATTAGACAAATGAAGGAGATACTCCAGTAATGATTCCAGAGGTATCGCAAGAGGGTCAAGACCCTTCTGTGAGCACCATATGGTAAACCTTTTCCACTTGAAAGCATAAGAGCGTCTTGTGGAAGGCTTCCTGGAAGCATAAAGGATATCCTTTACCTACTGAGAAAGGTTAAGAGCATGAAGTTCTAGGCTTTCAGCAACCAGGCCCTGAGATGCAGAGACTGGGGATTGGGATGCCACAGCATCCTGTCCTCCTGAGAAAGGAGATCTGCAGCAGATCCTAACTCCAGAGGCGGAGCTCCAGAGGCGGAGCTTGAGAGAGATGTAGGAGCTATGAGAATCATATGACCTCTGTCTCTCTGAAGCTTGAACAGGGTTTTGGGAATTAGGGGAATGGGTGGAAAGGCATACAGGAAGTCCTGGGCCCCAATGGAGGAAGAAAGCATCCCTGGCCTGACAACCCTGAGCCGGAATTCTGGAATAGAACCGGGGAAGTTTGGCATTCAGCGGACTTGCAAAGAGGTCTATGTCCAGGGTTCCCCAAATTTGAAAGATTTTGGCCACCTGGTCTGCATGGAGAGACCATTCATGTGGAAGCAGAACTCGACTGAGTCTGTCTGCCCAAGAGTTTTGGATGCCTGGAAGATACACCGCAAGGAGATGAATCTGATGCTCTCTGGCGAGGGCCCATAGTCACAAAGCTTTGTTGCATAGCGACAGAGAGCCTGTTCCACCCTGCTTGTTCACAAAGAACATGGCTACTCGATTGTCTGTTTGAACTAGGACTGTCTTGTAGCTGAGCTGGGTGTGGAATACTGGAAGAGCAAGGAAGATTGCTCTGAGTTCCAGGAGATTGATGTGTAGATAGGTCTCCTGTGGAGTCCAGGTACCCTGGGTAGAGAGGCCTTGCAGGTGGGCTCCCCAACCCACCTGTGAGGCCTCTGTTGTTAGAGTGGCTTGGGGTGGGGGTTGCTGAAAAGGAGACCCCCACCAAAAAGTTTTGGAGTGACTGCCACCATTGGAGGGACAAAATAAGATGATCTGAGTTTGCTATTTTGTCTGACAGGCAACCTGATGCCTGAGTCCACTGAGTGGATAAAGTCCACTGGGCTGCCCTCATATGAAGGCGAGCATAAGGAACCACATGCACGGTGGATGCCATGTGGCCTAGTAATTATAACATCTCCCAAGCAGTGAAGTGAGGTTTTAGCACTGCTTGGAAAGCTAACTGCACAATGCGAAGGCAGCGGACCTGTGGAAGGTAGGCCTTTGTCTGTCTGGTATCCAGCAGAGCTCCTATAAACTCTAGGGACTGAGTGGGAGCAAGGTTGGATTTTGGGAAGGATGCGCATTGTGCGAGAGAGCAACCCTGGCCTCTGGCTCTGAAGGGGCTCGAATGAGCCAGTCGTCTAAGTAAGGGAAGACAAATATTCCTAGGGTGCGAAGAAATGCTGCCACCACAGCCATGCATTTTATGAACACCCTTGGTGCCGAGGCCAGGCCAAAAGGAAGAACCCTGTATTGGTAGTGCCTCCCTTGAAATAGAAAGCGAAGGAACTTTCGATGAGTTGGATGGATGAGAACATGAGTGTACGCATCCTTGAGATCTAGAGAACAAAGCCAATCCTGATTCTGAAGGTATGGCAGCAGAGTTCCTAGAGAAATCATTTTGAACTTCTCTTTGAACAGGAATTTGTTCAATTCTCTGAGGTCTAAAATGGGTCTGTGTCCTCCTGTTTTCTTTGGAATAAGGAAATAGGGGGAGTAGAACCCTGTACCCTGTTGGAGAATGGGTACCTCTTCTATTGCCCCTTGGGCAAGAAGCATAGTGATCTCTTGACCTAACTGGTCATTGAGAGAGGTCTGAGAATTGAACAGTCTTACCATTGTAGAAGGGGGCATGCTGAGGAAATGAAGCTTGTACCCCTCTCTTACAATACACAGAGTCCAATTTTCTGCTGTTATCTGACCCCATCTGGGGGCAAAATGACATAACCTTCCTGGAATGGTGGAAGGCTCTGGGCCGTTCAGGGCCAGGAAGGCAAAATTCTCTAGATAGGCGTCAAAGCCCCTGTGGAGACTGAGTCTGCTGAGCCGGTTGAGGCTTAGCAGCTTTTGTTTTTCTTTGCCTAGGTTGTTGCTGCTGTCCCTTTTGGGCAGAGTGACCTAAACAATGCCCCTGCTGGGTATAGGAGGGATAAAACCTCTTCTTCTTACTGAAGAATGGTTTCTTGTAGGATTTTTTCCTTGCAGGATCAGCTGTAGACTTAGACAATCTAACCAAAGTGATATTGTCAGCATCTATTTCATTAGCTTTTTCCTGCCAATTCTTGCCAAAGAGATTCTCTCCTGTGCAAGGAATATTCCCTAGTTTATCCTGTACCCAAAGTTCCAAGTCAGATGCCTGAAGCCAGGCAATCCTACGTGCACCTATGGCAATGGCAGAGGTTCTGCTTATGCACTCAAAGCAGTCAAAGGCTGCACGATTTACAAACTTGGAAACATCCTGAGCATGTTTGACAAGGGCGAGGAAATCCTGCCTCTTATCATCAGGAAGGAGAGGACTCATAAGCTATAAATCTCCTGTTACTTCCTTAAGGAACATTCCCATATATAATATATAGGAACTGATCCTAGCAGAAAGCATGGAAGCCTGGAAGGTTCGACATCCAAAGGCGTCAAGAGTCCTACACTCACGTCCTGGAGAAATAGATGCATGCCTTTTTGCACTCTTGATCCTTCTCATAGCTGATTCCACCAGCATGGAATGGTGTGGTAGCTGAGTCTTCTGAAACCCAGGACAAGGAGGAACTCGATACATGGTGTCAAGTCTTTGAGAGTGAGGAGATGTGGTTAGAGGTGTTTCCCACATCCTTAACATGAGATTATGTAAGATCTCATGAGTAGGTAAGGTAGCTGCCTCCTTAATTCCTTTGCCCTAGGCTCTTTTTCAGGAGCCACTGTGATGGAAAGACCTCGAGCCACATCTTGGATAAAATCCTGAAAGGACATATCCTCTGGTGGAGACATCCTACGCTGAGGAGAAGAAGAATCCTCAGGAAGAAGTACTCTGGTATCGGCACAGCTTTCGGAGTCTTCAGACTCATCCGAGGATTCAAAGTATCTCCGATCCGGGTGATCATGCAAGGCACGGTACCGGTACCAATCGAAGTCGGCATCGGAGGGGTCCAGTACCGACTTGTCAATACCGGATGGATAAGCATGACTCGGTCCCAGTAGAATACCTGCCTATGTCGATGCAGCCGGTACCGGTACCGGAGTCGGTGCCGGTACCGATTGAATGGTCTGAAGCAGTTTCAGGGGCATCAAGGCCGTGAGAAGAACCACCAGACTGCATTCAATAGCCAAGAATCTCTGGTCTATCGATGCTGCCGATGCTTGGATATTGGTACCGGATGAAGCAGCTGGTACCCCAGAGCATGGCACCAGTAGTTTTGCCGAGGTTGAGGCCTCGAGAACATCCTGGAGCCCCGTTAGTGCTTTGGAAGCTGAAGCCTCCGGCCGGGGCAATTTTTCCGGTGAAAGTCCCTCAAGGGCAACGTCAGAGGCATCTCAATGCTTAGAGGGAGATCTACCCTTTGAAGACCGGCTAGATTTATGTTTAGTTACCTGAGATCCATGGGAGGAAGACGAAGCCCTGGAAGACATCGATGCCACAGAGGTTGCATCGCAGGGAAAAAGGGTGCTAAGTTTACCAGCTCAGTTCTGCCAGCCCCTCTTTGACATCATTCCACAGGCAACACACTCCGAAATAAAGTTGTCAGGACCTAAACATTTGAGGCACCACTCATGGGTGTCAGTGAAGGAGATGGTACCGCCACACTTGGAACACTTTTTAAAACCCGAAGCGGGTTTTTCCATTTTAAAGGAAAAGTTGGGCCTAGTGCCCAAAATGGCGTGTGGCACCTGAGGAGAAAATATCTGGAAAAAACTCCAGAAGAAAAGCGGGTTTTTTTGGAAAAAAAAAGAAAGAAGAACCGGCGGTACCGGTGTAGCGTCGAGGGAAGGCAGACACGACCACAAAAAAGAAGAATAAAAGGGAATTATTTTCTGCGGTGACAGGATATGCGACCTGTCGGCTCCGCGGAAAACGAAGAACTGGAGATGGACCGTTGGGAAAGGCGGAAGGCAGCATGCAGGCGCTGTGGGATGCTCCCAAAAGCTTTCCTACTGGACGCTGGGGAGCGTTCCCGCGCAGGCTCCGTCGGTACTGACGATACCCATATGTGAAGACTACATTCCTGCTTGTTCCTGGAGATCAGCTGATCTGCGCTTCTCACCCAAACAAGAATCTTTTCCATACTCACTCACATATTATCCCTACATCAACAGTCCCATTCTGCAGAACATAGAAATTGTTAGGGAACCCTAGATTATCTTCTTTAGCACAAACAGCAAATGTCAACATAGCTAGAATAAACACTATGGGGTAGATTCTGATCCTAGTTTAGCGGGTCTGCACATCTGATCTGGACCTCCAGACCCGCTAAACATCCGGATTGCACTGGTGGCCACAGAGCTCCCTGCATGCCTAGCTTACTTGTGCAGGGATCTCTGTTCATGGGCAGGAGGGGGTGGGTCAGGGGAGGAGTGAGGACGGGCGATGGGCAAGTAAGCGACCCCGAACATACAGGACCGATTCTGAGGTTAGCCCTCTACATCTGGGGTCGGCCAGTTAGACAGTGGACTTATTCCACCTCGGAGGTGGAATAAATCACCCTGGACATCGGGGGACTGCAGAGCCAGGTGCCATCAAAGAGGTGAGGGTGCACACAGGGGGCTCCCCGCAGCCCGACCCTGGCCATGACAAGTCAGATCAGGGGTTGGGTTGCGGGGAAAGAGGTGTATATTCGGCAGCTGGGGATCGCGCCATGCCATTGCAACTCCATTCAGAAGCCTGGCTGAACTAGCCGGGGAAGTGGCTGGACATCCAGGATGCCTGAATCGGGGCATCTCCCAGAATTGGGTGCATCTCCTGGCCATCCGGATGCCTGGACGTCTGGACAGCCCGCAAATGCACATGTCGAAATGGGCATCCACTGCTCTACTTAAAATTTCTGTAGGGGTGTTTATGAAAGTTTCTTTAACTTACAACCTTCCCTCACCTCTACTTTATGTTGTTATTTAAAACTGCTTCTTGTGTTTTTCCAGACTGCAGACACATCTGTTCAAAATATAATTGTCGCAACCATTCGTCAATATGGGATGCACTAAAGGACAGAGCAAAATATTTTTTAAGTCCTAGCCTTATTCCACATTTCCGGAGGAATAATGGGGACAACTGTGGGAAGCCCCAAAAATGAACACAGGCTTTTCCTGAATATGCTTTCTATGTCTCTGCGGATGACCATGCCCTCATTCCGCCCCACTCTGAGATCCCCATGCTAGTGCCATAGATGTGTAGAGCCGCTGGAGTTTCAGAATATGGTCTTTGACATTTTCGCTAGAAAAATGTCTATGGCACACGTCCAAATAGCTTATTAATGTTATGGAATGATGTCCTTAATCCTCAATTACCTCAGGTTCAACCTTAGATTATAAGTCCTCGGGGACAGGAAAATACCTACAGTACTTGATTATAACTTGTCTTAATCCACTACTGGAAAGGCGTGGGCTAACTACTAAAACAAAAAAAATAAATAAATGGATGCACTACCATAGCACCCTTTGGTAAAAGGACCCCTTTGAGTGGATACAGTTAAGAATCTTGGATTAGTGAATATCTGGTGCAAAAACTGTGAAATAAAAAGATTTTTAGTGAGAACAAGAGGATTATTTTAAATTTGAAAATAAATTAAAATAAAATGGACCAGTGCTAAGGTGAACTGGCTAAAACTATGCTTGTAGAAACATAGAAACATGATGACAGAAAAAGACCACAAGGCCCATCTAGTCTGTCCTTCCATAACAACAACTACAACAGTCCAATAGAAACATAGAAACATGATGACAGAAAAAGAAACATGATGACAGAAAACATTGTATTATACAATGTGTAGGTCTTGTATAATTGGAGAGTAGGGGGATCACTGCAAAAACCCAATAAGCCTTTGGACATGCGCTGGGGATGTTTATGTGCCTAAAACGTCTATGAACATATTCTCATACATGGCACCCATGCACGTTTATCTCGCTCACACGGGGATGTCCATATGTGTGTCCAAGGGGGTGGAATGGGGTGTGGCCAGCCACGGAGATGTGTATAGTGTATCCCCGAACACGCCATGCACATTTATGGCCTTCCCCGTTATTCCTGCCAGAGACGTGGAATAAGACCAGTACTTCAAAGGTTTTCTGCTGTATTCTACAATTCATCCCTGCAAGTGAGAGTGTGTGTGTGAGGGGTTTGAGGGTTTTAAGGGAGAATCTAGATTTTGATCTGCAATTCAGGGAGGGTATGACTACCTGGCCAGTACCTGGACCTTACAGATAGAGTAGTTACTCACCTGTAACAGGTGTTCTCCAGGAGCAGCAGGAATCAGTCCTCACATATGGATGACGTTGGCACCGACGGAGCCCTCGCGGAGCAATTTTCAAAGAAAGCCTTTGGGAATTGAAGCGCGCATGCGCGGTCCTCTTCCCGCCCAAGGGTGCCATCTTGCTCAGTCTGATGACATAGCTAAAAGACAGCAAAAAATTAGCAAAAAAATGAAAACATAGGACTGCAACTCCAAGGGGAGGAGGGAGGGTTGTGAGGACTGATTCCTGCTGCTCCTGGAGAACACCTGTTACAGGTGAGTAACTACTCTTTCTCCAGGACCAAGCAGGAAGTCAGTCCTCACATATGGGACTCCCAAGCTTAAGGCTACCGGAGACCCTAAGCACAAAAAAGGAGCTCCCTCAAGCTCAGTAGCACAGAAGGAAGGAATCTTCTCTGAGTATGCCTCCAACTGGTAGCCCAACATCCGGGACGGAGGGCAGGAGTTGCCTATACCTCAAAGAGATTACGGAGGACTGCCTGTCCGAAAGCACTGTCCCTGCGGGACTCCCTCTCCAGGCAGTAATGGGCTGCAAAAGTCTGGCTTGAAGACCAAGTAGCGGCCCGGCAGATGTCTGCCAATGGAACAGAGCGGAGGTAAGCCACTGACGCAGCCTTCGCCCTAACACGATGAGCCGTAACTCGACTTTCCAACGAGAGGCCGGCTGCCCCATAAGCCCAAGCGATACAGTCAGCAATCCAGATGGACAGAGTACACTTGGAGACAGGGAGCCCCAACTTATTGGGGTCATAAGACACGAAGAGCTGAACAGCCCTTCGGTGCTCCCGCGTACGGTCAAGGTAGAAGGTTAACGCCCTCCTACAGTCCAGGGTATGCAGGACCATTTCAGCTCGGCTGGAGTGTGGCCTGGGAAAGAAGGTTGGAAGTACCACCTCCTGGTTGACGTGAAAAGGGGAAACCACTTTAGGAAGAAACTTAGGGTGAGTCCGTAGGACTACCCTATTCTTGTAGAACCTAGTGTAAGGAGGATCAGATACTAGGGCCTGTAGCTCACTAACGCGTCTAGCAGAAGTGAGGGCTACCAAGAATAAGGTTTTTCAAGAAAGAAAACGAAGATGACAGGTAGCCATAGGTTCAAAAGGCGGACAGGTAATCCGCTGTAAAACCACATTCAGATCCCAGTCAGGGGCTGGTGGGCGCAAAGGTGGTTTAAGGAGAAGGAGGCCTCTGAGAAAACGAGCCACTAGAGGGTGGCTGGAAAGAGGTCTGCCATCCACCGGCATGTGATGCGCAGAAAGAGCACTGAGGTGGACCCTGACCGAGTTGGACTTAAGTCCAAGATTGGAGAGGTAAAGCAAGTACTGCAAGACCACTGATGCCGAACAGGAGAAGGGATCTTGAGACTGCTGAGCACACCAGACGGAGAACCGACGCCACTTAAGAGCGTAGGACTTCCGGGTGGAGGGTCGCCTGGAGGCCAAGACGACTTCCTCCACATCTGGAGGCAGCAGGAGGGGAGCAAGGACTACCCTTTCAGCAGCCAGGCCATCAGATGAAGGGACCAGAGGTTGGGGTGTAGGAGAGTCCCGTGATCCTGGGTCAGGAGATCGGGCTGAAACCCCAGAGGGAGAGGAGTGTCCACCGCCAGCTGCATCAGAAGCGGGAACCAGGGCTGTCTCGGCCACCGGGGAGCCACCAGGATCATCAAGGCTCTGTCTCTGAGAACCTTGAAGAGCGTCCGAGACACTAGTGGCATGGGAGGAAAGGCATACAAGAGGCCTGTGGACCATGGAATCAGAAAAGCATCCGCCGCTACTCTGAGAGGATGTGGTTGTCGAGAGCAGAATCTGGGAAGTTGCCGGTTCTGAGGACTGGCAAACAGATCCATGGTGGGGAGGCCCCATTTGAGAAAGATCCACTGAAGCACTAACGGATCCAATCTCCACTCGTGTGGTTGGAGGATTCTGCTCAGTTTGTCTGCCAGGCAATTTTCTTGACCCGGGAGATAAACAGCTTTGAGGAGGATGCCGCAGTTGACGGCCCAAGAGCATAGCTTTTGTGCTTCCCGACAGAGAAGGAAGGAGCCTGTGCCCCCTTGTTTGTTCACGTAGAACATCGCAACCTGATTGTCCATCTGGACCAGCACAGACTGGTGAGAAGTGAGGTGGGAGAAAGCCCTCAGAGCCAGGCGGATAGCTCTGAGCTCCAGGAAGTTGATCTGCTGGGCAGATTCCCAAGGAGTCCAGAGGCCTTGAGTACATGTCCCTTGGCAATGTGCTCCCCAACCCAGGAGAGAAGCATCGGTCGTCAGGACCTGAGAAGGCGGAGGAGACTGAAAAGCCATTCCTAGCACTAGGTTTGGCAGATGAAGCCACCATTGCAGAGAAGAGACCAGCGGGTCGGAGATCTGTACGGAGTCCGCTAGGCTCCCAGTGGCCTGATGCCATTGTGTGCGAAGGCACCAATGAGCAGGCCGCATGTGCAGGCGGGCATTGGGGGTCACATGGACTGTGGAAGCCATATGGCCGAGCAGTCTCAGAAATTGCCTGGCAGAGACCAGGGAATTGCTGTGAAATTGGCTGGCAAGATCCATGAGCCTGTTTGCTCTGTCGAGAGGCAGAAAGGCTCGCGCCTGAAGCGTGTTTAATCTTGTGCCGATGAACTCGAGATCCTGAGAGGGGAGCAAAGTGGACTTTGCGAAGTTTATGACAAAGCCCAAGTGCTGAAGCAGAGCCACAGTGCGGTGCGTGGCGTGAGTGGCCTCTTGGGAAGACTGTGCTCTGATGAGCCAGTCGTCTAGGTATGGAAATACAAAGAGGCCTTGAAGTCTTATATAAGCCGCCACTACTGCTAGACATTTGGTGAACAACCTTGGTGCGGAGGATAGGCCAAAGTGTAGTACTCTGTACTGGTAATGTTTGCCCCCCACAACAAACCTGAGATATTGTCTGTGGCTGGGGTGGATGAGGATGTGAGTGTAGGCATCCTTTAGATCTAAGGAGCATAGCCAGTCTCCCTGCTGGAGGTAGGGCAGCAGGATTCCAAGGGTAAGCATCTTGAACTTTTCCTTTGCGAGGAACTTGTTGAGGTTCCGCAAGTCCAGGATGGGTCTGAGGCCTCCTGTTCGTTTTGGTATCAGAAAGTACCTGGAGTAAAAGCCTTGACCTCTCAGGTGGTGGGGCACCGGTTCCACAGCCTGTTCCTGAAGAAGACTTGCTAACTCCTGAAGGAGTAAGTCCCTGTGCAGAGGGAGTCTGAGAGGCTCCCCTGGAAAGTAGGAGGGAGGTACCTGGTGGAAGTGCAGAAGATAGCCCTCTTGGACTATGTGAAGCACCCAGGTATCTGTAGTGATGTTGGACCACCTGTGGGCAAAGTGGACCAGCCGGCCTCCTGTGCTGAGAGAAACCAGCTGAGGGGGAGAGGCTATGTTGATGAAGTCAAAAACCCCCACCCTGCTGAGCAGGGGCCGGTGGTGCAGGCTTGGGGACTTGCTGCCTACGGGACCCATTACCCCGTCCCTTGGCCTGCTGACCCTGCTGGGGAGCTGCTGAGGCCTGATAATGAGGGTAGTGTTTATAGGCAGCCGCCTTCCTCGGGTAAAAGGGCTTTTTCCCCGAGCCCTTCTTCTTCTGAGAAGGGGCAGAGGTCTTCCTTGAGAGCCGAGTCCTGGTGAGAGTCTCGGTCTCGATCTGTGCAGCCTTCTCATCCATGGGTTTGCCAAAGAGGTTTTCACCTCTGCAGGGGACATCGACCAACTTGTCCTGCACCCATGGCTCGAGGTCGGATGACTGAAGCCAAGCCTGTCGGCGGGCACCGATGCCGGCTGCGGCTACTCGAGCCGATGCTTCAAAGCCATCGTAGGCTGCTCGAGAGATAAACTTTGAGCACTCCCGAATACCAGTTGACAAGGCTTGGAACCTCTGCAAAGGTTCTTCGGAGAGACCAGCAGAGAACCCGGCTATTTCTTTAGCCAGGTCTCGGAGATACATGCCCATATAGAGCTGGTAGGTCTGGACTCGACAAGCAAGCATAGAGCCCTGGAAACACTTCCTACCGAGGGCATCCAGGCTTCGAGCCTCCCGACTGGGAGGCACCGAGGAGTGCATCTTCTGACTCTTAAGTCTATGCATGGCCGATTCCACCACCATGGAATGGTGCGGTAGTTGTGCTTTTTGGAACCCGGGGCTCTTGCGGACTCGATAAATGGAATCGACCCGCTTGCTTAACACCGGCGATGACGCCGGGCTCTCCCACATGCGGAAGAGAAGTCGTTCCAGCATCGGAGGAACCGGTACAGTAAAGGCCTCCTTTGGGGGAGAGTCATACTGGAGGGCAGCGAGCTCTTCGGCTCGAGGCTCCTCCTCGGGATCAACGGGGAAGGCCAAGGCCTTGGCCATATCCCGCACGAAGTCCGAGAACCGGGTATCCTCCGGGGGGGACCGTCTCCGAGGTTCGGACTCGGGGGAGTCCGATGGGACACACCGAGTCCGAAAAGAACCAGGTGACTCTTCGTCCTCGGATTCCCAGGCTGACCCCTCGGAGGAGGAGTCGAGCGGCTCCGGTCGGGCGGGCATCGATGCCGTCCGCCCCGACGCCGAGGGAGTCGGCGTCGACGACCTCGGTCCCGAACGGGAGGCTGAAGGAGACCGTGACCGAGGATCGACTCGAGCCCTCATGGACTCAAGGATCGGCTCGGTCTCCAGGGTCCACTTGGACGTCGACGTCCCGGTGGTCAGAGCAGAAGCACCGGCGAGGCCAGCGATCAATGCCCGCTGCTGGTCCATGAAGGCAGTCAGACTGCTCTCCAAGGCCGTCAACCTGAGACCGAGCTCAGGAGACCCAGCAGCCCCCGACTCGGGCCCCGACGGCGTCGGGCCCAACGTCGGTTCCTTCGGAGGCGAGTCCACGAGGACAACAGCACTTACGTGAGCAGGCGAGTCCATCTCGAGACGAGGATGTTTGGAAGGCCTCTCCATCTCCGAGGACCCGGGACGGCTATCGGGGCTATGCGACCTGGCCCTCGAGGAACCAGGAGCATCCACCGACGCCGCCCTCGCGGGTTTCTTCTTCCGATGATGTTCCCGGGTAGGAGACCCCCGCTCAGAGGAACTTCGACGATGCTCAGGACCAGAGTCCCGAGACGTCGAAGCCTCTGACGAGGTCCGAGCCTGGCCGGAGTCAGAGAAGATACGCTCCCGCTGATGCTGCCGACTCCTCAACGACTTTGAGGACATCTTGCCACACAGACCACAGATCATCGGGTCATGATCGAGTCCGAGGCAGCGGAGGCAGCAGTCGTGTGTGTCGGTAAGAGACATGAGCTTCTTACACCGATCACACTTCTTAAACCCGCTGGCAGCCATCGGGGGAAAAAGGGCCCCTGCGAGGTAAAAAGACAGGGCTGCCAGTGAAAAAGAAAAAGGCGCGAAATCTGTCACGAAGGACAAAAAACCGAAAAATAAAGAACGGACTCGCAACCGGCGTCGCGGGTCCGGGCGGGAAAAGAACCGGCGTCGAACCGAGAAAAAAGACAAATAAAATCAACTTTTCTAGCGGGGAATTACAAACAACGTCTGTAGGGCTCCGCGGAAAAAAGAAGACTGAGCAAGATGGCACCCTTGGGCGGGAAGAGGACCGCGCATGCGCGCTGCAATTCCCAAAGGCTTTCTTTGAAAGCTGGGGAAATTGCTCCGCGCGGGCTCCGTCGGCGCCGACGTCACCCATATGTGAGGACTGACTTCCTGCTTGGTCCTGGAGAAGACCGTAGTGTCACCAGATTCTACTATGACATAGCAGCCATACATCAGCTGTCTCAGGCACTGGGAGACATAGCTGATGCTGTACCAACATTCCTCGGCTTGCGCCATGAGGCCTACATCCTTACCCAGTCCAGGATCTATGCAGGCTGCGAGAGTGGTGATATATCTGGAGGCTGGCTGCATGGTATGATGGCACGGGGATCCTACCTCCATTTCCCAAACAAACCTGACCAGGGGAGAATTGCCACAAAGCAGACTGCAGGAAGGCAGACAGGGTTGCCCCACAGATAGCAGATATATGAAGACTAACATAAGCCAGGACAGAGAGTGGACATTGTATGGGACAAGTGTAGCTACATGTAGGGAGCAGCTGTAAGAAATGACAGTTCCCAGATATGTGGGAAACAGATGCCATAGACAGAAAGTCATTGTCATTAAAGGAGCATAGGTTTGTCGCTCAGCAATATAAGCAAAAAGGTCACTTCCAGAGTGAAATATAAATCAAAAACAAAAGAAATCACTCCATTCAGAACAAAAACTATGATGAATATATGGAGCATAAAAAGAACACCCAAAAGGGAGAGGCGGTCTCAGAATTATCGGGCAAAACAAAGGCATCCAGGAAATCCTACATGCCACAGCCCTCACACATCAACGACCAATCCTACTCCACTATCTGAGTGATCAACGTAATCAAAATATTATTTTCCAATGACAAAACAGCAGATCAAATTACTCCAGACTTAGCTTAAACAGAAAACCAAGGAGCCACATCACGTCTTAACGAATAATGCAATCTGCTATGCCCCAACGCCTTTGTCTTTGGCGCCCATTAAGTGTTTCGCTAAAATGTTTCTTCAGGGGGAAGTTAGTCACTGTCAAGAAAAATAAAAACAATTAATGCTCAGCTTTCAATCATTCCCATAGTGCCATAAACTACCAAAAAAGAACCCCACTTACCGCACAGCAACGAGTTCACACTACTACATTCAGTCCCAGGCCAGCGTTCACCATGGCCTTACACACACAAAAAAACGCCGCGCATGTGGACTCGCACTGGAACCACCCCTTAAATACTCAAACCTTGTTGTATTATACAATGTGTAGGTCTTGTGTAATTGGAGATATGGGGGGTCACTGCAAAAAGCCAATAAGCCTTTGGAGATGCCCATCTCTGCGATATATCCATGGACACCTCTGGTGGCCATGCCCCCTCGGTTAAAACGTGCATCTCCTAGGCTGCTATTCTCAGTGTTTTGTTGATGCAAACTAGACATAAATACTGATGATGAATAAATTCTGATGCAAACTAGATGTTTATGGGGATGTTTATGTGCCTTGTTGAGTATTTAAGGGGTGGTTCCAGTGCAAGACCGCATGTGCGGCATTTTTTTGTGTGTGTACGGCCATGGTGAACGCTGGCCTGGGACTGAATGTAGTAGTGTGAACGCGTTGCTGTGTGGTAAGTGGGGTTCTTTTTTGGTAGTTTATGGCACTATGGGAATGACTGAGAGCTGAGTATTGATTGTTTTTATTTTTCTTGGCAGTGACTAACTTCCCCCTGAAGAAGCATTTTAGCGAAATGCTTAATGGGCGCCGAAGACAAAGGCGTTGGGGCATAGCAGATCGCATTATTCGTTAAGACCTGATGTGGCTCCTTGGTTTTCTGTTTAAGCTAAGTCTGGAGTAATTTGATCTGCTGTTTTGTCACTGGAAAATAATATTTTGATTACTTTGATCACTCTGAGAGTGGGGTAGGATTGGTCATTGATGTGTGAGGGCTGTGGCATCTAGGATTTCCTGGATGCCTTTGTTTTGGCCAATAATTCTGAGACCTCCTCTCCCTTTTGGGTGTTCTTTTTATGCTCCATATATTCATCATAGTTTTTGCTCTGAATGGAGCTCAGCAATATAATGCATCCTTTGGACAATTGCACAGTTAGTTTAGGTTTTTGTGAGGTTGGTAAAGGTCCATACTTAGCATTTTAAGGAGTATTTTTAGGGATGACCAATGCTAGAATAACTGAGGCAATGTTATACTGCTAAGCAATGTATGATACAAAGTTTGTCATGATAAACATTAATATTTACTTGATCTTATAATATATTAGAGTGCACTGAGATTACTTTGCAGTTTTCTAGTCATGAAATAAACTAGCATATGTGGTCTAGTTCGCATAAGCATTTACTCATCATCAGTATTTATGTCTAGTTTGCATCAACAAAACACTGAGAACGGCAGCCTAGGAGATACACGTTTTAACTGTGGGGGCATGGCCACCAGAGGTGTCCATGGATATATCACAGAGATAGGCATGATCAGACCCATGCAACTTTACAGAATACGGTGAGTACGGTGACACCCAAAACGCTTTCAGCATCTACCTGTGTCTATAATATTGGTGAGGGATGTGTTTCTGTGCTTCACTCTATGGCCCGTGCTTGCACCCATGTGTGGGTCTTGTGCTGCATACGTGCACATGAAGCTGAACAGCATGTTGGACATGCCATACTGGACACCTCTACAAGCCGATCCCAGAAAGGCTGATGCATCTATATCCGCGGATTCCAAATTTGCATGGAATTGCGCCCGTGCCCAATTTAAACATGTCCACTGGAGATAATCGACCTATATGGAATCTGCCTCTAGATGTTTTCACATAGAGTAGTATTTCTTCCCAATGTAAGATCCTGTCATAGTTTTATTTCAAAATCATGCAAGCAAATTAACCTGGCAGGGATTTTGAACTATGGGGCTCTTTTACTAAAGTTGGTTAGGGTGTTGCACTTAATGTGGATTTAACTGAAAACTAATTCACATTAAATGCAAAGCCTCTGTTGGAGGGCACCACCAATATGTTCCAGGCAGTTACTACATGGACACATACCCAAACATGCAGTTCAGTTAATGCAGGGGCACCTATTGCCACTCAAATAGTTATTGTTATGTGCACCTGCGCTAATTGCCATATTGACAACACATGATATGCACCCCTGCACTAATTACAACGTGATCTCCATGCCCAAACTCCATCTACACCAGGGATCTCAAACTCAAATTGCTTTGAGGGCCAAATGAGGACTTGTAAAGTAACCCTGGGGCCGCATAAGACGCGGGGCCTCATTTGCATAAGGGGCCTCATTT
The DNA here is from genome assembly GCA_033557465.1 of Ichthyophis bannanicus. NCBI lineage: Eukaryota > Metazoa > Chordata > Amphibia > Gymnophiona > Ichthyophiidae > Ichthyophis > Ichthyophis bannanicus. The sequence continues at coordinate 135,787,875 of CM066040.1, forward strand.
GCATAAATATTTGCATAATGTTACCATACACTAACTTTTAGTAAACATGCCTCTTTAATGAGTATGGATAAAGAAAGACTAAAAGATTTAGAAACAGGAAGACAATAATTAAACTGGGAACCCCAAAAGCCAAACTTGGAATGTACAACAACACTGTAGAAATAAAACTATAAATTAATTTCCTCTTGTACTAAACAAAGCGCAAACATTAATGATGCACATTTCCCAGAGCTGACATATTCCAGTTAATAAATTCAAAATAAAGAGAGATTTTTCTACCTTTTGTGCATTTTTTTTCAGTTGCAATTGTTCCAGCCACTTTCTTCTGGTTTCTTCATGTCTTCTGCTAACTCTCCATCGTCTGCTGTCCATTTGCCCTTTCTTCTCTCCTAGTTTTTTTTTCCATTCTCTCTCTACATCTGCTTTAACATACTAATCTTTCTCCTTTTTCTCTTTCCTCATTCCTATTTCATCCACTCCAATTTTACCCCTCCATCCTCAATCCCCACTTACTCTCCCAATACCTGGCCAATTGTAGATTTGTCTTCTCTCCTAGACAAAATATTTTTCCCCTCTCCATTTCACTTTCCCAGCTCCATCCCATTCTAATCCTCCCCCAACATCAGCTCCCTTCTAGTTCCAGCCCCACCCAGCATCCGCTCCCTTCTAGTCCCTGCATCAGTCCATTTCCAGTCCTATCATAGCCTCACCATCAGCCCATTTCCAATCCTAGCCCCCCATCAGCCCATTTCCAATCCTAGCTCCCTCCCCTCACAGCCCATTTCCATTCCAAGCCCCCCTCCCCATCAGCCATTTGCAGTTCAAGCCCCCCTTCCACTCAGCCCATTTCCAGTCCTAGCAACCCCCCCCAGCCCATTACCAGTCCTAGACCCCCCATAGCCCATTACCAGTCCTAACCTCCCCATAGCGCACTTCCAGTTTTACCCCCTATCACCCCATTTTCAGTCTTAACCCCCCCATAGCCCATTACCAGTCCTAACCTCCCCATAGCGCACTTCCAGTTTTACCCCCATCACCCCATTTTCAGTCTTACCTCCCCTCATAGGCCATTACCAGTCCTAACCCCCCCAATCAGCCCACCTCCAGTCCTAACCCCCCAATCAGCCCACCTCCAGTCTTAACCCCCATCTGCCCATTTCCAGTCCTAGCCCCCACCATAGCCCATTACCAGTCATAACCCCCCCTGCCAATAGCCCACTTCCAGCCCTAACCCCCATTACCCCATTTCAGTCAGCCCCGCCATAGCTCATTACCAGTCCTAACTCCCCCCATCAGCCCACCGCCAGTCCTTCCTAACCCCCACCTGCCCATTTCCAGTCCTAGCCCCCACCATAGCCCATTACCAGTCATAACCCCCCCGCCAATAGCCCATTTCCAGTCATAACCCCCCCCCTGCCAATAGCCCATTTCCAGTCATAACCCCCCTGCCAATAGCCCATTTCCAGTCCGACACCCCCCCCACCTGCCACTAGCCCATTTCCAGTCCTACACCCCCCCCCCCTGCCAATAGCCCATTTCCAGTCCTACACCCCCCCTGCCAATAGCCGATTTCCAGTCATAACCCCCCCCCTGACATTAGCCCATTTCCAGTACTACCCCCCCCTGCAAATAGCCCATTTCCAGTCCTACCCCCCCTGCCAATAGCCCATTTCCAGTCCTACAGCCCCCCCATGCCAATAGCCCATTTCCAGTCCTACCCCCCCCCCCCCCGGTAAATAAAAAAAACACCTGGCTTCTGCTGCTGCAGCAGAAAATCAGCTGTCCCGCGGCCCCTTCCTCTCTGCCCGGAGATCCCTCATTGTGCTTCATCAGCGGCGTGCTTTTTAAGCCGCGAAGAGAGTATTTCCCTCTCGCGCGGCTTAATCCTATTCACTTTTCAAGCCTCGCAAGAGGGGAATACTCTCTTCGCGGCTTGAAAAGCACACGCTGATGGAGCACAATGAGGGATCTCCGGGCAGAGAGGAAGGGACCGCAGCACAGCTGATTTTGCTGCTTGAGCAGCAGAAGCCAGGTTTAAAAAAAAAAAAATTGACAGTCGATTCTGCCGCTGCCACGGCAGCAACGGCAGAAGCAGAAGCAAGGCTTTTTTCTTTCCCTCCGTCGCGGGCCGCACAATGTTCTCTCGCGGGCCGCATGCGGCCCGTGGGCCGCGTGTTTGAGACCCCTGATCTACACCCTGCCCATTCCCCACCCCTTCATACGATGGTTAATTAACAAGCAATTTAGTGGCTGGTAGTTTTCATGCCCAAGTGTCAGCTGTCACTGCGAGCTGTCATTAGCCACGTAAGGGGCTTTAGTAAAAAGGCCCCCTATATTTAGCCTTTTGCTGAAACTTGATCAGATCCTTACTCTTTAACAAGGTATGTGTTACATTTTTGGATTTGATCATATTTTATATATGGAAAATAAACTCTTTATTAAACAACACCCTTCTTGGTTGTTTCCATAAGGATAGGTAACTTACTAAAATAAATGTAATGAAATAATAATCATAATGTACTGCCTTAGACTATGATGGTGTTGTCATAATAATCCCAGTAAATTCTATGTTTATAAGGCTGCCTTCATTAGGAAAACAATATGGGTGTACAATCCCAAGTATGCATTTAGTTTGTTTTGGTGCCTAAAAATGTAGAGTGTGCACAAATTGATTGTATGCATGTGTACTTATGAGCTAACACCCATACAATTGATCGCACGATTAAACACATTCTCACATGCCTAAAAAAATGAATGTTGTTGTTAAGTGCCTTTGAGTCAGTGATGACTCATGGCAACCCTCTGGATAGCTGTCCTAAAATATGTTCGGTCTTCAGTCAGGCAGCTCATTGTTGATAGAGTGGTATCCATAGCTGCTGTTATTGTATCAATCCATCTCATTGCTGGCCTTCTTCTTCTGCGTTGACCTTCAACCTTGCCTAGCATGATGTCTTCCTCTAATGATCTCTCTCTACGCATGATGCGTGCCAGGTATGAAAGTTGAAGTCTTGTCATCTGAGCTTCTAAAGAAAGCTTTGGTTTGATCTCCTCTTGTACTGACTGATTTGTTCTTTGGGCAGTCTATGCTATACACAGTATTCTTTGCCAGCACCATAATTCAAAGGCATTGATTTTCTTCCTGTGTATCTTTTTCACTGTCCAACATTCACATCCATAAGATGTTATTGAAAATACTATGGCTTGGATAAGTCGAGTCTTTGTATGGAGAGAGACATCTCTGCTCTTAAGAATCTGGTCTAGGTCCTTCATAGCCATTCTGCCAAGAGCAATGCATCGTCGTATTTCTTGACTGCTTGTCATTTCTTTATTGATTATTGATCCAAGCAGGTTAAAGTTGTCCACTATTTCAATTTCTTCTCCATCAACGATGAACTTATTGATTTTGCCAGTTTTTCAGAATCTTTGTCTTCTTTATATTAAGGTGCAGGCCCATTTTAAGACTATAATCCTTGATCTTGAGAAGCCAATGTTTCAGATTGTCTTCACTTTCAGCCAGTATTATGGTGTGATCTGCATAGAGAAGTTTGTTGAGTCTTCCACCAATCTTCATATCTCGGTTGTCTTCATACAGTCCTGCTTCTCTGATGATTTGTTTGGCATTTAAATTAAAAAGGTAGAGGGAAAGTATGCAGCCTTGTCATACACATTTGCTAATTTTAAACCATTCAGTTTCTCCTTGTTTTATGCAAACTCTTGCTTCTTGATGAATATAAAGGTTGTGCAAGAGAATTATCAGGTGTTCTGGTATACCCATGTTTCTCAATGTGGCCCAGAATTTCTCATGCTTTACACAATCAAAAGCCTTGCTGTAGTCAATAAAACACATATAGATATCCTTTTGGTATTCTTTTGTCTTTTCAAAAATCAATCTTGCATCCACGATGATATCTCTCATTTCTCGCCCTTTCCTGAACCCTGCTTGCACTTCAGGCAGTTCTCATTCGAGGTATGAGTGTACTTTCTGCAGCGTAATCTTGAGTCATCTTGCTCGCATGTGGGATCAGAGTGATTATGGGAAACTTTCCAGTCAGTTGGATCACCTTTCTTTAATATTGGTATAAACACAGATCTTTTTCAGTCAGTTGGCCATGATGTTGTCTTCCAAATTTTCTGGCACAGCCTTGAAAGTATGGCAACAGCCATATCCAACTGCTGTAATACTTTAATGGGAATGGCATCAATACCGGGTGCTATGTTTTTGGAATGTTTTCAATGCTGCTTTGATTTCTTCTTTCAACACCAGTGGTTCCTGATCATAAAGTACAGGTTAAAATGGCTGTTGGTCCACTTCATCATTATGGTATAATGACTCTATATATTCTTTCCACCTTTTTTTGAGCTTCTTAGCATAATTCAACATGGATTCTCAAGCATCTTGATTTGATGAACACAAATAAGAAAAAATGTCCAAAAACGCAAGCAAATTTATTTGACATAAGAACAAACCAACTTATTTTGGCCATGCACATCTTCAGAAAACACAGGGGCCTTGTTAATCTATACTAGCTGTTTACCATGAAATTTACAATGTTCTAATAGCACGAGCCTGCACTAATTCCCAAGTTAAACAGCTAGAGGGTAATTTTATAAACCTCACCTAGATTCCTGCACACGTTTGTGCAGGAAAAGCACAATATTTTAGTGATTTCTATGCATACAGTAGATGGCCACTTATGCAAATAATGTAGTCAATCACTATTCTGTAAGTATTCACGATGGACTGCTGGTGCATGCTTTCTCTGTGGGTATGTACACGGGTGGAGTTTGGGCGCAGGTTGGGCAGTGTGAAAATTGACATATGTAGGGGGCATTTTCAAAGTGATTAATGCAGCAGACCTGCTGACTATGTCAATCGTGGTGATCAGGATATTTAGTAGCACTAACGCGGTTAGTGCTGCTGAATATCCCCAGGTGCCATCACTGAATACCCGACACTAGCAGGCGGCAACCAGGAATAACCAGCTAGCAGCAATATTTAGCTGCTAGTCAGTTATCTCTCAGTGGCGAACGTTAAGCACCTAAAAGGCTCAGTTAACATTTGCCACCGAAACTAACTGGACAGCAACTGAATATCGACGCTGCCCAGTTAGTTTTGGTTCTTTCCAGCTGACTCAGATATTCCATGCTGGTGGCTGGATAGGGACCCTGCATTGAATTGAGTTTAGAGTTCAGCTGCAGCAGCTAGACACTTTATCGTGCTAGCTAACACCACTGAATAACCTCCCCCCATAAGTTAAAAAATACAATAATTTATAGACCATCTTGGAAAATCTAATCATGGGCATTTACATCTGCATCAGCTTCAGCATGGGGGTGGTGCTGGACATGCATTTAAAAAAAATGAGAGGTGTTCCCATCATATTTCCATATAGCTAGCATGGGTTTCGTGCCTCCCTCACTCTAGGCTGCTCAGCGTGAGCAGCGCAGGTGCACTTAACACCACCCATTGAGGTTGGGGTAAGTGCGCCCGTGCTAAGTGCAGATTGCCAGTGAGCACATGCAAAAGTGGCCTGCGCACAATGCCCCTGAATTGCCCATTCTCCACCCCAACCAGTGCAGAATGTTTAGCATGCGATAAAGGTTACCACAGTGCACATGACAGGCACTGAACCACGCTCACCCGGCAGCATATTTTAGGAAATATACCTCTTCGATTGGATTTTCAAATCAACATAAGTCATTTTCCATAGACGTTTTGCATCACAAAATGCAGGTGCGAAGTCTACAGTTACTGTGTACTGTGGTGATTTGCAACAGGAAATTATGTATAGTCTTTCACTTTGAAAATCAGATACAAGGTCCACAAGTACCTAAAATCCATGGACTTTGAAGTGTATCTAGGGGGGCACTTTGAAACTGCTTTCTAAACACTCTCAGGAAAGCACACATATTTATTCAATTTGATTTAATTTAATTATCAGTTGTTCTTACAAGCACACCTTTTATATTTGAAACTGCTAAGGAACAACAGCTTATATGAAGTTACTATTAAACTACTTATCATTTGTATACAAAGGCATATGCAGCACTGTGCATGGGCAAGTAAAAGATAGCCCCTGCTCGCCAGTCTAATCAAGACAGACCACACAATAACTGGGGACTAGGGTAAATCTCGGGAAATGGCAAGATACAGATAGGTGGTGAGCCGGAGAATAAGAGGTGAATATGGCCAAAGATGAAACCTGGTGTACTAACTCAGGTAATTTGTTCCATTCATATGGAGCAGCAAAGTGGAATGAATGAAGTCTGGATTTGGCAGTGGTAGAGAAGGGAACAGATAAAAGATGCTCAGAACAAATGATAAGGTCTGATTGATCCAGAGTTTGCCCGGTTGAATGCTGAGTTAAAGGAAAATCCTTGATAAATCAGACCAGTTGTTGAAAATTAAGACTGACAAGTAGACAGTTTGTCTGCTCACTGGATGATTTAAAATGCCAGTTTGCAAATTCAGTTACCAGTCAATTAAAATGAATTAGGATCTAGAATGATGCCTTTCAGCAGGTGACACATTTAGACAATGCCTTCTGTTGTCAGATAATGTCAGCTCCTAGCACAATCATACATTTCTTTCTATATTGTTACAAATGGTTACCTCATGAGTCTTTTGCAATGATCTTCTAAAGCCAGAAAAAAAGGATATTTCATTATTGTTTACCGTGCATACTGGTAACTAGTAGCAGTGTCATTCAAAGTCATACCTTTTTTTAAAAAGGAAAGCACCCCCCCCCCCCCCCCTTCCCCCCCCCCCCCCAATTTAATCTTTGCATTTGGCCAGATTCTTAACAAAGACTTTACATGCTATGCATTTCTCCATACAGACACAAAATGGAAGAAATCCTTTATCTAATCTATGTAACATATTCATAGATTCATTGGCAAAAGCTCTATTCAACTTATTTCTAAAGATGATTCAATGAAAAACAGCAAAATAATTCTAATAAGAATAAAAAAAATACTGAAACACTACGATACCAGTATTTCAGTTTATTAAGATGTTAAATTGGATATATTATTTTATAGGTAGCTCATTTACAGAGCTGTACCTACAACATACGGGTTTTAAAAAAGATTTGCAACTGTTTCTCTTTATCATTCGAAAGGGAACTCTTCATGGGACACTAAAGAAAAAAAGCAACTTACTTTCAGTCAAACCTATATTTTTCAAAATTAACATCTACAGATTGAAAAGACTTCTGCACAGACAAGTCAATTGGTAGTTTGCCTTTCTTCTCATATTACTCTATATTTTCACTCAAGAGAGTCACATATGCTATTTTTAAAGTCCGATGACGCTGTATTTTTAATGTGTCCATGAATCCCTCCCAGTCTGCTTCCCAAATCCTCAGGCAGCTTGGTGGCTTGGTTGAATTTAAGGTTGTTTTTCTTCTATGCAAGAGTCTTTGTCCTGAACCAACATTTATACACTAATTCAGCTCCGCGGCACAGCCACCCTGTCATTTCCTGGTATAGCAGGTTGCAAATTAAGCCCTCTTTGTAGGCTAGCTACATTTTTTAAGAATAATAAAAAAGCATATTTAAAGAAAGGGCTATTTTCACCTCCTTCCAAATTTAAGCCACAAAATAAAAATGTTCCTATTTTTTAAAATGCTGAGTCAAAGAAACACACTTTAAAAAGAGACACATAGAAATCAATTCTCATTATGATCTGACAAGCTAAGATCTTAACGTACTAGATCCCATACGGTAAAAATTTGATCCCACGGCGTGCTTAAATCTAGACACTCGATATCAAGAGAAAATTGCTCTGGCTTGCCTCAAAGTAAGGTATGTTCAGATGGGAGACTGGGGTTGTGCCTCTAAGCCACTAAGTTGCTTGAGGAAATGGATTCAAACAGACCAAGAGAGTCTGCACAAAGCTTGATGTAAAACCCAGTAGGGTTCCTGAGGAACCAGGATCCTCAAGACCTCAAAAGAGATCTCTGCAAACACTTAATTCAGAGAGAATCTGGAAGCAGTATGTGAGTCCTGAGCTTTGGAAAATAAGTGAATCTGGGGCTGATAAACTGTGTAACCAAATCAGTTGACGGACTGGACCAGACAGTGAAAGCTGAACTGAACACGTTTAACACTGTAGAATCTGAATCTGAAACTGTAGAGTCTGAATTTGTACACCATACAAATGAAAATCTGTGATGTACATGTGTGAATAAAGAGACCAGTGGCAAGCCTCCCCCTCGCCACCAAGATAATAGAAAAAATAGTCCAACACCAGCTTCAAGATCATCTAGACACCAACGACATACTTGACCCACAGCAACACGGCTTCCGACCACAACATGGAGTTGAGACCCTCATGACCATCCTAATGAACACACTCATCATCGGAACACAAGAGAAAAAATCAGGGTACATCCTGATCTTCCTAGACATATCAGCGGCCTTCGACACAATCTCACACGTAACCCTCATACACAGACTACAATCAATCGGAATCAAGGACACTGTACTCCAATGGTTCAGATCCTACCTAACTAACAGACAGCAACAGATACGCACCCTATCCACAACCTCGCCCCCCTACAAACAACTTCAAGGAGTACCCCAAGGATCCACCCTATCAGCCATGTTGTTTAACATATACCTACGTCCACTATGCTCAGTCATACGCACCCACAACATCAACTTCCACATCTACGCGGACGACATAATGCTCTATGCACCAATTACAACCACCAACCCGAAAACGAACAGCTATCAGCCTGTTTCAACGACGTGGCCAACTGGCTACAGGAGAACAATCTATCCATCAACATAAAGAAAACCGAAGCCCTAATAGTAACAAAAGAACCCGACTTCAAACCACCCACCCACCTCAACATGGGAACCACACAAATACAAGTCCAGCCTCAAATAAGATATCTAGGCATCATCATTGATCAAGCTCTCACCCTCAAACAACAAATCAACAAAACCGCCGGGATGATATTCCACAAAGCTAAAACTATCCAACGACTCCGGCCCCTCCTAGAACCTCACGACTTTAGGACAGTGATGCAAGCTGTGACACTCCCCCATCTGGATTTTTGCAACATAATCTACCATGGACTTCCTGCCTCGCACACCAACTCCCTCCGTACTGCTTTAAACACCACAGCAAGGATTATTCAAAATGCAAAAAAACGGGAGCACATCACCCCAATCCTGAGAGACCTTCACCTCCTGCCCCTGCAGGCAAGAATCAAGTACAAAGCCATCCTACTCATCCACAAACTATCCACCAAGCACGGAACACCTCACTACACCCCTTACTGCCTCGACCATCCCACAACAGATCAACCAGACATTCCTCCAATAACTCTATCGTTGTCCCCCACAAAAGAACCAAATCTACACAACGGACCTGCAACAGAGCATTTGAACTCTATGCTCCATCCCTCTGGAACTCTCTACCGAACCACATCAAGAACAACAACAACATCACATCATTTAAGAAACAGCTAAAGACAATCCTATTCCGGGAACATCTCTCAACAGAAACACCACCATGACCCCACACGTAGATTTCAACAGAAGTAAAACATGTCTATGTTCACCCCTAATCATTAATTGTTGACCCTGGTGATGGCCCCACCCTAAAAGAAATTACCCCTCCCTATGTTACATGTTACACCGCTTTGACCCGGTGAAAAGCGGGATATAAATGCAGTTAAATAAATAAATAAATAAATAAGGTTTAGAACTTAGAACTAAGGCCTAGTTTCACTGGACAGCTAGATTTAAAAAGATGGCAACTCCAGCTATCGTTGAGCATATATCTACCAAGTGAAAAGGGGTATAATTTAGTTATTAAGGAATGATTTATTTTATTTATTTACTTAGGCTTATATACCGCTTTTCTCTGGGTCAAAGCAGTTTACAATGAACAAAAACCTCAGTTACAAAGAACATATAACAGTAAACTATGTACAATGGTATATTTTTAATTATTTACAGGTGATAGTTCTGACTTACTTAACATAACTACAGTATGGGTCATGGCGGGGGGGAGGGGATTAGGTGGTGGGTTCATAGTGTTGATAAAATAGGAGGGTTTTCAGGTGTTTGCGGAAGGAGAGGAAGTCGGTGATACTTATAGTGTCTGGCAGAGCATTCCAGAGGGATGGCGCATAGAATTCAAATGCTCTGCGGCAAGTTTGCTGGTTGAACTTTGTCTTAGAGCATGGTATGGTAAGTTTGTTGATTGTAGAGGATCTTCGGGGTCTGTTTTGGGGTGATTGTCTATAGGAGCAGGGGTGGCTCAAGGCAATCTGCTGCTTGAGGCGAGGAATGAGATGGTGCCCCTCCCCCGAGTCGGGGGTGGGGGAGGCTTTCTCAAAACTGTAGTCAGGGACTGAACCAAATCAAAAAGTTAATTAGATAATGTGGAGGAAATAAAAAGATGTTCGCACACCATGGAACTAAAAGAGAGAGCAAGAACCACTGCACAGTTTATAATACCAAATTAGATAACTCATTTTTATTTTCTTGTTACTGTATAAACTATGTTATGGTCTTTGCTTTTTGCATTCACAGAACCCCCGACCCCCCACCTCAACAATGGGTGCAGAGCAGAACTAGAACATCCACTCACAGAAACTCAATATTTAATTTAAAAAAATATGATTCTGGTCATCTCACTAACAAACATTCTCCAGTACCAGGCATATTGTGAACTAATACAAAACCCTACAAAAGTCACAGATGATCTACAAGGCCAAATCAAACATATCATACCAGCATAAACTTCCAAAGCTCATACAACAAGGGGCCTACTCAGATAAAAGCATACTGTAGTGGACCCCAGAACATCCATACACCGATTGAAAAGCTAAACAAGTGAAATTACTACAGTACAGATCCTTTCGTACAAACTCCATGTTAACAGAACACCCGGCCTCAGTCACGCACTCAGAACACAAACCCTTGCCATGTACAGAATAAGTGAGGATAACCTAAAGTGACAATAAAAATATGTAGACAAAAAATTAAACTGAAAGCCCAAGAAGACAGACTCTGCATGCAATGCAATACCAGAGAAATAAAAGAGACTCATTTCCCTGTACTGTGTAAAATATTAAAATTGTGCAAAGTCCAATCACTCATTTGAAAATAAAATTATTTTTTCTACCTTTGTTATCTGACCATTTTATACTCTGATCATGCTGGTCCCGATCTGAAGCTTCTGCTTTCTTCTGTCTTCTCTTAGCTCTCTTTCTATGGTCTCGACTCCATCTGCCATTTCTTGTCTCTTCTTTTGTTTTCTTTACTCCTTCCATCTTGGATATTGATTTTTTTCTTTACACCTTTCTTCCATTTATTTCTCCCACCCAGATTTCACTACTCCTTACTATCCAGTTCTCAATCTCCCTCTTTTTTACTCCATCTGCCTACCATTTTTCAACCTTCACCCCAGTCCTTCCATTCCCCAGCTCTTCTTCCCCTCTTTGTTGTCCAGCATTTGTCCTCCTGTCTCCCCCCCATTGTCCAGTATTTCTCCCTACTTCCCCCATCCAATATTTGTCTCCCTGCTCCCCCCTCCAGCATGTCTTCCTGCCCCTCCCCTGTTGTCCAGCATTTGTCGTCCCCCCCAATGCTGTCCAGCATTTGTCCTTTTGTCCCCCCCCATTACCCAGCATTTGTCTTCCTGCCCTGCTTCTCTGTTGCCTTGTCCCCCTGTCTCCCCTTTGTCCAGCATTTCAGGTGTACAGTATATTTATTAGTGTAAATATTTGTAGAAAGTTACCCCAGTTTTGTCCAAGTTATAGATCCTGTTTATTGTAAATACAATGCAGTTCCGACTGCATTGTATAAGGTTCTGTTAAATGTACACCGTACTGATGTGAATAGCGTGGTATAGAAGAGACGTTAATTAAATAAATAAATAAAATGTGACCCCTGTCTCTCCCCTTTGTCTGGTACTTGCCCTCCTATCTCTCCCCTTTGTCAAGCACTTGTCCCCCTGTCTCCCCCTTTGTCCAGCATTTTTCCCCATCTCCTCCTTTGTCCAGCACTTGCCCCCCTGTCTCTCCCCTTTGTCAAGCACTTGTCCCCGTCTCCCCCTTTGTCCAGCATTTCTCCCTGTCTCCCCCTTTGTCCAGCACTTGTCCTCCCATCTCCCCCTCTGTCCAGCACTTCCCCCCCATCTCTCCCCTTTGTCTAGCACTTGCCCCCTGTCTCTCCCCATTTGTCCAGTATGTCCCCATTTCCCCTTGTCCAGCATTTGCCCCCCCTGTCTCTCCCCTTTGTCTAGCACTTGCCCCCTGTCTCTCCACTTTGTCCAGTATGGCCCCCTGTCTCCCCCTTTGTCCATTTGCACCCCATCTTTCCCCTTTCTCTAGCACTTGCTCCCCTGTCTCCCCCTTTGTCCAGCACTTGCCTCCTGTCTCTCCCCTTTGTTCAGCATGTCCCCCTGTCTCCCTCTTTGTCCAGCATTTGCACCCTCCCCCATCTCTCCCCTTTGTCTCTCTTTGTCCTCCTCCTGTCCCCACTCCTTCCACCTGCACTTCTCATCTGTCAGTGGCGGTGGCACTCCGGCTGTTTTTATTTTAGATTTTGTCGCCTCTGGCCTGCCTCTGACTTCCCACCACTATTTTTTCCTTAAGAATGCTTGCAGTGAGAAAAAAAAAGAGGCGGCAGGCCAGAGGCAGCAAAATCTAAAATGAAAACAGCCGGAGTGCCGCCACCGCACTAATCAGCCTGATCGCTTGCAGGATTCCTCCAAGTGATCAGGTTGATTTGTCTGATGCTGGCGGCACTCCGGCACTGTTTTAATTTTAGATTTTGCAGCCTCTGGCCTGCCCCTGCCTTCCCACCCGGGAAATCAGAGGCAGGCCAGAGGCTGCAAAATCTAAAATTAAAACAGAGCCGGAGTGCCGGAGTCGGAGTGCCGCCCCTCTCAGAGTGCCGCCTGAGGCCGTCGCCTCAGGTGGCCTAATGGACGAATCGCCCCTGTGTAGGAGGGATTGGAGGTGGGTGGCTGGGTGGGAGTGCAGTGCTTTGTGTGTTAGGAGTAAGGATTTATATTTGATTCTCATGATATCAATGCTCACGCCAATGTCCATATAGATATTCTTGCAATGAAACCATAGTGTGGTAATGTCCATCTCAAGCCAGGTTACATTTGACGAAGTCCAGCAGCATGCCAAAATGAAAACATGAGCCCCCATTCCTCGTCAGTGTTCATTGTTAAATCATAATATAAAGAGGATATGAGTGTACCTCCTTCTGTTCATTCTCCAGATTTTTGACAAAACAAGCACTTTTCAAATGCCTATTTATGGCCGGAGTAGGTATAACATTTGACGTTGCTCAGAATGTCCAGATCGTTGGGCAAGGACAGCCACGTTCTTGGGAACACCCCGGCCATGCTTGTACATGCCCCTGTTCTGACTTGGATGTCATCATGTTGGAGTCATCCACAAACCTGACTTCTTAAATGGTTCCAGGGACTTCTCTGTGCTTTTGAAATCTCTATGACAGTTTTCAGCTGTTCAAAGCACGAACAGGACTTCTAAAATAATCCCCTAAATTGTTATTGATTTATCACCATAAAATATATAAGCTACTCTTACAACATGCTAATACAAGTATTCCTGTCCCTAGGACCCCACCCCGTTTCACTTTTATCCTGTATTAGGAGAATCTTTTCCCCCGGAACAAGAGTAATCCTCATTCACTCCTATCCTAATAATTGGACCAGCTGAATCTGACTTTTGATCCTACAAGGGAGCTTAACCTCGTGTAAGGCCAGATAGCCTTCCTTTCTCCCTTCCCAAAGCAGAACCTTCCCCAAACAGATTAATCTCCTACCTCAATATAAAATCCCACACTCAGCCATTTAAGCCACTGATCCCTAATGAGTAACTCAAAAGACTTCCATCCCTGACTTTAACCCCTCTTGCCTTGCCTCTCCCTGTGACTCCCTCTTTACACAAACTGAAAGACTATGGGTTCTGAAGGGAAATAGCAAGGACCATTCATCCTCCCCCACCCCCCAAGTCGCACCAAATTCAAGATGGTGAAGGCTGACCTGAGGCCTCACGTGCAAATCTGTGGGTGTGTGTGGAGGCAGCAATCCACTTGGGGGGGGGCATTTGTTATAGAATGCCACACATTGGGCTATATGACTATAAATCATGGACTATTTTATAAGAATTCAAAATGATAACTTATCAGAAAGCTTTGAAATGCAAAGAAATTTGTCCATTTGATATTATGAAAACTTGTAAAAAAGCCAGAGGCCAATTCCATATCATGCACGTCTGGCCCACAGGCATGTCTAACATGTCTAAATGGAAAACATGCACAAATGGAACCTGATTCCACAACCGCGGGAATGGACGCAGCCGCGGATGCAGAATCGTGTACATAGACGTACTCAGCACGGCCCACACATAGCACTACATTGTATGAGAGATGGGTATATGCCACCAATGGCTGTATATGTCCTCGCACTCACCATATTCTGAAAAGATGTACACATGCGATCCTGCCCATCTCCGCGACATACCCACGAATGGTCATGCCTTCTCTTTAAAACATTGTGGCAAGGAGGCCTATCCAGAGTCCAAGGGAGGACAAAAAGACAGGGAATTCACCCTAGTAAAGGGCCCCCTTTACTCAAGTCAGGGTAGGAAAGCCATAAACACCTCCAGGAATCAGAAAACTTCCACGTGGACCACATTTCATGCTCCCCCTAGTGGAATGAAGGGGAGAGGATACAAGGCTCAGAACCCTTTAGGCAGTGAATGCTTCAAGCACTCTGGTGCCCGGAGTCAGGCTGATTGCCGTCACCTGAGTAGGGTGGGGTTGGAGCTAGAGCCCTGGAAGTATAAACCCAGAGCAGAGTATGATTTAGTGAAAAGGAGGAGAGGAGAAGCAGGAAGCCAGGCTGAGCAGAGCAGAGGAACGGAGCTTCCAGCTGGAGAGAGTGGTAATTGGTATGTAGTATGGCTGCAGGAGAGTTTGGAGCCAGGAACAAGAGAGACTCCAAGATCCCCCGGGAGGCTGTTAGCTGAGCATGCTGAGCAGGACGGGGAGTCAGAATCTATGCAGCTGGGAGAGCCCGAGGTGAAGCTGATTGAGGAGGACACTCCCATGGACTGTTCCTTGTGCCAAGCTATACCTGGGAATGTAGAGAAAGCAAGCCAGTCCTGAAAGAAGGTCTTCCAAGAAAAAGGTACCCTTATTCCACAAGCAGGGTGACTGAGATCCCATGTGTTTATAAAGGGGAAGTTTACCACAGACTTTAAAAGTTCTTTTTGTTTGGTGCTTTAGCCAGCAAAGCTAAGAAAGGAATACAATTAGGCTTGCTGGTAAAGACTGTGTATCCTGCAATAGAGATACACAGTCTTTAAAACTGCATTTTGTGGTTGGAAATGTTTTAGACAATTTTTGCTTCCAAGAGTCCTGAACCAACAATCCTATGTGTGGTAGGATCTAACCACTGTGTATATAAAAATAATAAATTTCTGCCATTTGCCTTACCTACTTGAGCCTGACTACAGCTTTCTGCATAGTGCATTCATACAGCTGAATAAGGACTACATTTCCCAGAGGGCATTGCAGGGAAATAGTTTAAAAAAAAAAGCTGAAAAAGCATACAGCAAAAAGTTCCTTCAATAATCCACGCCCCTCTAACCTAGAGGCGAGTGGTGGTGGTGTGACAACATGCATTTCCTAAGCTGCTGTGCCCATGGATAGTGATGTTCTGATTCAAAATTACAATGAAAGCTGAAGATACATATAAGTGGATGCCCGCAAGACAATAGAAAGTAGTCTGTGGCATGCCCAGAACACTACAAAGCAATTGTAGAGAGTGATCTGTCTGGCACAAGATGCACTGCAGCACTATATACATGGCAGTAGGAGACCTCCCTAGGTATGCATGTTGTGGACATCTCTGGAACATGTCAGTACAGTGCTAAGTAAGGACATATAAAAAGCAGAACAGGTCCCCCATAGCAAGCTGTCCAAACATATCCTTTTCAGTGATAGGGGGTCTTCGGAATGACAGCAGTCAGCAGTGCAAGCACCACACAGACTGCCCTGAGACACCATCATCGCTCTCTGCAACTGTGTACCTTTGTAGAGACCAATGATGGTGCACCTGGGCATGTCTTACAGATTCATGCACTGTTGCATGCCCTCCTTCTGAGGGCCCCTTATCAGTGACAGGTATATATTTGGACAGTTAAGCTATTGCTGACTTTTTCTGCACTCTCACTTGCAGTTCCACAGAAACATATAGGCCATATAAAGGCAAACAGAGAAATCAGTATAACCCAACCCAGCAACCGTCATGTTTCTACATTTGTAAATGCATATATAAATATAATTAGAAGATGCATTATATAGTGGACCTCAAGCACATTTAAAGCTTCACTAGGCTCAAACATACCCTCCAGTATATCAGTCTCAAGCACCAAAACTAACCTGCTCATTGTACATCATGGGCCCGATTCCATCCCGGACATAGATCCCATCTGTACATCTGGTCTGAACTGGGTGTACAGAGGAGATCGCGATTCTGATCCCGCGAGGCATGTCTAGCCCCACGAGATCAGAATCATGAACAGTCCTGCATGTGCAGGCTGGGACTGTGATTCAGTCCGGCCTGCCTGTGCAGGACTGTCCCCGGCTAACTCAGTCACGGTTCTTCTATGGAGCTGTGGTGCAATGGCGTCATGTTGCCATGGCGCCATGCCTCTATTAAAGAGCCACGATGCCGGCAACCACAAAATAAAGCAAATTCCCCACAGCCTGACCCCCAATCTGGCCTCCTAAGGCCAGGGTTGGGCTGCGAGGAATGTCCTCTGGCACCCCCTGCCCCATCCATGCCCCAGCAGTACAATAAAGTAACGTTCAGGGAAGTTATTCCACCTTGAAGGCAGAATAACGTCCCCGCACATGTCGCCGGCCCTGGACATACAGGGCTGACATTAGAATTGGCCCTGTACATCCAGGGCCAGTGACCACCCAGATTCCGCCCTGAGCTGTCCCTTCCCTGCTCCCGTCTAACTTCCCCGCACAACCGGCGGGGAAGTTAGTCGAGGTCAGGTGAAGGCACGAATAGCCCCTCCCCATATGTCCAGATTTACATCCAACCTAAACAGTGTACTGGGCACAACATATATGACATATAGCCACTGGCTTAATACATCACCCAACATTGTGGTTTCATAAGATACATGACTGCACTTGTCTGCGTCTGGGGAATGTACACATTGAATACAGCTAATTGGAAAGATCCACTGTCTAGAGCGCACAACTCAATCAGGCTGAGTGCTGCACCTTTCAATGACAGCTGGGGTTACATTATCACATGGAGTCCTAGGACTCCATCACTAGTCTTATTTTCAGGACTTGGGCATTTTTAATGAACCCAAGCTTTGCCCCTTTAGCACACATAGCATATGGCAGCATAGCCGGAATCTACACCAGTGCTCTTCCAAATACATTTGTGGGGGTGTTTATTAAAGTTTCTTTAACTTACAACCTCCCTCTGCTCCACTTTCTGCTCTGCATGACTGCATTCTGTAGGTTTCCCGACTGCAGACACACCGGTGCACAGCATAGGAGTCACATCCATTCACCACTATGAACCACATAGCGAGCAGAGTAGACCTGCTCTAATTCAAAGACCTGCTCTAATTTTATGTTTCCAGAAGTATAACATGAATGTATGCAGGGACTTCTGTGAACGTTGTGACATAGCAAGTCCTTCTGGCCCGGTAGAAATGCTTGAAAACCAGGTAGAAAGTGCAGGGCTGCAAGATAAACAAAGGCACATGGCTACCAGTTGTCAGGGAAACAAGGCACGAGAGAAGGAAACACGCCCCTGCTATCAGTTTAGCAAAGAGTCATGGGGAAAGTCTGAACACCTGCTAGGGGGTGGAGCCAGGCCCTACCCAGAAAGGCTGTCTCATAAGGAGGCCCCAGCAGGCAGAGAGAGGGAGGAGAGAGAGAGGAAAGCAGACTTCCGGTCAGAAGTTGGAAGGAGTTTTCAGCTGAAGGGAGGTCAGAGGCTCCGGCTGAGAGCTATTGAAGGAGCAGACCAGACCAGCTGAAGCATACACGGGATTACAAGCAGCCAGGAAGGCATTTGGAAACTGCCTCACACAGGTTCAGCAGGGAACCTACCGGTATTTTTAAACCCCAGAGAAAGACTTCCACAGCCAGGTCCCCAGGTAAGCCTAAGGGCTGGAGTTGCCAGAAATATTGGGGGTTTATTGACCCAGAAGGTTGGGGCTACGGTGGAGAGTACCAGGGAGAAAATGAATGTTTAGAGCTATGTCAAACCCAAGAGCTCTGCATTAAACCCAAGGTGGGAGAAAAGGGCGCGGTCCCAGAGAGAGCCAGGCAAACAATCTCTGCTTCAGTGGGGGAACGTGTAGGAACAGAGCCAGCCTGGTTAAACGTTCATAGGAAGGAAATGAACTGTATGATTACTTGGGCTGAACAGAGAATATCTTTATGTTAGAAAGATATGGTGAAGAAAATACAAGCTGGCTGTGAGGGAAACAGAGCTGTATGAAACCATGTGCTGAATTGCAACTTGCTGGAAAGAAAATGTTTATTTCACGCTGAAGGAAGCTATTCTTATTTTGTCCTTTTTGCTGCCAGAGAGCAGATATTTTGTGTTACCTTTTTATCCTTGTGAAGTCCAACCCCGGGAGGGGAAATAAATCCCTTTTTGCTTGCAAACATTCTGAGTCACACTACTCTTCATTTGAACTGGTGGTAAACTACATTTCCCTACGAGCACTGCTCCAGGAAGTAGCAGAACATTGGTTTAAAGAAGGAACTTAAACTCCTTAACCCCTACCTACGGGTACTGGAATGGGGAGGGATCACAACGTATATGGGCCTCTCCTGAATATGATTTATACATCTCCATGGCTGGCCATGCCCCCGTTTCGCCCTCTCCTGCCCACATTCTGAGATCCCTGTTTTAGTGCTGTGTACATGTAGGGCCACAGAGGTTCAGAATCTGGTTCTAGATGTTTTTGCAAGGAAAATGTCTATCCCGCACATTCAAGCAGCTTACTCATGGATCGGAATGACCACCACAGTGTTTATAACTTCTATATACACATGTACGTTTGAATGTTAATATTAAAGGAGCCCTTTCACTAAAGGGTGGTAAGTTCTTGCACTCATCGTGCATTTTGCATAAAAAGCAATGCATGATAAGTGCAAAAGTCATGTGCTACCTGTCGGGGGCATGGCCAGCAAGTTCCCAGCAGTCATGGTACAGAAAAACACCCCAATGTGCGGCAACAGCATTAGCAATTAATGCGGGCATGCTTAATACCACCCATCAATGTGATAAGTGCACCCACACTAATTGCAATGACGGTTAGCCCGTGATATGCACCCCTCATGCAATGTGCTCTCTATGCCCATTCTCTGCTCCTAACTTGCCCATTCCCTGCCACATCATGCGATGTGCAATTAACACAGGAATTAGCATGCACTAACAATTACCATAGCCTTGTGCTAACAATAACCGTCCATCCCCACTAAACGCGACTCAGAATGACCCCCTTACTGTGCCTCTGGGGAATAAATGTACAAGAGGGGAGCTTCTTTTGATAGAAAGCAAGCTCTGCTATGAGGGGACATAGGAAGAGGGTGAAAGGGGAGATAGACTCAGGAGTGAGCTGCGGAAGTATTTCTTTATGGAAAGAGTAGTAGATGCGTGGAATAGTCTCCCAGTGGAGGTAGTAGAGATGAGGACAGTATCTGAATTCAAGAAAGCATGGGACAAACACAGATGATCTCTAAAGGAAAAATGGGGACTATTGTAGTTGATGAAAGGCAGACTAGATAGGCCATGTGGTCTTTTTCTGCCGTGGTGTTTCATTTTATGGGCCATGTTTACTAAACATTAGTATGTACTATCTGTTGCAGCGCTCATACTGCAAACACTGCCTGTATTTGTAAGCATCTTGATCCAGATTTCCTGGGATAAGCAATATAAATTACTTTAAATTAAGCTTAAATTAAACAATGGTTGAGCTGACGCAGCACAGATACTTTTTTTCATATACTTTATTTTTTGTAGTATTTTTAGTTTGTTTTGAAATCAAAAGTCCATAGTCCCAGTAAAACATTGTCATAAAAGATTTTCCTCCAAAAATACCAGCCAGACATGATATCATATTTTGAGGTAACTCTGCACCAGGGCAATTTTGTTATCATCTCACTTATCTAGTCTATTCATTTCCTGCTAGAGCATGCTTTTACTTCTGTAAACTAGAGGCAAAATGGCATCATCAACTATCTTTCTATATAACCCATAATCACAAGATGTGCGGACATATTCTCTGTGTGTAAAAAAACACAGCTATATTGTAACTCCACTTCCATGCACCCAAACTATTTTCCTGGGAATGCCTATGTATGGCACACACAAGTATTTGCGATCTTGTAGGCATGCAGCCTTCTATGCGCATAACTAGCAAGAACGCCTTTTCTACACATAAAACCAGCCTGACGTGAAAAAAACTTTAGAAAATTACCCACAAATCATGCAAAACATTCCAGAATGCACAAAAACTCCAGAATTTAAGAACTGAACTTTTTTTGCACATAGGACCCTTTTGTGGAAAAACTTTCAAAATGATCCTCCATCAAATGGTAAACTTTCACACACGGCCTGCTTCCTGTAAAAGTTTACCATGAAACCTGAGTTAATGCAGCTCATGAACTCAGAATTTCGTGAAACCCAGCACATGAAGAGAGATAGTTCTCATGGGGACTCAAGATTGCCCTGTCTCCAAATTCCCAATATGGATCTCTAAATGAAAAGAGTTTATTTTTTCTTTTGTATATCAAGGTACCAATGAAATAGACTTTATTTAGAATTACATATCTAAAAACAGATTCAGTGAGTAATTTCCCTATAAATAGAAACACATGTGGACATTAGGTTTTGCAAGGCCACAACCACTGGATCATTTCCATTACCCTTGTGGTCATTTTTGGACCTTTAAGCTATCCCCGGGGTGTGGGTGTTTGTGCTGGATCTCATGTTAGTGGGTTTTTTATGCTCTTTACATCCTGATATGGGTAGCATAGAGGT
The DNA here is from genome assembly GCA_033557465.1 of Ichthyophis bannanicus. NCBI lineage: Eukaryota > Metazoa > Chordata > Amphibia > Gymnophiona > Ichthyophiidae > Ichthyophis > Ichthyophis bannanicus. The sequence continues at coordinate 135,808,984 of CM066040.1, forward strand.
AGGTGGCTTCTCTTTCAGATATTCTATTCTGAATGTACACCAGTCTTAGTGGTGAGGCACCATCATCCTACTTCGTTAGTGTTCCAAGGTTAATAAGGTTGTCTTGCACAAAATGGAATGCTGTAGATACAAACCCATTCTTTATATTATTAAATGTCACTTTTAATAAGTTATATTGAATTAAAACTATAAAACCAATAATAAGAAGTAGTAGTAATACACCATGAGGGGAAACCACTGTTCATCTCCGGGGGTAGGCAGCATGGTATCTTGTTACTTTTTTGGATCCTACCAGGTACTTGTGACCTGAATTGGCTACTGTTGGAAAGAGGAAACTGGCTTGATGGACCTTTGGACTGATCCAGTATGGTACTGTCTTATGTTCTTATCTTTTGTAACTTGCTAGTTGATAGTTAGAGGTATTGCTATAGCACCCCTCTGTAGCAAGAATATTATAATAAAGTAGCATGTTTGCACTTATTTAATCATTATTTGATAATATTAGCAAAAGTATATAATTGGTAATGACAAACTTGTCCTTCAAGACGGATCCCCAGTTTAACATGAGAAAGATATTTAAAAATATAGATAAAGCAAAAAGTACTTAGTCTCAGAGGAGAGGCTCTAGTGACCCAAAGGCTGGTTTGCACCAAGTTCTTCTCTTCCTGACCTCCCTTGATGACATAAGAGTCTAGCAGGTCTACCTGCTCTAGGGTCTTCCTGCATAGAGAGTGAGTGGTGTTTTTTTTCCCTCTTTCTGCAATGCGGCTATGACATGCCAGCTGTTAGTTCAGGAAGCACTTCATTTTTCTAATACAGTTCTGATCATTCTGGGACATGTTCTAAACCTCAAATTATGTTGGAAACCTCAGCAAAACAGTTCCTCATACTGAGAACAGTACAGGTCATTTCAGAGCAATATTCAAATAGGGATGTGCATTTGTATGAAACGACACGAGAAATATCAACAATCCTATTTCGTTTCATATTATTTTTCATCTGAACATGACACTAAAAGGTCTGGTTCCCCCCCACCTGGCCTCAAACCAATAACCTGTGTGTTAGTAAGTATCTTGCAGAAGAATCTTCAAGTCTCCATGGGGAGGGGGTGTGGGGAGATGACAGTGTTATCCACAGAAATACGGAAGGGGAAAGATAAGAAACTCTTTCTTGGTCATGATAAGTTTCAGTTGGTGGTGGGACAGGCACTGAGTGATAGTGGGAAAGCGTTAGAGAAGGATACATCAGAGGGTACATTAAACGTGTAATGGAGGAAATATAAAGAAAACTAAAACAGAACAGAGTCCCATAATCCAAGTGAGGACAGTGTTTCAAGGCATAGATGGTGATCAACTGTGTCAAAAACAAGGGGCACAACCAAAAGAATGTGTGCGATGAGGATCTTGCATCCTACTGCTACAGGAGCACAGTCAGAAACAGTCAGTTCTTTTCACACCGCCAAGGTCTCTGAACAGGCTAGCAGGATTAGTGAAGAACAGTGTGCTGCAGAGGTAACTGTATATGGAGGAAGGGGATCCATGTGCTTGTTTGCATGTACTGTACATGATTTTTTGGAGCCCCCTAGGAGCCTATTTTGAGATGTATTTACATAAAGATTAAAAGAGCTTCACACAACTTCTCATGTACATCACAAACGAAGGCATGGGGACCCCCATTAGGGGATCCAATGATTACACGCAGACAGGATCTGATCTTTGCATCTCTAGGCTATCTAAATAAATACAAAAGGGCCCATTTACAAAAGTGCGTTATGTGGTTAATGCGCATTTCAGTGTACATTAACTGCTTCTGTGGGCCCACAGGAATTGCTACCACGCAGGCATGACAATTACCACATGCTCAAAGTACTTAACTGTACATCATGCAATAGGGAGGGGACTAGAAGGGGTTGTGGTAGGGAATGAGCATTGCAGTTAGTGCAGGCATCTGTTGCATGTGCTAATTGTCAGTGTTGTAGTTAGCATGGATACACCTACCGTTACCTCAATAGGCATTAGGTGCATCTGCGGTAAATTGTCAAGGGCCAGAACGCATGCTAAGGATCATGCCTGTGTAGTAACTGTTAGCATATGCTGCCCATGATCCCCCCAATTCCCTCAGTGCGGTGGCACCTAATGTGTGTTAGGGCAAAATAATACCACACTTTAGTAAAAGGGTCCCAAAATGAGCAGTAGTCAGTATATCCTCTTCAGACCATATCATACACATCCCTGTACCTCACAGTCACCATATAATCCCAGCCCTTACCCTTACCAATATTCCAAGATCCCAGCTGCTTGACTTACCTGTGCAGATGACACACACATGGGAATGGCAACCTATTGACAAGCAATTGTTCCCTCTCAAAAGGCTTAATAAGTTTGGGATGGAAGCTAATAAGGAGCTGTCAAAGATGGGGGAGGACCATTTGGAGTCTGGATCCATGTGCACAGCCCTTTCTAAACTCGTCTTCAACCATGTGTAAATTGCATACACATCTGACGGTACAAGTTATGCCTTTTCCATGTGGATAAAAGCACATTCTATGTGGATCTATCAATTTTACAACGCAATAAATAAGTCAATTTCAGTCCAGTTAAGGTTGATATGATGGTCTGAGAGATCATAAAACATCAGAGAACTCTGTTTGAGCAGCTAGGCCAAAACATCAGTGCCTATACAAAACAAAAACTGTGGGTAGGGATCTGCCACAAAGTCAATGGCTTCTTCCCCAACAATAGAGATTCTGAAGATCTCAAGAGGGAATAGAAGGAACTGAAGCACATAGCAAACAAAAAGGTGAGTGGCCAATCCCATCCTGGTCAGGCGGAATCACTCACTTATCAAGAGCACCAGGTGCTGGAGACCCTGGACGAGGTCCTTTGCAGGGGGACACATCACACTCTATGGCGGCAACCAGTAAGTACTTATTACATACTCTACTCTCAGCACCCCTTGCTCTCTTTCCTCTGTGATCCCCATTTTAAAATCATCCTCCATACCTAGCTCTGATGCTGTATCTTGCTGTCAGATAACACCAACAGAGACTTTGACTTGTGCATAGTCCCGAACAGGTGACATCCCCATACTTCAGATATGGCCTACTGTTGATGTGTCTCAAGAGCCCTGTGCATATCCCCTCTTTCCCACTGTCAATGTGCTGTTTATCCCATTTCCCTGAATATGAAATCAAGTGATAGTATGTCAGCTGTCCTGGAGAGATGGCCACTATTTAGACAAGTGAGTTACCAGATGTGCTGGTTAGCTTCAGAGGTAGAGACTCCCACTTCAAGGACCTTTCTATGCTTGACTCTCTAACCATAAAGTATACTGAATAATTACTTGGGTTCTGCTGCTTGCCTTATATTGGCCAGCACATAGGCATGCAATGTTGCCCTCCTACACAAACATCACTTGACATGCCACCAAGTGGGGTTCTATAGATGTGGTGAACAGGTCAAAGTACATCTAGTGCTCCACATGAAATCCTAGTAGCTCCACTAGACTAGAATATAGAGGAATAAACAGTCTGGCCAGGGATAGGTACATTTCACAAACCTGAAATGGCCTACATGCGCTCAGCTATCTGAGAGCTATTAGAATTTTTGTAGTGCACAGCCAGACCCTACTCAATTGAATGCATTCCTGAACAGTACCACCAGACCTGTCGGCATGTCAACTGGGTGAAATGGAATGTGACTGCATAATAATGCATCACATTGAAGATATGAGCCTAAAGGCAACTGAGACATAACATAATGTGCTAGATGCTTAAATCACACCTTCTGAATACCTTGTAACAGGAGAGAATATAGATTAGGCAACATGTGCAGCCATTGTGTGTGTACTGTCACAACGCCCCCCTGGTGGCACTGGGATGTCACAGCAGGGAGGGTGGACACAAAAATATTTTATGGTGGAGTTTAGCTCAAAAACAGGGCCCAGGTATTTATAATCCTGGTAGCCTTCTGGGTAACGAAAGCTCCAAAGAATATAACAGTCCGAGGGTAGGGAGAATAAAGGCTTTTATTTCCCGTATTGCAAATAGGTTCAATAGCTCAGAATTTACATCAACACAAAAATGTCCTTGCTTCAGGTTGAAAGAAAAAGAAACATGAACTGAGTTAGACCTGTTAACTTCACAGCAGTATTATAAGAAACACAGATTCAAACCTTCCCCCAGACCACAGCTCTACTCCTCGGCTAAGGGCTCAAAGCTTTCTGCCAGACAATAGCTGCAATCCATCTCGGGGTCCGAAAGGTCATCCGGGAATTCCACCTGCATTGGTTCACAGTCAGGAATATCTAGTGGCTCGCATTCAGGCTTTTTATACAATGTTTGTACGATGTCCCAATGCGCTGCATCCAAAGGTAAGCCTTGGTTTTGTACACCTCTAGAGTGAGGACAGTTTCTCTCGCCTACTGCTCTTATACTAGAGAGTTTCTTGTTTGGCACAGGTTTGTATTTTGTAGCACAAATAGTTCTAGAAGGACAGCATTCCTCTAGGTCCTGCTCCTCCTGCGTCACAGCATTCATAAAATCACAATCAGTAAAATAGTGATTACCTTTCCTTTTGGGTTTATCACGGCCAAGTGAGGGTTGATGCTTGTTCCTGCTGTGGTTTGGCTTCTCTGACACCAAGGTAGGCCTCCAGTTCTCCGGCCGGCCTTCTGCTGGGGTTAAGCCACACTTGCACCACAGCTTCTTTCTCTCTGGGCCAGGAATGTCACCTTTCAAAGTAACTCTTTCACCTCCTTCTTGGTTCTTCCTCGTTGTGTCTTTCAAAGGTTGCTGGCCTCTGCCAGACTCAGGTCCAGGACTCTCTGGCACAGTCCTTCTCCTTCCAGGGTTAGCTTCTTCTTTGTATCTTTCCCACTTGGAAAGTGTATCCTCTCCACTCTTGGGATATTTGAAGCGGATTCCTTCACCTGGTTCTGTTGAGTCTGCTGGGCTGGTTCCTTCTGTCAGGACTCCTATTCCCTGGTCCTTCTCTCCTTCCAGGAAAGCTCTCCTTTCTCCTTCCAGGGTTAGCTTCCTTCCTGTGTCCCTTGTGTCTCCTGTGTCTGGGCTTTTAAAAGGAATTCTTCCCTTTCTGGATTGGGTGCAGGCCGGTATTGCATCATTGGCTCTGGGGTGTGGCTCCTCAGTCCTCCAGAGGTCCCTCTTGCTCCCCCTATATGGCTCCTCGCGATGCTGCAGCTGGAGTCTGCCTCTTTTTTTCTAAGTTAAAAGCATTTTCTTCTGTCTGCAGAGGGTCTGCAGTACCACAGTACATACCTATGGCAATGAGGTACTGATGGTGTGCTATTGTTTTCTTACCTGCGAATGAGGCCATGCATTCAGATAGGGAAGAGTCTAGGTGTGACCATACCACAGTAGGGACAAGGCTTCAGAGAAGGCATGGAGGAAGGTCCAGAGGAGGACCACCAGAAAGAGGTGGCTGCTGCTTTTGCTATTGGGGCAGCTGACCTTAGTCTGATGAAGAGGCGGATGATATGTTTATGTTTATTTATATTTGATATACCGCACCTATAACCAGGTAGCAGGGTGGTGTACAATGTAATACCAAAAAAGATAAGAACATTTATTTATTTAACTGTATTTATATCCTGCTTTTTGCCGGGTCAAAGCGGTTTAACATTAAAGGGTGGGGGACAATAATCAATTCTAGGGTTGGGGCTATCACCGGGGGGCCATTATTAATGATCTGAAAATATATTAAGAACATAGACAATGGACATCAGTCTCTTAGAAAATAGATCTGAGGGTATGATTAGGGGGTCTGGGGATAGTCAGTGATGGGTGTTGTTTCTGGTCTGAGGTATTCCTGGAATAGGATGGTTTTTAGTTGTTTCCTGAATGTCAAGGGATCTCCGTTGCTTCTGATATAACTTGGTAGAGAGTTCCAGAGGGATGGTGCGTACAGTTTGAAGGCTCTGATGCAGGTCCGTTGATTGTATTTGGTCCATTTATGGGGGATGGTGAGGGAGTTGCTGGTGGTTTGTCTGGTTGTCCTATTGTGGGTGGGTTGGGGCAGTAGAGTGCGGAGCTGGGAAGTCTGAGTTTGGTAGAGGGCTTTGCGAATAAGTAGAACAGATTTGTATTTGATTCTTGCTTCAAGAGGGAGTATGTGCAGCTCCCTCAGGACTGGGGTAATGTGATCTTGTTTTTTTTGCTTTCTGGATAATTCTTGCTGTGGTATTTAAGGCAGTTCATAGTGGGTTGGTGTAGGTGGCAGGTAGTCCGTGGTATTTGCAGTAGTCCAGGTGGGAGAGTGTCAAGGCTTGCATGACTGTCCTGAAGTCCTGCGGTTCGATGAGAGGTCTGAGGTGTTGTACTGTTTTTGCCTTGTGGAATATTATTCCAGTAGTTTTTTTGATCTGTTGCTTGAGTATGAGCGCTTCGTCTATGATGATTCCTAGGTATTTTATGTGTGGTTGAATTTGTATTTGTGTGGCTTTCTGGGTACCTTCACATGTTGAACCCATTGTACAAAATCTATACTAAAGTATGGTAGGAAAGAAAAAACGTTGCCAAGGATAAAAAAGTGCCCACTGGTAGCCTCCACACCAGGTTAACAATGGTAATAGTGATAGTGCAGACACTGCAGATGCAGGTAACATCCCTGCCATGGATAAAGGCCATGGTAAGCGTGTTCATGGACCCTCTGTGGCAGGAGATAAACCACAGAAATTAATGAAAAGGTTAAGAGGATTAACTACGGTTAAGCAGACTTCTGCAGATAAAGAGGAGATAATATACTGCTACTTTTATGCTACAAACCCTATACAGAGCTTAAAAGGGAGAGAGGAGGCATTGTGGGTTAAACTAGAAAGAGGGAAAGAGAAATCTATTTGCATTGGTGTGATATACAGACCTCCCTCACAAGAGGAAGAGGTGGACAGGGAGTTAATTGAAGACATACGCAACATTGCTAGGGAAGGGAAAGTGCTACTGATAGGGGATTTCAATATGCCAGATGTTGTTTGGCACATTCATGCTGCAGCATCATCTAGAAGTAAAGAGATCCTGGATTCTCTACAGGGAGAACTATTCAAGCAATTGGTAACAGATCCCACACGTGAAGGGGCCATACTGGACTTGGTGCTTACCAATGGTGAAAGTGTTTCTGATGTTATAGTAGGAGATCATTTTGCATCCAATGATCACCAGATGGTGTTTTTCAATATTAGGAATAGGGCTGTTAGAATCCATTCAAAGGTGAGGATCTTAGACTTTAGGAAGACTAACTTTGCCAAGATGGGCCAATACCTCAGAGAATCGTTAGCGGGATGGGAACAGCTGGGGGACGTAGAAAAACAGTGGGCAAAACTGAAAGGAGATATTTTAAAGGCAACCAACCTTTTTGTTAAAATGGTTGTTGTTGTTGTTGTTGTTGTTGTTAAGTGCCGTCGAGTCGGAGTCAACTCATGGCGACCCTCTGGATAGCTATCCTAAATGGTGTTCGGTCTTCAGTCAGGCGGCTCATTGTTGACATACTGGTACCCGTAGCTGCTGTTATTGTGTCGATCCATCTCATTGCTGGCCTTCCTCTTTTGCGTTGACCTTCTATCTTGCCAAGCATGATGTCTTTCTCTAATGATCTCTCTCTTCGCTTGATGTGTCCAAAGTATGAAAGTTGAAGTCTTGTCATCTGAGTTTCTAAAGAAAGCTTAGGTTTGATCTCCTCTAGTACCGACTGGTTTGTTCTTCGGGCAGTCCATGGTATACACAGTATTTGCCGCCAGCACCATAATTTAAAGGCATCAATTTTCTTCCTGTCTATCTTTTTCACTGTCCAGCTTTCACATCCATATGATATAGCACAGTTACTTACCTGTAACAGGTGATCTCTGGGAACAGCAGGAATAAGTCTTCACATATGGGTATCGTCGGTACCGACGGAGCCTGCGCGGGAACGCTCCTCAGCGTCCAGTAAGAAAGCTTTTGGGAGCATCCCACAGCGCCTGCACGCTGCCTTCCCGCCTTTCCCAACCGCCTCTCTCCAGTTCGAGTTTTAAAGCTGAGACAAAGAGAGAGAGAGGACAGGAAAGATAGATAGAGAGATACAACTCCTAGGGGAGGTGGGTGGGTTGTGAAGACTTATTCCTGCTGTTCCCAGAGATCACCTGTTACAGGTAAGTAACTGTGCTATCTCCAGGAACAAGCAGGAATGAGTCTTCACATATGGGGACTCCCTAGCTGCAGATGCCAGGGGAAGACCCCAGGTTGTGTGTCCTTGAAAAAGACTCTACCTCCCCCCATGGATCTCTGGCATCCAACCAGGGTAGGTGGGTAGGAGTTGATTAGGAATGGAACAGGTGTTTGAGAACAGCCTGACCAAATGAGGCATCCCGGCGGGAGTCCTTGTCCAAACAGTAATGGGCTGTGAAGGTATGAACCAAGGCCCAGGTGGCTGCTCGACAAATTTGGTCGATGGACACAGAGTTTAGATGAGCCATTGAGGCTGCCATGGCTCTCACATTGTGAGCTGTGACATGGCCCTCCAGAGAAAGGTTCCTACTCTGGTAGGCGAAAGAAATACACTGAGCAATCCAGTTGAACAGTGGTCTCTTAGAAACTGGAAGTCCTAAATGAGAAGGATCAAAAGCAACAAAGAGTTGAGAAGACTTTCTATGTTGCTGTGTTCTTTGTAAGTAAAAAGCAAGAGCTCTCTTACAATCCAAGGTATGAAGATTCCTCTCTGCACTTGATGCATGAGGTCCTGGAAAAAAGACAGGGAAATATACCTCTTGGTTTAGATGAAAAGGTGAGACCACTTTGGGCATAAAGTGTGGATTGGTCCTAAGGACTACCTTATCATGATTGAATCTTGTATAAGGTGGATTAGCCACCAAAGCTTGCAATTCACTGATGCGGCGTGCTGAGGTGACTGCAATGAGAAAGATAACTTTCCAAGAAAGAAATTTCAAGGAGGTGGTGGCTAAAGGTTCAAAGGGTGGCTTCATAAGCTGGCCAAGAACCAGGTTTAAATCCCATGCCACTGGAGGTGGTCTAATGGGAGGTTTAGTTAGAAGAAGGCCTCTCATGAATCTTGTTATAAGAGGATGAGAGGAAATAGGCTGTCCATTGAGAGGCTTGAGGGACGCTGCAATAGCACTCAAATGGACTCTTACTGAATTTGTTTTAAGACCTGCATGGGATAAATGCAGGAGATACTCTAGTAAAGAATTCAAAGGTATTGCAATAGGGTTAAGACCCTTCTCTGAACACCAAATGGTAAATCTCTTCCATTTGAAAGCATAGGAATGTCTAGTAGAAGGCTTTCTAGAGGCATGAATAATATCTCTGACTTGCTGAGAGAGATGAAAACCTTGAAGGTCTAGGCCTTCAGCAACCAAGCCCTGAGATGAAGAGACTGGGGGTTTGGGGGGTCTGTACACCTGTGGAGCGGTAGTGACTGTGCTGTCTCTACCTTACTGCTGTTGACCATGTGAACATTGTGGGCATGTGTTGTGTGTTGTGAGCTGACCTATCTCTTGTGTGCTGACAGACCACTGCGCAACAGCATTTATGTATCACAGATATCGCCATACTTTGGACATGCATCAACACTGGCTGGACATGGTAATTCTATACATTTCGATGACATCTTTTCCCTTCACTGTGACATGTTGTGGCCTTTGCCAGCTTCAGAGGATCCTGAGCAGACACTTGTTGCAGACACATGGTAGATTGCACCTTGGGTCTTTTGGGAATGACATCAGCCTTTACATGTTAGTGATTTGCTGTTTGTTTCATGGACCTTTCCTGTTGAGTCTCTGTACAGCAACGCTGATGCACATGGGGTGTAGCTGTGCAACACCTGTGTGACATGAGCATGGACATGACCATATCCAAGACACCCTCGTCTGCGGTTCCATTTCCAAATGTCCACAACATGCAATGTGTTCTGTGTTGTGATCATGTTATGTTTGCCTGTGTGACATTTCATTACATACATATTTATGTTTGACTCCCTGCAATGTGACCTGATGTTGTGAGCAGCATACCAATACATTGTTTCTCCTTCTTCTGCACAGGCCGGTGGACACACACAGCACATCTACTACAGTGCATCCGCGGTGACCATCACCCACCTGTTGGTCGACACAACACCATGCAACTATCCCTGGGAGAAGGTGCCATAGGATGTTTGACCTCTGCAAGTGGGACACCTGCCTCTGATAGACATTATTGTTAGACTGCTACTTTGAGCATAACAGGCCTGTCCAACACACTGTTGCTACCGTGCTCTGGCTGGGTGTTGGGCTCATTGTAGGAGACAAATATGACCTCTCCAGTACTGTGGCATACTGCAATGTCACACTTGACTATGCATGCCCATGGTTTCAGGGACAGTCTTAACGGGACTTGTTGGGTTGCAGACACCCTTTGCACTGTGGACACTGTGTACTGGTCCCTACATGTGCAGCAGGGACTGACATTGTCGCTCTATGTTGTACATCCATCTGACATTGTGTTGGTGTGTTTTGCCCATGTGTGTGACTTGAAACGCAGGATACCCTCATCTGTTTAGTTCAGCAGGGGCATATAGCCATGCGTGTGGCACAAGGGGCACATTGGGGAGGTCCTCTTGTCCATGTCGGCCACCCTCCACTTGGACAGGAGACAGTATTTGCCACCACACCACTTTACTGCACACCAGCTTTTTGGATTGATATTTGCCCTCACCAAGGGTGTTACAGTTCAAGTGTGGCATCACTATATCATGTTTCAACGTACACAGTGCATGTGCATGTGACTGGATATGTTGGTGCAACACAGCATGGGACAATATGGCTTCTGTGTGGGTTACTGGAACTTGTTTGACCTTTCTTTCAATCTCTATAGACAGGTTATTGTGTTTGTTTACTGTACAGACGTGTCGCTCTACATAGATTTACAAACCTAGCATTGCATGTCTGCACAGTCCTATTTATCCCCTGAGGTTCCGGCACTCACATTGCCCTGTTATATTTGGAGTGTGGGTGTCCATTTTCTTCCTCATTTGTGCATTCCATGTACCGTGATATATGTGTACAGACACTGTATCCACACCACCCATTGCAGGGGACCTTCTGCATAGTGCTATCTCTGCATGTGTCTGCGGTTCATTTTATTTGAATTCACTGTGTTCATGTGCCTCTTGTATCTGTTACCATATCCTCATTTTGCATTTGGCAATTGTTTTTGGTTATATTATTGCCACTTTGACACCTATATCAGGCATTATGTGGCAGCTGTAACATATTTATTTTATTTATTACAGTTTCTTTTATACCGCGCTATTTGAGATCAGTGCAGTTTACAATGAACGTTAAAACTACACATCTCAGTTTAGTGATTTGTGTTTACAATAAACAGGTATAATAACTTGGGTATACAATTAAACAAGTTTCTAAACAGGGAGAACATGATAAATATATACAGGCCACTTAATGTAACTATATAAAGGGTTATGTGAACAGCAGAAGCTTCTCAAGGTGGAAGAGGTTAACGTGTAGTTGCGAGTATTCAGACTAAGAGTGTAGGATGCATGGGCTTGAGGAGCTGTCATGAGGTGTGAAAGAAGGTGGGTGTGGGGGGGAGACTGAGACATCATAGTGAAGGAGAAAAAGGTGATGCTTCAGTGCTTTCTTGAATTGGGAGAGATCACTGATGGCTCTGATAGTTGCCGGTAGAGCGTTCCAACAAGATGGTGCAAAGAAGGCAAAGGCTCTAGACCTGGTAGCTTGGGAACACTTAGTGCTTGCCTTAGGTAGAATGAGGGTGTTTGCAGCATTCAATCTCCTTAGCCGGTTAGGAAAGTGTGATTGATACTAGGTCAGTGATGGCAGTAGCCGGATATTTCTTGATGGCTTTATGGGTCATAGTTAGAATCTTGAAAGAGATCCTGGCTTGTATGGGCAGCCAATGCAACTGTTTTAGTATTGGAGTGATGTGGGATCTTCTGGAGGCTCCATGAAGGATTCTTGCAGCAGAATTCATTGCAAGTTGTAAGGGGTTGGTCGTGCTCTTTGGTAGGCCGTGTAATATCGCATTAGCATAGTCAAGGTGAGGCATTATTAGGGCCTGAAAAACAGTTCGAAAGTCTTCAGGTTCTAACAGCTGCCGAAGATGGCGGAGGGTCCGGATTTTATGATAGACCGATTTTGTTATGTTATTGATGTGAGCCTTCATATTAAGCTGCTGATCAAGTGTAACTCCGAGGTATCTTACTGTAGTCTTGCATATGAGCTCTGCGTCTCGAACTTTGATGGATAGGGGTGGAATAAAAGCTGGGTTCCTGGTGATGAAGAGGGCCTAGTTTGATATCTGTGTTCACACTTACTTACTTTTAACAATGTATGCTGTTTCATTTATGTGCTTTCTGTATTTGCGCACAGATATGTTTTTGGGTAAAAATTATGACTACTGTGTGTTGGGCCCTCATCATGAACTGCCTACTGTCTACATGCACACATATGTGAATGAGGCATTTGGGACGTGCGCCAGCATGTGGGGGGTGGGGGGCTAATGCATAGTGCACACCATGCACCTACTGCACTTTATTTCTCCAGACCATCATCTGTAGATGGCCCAGTGAGTTTTCTGTGACATGTGGGTTGCTGCCCTGCCAAATGTGTTTTCACTTTTTTCACAGTTATCCATACACCTTGATATTATGTAAGGCGGTATCTACGCTATGTCTCATGGTTAACCAGAATAAAAATATGAGTTGGACGTACATTTGTCTCTGCTGCTGCTGCTTGACCACAATAACACACGTATTTAGTGATGTCCTGGGCAGGTACATGGCCCACCTGTGCTCACATCCTTGTACGGTGCCAGCTGTCTATCTGCAAGCCATCTGCCACATCACTGGGTGTTACGGGTTCCCCTACACACATTCCTTTTGAGGTAATATCTTGGCATTATGCTTGCAGTGGTTGTTTGGGATAGTGGTTACAGACATGTGTTGGCACACCATAGGTTGCAGGTTTGATTCCCACATAGGTTTGGGGGGGGGTTGTGCTAACTGATCATGAGCTGCCTGCAGGTTCATCACCTCTCCACACACCCTTCCATCTCTTCAATGTACACCACAGTGTGTCCTCTGTGCTGCCTATCCATCACATATTAGCTATAACATATGTCTCTTTCTTTATACCACCCACATGGTCAGTCTGCTTGGGGGATTGGCATTGCTGTTGTTCAGCTGATCTGGGCCATACCTGTTTGCAGGTTCAATTCTCACATGCTCCTGTTCTGTTCCCTATTTTGGTGGCATATCACAGTCTGTAATTGGGACGGGAGCCACATATACCTACATGCACACACACAATGAAATGTTATGCATCCCCTGCCACCCTTTGGGTCTAGGTTCTTTCCTCTTTTGCATGCTATATCCACTGAATAACAACAGTTCATTGTGTATGTGCATGTAGTTATATGTGGCTCTCGTCCAAATTACAGACTGTGATCTGGCTGTACACACCAGTTCTGCATGTACATTCCATCATGGTTACTGTTGGGGGTTGCCCTATCCTGGCAGACAGCAGGCTTTTTGTGTGGTGCCCTGCAGTCTTCTTGTATGTAGCCTTTGTTTATGTGCTCACATTGGTGGTGTAGCCTACCAGTTTGTGCATTGACATTTGTGCTAATGGTCATGGGTTTGAGTCCTCTTTAATTTGTATGCCTGTCCTACTCAGCTACTTTTCATTCTTGTAACAGTCATATCTGTGCAGATCTGTGCTGTTGGCACACTGTACCCTTGTCGCAGTTGCCAAACATACTTCTATCTGTCTATGTGTGTCTGCCAGCTGTGTGGCGTCCTGCCCTACTGTGCAGGCTGCTACCCCATGTCCTGCACTGGTACACATTTCTGCATTGCGGCTCTACCTGCTTGCCTCACCTGTGTCTGCTCTGCATGGCACTGCTACCCCTCCTGTCATTGCACCTATCCTGCCACCTCTACCTCCTCTGCTGAACACATCTTCCCATCCTCTGCCACACACTGTCATTGTTGCACGGTACATTTCCATCACCCTGTGCATCGGTACAGTTGCACACGATATGTTTGTACACTTTACCAGCTGCCACATGGGCTGGCTGCAGATTTGTCTGGTCCATCAGCTCTGATCTACTTCCTTCCATCACTTGTGCATTGCCTTTCCTTGTTGCTCTATGCAGTGTTAGGGTTACATCTGTGTTTGGGCCATAACTTTCTGGCTTGTCAGCTTGGGGTACCTTACTGCCCTTGGCCACCATTTCTTGCATCACATATAGATCCTTGGGGCATCTTTGGCGGCACCATAGATTCTGACAGCTTATGGTGTGCCTTATATGGTGCCTTGGGGGTTTGCAACCTTTCGTGCTGCCCTCTGGGGCACATTATGACCCACCTTGGCTGACGTGGTGGTTTATGATGTGCCTTCTGGTGCGGACTAAAAGGTGCATTAGGTTACAGCACTGGGGTGCAGGTATTTTTAGCTGGCAGCAAAGATTGTTGGAATGTGTCTGACTGTTACAAGCAGGAAAAGGAATTGCCTTGGGCACTCTTATTCATGGGGCTCACTGAGGGATTGAACTCATGACCCTTGTCTCAACAGTCATTGCATTAATGAGTGTGCTACACCTCTGTTGCTGTGATTGCAAGTCAGCACGCGAAGTTAAGGTTAACGCATGTTAACATGCCATGGCTCCCTCTATCGTGCGATAACGGATATGCACCCTCTATTGCGCGATAGCCTGCCATTGCTACCTTAAGACCAGAACACCCACTCCTTATATGGCATCCTTCACATTATCGCTGCAACTAGCGCTGGTAACATTAAGACAGTTTAGTAAACATACCCCTAAGAGGGTAAAGAGGCACCTATCTGTAGTCTAATTTATAAAGACCCATAAGTGCCTTTGGGGTCATTGTTGATGCTCTACTTGTGCTTTGGATGTCTGAAAATGGGTACACAGATATCCAAATCACAGAGATGTCACCGGAGTCATTTTGCAAAATGGGTGTGGAAACATCCCTGCACCAGGGACGTCTATCTTTACATGGGCATGGTAGGGAGCATGTCCAGGGTGTTCCAGAGACCTTAGAAGTGTGCACCCAATTTCAGAAAGGGTAGGGATGTCTCCACCCCCATCCAAATCTAGATCCGATCCAAGGCATGAATAAGCAACCAAAAAGTGCTTGTTTTGCTTGAAGAGCATTCGGAAGATGTAAAGGAGATGTACTGTCCACAACGATAAGGATACATGATAAAAACTGGGGGATATCTGTTGTGTGATTGTCAAGTTACAGAACGTCTCTGCTTACAGAATGACAGGCTGGGAGACGTCTGCTGTCTAGTACACTTCTGTGTCGATGTCCCTGACATCATATCAAGGACATCCATATTTCTGAAATTCTGCCCAAACTTAGATGTGATTGGTCTTTTTGTGAAAGTTTTCCCCTGGATGTCCTTTCTAACATGTGCCTTCAGATGTCTATATAAAATACTAGCACAAATCCTACAAAAGTCGTGGCTACAATGCAACTGTGGACATTTATACCTGCTCAGGAACAGATGTAAATGTTTGCATGTAAAGTATGTGTACATGTGTCTATTTTATAAAATACTTGTTAACTGCAATCCCACCCATGTTCCTTCCAAATTCCACACCACATAACAGCTACACGAGTCATTTAAAAATATGAGCATTCTTGTAATCGCATGTGCTTTTATATTTGCGGTAATTTTATACATGATGTTTACATGCATATACTGGCATTTATGTGCAAAAATGCCACTATAAAAATACCTTTATTGTTTATTAAAGCACGTAATTTTAGTCACATTATTCATGGGGACATTTTTTGCAAGAGCTGCCAAGCAACCAAGGTCCAGGAGAGAGATGTTTTAATCAATCCTGGTTTTGAACTTCAGTCTGAAGCAGTGTGATATCTGTAGTCCATTTTTCTGCCCATTGATATCAGTGCTGCAGGTCTCATAGTGCATCAGGACAGAGTTGTCGGAAATCCAGTACTGACCTGAAATTTCTTTCCTGGAGCTGGGTAACTTGGCAGCTCGGGGGAAAGGAAAATGGTGCATGCAGAGTATATTTTCAGCCCTGTCTGCATTGCTTTCCGTTCAGAAGGTCCCCACAGAAAATACAGGTGCAAATGTCCATGAGTGCACTGCTATCTGTAGCAAGTTTCAAAGGGAAGGTGTGTGTATTATTTTCAATCTGAAATTTAAGGCAAAAATTACCATAAAATGCACTGCTTGAAAACTACCCCCTAAACGTAGGTCACCCAATATCCAGCTGGGGCAGCCACTATATAAAGTAGGCATGGGCATTTTGGGGTTGTTTGGGCACCTAAAAATCTAGTGCATACACATATACCTATGAATTACCTCCACACTATCAATTTTCATGTGCAAAAAAGCTATAGCAAATTGTAAGAATGCAGTTACAACAAATGCAAAAAAATCTTTGGTTTATTTTTAGTTAAAAACAAGGAGACATATTCAAAGCCGTGAGCAAGATTTCAGCGGCACATAGCCAGTTTGTACTGCTAAATAGCCCCCTTAATGTTGCTTGACACCCCAGTGCTAACTATGTAGCATCACGGCTTTCCAGAGGCAGTGCTGATGGTAACTAGTCCGTAGCAATATTCATCTGCTGGCCGGTTATTGAAAGCTGGCTAAAGTCAGACACTTGAAAGACTCTCCTAACTTTAGCTGGGTTAGCTAACCGGGTATAAGCTGAATATTGCTGCTGTCCAGATAGCTAATGCACTATCCAGACAGACTGGATATTCAGTGCCACTAGTCGGATATGACCCTAAAGTGGAGATGGCCAGTCGCTTTAAATACCCTGGGCGCTAGTGCTGAATTTCATCAACAAAGTTATTTTTGCCCTATGCAAGCCTAGTATAAAGTTAAGCAGCAGACTGGAAGTTAAATTTATACATTTATTCATCAACGTTATCCATTTACCTAGTTCCACTGAATATTTGTCTAGGAGGTAGTGACTGCTGCAAGTGACTATGGGGGTAATTTTGGAAGCCCTATTTGTGAGTTGGACTTCTGAAATCGGTGTTCAGTTGTTCAAATCATAGAGGTGTCCCTGGACCCATTTTAGAAAGCTGAATATATAGACGTCTGTGGTGTGGGTATGTCGATGTAGCATGGGGGTGTGGTGCAGTTTCAAAACAACACAAGCATGTCTGGCCTTGGCTGTTGAGGCGTCCATGCCTATCCCTGCTCCTGACCATGAATAAGGTGCAAAAAAGTACTTGTTTCATGGCTGCAAAGCTTCCAGGGGGAGGAGCAAAATGTGCTTGCATCTCCATAGTTAATATTTCCTGGGCAATGAAACCTGAATGTAACTACATAGTAATAATAATAATATTATTATTATTATTATTATTATTATTAAAACTTGCTGTACCGCTCTAGCCGGGTAGCATTCAAGCAGTGTACAATAACTAAAATATTTAACGCAGGAAAAGAATGCCAATTTCGAACAGGTAAGGAGGATCTGCATAGGAGACAGTAAAGGTAATCTCCCCCTCTAGGCCGAGCAGTCCCCGAAAGCTGCCTGAAAATACTAAGTTTTCAAAAGTACCTTGAATTGTTTGAGAGCAGACTCTGTGTGTATGTGGGGATAAAAGAATTCCAAAGAGATAGAGTAGTTACTCACCTGTAAGAGGTGTTCTCCAGGAGCAGCAGGAATCAGTCCTCACATATGGGTGTCATCGGCACCGATGAAGCTCCATCGGAGCATTTCCCCAGCTTTCTATGAAAGCCTTTGGGAATGCAAGCATGCATGCGCGGTTCCCTTCCCGCCTAAAGGTGCCATCTTACCTCAGTCTCTTTTTTTCCATGAAGCCCACCGGACGTTTTCAAAAGTACCTTGAATTGTTTGAGAGCAGACTCTGCGTGTATGTGGGGATAAAAGAATTCCAAAGAGATAGAGTAGTTACTCACCTGTAAGAGGTGTTCTCCAGGAGCAGCAGGAATCAGTCCTCACATATGAGTGTCATCGGCGCCGATGAAGCCCCAGCGGAGCATTTCCCCAGCTTTCTATGAAAGCCTTTGGGAATGCAGGCACGCATGTGCAGTTCCCCTCCCGCCTAAAGGTGCCATCTTACCTCAGTCAAATGACATAGCTAAGAACAGCACACAAAAATGAAAAATAAACTATGTACAACTGCAACTCCAAGGGGAGGAGGGAGGGTTGTGAGGACTGATTCCTGCTGCTCCTGGAGAACACCTGTTACAGGTGAGTAACAACTCTTTCTCCAGGACCAAGCAGGAAGTCAGTCCTCACATATGGGTGACTCCCTAGCTCTGGGCTACCGAGGAACCCAGGCTGAACAAGAGAACTCCCTCTAGTCTCAGCAGCAAAGAAAGGCATTTCAAGGACACAACCTCCACCGGTAGCCCAACAGAGGGCAGGAGTTGCCTAAACCTCAAAGAGATTCTGGAGTACTGCCTGGCCAAAAGCACTGTCCCTACGGGACTCCCTCTCCAGGCAGTAATGGTCCGCAAAAGTCTGGCTTGAAGACCAAGTTGCAGCCCTGCAGATGTCTACCAAGGGCACAGAGCGGAGATGAGCCACTGAGGCAGCCATTGCCCTGACTCGGTGGGCCGTAACCCAACCCTGCAAAGGAAGGTCAGCCGCCTTATAAGCCCAGGTGATACAGTCAGCCACCCAGATGGACAAGGTACGCTTGGACACAGCCAACCCCAACTTATTGGGGTCAAAGGAGACGAAGAGCTGAGTAGCCCTTCTATGCCCCTGCGTACGGTCAAGGTAAAAGGATAAGGCCCTCCTACAATCCAGGGTATGCAGGACTGCTTCAGCCTGGCTTGCATGAGACCTAGGGAAGAATGTTGGAAGAACCACCTCCTGGTTGAGGTGAAAAGAGGAGACATCCTTTGGGAGGAACTTTGGATGAGTCCTAAGGACTACCCTGTTCCTATAAAAGCGAGTGTAAGGCCTATCACAGACCAGGGCCTGAAGCTCACTCACTCGCCTAGCTGAGGTAAGGGCTACCAAGAAGAGTGTCTTCCAGGACAGGAAGCGTAGAGGGCAAGTAGCCATCGGCTCAAAGGGTGGGCGAGTCAGCTGCTGCAAGACCACATTCAGCTCCCACTCAGGGGCAGGAGGACGGATGGGAGGCTTGAGCAAAAGCAAGCCCCTAAGAAAGCGGGACACCAAGGGGTGACCAGACAGAGAATGGCCCTCCACCAAAGAGTGGTGAGCTGCTAGAGCTGAGAGGTGGACCCGAACAGAATTAGATTTAAGGCCTTGATTTGACAAGTGCAGTAAATACTGAAGGACTACTGGCACAGTACAGGAGAAAGGATCAACTGTACGTAGCTGACACCACACAGAAAACCTTTTCCATTTGAGAGCATAGGTTTTTCTAGTGGACTGTTTCCTAGAGGCTAGGACAACCTCCAACATCTTGAGGCAGGCCCCAGGGAGCCAAGACTACCCTTGCAGCCTCCAGGCCATCAAATTGAGAGCTTTGAGATTGGGGTGCAGAAGGGAACCCTGCTCCTGTGAGAGAAGGTCGGGTTGCAACCCCAGAGGTAGTGGAGGATCCACCGCCAGTTGAAGCAGAAGAGGAAACCAAGGCTGTCTCGGCCACCGGGGATCCACCAGCAGGACCGAGGCCTTGTTCTGACGAATCTTGAAGAGAGTTTGGGCCACCAAGGGCATGGGAGGAAACGCATACAGGAGGCCCTGAGACCAGGATATCAGAAAAGCATCCGCTGCTATCTGCAGAGGATGCGGTTACCTGGAGCAGAACTTTGGCAGCAGCTTGTTCATGGGGCTGCCAAAGAGATCCATCAAAGGGAGACCCCATTTCAGGAAGATCTTCTGAGCTACTGAGGGATGCAGCTGCCACTCGTGGGGCTGCAGTATTCTGCTTAATCTGTCTGCCAGGTAGTTGTCCTGGCCTGGAAGGTACACAGCCCTGAGGAGCATGTTGTGCTTGAGGGCAAAAGAACAAAGGTCCTGAGCTTCCCGACAAAGGTTTCTGGACCCAGTTCCGCCCTGTTTGTTCACATAAACATGGCAACTTGGTTGTCTGTCTGAATCAGGACAGACTGGTGAGCCAGGGTAGGAGTGAAAGCTTTGAGTGCTAACCGAATAGCTCGGAGTTCGAGAAGATTGATCTGCTGTGCAGCTTCCCAGGGAGACCACAGGACCTGGGTGCACTTGCCCAGACAATGAGCTCCCCAGCCTTGCAGGGAGGCATCCGTGGTCAGCACTACTATGTACCCTGGAATCTGAAAAGGCACCCCCTTCATAAGATTGGGTGGGTGCAGCCACCAGTTGAGAGAGTTCAGAAATTGTCTGGACACCCTTATCCTGTCTTTGAGGCTGCCTGCGGCCTGTGACCACTGAGACCGAAGGCACCACTGTGCAGGCCTCATATGGAGCCTGGCATTGGGGGTCACATGTACTGTCGAAGCCATGTGGCCTAGAAGTCTCAGGCAGAGTCTGGCGGAGACCAGGGACCTGCTGAGAAACTGATTCGCCAAGGCCATCAACCTTTGGGCCCTGTCTACTGGCAAGAAAGCCTTTGCCAGCAGAGAGTCCAGCCTTGCCCCTATGAACTCCAAGTTTTGGGAGGGGAGCAAAGTGGACTTTGCAAAGTTTATGACAAACCCCAGACTTTGTAGAAGAGCAATAGTCCTGAGGGTGGCTTGTTTGGCCTCCTGGCACTTCTGACCCCTGATGAGCCAGTTGTCCAGATAGGGGAAGACAAAGATTCCCTGATTTCTCAGGTAGGCCGCCACCACTGCTACGCACTTTGTAAAGACTCTGGGGGCGGAGGTGAGGCCGAAAGGCAGCACTCTGTACTGATGATGGTTTCCTCCCACAATGAACCTGAGGTACTTTCTGTGGTCTGGATGAATGAGGATGTGAGTGTACGCATCCTTTAGATCTAAGGAGCATAGCCACTCTCCCTGCTGTAGGAAGGGCAGAAGTGTCCCAAGAGTAAGCATCTTGAACTTCTCCTTCACTAGGAACTTGTTGAGGTTCCTGAGGTCCAGAATGGGTCGAAGGCCACCGGTTCTTTTGGGCACCAGGAAATACCTGGAGTAGAAACCGTGACCTTGAAAGTGGGGAGGCACAGGCTCCACTGCCCTATCTATCCACCAACAGACCATGAAGCTCTTGTAGAAGAAGGTCTGTGTGCAGGGGAGGCCTTGGAGGCTCTCCTGGAAAATATGGTGGAGGCAGTTGGTGAAAATGGAGGGCATAGCCCCTGTGGACTATCTCCAGCACCCAACTGTCCCCGGTGATAAGGGGCCACTGGTGGGCAAAGAGGGCGAGGCGACCTCCTGTGCAGGGTTGGGAGAGCAGTGGAGGAGAGGCTACGCTCAAGGAGTCAAAAACCCCCACCCTGCTGAGTGGTAGCAGGGGCCTGAGGCTTGGGGTCCTCTGCCTATGGGGCCCATTACACTGGCCCTTGGCTTGCTGACCCTGGGGGGCAGCTTGGGCAGCCTGATATTGCGGGTACTGTTTGTAGGCAGTGCCCTTCCTCGGGTAAAAGGGCTTTTTACCCGAGCCCTTCTTTTTATGAGAAGGGGCAGAGGTCTTCCTCGACAGCCTTGTCCGTGTGAGGTGCTCAGTTTCAAGCTGAGCGGCCTTCTCGGTCATGGGCTTGCCAAAAAGGTTTTCACCTCGGCAAGGGACATCGACCAACTTGTCCTGAACCCATGGCTCGAGGTCCGATGACTGCAGCCATGCCTGGCGTCGAGCCGCGATGCCGGCTGCCGCAACTCGGGCCGAAGCCTCAAAGCCATTGTAGGCGGCGCGGGACATGAATTTCGAGCAGTCTCGAATCCCCGAGGACAAGGACTTAAATCTCTGCAAGGGTTCCCCGGAGAGACCAGCAGAGAACCCGGCCAATTCTTTGGTCAGATCCCGCAAGTACATGCCCATGTACAGCTGGTAGGACTGGACACGGCAAGCAAGCATCGAGCCCTGGAAGCACTTTCTACCAACGCCATCGATGTTCCGGGCCTTCCTGCCAGGGGGCACCGCGGAGTGCATCTTCTGGCTCTTCAGACGATGCATGGCCGATTCCACAACCATAGAATGGTGTGGTAGCTGTGCCTTTTGAAAACCAGGGCTCTTCTGGAATCAATAGATCGAATCGACTTGCTTGCTTAGAACCGGCGCCGAGGCCGGTGCCTCCCACATACAGAAGAGGAGCCGTTCCAGCATTGGAGGAACCGGAACAGTAAAGGCCTCCTTCGGAGGAGAGTCATACTGTAGGGCCTCGAGCTCTTCAGCTCGAGGCTCCTCCTCGGGGTCCACCAGAATAGCCAAGGCAGCGGCCATATCCCAGATGAACTCCGAGAACCGAGTGTCCTCCGGGGGGGACCTACTCCAGGGCTCAGACTGCGGTGAGTCCGAAGGGACGCACCGAGTCTTGAAGGTATCAAGAGACTCCTCGTCCTCCGTCTCCCAAGCTGACTCATCCGAGGAGGAGTCAGGGTCCGACCCCGCGGGGCCCTGGAGCACCCGCCCCAATGCCGGAGGAACCGGCGTCGATGCCCTCAGTCCCGAACGGGAGGTCGAGGGAGACCGCAACCGAGGTTAACTCCGAGCCACGATGGACTCGAGTATCGGCTCGGTCTCCGGGGTTGACTTCGAAGTCGATGTCCCGGTGGTCCGGGCAGATGCGCCAGACAGGCTGGCCATCAGTGCCCGCTGCTGCTCCATGAAGGCAGTCAATCTGCTCTCCAAGGCTGTCATCCTGAGACTCAGCTCGGGAGACACAGCAGCCACCGACTTGGGCCCCGGCAGCGCCGGGCCCGACGTCGGTTCCCTGGGAGGAGAGTCCTCGAGGACTAAGGGGCTTATGTGTCCAGCAGACTCCGGCTCCATGCGAGGAACTTTTGCAGGCTTCTTGTATTCCACGGGCCCGGGGCGACGGTTGGGGATCTTAGACCTGGCCCTTGAGGAGCCAGGGACCTCCTCCTCCGACGCCCTTGTGAGCCGCTTCTTCTTCTTGCATTCCCGGTCGGGGGACCCCCTGTCCGAGGAGCTTCGATGGCGCTCGGGATCGGAATCCCGAGTTGTCGAGGCCTCAGACTAGGTCCAGGCCTGGCCGGAGGCTGAGTCCGAGAAAAGCCTTTCTTTTTGCTGCTGTCGACTTCGGAGTGCCTTGGAAGACATCTTTCCACATGGCCTGCACGACTTAGGGTCGTGGTCGGGGCCGAGGCACCGAAGGCAGCAGTCATGTGTGTCGGTGAGAGACATTAGTTTCTTACACTGATCACACTTTTTAAAACCGCTGGAAGCCATCAGGGAAAAAAGAGTCCCCGTGAAGTCAAAGGACCGGCCTTCCAGGGAAAAATGGAAAAAAGGGCGCGAACGCCAGCCACGAAGGGCAAAAACCGAAAAAGAAGAATCGGGCTCGATACCGGTGTATCGAACCCGGCGGGAGGGGAACCGGCATCAAACCGGGAGAAAAAATAGCGAAAATCGCCGAAAAAAATCTAATTTTAACCGGGAGAAAGGAGACACGTCCTGTGGGCTTCACGGAAAAAAAGAGACTGAGGTAAGATGGCACCTTTAGGCGGGAAGGGAACAGCGCATGCGTGCCTGCATTCCCAAAGGCTTTCATAGAAAGCTGGGGAAATGCTCCGCTGGGGCTTCATCGGCGCCGATGACACCCATATGTGAGGACTGACTTCCTGCTTGGTCCTGGAGAAGGAGCCAAAAACTAGACGGCCGTAGGTCTAGCTGCTTCCATGAGCCACAGAGACAGAAGGAATAGCAAGAGGGTTTGCATTTTGGGAGTCAGCAATGTGGAAAGATAGAGAGGAAAGTCAGCATAAACGGCCTTATGAGCTAATATTAAGGACTTTAAAATGAAATCTATAAGGAAAGGGAAGCCAATGACAACGAGTAAACAACAGGGAGACGTGGTCATACTGTGAAGCATTTGCCAGTAAACGGATTGCTGTATTTTGTACAAGTTGTAAGTGTTTTTTTGTTTGTGGACCAAATACCATAGTAGATACTGTAGTCTTACAATAATTAACATGTCTAGTAACATAGTCGCCCTTTCTGAAATACCCCAATTGGCATGTCCAAGTACCCGGTTCTGCAGGCATGCAATTTGGGGATGTCCACATTTGTGGAATGATCTACACCATGCATGTAGCTTGCCTTGCTATCTATGTGGGCCTATAACCAGAATCGGTTACTGGGACATTCAGCTTTCAGGGCAGAGACGACGTGATTTCAGAAGACACTTAACTGCTGCCACTCCCTAAATTTTTAGACACTGTGTTATGGACATCCTAGATTCTTCCTAGACGCCCCTTCTAAAATGCCACTTCACCTGTTTAATTTAGCTCCGCTACACTTTCGCAGGCCTACATGAAATGGATAATTTAATTGCTGCTAAATGCGTGGAGGCACATTATAATATGTGCGTCTAGGCCCCTGTGTGCCTGATTGGAATTAGGATGCACAGAGGCAGACCCGATTCCGATCCCACAGGGGCTAGACATGCCCTGTAGGATCAGAATCGGGTGTGGGCCTGTACATGCAGGCCAGGACCTGATTCTGATCAGCCTGCATGTATAGCCCCTGCCCGACTAACTCAGTCAGGCTCCTGAAGGGAGCCGCGGTGCTATGGTGTCCCATTGCCAAGGCACTGTGGCTCCATTCAGGAGCTGCGATCCCCAGCCACTAACCACTATCTCCTTTCCCCACAGCCCGACCTCCGATTTGGCCTTTCATAGCCAGGGTTGGGCTACGGGGAACCCCCTGTATCCCTCAACTTGCCACCACTGCCCGGGCCTGCCATCCCCCAATGTCCAGTCCCCCATCCAGTCTTCTGACCCCGAATGTACAGGGCCGACCTCAAAATCAGCCCTGTACATCTGGTGTCACAAACCGCCCATGCCACACCCTCGCTCCACCTCCAGAACACCCCCGACTAAGTTTCCCCAAACAAACTTCTTGTTCATATGGGGAGGCTTCTGCTGGGGACGGAAGGGGAGATGCCCATCCCCGCTGTTCGCATTACAGAATAGACCCCATAGTTTCCAGCACCTCTGCTCCTCTCCTAACCTGGTCTCTTTTTATACAAAAAATAATATTTGGCCATTTAATGATTTATCACAATCAAGTAAAGTTTGCTTCTTCAGACACCAGTCAGAAATAGCTTCCTTCACAAAAACTGGATATCATGTAGTTCTTCTTATAACAATGTTGCACCACTCTGAACAAATACAATACAGCAATACTGGAGGAAAAGGACCTCAGAGCATCGGGCCAACGCAATGGCAATGTACAGCCAAATAGCCTTTCATTTTGCACTCCCGCCTGGTGTTGGAGTTGAACCATGGTTTGGAGTGCTATGAGTGCACGCCTACAGTATTTTGCAGTGCATTACATTGGCAGCTAAGTGTTTCGTTTTGTTTCCCTTGCTTTATTAGTTCTGCATTGTTGGTGGTAATGGTGTGATTTACCTGTAACAGCTGATTGTGTGTCTGCAAGGTGATTTGTGCTGGAGGTTTTTTCTGACCTGTGATGGTAAAACGATAACAATGTGTTTGTGAGAGGCATTTGGCTGTACAGTGACATTGCTGGTCATTGCGTTGGCCTGATGCTCTGAGGTCTTTTTCCTCCAGCACTGTTGTATTGTATGTGTTTAGAGTGGTGCAACATTGTTATAAGAAGAATTACATGATATCCAGTTTTTGTGAAGTAAGCCATTTAATGAATTAAACAGCCCAATATTATCTGTATAAGTTTGTAAAGTTCAATGCATAACTTACTCTGAAAATTGACCCCAGAGTGTATTTCTTTTATTAGGATATTTATAAACTCTAAGAGGAATATCTACTAAAGGGCGTTTATGTGCTACTATGGGACTAACGCAGGTTTAACATCCCACAAAAAAAATCAGAAATTGCAAGCAATTTACTGCAATATCTGATTTTTGTGCAGTGGATCGGGAGTCCCTGCCCTTCTCATAGAACAAAACAAAGATGGCCACGAGCTCACAGTGCTGCCCCCTAGTGAAAGGCTAGAGGGCAGCACTGTGTGATGGCAGCCATTTTGTTTTGGCTGCTAGACAGGCCAGAAGCATATAGGATCACTCCTTCTCCGTTTTTTTACTAGACCACCAGGGATCTTCAGGTAAGTGCTGGAAGGGCTCCGGGGGAGGGTGGTCCATGGGGCTCCCCCTTGCAGCTGGCTAGCCAGGAAAGTGTTTTTGTAATGGGAGGTGATAGGGGGAAGTTGGGGGGATGTGGCCCCCCCAACCTTGGAATTGTGCATGGAGGTGAGGGAGGGAGTGCCTAGCATGACTGGCTAGCCAGGACATTTTGAAAATTGGGGTGTGCATCGATCCCCCCTGGGCAGTTCCTGATGGGGATCAGGAGCTGTTCAAGGGAGATAGGTGCTGGAGGGAGGGCACACATTTTTTTATATTGTCAATGCCGTGGATCGCAGCACTGTGGCACTGACAATATTGGGGGATAAGAGCAGAAGTTGGGACGCATGGTATAGAGAAGGGCACAGAGCTGCTGAGAGCTCTGTGCGCCCGATCGCTACCATCCCTCCCCATGGATTTACCATGGGCGCACGCAGTACTTGCCTCAGCAGGCATTGCATGACTTTTCCCATGGTATCTGCCAAGGCAGGTAACGTGGGATCTCCACAGAAAATCCAAACCTCTGTAGTATCTGCAGGGCCTCCCCTAGGAACACTCCTGCAGATACTAGGGAGCTTTGCTGCTTACCACTTGGTTTTGCTACTAACACACCACGTTAGCAGCAGTTTAATAGACATACCCTTAAGATTTGGAAAATGTGCAAAGGGTTACAAATATTGTGCATACTTAGTAAAATATTCACTGACATGGGAGATTATCAAGATAATATTGACAGTCACCCAGTTTCTTCAGCTGGGCCTCTCGCCCATGGGTAGAACTGCCTTTGGCATTAGTTTGTTCAGTCTCTCTCTCTCTAGACCTGTACTCTCTGCCGTTCTCCCTTTCCTGTGTTTGCATTAGTTGTTCAGTCTCTCTCTATCCAGGCCTGTACTCTCTGCTGTTCCCTCTCTCACTCCCCCCTTTCAAGCAGCTATTTTTAATTTCTGTTCCAGCTTGAGAAGCATCTGTTGCTTGCATCTTCTTTCTCGCTTGCCTGTTTCACAGGCTTCACTTCTTCCACTATCCTTTCCGTCCTTTTGTCTAGTCTTTGTCTGTAACCTATCCAAAAGATATATTCAAGGCCATGGTTGTGGTTTTTTCCCCTCCAACGATTAGATGGATCCTTATCTGTAGAAAGGTGGAAGATGCAGAATATTGACTTCTTTAGGTAATGTGGAAGCTTCACCCCTCAGAGCTTACAATTGCACCAAGTGTCTTTTCTGAGCAGACAATCCATTCTGCTAGACTCCACACTAGTTTACTAATCTGTGAAATCTAAATTGCCAGTAGGTGAGCCCATATACATTACACTTTTCTGGTAGAAATCATATCACATGTGGGTTGACTTGGGGAAATTTAAGCTCCCCAAACTAGTGGGTCAGACAATGTTTTTTTCAGCTCTTCTGTATCTCGTACAGAGTCAGTATTATTAAGTTTAGGAAGAACCATTCTAAATACCCAGAGTCAAACTGTTTCAGGATTTTAGAGACAGCTGATGCACACATGCGATACATTGGAATCAGGAAAGATGGTTAAAAAAATAAACAGCAGCACTGATTATCAAAAAAAAATTTAACCAAGTGTCCCCAGAAACTCAACTCTTACTGATCAAACGCATACATGGCATACCATCTGCTGGTGTTTATTTTAATTCCTCAGAAGAAACCTGTGTTTAAGTGAGAATTTAAGTGACAGATTCAGAACAAAAGAGAAAGGCCAGTAAAATAAACTGAATACATTCAGAATATGACTTCTAAAGGCAGACAATATAAAAGCTGTAATCTTAGCTTAAGACCCATGCTTCTTAAACACTATAATTATGAGGCATCTGCTGGTAACACTGCTTTGCTATTGGGTAATTTTAATTACCCTGTAATATTCCCCTTCACTCCCCCAAATATGCCCCACTGCTAATAATTCATTCACCATTCTGCCCCATCATTAGTTCCTAATTCAAGCAATCAAGACAAAGACAATGAACAGATGACCTTGGAATAATTACTCACTGAATGAACAGAATTTATTTGGTGCCTTTCAAAGACTTTTCTGTCTTTTTGGCTTCCTGAACATAAAAATTAGAGAGGGAATCCAGCAATGAGAAAGGAGATGGATGCATTAAAAGGTGAGGTCATGGTTTATAACAGGAATTTTGCATAGATTGTTCCTGTGACAGAAGCCTTTTCTTAAGCTGGTCCTGAGATCTACATCGTTGATCCCCATTCTTAATCTGGCCCTGAGATCCCCATTGTTCTCATTGAGAAAACATTTTTTCTTTCTCTATTTCAATAATAAATAAATATATTTTAATTTACAGAATGCAGAAAGGTTATCAGCACCGGGGGCTCTTGGTATAATGGATCAAGCAAGATCAGAAGGTTGAAGTGCTTCACATCCTTCTTAAATCTCCCTTAACATACTGTAGCTTCTCTGCAAGTCTGGGGAGCAGCTTATTTTAAGAGTTATGGGAGCATTTTCAAACAGACCCGATAAGCGTACTAGCCGCACTGAGAAAAGGAAATAAAAAGCAAGAGTTAACATATGAAAATACTACAGCATAGAGTAGAATGCGCATTAAAAGGTAAAATAAATGAAGTATCCAGTCTTGGGGGGGGAGAGGGGGCGCCAACACATGCAGCTGTAGGAGGAGAACTAGGAATGTGCAGTACAGCATGGAGGAAATATTGGGCTTCAGGATTAGAAATGTTCATTTTTATGCATTCTATGATTTGATCTGTATTGTTGCCTTTGAATGGATAATCTGCCTTAATGGCTAAGGCAAGGCATAAAATCAAGTGCAAATAAGGAAATAAAGGGGTATGTTTACTAGGAAACAATAGTTTACTGCTTGTTCATTCCCAAAACAGTGTGGGAGATGACATTATACCCACACTAATTTATTTATTTAGACAGTTTTGTATACCACCTTATCCTTCAATCAAAGTGGTCAACAAGACATTGGGAGGCATACATTCAACAGGAGAAGATATGATTCACATACGTAAAAACTATCTACTTATAGGTCTAAATGGGGATGGGCAGTTGGGGCTAAGTGGTGAGGGTAGCTAGTGGGCCACTTGGGTAGTATCTAGTGCTTGGCAACTTAAGGTGGTTGCTCATAGGCCTCGGTGAAGAGATGGGTCTTGAGAGCTTTGCGGAAGTCCTTGGTATCATTTGGGGGCATGCACGGGATGCCCCCATCCAGTCAGTGTGAGACACCACCACCCCCCACACCATTCCATTTGGCGTGATTAACGTGGGTGCAATTACTGCCACCCACCGAGGTGATAGTAAGTGCACCTCACTAACTGCAACACTGCTGGTGAGCGTGCACTAAAGACTCCCATGCTAACAACAACTCCCACAGGACGCCCCTATCCCATGCTAAATGGTTAGTGCAGGATTTTTCCGGAAGCCGCATTTTTAATTCATCGTAACAGCATGATGAGCTTAGCATGCGGTAAACCCTGCACTAACCATTAGAATGGATTAGCAACCATGCCTTAAAAGGAATAAATATTCCAGAAGGAGATTATGCAGGGATTTGACTGATCATCAGTGCTAGCTTTATATTTCTGTGAGGTGGCTGGGTAAGAGATATGACACTCCTCTAGGTGGCCTTGCACCATAGTTGCTGGCAGTTAGGAATTGCACATAATCAGAAGTAGAAACATTTCCTTCACAGTTCTATACCCTAAATATAATGAGGTTGACACTGGCATATATTCCATTTATGAAAAGTTCTGCTGCTGAGACTGTCTCCAGAATAAATTCTATAAAACAGGCATTTTTCTAGCCAGCGTTGCCACATTTTGCTCAGTCAGGCCTGATCCATTAAGGCTTTTCTTCTATTCTCTATGTATGGGAAAAAAGCTTAGAGGCCGATTCCGTACTGCCCATCCAGCCCCTGTACAGCCAATCATAATCGGGGTGTACAGAGATAGACCCGATTCTGATCCTGCAGGGGCTAGAGGTGACCGTGAGATCAGAATCAGATCTACGGCCTGGACGTGCAGGTCGGGCCCCAATTCTGATCAGCCACATGCCCAGCCACATACCCGGCGACTCAGCCTGGTTCTGTAATGGAGCCACAGTGCATTGGCATCTTATTGCCATGGCAATGGAGCTGCGATCCCCTGCCGCTGACCCAAAATGCTATCTCCCCACAGCCCGACCCCTGATCTGGCCTCCAATGGTCAGGGTTGGGCTAGGGGGAACCCACTTCACCCCTCACCTGTCTGTCCCTGCCATCCGCCACTGTCCCCCGACATCGAAGGGGACTTATTCCACCTCAGAGGTGGAATAAGTCCCCCATCTACCTGGCCAACCCTGGACATACAGGACTGAATCGGCCCTGTACATCCAGGGTCTCGCAAAGACACCCATAATTGGTGCCTTTCATGTTTGGGACCTGAACACAATCCGCTGGACTGTCCCTCCTGCACTTCTATTTCTGCAAGAAGTTTTCAGCATCGAGCTCAACTCGATATGCCGTTCCCCTCACTCCTGAGGGTACCAGCTCCATCTTCTTTTTCGCAGGATCAGGTAACCAAACAAAAGTCTGTAAAGACTAGCCAGTCCTCGGGTGGTAGATCTCATGTCCTTCATAGAGATGCCTTTTGGCTTGCCCCCGAGGACATTTTGGCTTTAAAACCCCGGCGGGAGGCTTCTGTCTCCAAAGCACTAACGGGGTTTCAGGTTGTTCCCGGGGTTGTTACCTCGGTGAACATGCCTGAGCCATGCCGGTGGTGGTATCCGCTTTGAGCGGTGCCGGTACCCCGGCATCGGCAATGGTATTGGATGAAACATTCCACACCGATGATCGCTGTCGAGCACTCTCGGTATCGTCGGTGCCGTTAGAGCCGCTACCGACCAATCTTCCTACATCGGTCCCGGTACCGATGCTGGTATCCACGTCAGTACTCTCCCGACATGCATCGATAGACTCGCTTCTTTCGATACAGAGTCTAGAATCGATCTCTAGTCTGGATGACTGGGTACCGACTCGTCTCGGTACTGACTTCAGACGGTACCGTAAACATTCCACCGATGATCAAGGTCAAGGTCTGCCACATTTGGTTACCACGGTACCGATAGTGCCATTACAGACTGATCTTCATATATCAGTGTCACCGAAGGTACCGATCTCGGTACCGGTATCGACATCGGCATCGGAGTCGGTACCTCCCATGCTAGCCGGCTCACTTCCTTCCATACCGAGTTTGGAATCCATCCCTAGCATGGACGACTTGCTACCGACGAGTTGTGCTACCGGTTTTCATCGGTACCCACAACTATCTTTCAAAGATAGTCCGATGCTCCACCCCTCCAGATCTACTATTCCACAGAATCTGAATGAGCAGGTGGCTGCTTCAGCTAGTTCTTCTACAGATCTAGTTTTTCCTCCTCTTTCTCGAGGACTCCCCTCTGGGGAGATTTCTTTTCAAGCTTTTCTGCTTGACATGGCAAAGTTACTTGCCATTTCTATACCTGGTCAAGTCCCTGCACCAGGGGATCCACAACCTAGACAGATCCCCTGCAATCCAAAGGAAGTCATTATGTTTCCTTTGCATTAGACCTTGCAGGATCTCCTATTTAGAACATGGGAAACTCCTTTAATGGTATCCCCACCTTCTAGGGCAACTGATCTTCTATACAAGGTGCCCCCTTCTCCAGGTTTTCAAAAGCCTCAACTACCTCATCATTCTCTGGTTGTAGAATCAGCAATGAGGCATGTTAAGAGTACTAAGAAGCACTCTTCTTATCCACCAGGTCGTGAGGCTAGGACTTTAGATGCCTTTGGACGTCAAACTTTCCAGGCATCCATGCTTTCAGCAATAATCCTTTCATATATCTTCTATATGGGATTATCTCTTGAGGAGGTCACAAAAGTTTTATTACTTTTGACCCTTTTCCTCCAAGAGCCTAAAAGAGCAGTTTTTTCTGTACTAGTCAATCATACTGAAAATATTTCTAAGTTCCTTACTCGTGCTTCCCTAGACTCTTTCAAGTCTGTTAGCAGAACCTCTGCTATAGCCATAGGAGCACGACGTAGAGCCTGGCTCCAAGCTTCAGACTTGGACAAATCTGTACAAGATACACTGGGAAATGCTCCTTGCACTGGAGAAAATCTCTTTAATAAGGAGTCTTTACTCCAGGCTGCTCAGTCTACTACTGACACTCTTGCTTTCAGAGGCTTGTCTATGCCTTCCTCTATCCCAGTTTGTAGAAAGTCTACTACTAGGCTTTGTTCCTCTAATGGGAGAAAGTTTCATCCATCTTCTACCCATCATACAGATGTTTCTAGGCAGGGGAATCACCCAGCCAGGCTCAGGAAACCACAACCTCAATGGGTTCAGCAAACTCAGCAGCCGTAGGGTTGCTGATAAACTCTTCCCTGAATCCTTTTTTCCTTTTGAGGTTTAGATCCTGTAGTTTGCTTCTTATCTCTGCAAGCATCTACATCGGTTCCATCCTAAAATTTACATATGTCCCCCTTAAGGACACATCCTGTCTATTAGCTCCTTGAGCTGATTATGCTTTACAGGTACTACAGTTACTCCTCGTCCTTTGAACTACACAGAGGAGTAACAGCTGTCAATAAGGTCACATCCCTTATCTTTGACTTTTCTCCTGTATCAGCATCTCTCTTACTACTTATTAAGGATTTACTCCTCAATAAGTCTTCTTTCAACTCTGCCACTCTTTCCAGGACATTTAGTCTGTAAGAGTGATACCACTTTACTGAGGGGTTTTTCCTTAAGCCCCTAACAGTTTCTTTCAGAGCTGTCTCTCCCTTGCATTCTTAGTTCTTCCTGGCAGCTTCTCAGACAGTAGCGGAGTCTTACCTCTCCTACTTCTGTCTGTATTTCTTTCCCAACCTTGGGACCTTTCTGCTGCCCTATCAATAGTTAGAACTGCAGGGGCTCTTACTGCTTAGACCACTGACTTGCTGTCCAAGCAGCCAGGGCTTGTTCTCCATTTTCAATGGTTTCTGGCCTTGTCACTAAGTCCCAGATGGTTTAACAACCTTTTCTGGCCAGTGTTGCAGGCCTTACCTTTTCTCCTTAGCCTTCCCAATGCTTGGGCTTGGCGGAGTAGTTCATGCTGCCTGCGGGCTCCTGAACATCAGGTTTTCTTCTAATTCGCCTGCAACATGCTCTCTGCATCTCTATGGAGCAGCTCTACACTATGGGGCCTTATTAGAGAGCACATAATGTCAGATGGTTAGGAAGGGTTTTACCCAGTCAGGCTTACTGGATTCTTCTTGCCCTTACCATTTCCATTAAAGGCTTCTTAAATAAAGGTCACAGGCCTTTCATTAAGAGAAGACCTAAAGAATTATCTAATTCCCTGGTTTGCTCCACATCTCCAGGGGAACCCTTCACCAGAGATGGTTTCCTTCTTTCAGTATAGACCATCCCTGTCTGGTTTTTTCCTTCCATCCTCAATTCTTCATGGTGTGATCCATGTTAAGCACAGCATTGCACCATACCCCTCTTTACCCTCATTGAGGGTAAATATGGTATTTTTATGGCATCTTTTTCTCCAGCTACCTGCTGGAGTTATGGAAGGATTCAGACTCACTGTCTGCAGATTAAAAACATCCTCTGCATTTTTCAGGTAGATCTCCATTCCTGGATTTTCAAGGGCAAGAGTTCTTAGAGGACTCTAGACTTCTCTTGCCAATGAGAGCACTCCCTGTACTTCCTATCCTTAACCAGGAGATGGGGATTCTCTGAATATCTACTCAAGCAGGTACCTCCCTTCTTGTTGTTAGATAAATCTTTCTCCACATACCCTATATATATATATATATATATATATGTCTATGTTACATGTATATGGACATCTGCATGTCTATGCCCATATCCCTATATATATACACATATGTGATGTATATATCTGTATTTACCTATCTCCATAGATATGGATTACCATATATGATAGTGTGTAGGTATATGTCATATACTCTTTCTGTCTGTCTGTCTAGATATATATATATAACTATACAAATATATATATTCCACCACGGACCGACAGATACTTTCTATCCCTTTCCATGCTGTCCCAGCATACTTAGGGTTCTCTATGATCAACCACTTCCCGTGGTAGTTCAGGAGTTTCTATACCATGACCTTCAGTTTGAGTACACCTGAAGCCCTCCACATACCTTCCTTTTCCATTACGAGGGACTTTTTTCTGCATCTTCAGAAGATGAGAGGCTACAATGCCTCATTACTCCTATCCTTATTGTTATCGGATATGGAGATCTTTCAAGCTCCCTCTCCTATAAGAACTAGGTCTCTTAAGGTCAAAGGAGTTTTCAGTTTTATCCAATGGAGCCTTCCGCGTTTTCCGCTAAGTCCTACCTCACTGAACTACCCCAGTTCCACTGGGATTGTTCCTCTCACCCTAAGGGTTCTACCTCAGCCTGATTATAGCACAGTTGTTTACCTCTTTTTTCATTGAGGTAACCCCTGGGGATATTCTGTTGGTTCATATTCACAAATCCTCATGAACCTCCATATACCCTTCTACAATGCCACCAGGTGAGGTCCATATTGGGTTATTGATTTTCAATCTTACCACTAAATATCACCTGCACAGAGCCTATCTAGGCATCTTGTTTGGTCCAGCCGTTCAACAGCACATCTTTTTAGCTCAACTCCTACCCTCCATCCCTGGAATGCCTGGGGGTTTGGTAAAATAGCATGGCTCTCAAACTCGCAACATGCTGGGACTCCTCCAGGCATCTTAGCTTGGGAGTCCCCATATGTGAAGACTCATTCCTGCTTGTTCCTGGAGATAGCACAGTTACTTACCTGTAACAGGTGATCTCTGGGAACAGCAGGAATAAGTCTTCACAACCCACCCACCTCCCCTAGGAGTTGCATTTTTCTATCTCTATCTTTCCCTTTCTCTCTCTCTCTCTTTGCCTCAGCTTTAAAACTTAACTGAGGAGAGGCAGTTGGGAAAGGCGGGAAGGCAGCACGCAGGCATGTTGGGATGCTCCCAAAAGCGTTCTGATTGGACGCTGGGGAGCGTTCCCGCGCAGCCTCCGTCTGTACCGATGTACCCATATGTGAAGACTTATTCCTGCTGTTCCCAGAGATCACCTATTACAGGTAAGTAACTGTGCTTTATGTGAGACTATTTCCATCAGAGACACAGAAACATATACACATGCATGCACTTTGTTGTTATTCAGTCACACACACATGCACATGCATTCATCCCCCCACCCCCCAAATCAGGTACACACATGCACACTAGCACTTTTCAGACAGACAGATTCTGTCTCTGACTGTCTACTCGTGCTGTGCTGCTTGTGCACTCCTCTACTTCAGTGCTCCTAGTCCCTGCTTTTGCTACCAATTCTTTTTCTCAGCCTGCAATAGCTTCTTCACACTTTACCCCATTCCTCTTACATTTCTACCCTTTCTCAGCAACCCCACTCACCCCTACCAAGAAACCCAAAAATTCCACTGACTTTCTCCCAGACTCTGTACAGACTATCTGCCCACCCTTCTTGTGACTAATGCAGTCTTTCCATTGGCTGGAACCTAACACTTACTCTTCACAGTGAGAGGGAGTACTGTGGAGCTGTAGAGCTAAACTCTAAAAAATACCTAGACAATTTAGACATCATTCTGACTAAGACAGTTACTTTACAAAGTTGTAGAATCCTAAAATAATTTAGATGGTCGGCAATCCTAAACTCCTGAGTCCTCAGCATATCTAGCTCTGCTTCCTCCCCAGGGCCCAGGCAACCATCAGTCAGGCAAAGCCAGCCAATAGGCTGCAGCAAACACAGCCAGCCAATAGGGAGCAGATGGAAGTGGGAGCAGTAGCTAGGATACAGAATTGTTTTTATGTTTGCCAGGTTCCAATGCTACAACTGAAAGCTGCATTTCGATCATGAATAAAGTAACATAGTAACATAGTAAATGACGGCAGATAAAGACCAATATGGTCCATCTAGTCTGCCCAGTAAGATGGCAAGAGTAAGTGCACCTACCGCTCCGTGCAGGCCACCCCTCCCCATGTCTTTGCTTTAGGGGTGAACCCTCCCCATGTCTTTGTTTTCATCTTTGCTTTAGGGGTGAACCCACCGCTCTGTAGTCTACAGAAGAAACCCAGCTGCATGTAGAGACTCTCAAATGTCTAAAGATTATAAAGTACAACTTTGAGTTGAGTTGCCCAGAATGTTTTAATTATCTTAGTGGAAATATTGTTATTTTGAAGAAAATTCACGGTAGAGAAGTACAACAAGTAGGCCTGACTGGCACATTTGTAAGTAAAGTTATAAACCTAGTCTATTGATTAAAATTTTGGGCTAAAATTAAAACTGTAATTATAAACATATTTTTTATTTTCCTTAACTTTGAACCCCTCTGGCTTGGTTGTGTCCCATATTTAAACTTAGAAAAGATGGTCAGGTTAGCCATAGAGGTATCCTTAGGTGAACTCGCGTTAAGGGACACATTGCCATAGAGTGCGAGGCAATTGCACTGGTGCTAGTGGTAATGCGCTCTCCATGCCCACACCCCATCCTATGAAGGATGATTGCCCTGCATTTTAATGTGCATTGTCTGGTGTGGCCACATGTTACTGTTCCTAGCTGACAGTTGCCATGAGTTAAAACAAATGTTAACTGGTTACCAAGCTTTCAGAAAAAAAGGCCCTTAGAAACATTAGTGAGCCAATGTTATAGGAAACAAGTACAATGCGTCTTTACCCCTGTTTCCTAACAGAAGGTTTAATACTAGAAGCCCCAAAGTGCGTCAATTGACACAAATGCATCTTTGAAGTTGTATACCAGTGCCACTGCTAGAACCATGTCAGTCATGTTCCATGACTTTGTTAGCAAGGTCAAGATGTTCAAATATGTGCATCGAAAATTAATGACAGATGCACCACCTAGCGGGAAATGAATACATCTCAATGAGTACTTCTCAATCTTCTTCTCTGTGACCTTCAGTCAGTCAGTATTGCAGGATATTCACTGGGGATATATATTTATTACACACATTCAGTTTGTATGGGTGCCATAAAAGTTTGGTGTGCACAGAATCAATTGTACATGCATTACCCTATGAATTAAAACATATACAACTGATGTACATGCACAACATGTATGTCAGGTATGTCAGGCGCCTTCTCTGAACCTTTTCAAATCCAGGCTGAAAACTCACCTCTTCGCTGCCGCTTTCGGATCTTGACTCACCTGATCTCCTTTATGTTTCCTTACTATTCCCCCTAGATGTACCCCATGTCTACTGCTACTGTGTTGTCTGTCTTGACTAGATTGTAAGCTCTGATGAGCAGGGACCATCTTTTACATGTGTCTGTGCAGCACTGTGTACATCTTGTAGCGCTATACAAATGTTTAGTAATAGTAGTCAGTAGTACAACACATGTTATGAAAGCAAATGTGAAACAAGCCAAAAAACACCTAAAAAAAAGCCAAACTGAATATTTTTGCCTGTGCACATTCCTAATATACACATGAATATCCATAAGACATATCTGCATACAATAGAGGTAGCACTTTCATTGTAGATGTCCTAAATCCTAATGAACTGGGAGGTCCTTGAGTATAGGTTGGGGAACCAGTGCTCTGGGCTTTTGCATTCTTATTCCCTTTATGGACATGACTAGTGCATGGATATGAGGCATCCTATGCAAGTCTTCAATCATGCCATCCCCATCCACCGCTGCAACCTCCACCCCCATTGCCCATGCAAACAGGAAGTGAGCATCGGAGGGTTGGAAGCGGCAGGTCATAGAGGCCAGGAACTGCAACGTAGTGCCAGAGAGACTGAGCACGCACTGCATTGCAGTTTAAAGAGTACTGCTGCCATTACAGGCACTAGAGTGAAGAAGCAGTGGAAGGTGGCAATGGGCCACACTGAGAAAGTTGGCACTCTAGGCAATGGCTGTTGTTCACTTATTGGGTCATGTCAGCCCTACTTATAATGAACCCTTTAGGAAAAATGCACAGGTTATTTTTGTATTAACTCTCCTTTTTATCTTCTACCTCCTCAGATTTTGTACAATTGCATCCAAATTGCTTAGTCCTCTGGTCAATGAAGACTCAATTTTGATTAACGGTCCAAATCTGCAAGTAACTTGCCCCCATATTGTATATGCCATCTGTTTCCTTTCAGAAACTTCTAGGCCAGACTGGGTTTTTTTTTTTAAAGTTTTAGTTGCTCACTGGTACAACTCACAGCAGAATTTCTCTTCTTCCCTCTATCCTTCCTCTCCCACTGTTCATACTTCAAAACATTCATAACTGAAACCCTTTATAACATCTGACCCTTAGAAAAATAGAAACAGGAAGTGATACAAGAGACCTTGTGGTGCTTTCTGCCTTATGAAACAATCTCCTTCCAGCTTGCTTGTAAACCGCAAAATGTCTCTCTCTTGCATCCTTCCTAGTCTGATGAGTCAAGATGGGGGGGCCAAGTCATTCTATAATTTCATTGTTTCTGCCTGCCTATGGATCCACTTTGAGACAAGAATTAATCAAAGCAAGATTGGATAAAAATAACTCAGTGTGCACGTGATCTTTGATCTTTTATATTATAAGTGCATGTTAATAAGCATGCTATTTATTTAATTTCAATAAAAGGCATTATTAAGCACAGTTTTCCTATTCTACAGAGTAATGTTTAATGAAGTATGCTATACTAAAATACCAGAGTATTTTTTTATCATGATTGCTTTTATTAGCACGATATTAGATCAGAACTTGGGTTTTAATATTGTAATGCTATGTTTAAATTGCATTATGTATTCATTTTATGAACTTTCATTTTGCATTTTATTAATATGAACCACTTTGTAATTGGATAAAGGAGGATAGAAAATAAAATAAAGTGAAATGACATGAAGTATCCATTTTTAATTGCTCTCTATCTGGTATGAAGATTTCATGTAATACTTCAAGTACATTCTCAACACAGGATCAATGTAGAAGTTTATAGCTGATGCTCTTTACTAATGTTCAGATCACTCTTCCATGACTAGCCTAATTGGTCCTTAATTACTACACTTTGCTTCATACATGCAATCGGTAATTGAGAAGTTATTTTAATACTCAAAGTAAAGTATGAAAATATTTTTGACTGATATCGTTATCCCGATTACAAGGTTTATTTATTTAACCCATCTAGTCACCTCAGTTTTAGGCATGGTACAAAAAACAAACAATAACATACATATACATAGTGGTCGGTCACTTTAGAGTCCATCTCTAGGGTGTTCAGTTTATTTATAAGACCCCTGTGCAGAACAGTGTCAAAGGTTTTACTGAAATCTAAGTACACCACATCTAGCGCTCTCCCTCAGTCCAATTCTCTTTGCCGAGTCAAAGAAATAAATTAGATTTGCCTTGGATTCCATCAACCTCACTATTCTCTTTCTTTTAGCAACATTTAGCTCAGGTCAGACTAACCAGCCTGTAGTTCCCAACCGCATCCTTACTTCTGCTTTTATGTAAAGACGAGGCCGGCACTACCATTAGGTAAACTAGGGTGCTGCCTAGAGCACCAGTGTGTTGGGGCGGCCCTTGCTGCCACTGCTGCCCCTCTTTGGGGCCTGAAGCAGCAAAAATGGCTTTAAAACGACAACACAGCACTTACCTAAAGTCTCCGGGGCTGCAGCATAGATCCTAGTACTTCCTCCCCTTCCAGTGCAGACATCCAGTTTGCATAAGAACCATGGAGTCATTCAGTCATGATTCATATGAGGATGTGGAGCAGATGGCTGAGGCTTTACAGTGCCTGGAGCCACGTCTGGGTGAGGTAGGCTAATGCACAGGGTTACCAGGCAATATCTTTCTTTCCCCTCCCCCCCCCCCCTCCACACTGCACAGGCTATGTAACCCACACATCTCTGGCACTTTCTCATGTACCCTGGCAATGGTCCTTTACCTTGCCCTAACTTTTCTATGCATTCACAGGTTGATAAAAGGGCAAGACCGCTGCATTATAACAGTGCTTGTGTAGATGGCATGGGCGCACAGCAGGAAAGGTGCATTTCAGGCAGTCAGCATTTAAAGTATGTGCATCCCTTGCTCCATACCTGCAGGTACTGTGGATACTGGTAATGCTGTAGAAGGCACCAGCACAGAGGACACCCAGCTTAGCGACAGGGTTTTCTGGAGGCACAGACAGACACT
Organism: Ichthyophis bannanicus; assembly: GCA_033557465.1. NCBI lineage: Eukaryota > Metazoa > Chordata > Amphibia > Gymnophiona > Ichthyophiidae > Ichthyophis > Ichthyophis bannanicus. The sequence goes on from CM066040.1 coordinate 135,849,364, forward strand.
GCAACGCAGTGAATGGTCATCCCCGAGACATCGGAGGAGCAGCCAACCAGAGATGACATGGAGGCGAGCGAATCTGGAGGCAGCATTGGGCAAGACCTGCAGGAAGAGATCGAAAAGGAATACATGAGTGATGATCCCATGTAACTGTGGGGAAAAACTGCTGCAGCAGAGTGCTGAGTATCTCCAGATACAGCAGGAGCAGCTCGACATCCTGAAACGGTCCCTGGAGGTGCAGAGGGAATATAAGGATTACATTCAAACTCTCCTAGAGGAAATGCAAGGACTCTGCCGGGACTGAGACAGCAAGGGACATCATCCACCCATGTGCAGCCTCCAGCTGGTGTTCAGGATGCTACCACATCACCATCAGCTCACCGTATGCTTTCCACACTTCATCCAGAAACAGGTTACCAGTCAGCCATTCAAAACAAGCATCAAAAAATCTCTGTTAAAAATTCAATATAGTCAATTGCTGGACCTTTTATCATAAATCACTAATAGGATAAGGAGAAAAAGACCTCCATTTCCCTTCTTCCTTTACCATGCACAGGGACAACCTCTGTGCCAAAGGAGAATATAATGATTATTTATTTAACAGGTTTTTTATACTGCTTTATCATTTCAGTCAAAGCGGTTTACATTGCAACTTAAACTCGGTAATGTACATTAAACGGGGACATTGATAACTTGGATTTTTTGAAGCAATGGAGGGTTTAGTGAGTTGCCTAAGGCCACAAGGAGTGCTAGAGGGAATTGAACCCTGGTTTCTTGGTTCCCAAGCCAGTGCTACGCCTCCACTACATATTAGCATAGGTCTGAAAAAAACTTCTTATATTCTTAATATTTTCATGTATTTCTCTTTTTATAAATTTTTATATTTTTCAAACTTTTTTTTAATAATAATGTAGACTTAGGGCCTGATTCTGAGATGTGGGTTGCAGGGCTGCATATCCTAGCGGGACGTGCAGCTCCACAAGCCATCTGGGCCTGATTCCACCTCTGGCTCTCCCCGCATGTCCAGAGCAGCAGGACGGGGAGAGTCAGTGGGGGCGGGATCTGGGCAGAGCGGGGGCGGGCCCTGCCGGCAGGATGTACAGGGCTGATTCCATTGTTGGCTCTGGACGTCCTATGGGGTCATGGGGGACGGCCTGCTTCTTCCACCTCAGAGGTGGAATAAGAACAGGCTGCCCCCAGGGTCCGCCCAGGGCACATTTGGATCCCCACTGCCTGATTGGGGCACTGGCTGCCCCCGTCGAGCATGGGCGGTGGGGAATCAGGGTCTCAGAGTGCACTGCACATGTGCTGCCGTGGGGAGGACGTCCCCACGGCACCAGAAGGAGCACTCTGGGACGTTCTTGGGCCTGATTCTGTGTGCCACAGGAATGTTTGTTCCCATGGCACAGAATCGGGTCCAAACGGGCCCATCTTGCTCGGGGCCATCCGAAAAGCCCAGCCGTGCCCCTTTGTGGATCGTGCTCTTATTCTTCTGGGTCATTTTATCAAAATCACACTGACTGGCATTCATTAAAGAACTTTCACAAAAACCCCATATTAATACATGTCCCCAAAGCACTTATCTGTAACATGAATTTCAAAAAAATCCTTGCAATTGACTTCTGTATGCCTGAAAATGATCTTTGTTTTGCTAACTGCTGCATCAGGAGCTTTCTGCTCAAATAATATCAATGCTCAGCATCTGACGTATGGAGCACACCCTCTTTATAGTTACTTCAAATGGACCAAGCCACACTCCAGTTTCTTCAACTTTCAGTTTCTTCAGCACAAGCATATCCAATGACATCGTTACTAAAGAAATAATGCCCATTCGATCATTCCATAGAGACCCTCCAGCGCTAAAGTTTTCAACTGAAATATCTACCACTGTTCCAACTGCAGTAAAACTCTGCCACAATCTCCCCTCCGATCACTCTCTTGAACATGATCTATGATTATGCACTGCAAGTCCTCAAAATTGTGTCCACAAGCCATGCAAGGCTGCACTATAGGAGCTTCCTTTTTTTGTTTATATATATAATGTTTATGCTCTGCCATCTGCTATTAGTCAGTCAAACCATGCATCGTAACCCTAAGAACATAAGAAATGCCATACTGGGATAGGCCAATGTCCATCAAGACCAACAGTGGCCAATCCAGGTCACAAGTACCTGGCATGTTCCCAGAAAGGTACAAAGGTTCCACAATGCTTGTCCCGGGGTAAGCAGTAGATTTCCCAGGTCCTCTTTAATAATGGTTTATGGAGTTTTCCTCCAGGAATTTGTCCAAACCTTTGTTAAACCCAGCTACACTAGCAATTTTTACTACATCCTTTGGTTACAAATTCCAGAGTTTGATTACACGTTGAGTGAAAAAAATATTTTCTCGTATTACTCTTAAATGGGTTACATTGTAGCTTCACCATTAGGCAACATACTGGGAGCTCTTCCCTGTGGCTCCAGCCCCATACCACACTTCCTTGATTTCCACAATGCCAACCAAGGGGGAGAAGCAGAGGATGAGGATGAGACCTCAAGTCCCAGTGGCAGCAATGCAGTGCCCTCCATCCCCAGTTTCCAATCCCTCAAATCCCAGAAAACTGTAGAAGGGGCATTTGTGGAAGGAGTATCCTAGCTCACCAGGTACCATGGCAGGTGGTGAGTGTGAGGCAGATCCTTACACCAGGGCATTTCTAGTGCTACCTATATGGCCCTAAGGGTTTCTTTTCTCTCTGATGCTGTCATGGGTTCTTTGGTGTGGGAGGACATAGTAAGCCCTGAAGGATGTTTGGGGATAGGAGAGATTGGTGACTGGGGGAAAGATTGCTGTTGTGTTGCAGGAGGGGGAGAGGCTGTTGATTAGTGTAGAGGATGAGACAGGCAGGTGTGATTGTGAGAGTGCAAACGAGAAGGGGATGCATGTGATAGGCTCTGACATGCAGTGTGTGTGCGCTCTGGGGTGACACACTGGGAGAGGATGGGTGACAGTACTTGTTCACTTTTGTTTTGGTGGACATGATTGTAATAAACACCATCACATGAAATGTCTCTTGATTAGCTCATTTCTGGCTATCAAGCTTTGTCTCTATGGCTGCTTCATCTCCTCATGACTAGGGGCAGGCCCCTCTTCAATACCTGTCTCAACTGGTTGGTCTTCAGGTGGCAGGGGTTTTGCAGCATGTAGCATTCCTTGATCTCACAAACTCTTGTGTGGCTGTATAGTAGCTCACCTCCACATCTAACATTCTAACCAGTCACCTGAAAAGGCTCTTCTGCTGGTTAAACATTCATTCTATAATAGCTCTGGTAGTTATGTGGGATTGATTATATCGGTCTTCTACCTCAGTCCTAGATGCCATGATTGGAGTCATGAGCCAGCTGTATAGAGGATAAGCTCATATTCTCTGTCACCTGCAAGAAATATTGGTAGAGGGGGCATAGGGGATGAGTGCTCATGGTTATGGACATAGCTGTCCCTTGGCTGCTCATGGTTATGGACATAGCTGTCCCTTGGCCCTTGACATCTCTTCAGCAATGTTTCATAGGGCCTGTCACAAGCAGCTTCTGGTCCATGGTTGTCTGTGAATGCTGCCAATCACACCTTTACAACACATCCCCTCCCCATGAGTGACGCTGTAGGAATTCATCTATCACCTCTACCTAAATTGCATCCTTCCCTCTGTACAGCAGGTAGCTGGCATACATTGGCATATGGCAGTGTGCTGTGACACATTGCCAGGGATATCTTGCAGTGGGAGCAGCTGTAGCTGACAGAGAGACTCTGTAGTATAGTACAGATTATGCATCAGTAAAAGGATCTTTTTTTACTTGCCATGTTGTGACTCCTGCCAGAATACGTTTAAGACTAGGCAACTGCCTATAATATGCAAGTATGGGCCTTGGGGCTGTTCTTGGCTGCCCTCTTCCCTGCACTGATGAAATGTGGGTCTGTCCTTTTACTTGCTGCCAAGAAAATGGTTTTAAGGGGGGGAGGGTCTTCTGTCACTTGGATGTATGGAATAGTGGTGGGATTTGTACCCGACTCCCCAGGTACACTGCTTGTCCCTCACGTCTACCATTTACACTTGCCCTCAATTCTGGCAGCACTGCTGCTTGCTAGTGGCACATGGTGCAGGGACACTATTCTGGGACCGCTGGTTGTCATATTTCATATCCCTAACACACACTTCATGACTGTGTCCTTGGTTCCCTGCCTGCTTACCTAGGAGCCAGTCTCCAGTGATGTGTCCACTGATGAACAGCTCATATATGCTTGACTGTGTGAAGATATATGAATCATGACATGACCCCGGGAAGGGTGGAAAGACTTCAATTATTTGGCCCTGGGCTTTGCAGATACCCTGCATATTCATAAAGTGGAAGGCCTTTCTATTTTGGTAAGAAGCTCCCCCCCACCCCTGAGAACAACATGTGTGCAGTCAAGAACACCCAGCACTACAGGGAATTGTGCAACTTTGTGGAACTGCAGCAAGGTCTGCTGCCTCTGCTGCACTGTGATAATGAAGGCTAGGTAATCACCTGTTCTGGTGAGAAAGGCTGCCATGAATTGGATTATGCATTGGGTCACCACTGACTGGCTGAATCCTGCCATGGCAACCAGCATTGATTGGAAGCTGCTGGTGGCAGCAATGCTAGGACTGTGGTTACCTTCTGGTGCACAGGAATGGGCTGGCCGCTCTGTGTGGCCAAGTGGAGGAGATCCAGCTCCAGACATAGTTGGTGTATGGCTACCTTATGAAACCTGAACCAGGTCAGACACTGTTCATCTGTGAGGTCCAGATAATGGACCCTGGCCTGGTACACCCTATGGTAAGGGTGCCCTTTTCCTCCTGTGCTCCCTGGAAGCCTCCTCCTACAGGACCAGTACAAACCAGGAAGAAACAGAATCCATGGTTAAAACCCACCATCTATACCCCTGATATCCCACCATCAGCAGTGTGAGGCACTGCCACACAGCAGACAGACGGATGGACTAGGACAAGCATAAACTGATACTCAGACTCCCATTACAGGCCACTCACATTTCTAGCACACCAGCATCCACAGGCACACAAATGCTCACAGTGTTGTTGCAGAGGCACGAACAGTCACAGACTGCAACACAGAGGCTGTAGAGAAGCAAAAGGGGATGCATAGCTGTGAGGCAAGGGGGACTGTGGTTCAAGAGGAGTATGGGGTAGTTGTAGGTTGGGGGTCAGTTATTAGGCAACAATGAGGTATGGTGAGCACTGCTGGGGGAGGGAGAAGCACAGCAGAGACACAGGGGAATCACCACAAAGACTGCTTGTTATACATGGATGGTAAGCACACCAATCTCTTTCCAGTACAAGCTCCTCCAGTCATAATTACAAACCAAGGTCAGAATGGATAGCAAAGTCCATTACCTATTCATGATTTATAGAAGATGTAGATTGGGACGTTTGGATACCATACCTAGTATGTCCCAAATACTATGAGAAATACGTCTTGGATATGCAGCCACTTGTTCCACCCTAGCAGCACCCTGAAACACTCCTAAATCCATCTACCCTGGGACATCAAATTTGGAAATGGTTGGAGCATGCAGAACTGCCAGTTCTGAAACTGACTTTGTGCATGTCCCTATGGTTATAATGTTCACGTTGGCTTTTTGGGACATCCATCTGATGTTTCTCTCTTCTTAAATAACTACATCAACTGAATTGCCTTTATCTTATTCACACCTTCAAAAAAATGTAGCAGATTGGTGAGGCAAGATTTCCTGTTACTAAATCCAAGTTAGCTATGTCCCATTAAACCATGACTGTTTGCATGTTCAGTACTTTTGAATTTTATAGTGGTTTCTAGTATTTTGCCCAGCACTGATGTCATGCTCACCATCGGAAGCTTCCCAGATCACTCTTGGAAACTGGCATTACATTAGTTACTCTCCAAATTTCAGGTACTATAGATAATTTTAATGATAGTTTAAAAAAATACTAATAAGGGGGTCTGCAATTCCATTTTGAGCACTTTCAGCACTCTAGTATGTATACCATCCAGTCCAAGTGATTTGCTACTCTATATTTTGTTAAATTGCCCTATTGCATCTTCCAGGTTCACCGAGATTTCATCATCTTTAAATATAAATTTTTGTGACAGGGGTATCTCCCCTACATCTTCTTCAATAAAGACCAAAGCAAAGAATTCATTTAGTTTCTGTGCTATGGTCTTGTTCTCTCTTAGTGCTCCTTTTACTCTTCTATCACCTAATAGACCAATTAGTTCTCTCATAACCATTTTTGCTTTTAATGTACCTGGAAATCTTTCTATGAGTTTTGCTTCTACAGCAAACATCTTTTCAAATTACCCACTTATCAGTGGTTTGCATATAACTTGCCAGTGCTTATGCTGTTTTCTGTTTCATTCAGATTCTTTTCTCAGTTTTTGGAAAGTTTTTTTGTTATAACAGCCTCTCTCACTTCACTTTTAAACCATGCCAGTGGTTTGGCCTTCCTTCCACCTTTTTAAAACGTGGAATACATCTGATCTGGGATTCCAAGATGCTGGCAGGAGGTTCTGGCGCTGCAGTTTCCTCTGGCTCCTTGGGGCCTTCAATTCAATCAGAATTAGAGCTGTGATCCAGTGCCATGAACCTTCATTCACAATCATTTGTTTCTCCAGTTTTATACCCTCTCCTAACTTACTTAATATAGTCATTGTGGTGATGGTTCTTGGAAGCAGAAAGTCTACGTCAGGAAATTTGCAACTATTAGGAATGTGTGCTCCTGTGGAATGAACTGGGAAATGTTAATGAAATTCCCTCCTACTCCTCCATACACCCCATCCCCCTTCCTCCTTGCACCCCTACCTCCCTCCCTTCAACTTTGTCCTTGCTTTTTCCAGCGAGCTCTTCATCACTACAGCTGCAGAAGCTGCTTTTTTCTTCTCTGTCACAGCCATAACCTGCCCTCTTCTTCTGGTGCCAGAGGACTTGAGATCCTCATGGTACAGTTAGCTCATCTTCACCGTGGCTGCTGCCTGCCCTTGTCTTCCACTGCTGCAGGGCTTGGAATCCCAGTGGCATGCTCAATTCATCTTCCTTCACAGATTCAGCTTCCAGTGCCATGAGACTTGGAATCCCTGCAGAACACGCAGCCCATCTTCACCATGACCGCGGCCTGCCCTCTTCTGGTCCTGCTTTCTACGTAGTATTCTTTATACATAGGTTTGTTTCTGCATGCAAACAAAATGTTTTAAATTTGTGTCTGCATCTAAACAAGGAACTTCACAAGATGTGCCTTCCCTGTTTGAAACCAGTGTCAACAAATCTATTAATAAACTGATATGATGGTGTCACAGGCCAGTCCTTCTGGCTCAGAAACACAGCAAATTCTTCTGTTTTCCATATATGAGTCAGGAAATTGGTGTATTATTTATTTACATGTTTTATTTGCAACCCTAGATGCTTCACAATAAGCTTCTAATCAATAACTTTAACAGCTGTCCTATAGCCTTTTTTTACAATTTTATCCAAAGTGCAATTTCAAACAGACAGCAAAGTTACAGTTCTCTCTCAGCTGGTCTGATCTTCCACCACACAGAATACAGCCTGTGGACTTTAATATGTCATCTAGTTTCCAGCTGGTTTCAGCTCTTAGCTTGTCTGCCTCTACATAGCATAGACCTTAGCGTCTCTATCATAAGAAATGCCATACTGGGTCAGACCAAGGTCCATCAAGCCCAGTATCCTGTTTCCAACAGTGGCCAATCTAGGTCATACGTACCTAGCAGTTTCCCCAAAAGACACAGGTTCCACAATGCTTGTACTGGATCAAGCATTGATATCCTGGGTCCCTTCTTAATAATGGTTTATGGGCCTTTCCTCCAGGAACTTGTCCAAACCTTTTTTAAACCCAGCTACACTAACAGCCTTTACTACATCCTCCGATAACAAATTCCAGAGTTTGATTACACATTGAGTGAAAAAATATTTTCTTTTATTATTCTTAGTTTACCCTGTAGCTTCATTGCATGTCCCCTAGTCTTTCTATATTCTGATAACATAAACAATCAATCTATGTTTACCCGTTCCACTCCGTTCATTAATTTATAGACGTCTATCATATCTCCCCTCAGCCGTCTCTTTTCCAGGTTAAAGAGCCCTAACCTTTTTAGCCTTTCTTCATAAGAGTATCCTTCCATCCCCTTTACCATTTTGGTGGCTCTTCTCTGAACCTTTTCTAATAACGCTATATCCTTTTTAAGATACTGAGACCAGAATTGCACACAATATTCAAGGTGCGGTCTCACCATGGAACGATACAGAGGCATTATAATATCTTTTGTTTTATTTTCCATTCCTTTCCTTATGATACCTAGCATTCTATTTGCTCTCTTGGCCGCCGCTGCACACTTGGCCGAGGGTTTTAACATGTTATCCACAATGACGCCTAGATCTTTTTCCTGGGTGGTGGTTCCTAATGTGGAACCTTGCATCGTGTAACTATAGTCTGGGTTGTTCTTCCCTAGGGGCATAACTTTGCACTTGTCCACATTAAATTTCATCTGCCATTTTGATGCCCAGTCTTCCAGTTTATCAAGATCCTCTTGCAATTTTCCACAATCCTCTTGGGTTTTAACAACTTTAAATAGTTTTGTGTCATCTGCAAATTTGATAACCTCACTCGTTATTCCACTTTCCAGGTCATTTATGAATATGTCAAAAAGCAGCAGACCCAGCACAGCTCCCTGGGGTACACCACTATTCACCTTTCTCCCTTGGGAAAACTGGCCATTTAGCCCAACCCTCTGCTTTCTATCCTTTAACCAGTTCCTGATCCACAGTAGTACACTGCCTCCTATCCCATGACTCTTTAGTTTTGCCAAACCTCTCTGATGAGGGACCTTGTCAAAGGCTTTCTGAAAGTCCAGATACACTATATCAACTGACTCACCTTTGTCCACCTGTTTATTCACACTTTCAAAAAAACATAACAGATTAGTAAGACAAGATCTTCCTTGTCTAAAGCCATGTTGGCTGTCTCCCATTAGGCCATACAAAAAATCTTATGTGGTCACTTTATAGAGCTTATATAATCATATAAAAATGTGTTTATCAGCTCAACAATTAACCTTGAGTTCAGTAGTTATTTATTACTATATCTAAGCCTATCCACCATATGCAAAGAGGTCTCAGAATTTCATGAGGCGTTAAATCAGCCAGACTTGCTGGAATGACAGTGCCTTCTACAACATCAACGACCTCTAGTCTTAGTGCATTGTGTGGTTTTATTCATATTTTTTTGTCTTTTTTGTCTTTTAAGAATTTTTGTTAATTTTTGTTATACTTAAACTTTTCAATAAAATCAATAATCTTTGTTATTGCTTATTTATAGCTTATCCATAGTTACTAATAAAATATTCTGTTGGTAGTATTTCTGCTAACCCTCAATACCCTAATTTATAGGGCTCAATACTTGTCTCCACAGTCCATCAAACTAAATTCATTAGTCTTTCGATCTTATCCACATTGTTTTACAAAGTAGAAAAGACTGTGCTTATCTGTTGCTGCTTATAAGAAACTCCGGAAGATGTCCAATAGAAGAAACTTCACAGATGGTTTTGTTTCCAAAAGGTAGTCTCAGATAATCCCGACGTCTAACCGTGAAGCGCTCACTCGTTTCACTCTTTGTTTCTGTCTTTATCCACCCATCTTGTGACTAGACAAATTTTAGTTCTTCAAGAAATTTAGACTTCCAGCTTTCATTCAATTTGTAACTGCACGAGCTTTTGTTATCTTTCTTTTCTTTTTCAGCCTACGCTTAAGTTTTTTAACAGACGTTAGAGATCTTCTTGCGCGGCGTTTTTTGGACATCACAGAAGATCTCCAACGTCTGTTAAAAAACTTAAGCGTAGGCTGAAAAAGAAAAGAAAGATAACAAAAGCTCGTGCAGGTGATTTGCTACTCTTCAGTTTATCTAATAGTTGTAATACATCTTCCCAATGTATCGATATTTCCTTCAATTCTTCCGCACCTTTAAATACCACTTCAGTCATGGGTAACATCCCTACATCTTCCTCTATAAAGACCGAAGCAAAGAATTCATTCAGTCTCTCCGCTATCGCCTTGTCGCCTCTTAGTGCCCCTTTAACTCCTCTATCATCTAATGGTCCAACTGACTCTCTCACAGGTTTTTTGCTACGAATGTAATTGAAAAAAATCTTTATTTCATGTTTTTGCTTCCGCAGCAAGCTTCTTCTCAAATTCTCTCTTTGCCTTCTTTATCAATGCCTTGCATTTGACCTGCCAGTGCTTGTGCTGTTTCCAGGTTTCATCGTTTGGCTTTTTTTTCCATTTCCTGAAAGATGCTTTCTTGGCAACAACAGCCTCTCTGACCTCACCTTTAAACCATGCTGGCAGTTTTTTTGACTTCCTTCCACTTTTCTTAAAGCGTGGAATACAGCTGGTCTGGGCTTCCAAGATAGTAGTTTTCAACAACACCCAAGCTTGATGTAAGTCTTTAACCTTTGCAACTGCTCCTTTTAGTTTTTTCTTAACTATTTTCCGCATTTTATCATAGTCTCCCTTTCGAAAGTTAAAAGGTAGTACTTTGGATTTCCTTACTATCCCTCCTCCAATAATTAAATCAAAGGCGATCATGCTATGATCACTATTGCCAAGTGGCCCCAACACCCTTATCTCTTGCACTAGATCTGGTGTTCCACTAAGGACTAGGTCTAATATGGCTTCCCCTCTCGTCGGTTCATGGACCAGCTGCTCCAAGAAGCAGTCATTTATGTCATCTAGGAACTTTATCTCCCTAGCATGTACTGCCGTGACACTGACCCAGTCGATACCGGGGTAATTGAAATCGCCCATTATTATTACCGCGCTGTAACTTTTGTTAGCTTCCTTGATTTCTTTGAGCATTTCATCATCATCCATTTGTTCATTCTGGCCAGGCGGTCGATAGTACACCCCCACTGCCATCGCCTTCCCCTTTTTACATGGAATTTCAATCCATAGAGATTCTACAGCAAATTTTGTTTCCTGCAAAACTTTAATCCTTTCTGACTCAATGCCCTCTCTAACATAGAGCACAACCCCTCCACCAATTTGATCAGCTCTATCATTACGATATAGTTTGTACCCAGGTATCACAGTGTCCCACTGGTTGTCCTCCTTCCACCATGTCTCTGATATTCCAATCACATCTAACCTCTCATTTAGTGCTACATATTCTAACTCTCCCATCTTATTTTTTAGACTTCTAGCATTTGCATACAAGCATTTTAGAGACTGTATTTTATTCATATTAATTTAGCTATTGGTAGACATGGGTAATTTGGGATCTTTAAGCTCTGTCTGCTCCATACTCGAGGGCATTTGGGCTACTTTACTCTTTTTTGGAACCTTTCTGCTTTTGGGAGTATCCTTCAAGGATACATTCCTCCGAACCATCTGCTCTTGGGTGACTGTCGGCTTTCCCCTATTATCTATTGACAAGCTTTTGAGAATTATTCAGATAATTAAGTTAGTCTAACAAAAAGATATCATTTCCAACTTGTCTTTTACCTTCCTTTGCACATATCCAAGTGGACTAACATGGCAACTACATTTTGTGTCTTTGATTCAGAAATTTGAGCATGGTTAGGAAATCATTTCCTATATGAATTTCTGTGTGATAAGTACAACATTACACATCAAAGATATTTTTTGCCTAAAGGAAAGAGGCAAGAACCAGAATCAGCTGATGACTTCAGGCAATATCCAATAGCAAAGCCATTTTAAGAATCTAAGAAATTCCATGCTGGGTCAGATTTATAGCCCATCAAGACCAGCATCCTGCATATAGCAGTGGCATTTCGAGGTGTCTTAGAAGTATCCGGCAGATCATCCTATAGAGAAGATTCTTTCCTTGTTGTTGAAGTAGAAGTCTATCTGGCTAATATTTGTGAATGGATCTTTTAAACCTGGCTGTACTACTAGTCTTGACCACATCCTCCATCCAAATTCAACCACAGAATTATGCACTCAGCTTTAAAAATGCCTGATGTCAACAATAGCAAGGCAACTTTAAAAATGTTTATGACATCACAGTGTTTGCTGATCTCCAAGAGATTCCAGCTGAAGATAACTGACCTATTTTTTTTTCTAAGAAATTAGATATGTTAGAGGTGTCAAAGGTACATGTAAAGTGTGAGCCAAGAGGCCATGGGTTCTTTATTTGTTGTGGTAAAAATTCAATTCAATTCAAAATTGGATAAATGGTTCAAAACGTTAGGGGGGGAGGGCAGACAGCAGAATGAAGGACATACATACATGCAGAGGCAGTGATCTCATAAGGCCAATTTTCAAATTGGAAACCATGCAAAAATATGGAAAAAAATTAAATAGACTTTAATTTCTAAATTAAAGCTTGAGACTTTGTTGAAGCACATGAAATTGCCATTCTAAATAGAATATATTCGTAAGTGAATTCTGTTTTACAGGTGTTTGTATTCCACCCAAAGTTTAATGGGCAATGACCAAAATAGGTAGAACATCTGAAGCCCTCTTTTTTTAATCCACCAAATCTTTGTGTTAAAATCCTTTGCTGAGCTCTCAAATTATTTGGTTGCATCCACATTAATTTCTATTGATTTGCTGTGCTCTCTGTTAAATGAAAAGCATAGTTAAGCCTCTAGTAATTAGCATCTTGTTGAGGTCAGAGGTCTTGTTTTATCTTTTTCAGTTTGGGCAACTTGCTCCATTCGAACTCGCTTTTCTTCATCAGTTCAGTTGCTTCGTTGTTCTCTTTGGTTATGCCTCATTCTTTCTAGGCAATGGTATTCTTTTCCCCTTTGTTGTGTTATTTAGGTTGGAGCTGGAACAATTACGTTTATTTTAAAGATTGTGTTTGCCTCAAAAACATTTTAGCAATGATTAACATTCATGGAAAAACATTTTATGAAATTAATCAGAATGCAATAATATTTTACATATTTTTAAAGTTTATTTCTTTGCATGTAGTGATATGAGAACATAACAGTAAATATATCGATGTAGCCTCTATGGTGAATCATTCTCTCTGGTTCATTTCCTAGTGATGTTCCTTGGCTTTCATTCCTATCAGGTGTCGTTTCCCAACTTACATCTGTCTCTTACCTTTGGCTTATTTCATTTCAGGGTTCATTTATCTCTGTCGGTCTGGACTGCCACATGACAAATGGCAACAGATATTCTAGTTTTGCTGAATAGCAACTGTCATAAAAGTGTTTATTTCGGGGATATTCAGGGTAGATCTATTTGACAATTCTTGAAAAAAGAGATTTAGTGTTATGCAAAGCAAAGCCACCATGGCTGCTCTGTGAATTCCCTCTGTTTTGTCCCCAAACTGGACAACAAAGACTTATTTGCCTCCATATTTCGATGCAGAGCCCTCCACCATGGAGCCAGAGTAACTTCGCACCTCTCTTTTAACCACATAGAGCAGTGGTTCTCAACCCAGTCCTCTGGGACTCCCAGGCCAGTCAGGCTTTCAGGATATCCACAATGAATATGATGACAAAAATATGTGTATTTTTACGTAATCCACTTGTAGGCATATTTTGGACTAGAACGCAGATGGAATTATGAACTGCATGTGTGTTTTATAAAATACTCACGTGTGCACATATTTTACATGCTAACATTCACGCTTGCTCCAGAGCAGGCATAAATGTCCGTGGCTTCAGTCCAGCCCTATTGTAAAATAGCCCTACAAATTCCAATAGAAGCCCATCTATTAACTAGTTCTGGAGATCAGAGGGCACCAGTTTTAGAACATGTTTTTCAGTGTGCATTCTGCCATGGGGAAAAGTGTTAAAATGTACTAATGTAACAATATTCAGAGCGCGAGTTTGCAGTCATTTAAGTGAGCAGAGATGCTCTCTGTATAGCATTTGTGTTCACCATGCCCTGATAGGACCAAGACTAATTTGATGCTTGGCCTCATGAAGCTGTCAGCCAGGCCTAGGTCACCCGGATCAGCATGTCACCACACCATACAGTATATCATAACACCTCTCCCTTCTGTTCTTCGATACACTCAGCATACTCTCATCAACCCTTTTCTCTTCTAATTCTCCATCCTCAACTTCTCCTTCCTTATGATCTCTGTCACACCCAATACTGGCCAATACTTCACAGGTCTGAAAACAAGCAATACTTCTTGTATGTTTGGAAGGATAATAACAGCAGAATTAACCTAGAGAACAATGGTTGCCCTCTGCTGGCATCTTCTCTGTCTCTTCATCTTCCTCCTCCTCCTCAGCAACTCCCTCCTCTGCCTCATTGCCCTCCCCCTCCTCCTCATCACCATCTCCCTTCTTGACCTCTGCAGCTGCTGTTGCTGCTACTGCTGTGCGTGAGAGATCTGGGATCTGATGCAAAATCTGGCACACAGTGCACCAGTAATATACTCTCTCTGTTGCCTCCTCCTACATCTGTTCGTCCATGCGATTCACTCCCAATGGATGTTGACTGCACCCACGTGGTGCTGGGGACTGGCAGCCTGGAGCAGGTGCTATGCTGCACCCCACATTCTGCCTTGTTGCTTGCCTTGCTCCTCCATTGTATCTACTGACAACTGTAATCTCTTTGACATAGTGCTATGTTGTCCTAGCACATTTCCCAAACTGCTAATGTGCTGTATGTATAAGGTGCCCATGGCACCATTACCAAACTCTACAAGTGTAAGAAACCTTTTATCTTTGGCTGCCATGCATTGTACCTGCTGAACCCATTCTGCTTACACTTGTATAGTGTCAGACTGCTGCTCTTTATGTGGTAAACACTTCCAGAACAATGTTTCCTAATGAATTCTTGTGCTGTTGTTGTTGTTGTTGTTGTTACGTGCCTCAGCCAACTCATGGTCACCCTCTGGATAGCTGTCCTAAACTGTATTCGGTCTTCAATCAGGCAGCTAATTGTAGATAGAGTGGCATCCATAGCTGCTGTTATTGTATTGTACTGCTCCAACACATAGCTGGCCTTCCTCTTTTGCATTGACTTTCAACCTTGCCAAACATATCTCTCTTGAATGATCTCTCTCTTTGCATGATGTGTCCAAAGTATTGAATGATCTCTCTCTTTGCATGATGTGTCCAAAGTATGAAAGTCGAAGTCTTGTCGTTTAAGCTTCTAAAGAAAGCTTAGGTTTGACCTCCTTTAGTACGACTGGTTTGTTCTTCGGGAAGTTCATGGTATGCACAGTATCTTCACCAGCACCATAATACACCATAATCCAAAGGTATTAATTTTCTTCCTGTCTTTCTTCTTTACTGTCCAGCTTTCACATCCATATAATCTTATTGAAAATACCATGGCTTGGACAAGTTGAATCCTTGTATGGTGAGAGACATCTCTGTTTTAGAGAATCTTGTCTAGGTCCTTCATAGCCATTCTGCCAAGAGCAATGCGTCGTCGGATTTCTTGACTGTCAATTCTTTATTGAATATTGATCCAAGCAGGTTAAAATTGTCTATTATTTTTATTTCTTCTCCATCAAGGATGAAATTATTGATTTTGCCAGTTGTCTGGACCTTTGCCCTCTTCATGTTCAGGTACAGGCCCATTTAAGACTATGTTCCTTGATCTTGATAAACAAATGTTTCAAATTGTCTTTCCTTTCAGCCAGTAACATGGCATTATCAGCTGAAATATAGTTACCCTTCTTTCAACAAGTGGTTTGTCAAATTAAACTGTTTAAAAAGCAATCAAAAATCAAGTAGTCCTCTCAAGTTTTGACCACTTTCCATTTTTAGAACCCAGGCTACTAATTAAGGAAAAATGTTCTACAATCTATGACTTTTTTTTAAATGTACGAGTAATAAATTACTTATATTTACAGTTCAATTTTCATTCATGAAGTGCCATATCACGCAAAGGATCTAAAAAGACTTCAAATGGTTCAGAGGAAGGCAACCAAAATGATGATTTGTAGCCTGTGCCAGAAGACATATGAGAAGAGACTGAAGATCTAAATATATATATATCCTAAAGGAGAAGAGGGACAGGAGAGATATGATGCAGACGTTTAAATACTTAAAGGGTATTAGTAAACAAACAAACCTTTTTCAAAGAAGGGGAAGCTGTAAAACTAGAGGGCACATAATGAAGTTGCAAGGAGGTAAACTTAAAAACAATGTCAGGAAATACTTTTTCACTGAAAGGATGGTGGATGCTTGGAATGCCCTCCTGAAGGAAGTGGTGGAGGCAAATACAGTGATAGAATTCAAAATGGCATGGGACAGACACAGTGGATCCCTTTATAGCAAGAGGATAAAAATAAACTTAACTATTTTTCATACCACTACAAATAGAGAGGGATGACCTGCAAAGAACGGTGAGTACAACCCTAAACAAAGGCATAGAAGAGGGTGACCTGCATGGAGTGGCGGGTACACCTCTCTAGCCACCTTACTGGGCAGACTAGATGGACCATACTGGTCTTTATATGCCATCATATTTTATGGGCCCAATTCTGGGATGTGGGTTGCAGGGTTGCACGTCCAGGTGGGATGTGCAGCCCCACTAGTTGTCCAGACCTAATTTCCCCTCTGGCTCTCCCTGTATGTCCTGAGCAGCACGATGGGGAGAGCCAGTGGGGGGGGGGGGGGGGAAAGGCCGGGATCTGGGTGGAGTGGGGACAGGCCAGCCCAGCAGGATGTACAGGGCCAATTCAGGTCAAAGGCCTGTACGTCCTTCTGATCAGAAGGGAAATGCTGCTTATTCTACCTCGAAGGTAGAATAAACAGCACCGACCCAGCAATCGGGCCAGAGGTGGTCCCCACCATCTGATCCAGGTCCCAGCAGGCTAGCCATGGGTCGGGAGACAGGGAAGAGGGGGGCCTAAGCTGCGGGAGTCAGGGGCGCTTGCAGGAAGGACGTCCCTGTAGGCGGCAGGGGCATGCCGGGCCGTCTATGGCCCCGATTCTGTGCACCACGGGAACATTTTGTTCCTGCAATCCAGAATCAGGTCCTAACTGGCCCATCTTCAGCCCAGACATTCCCCTCTCTGAATCGGGCTCCACATTACTATGGCATGGCTATTCTGTTCTTTTTATTAAATGCATGTCTCTGCTCTTCCGGGTGAGCCTAGAGCTATTTTGCTGCTATATTGTGCTTTCAATTGGAGTGGGGATCACAAAGGAAGAGGTTACTTGAGCAGTAGAGGAAGAGCTAAAAAGGTAGAAAATTGTTTCTTTGCTTTGTAGATAGCTCCACATCCACTGAGGAACCTGAGATCGGATTTTGTGGGTTGCCATAGTATTGGACAGAGAACTCAGAAAATCAAACTTGAGAGCAGCAGTGTCAGACTAGACAAATGATGTCAGCATCGGTACTCAGTCTCCCCTAGTAAGTCCCTTCTCTGGCTTCTTTTTCTGGGTTGGATCCCACATATCGGATTTATACTGATAACTGTCAGTTTATTGTTCCTGCTACTTCTACACTCGAAGCTGTCCTGGATCACGATGCTTTATGTATCATGACTTTAAAGATTTAAATATCTCACAACAAACTAGTTTTGAAGGTTAATAAAAAAAAAGTTCTTTATTTAACTTGGGCTTTACCTCAACTAATTTCTATTCATTTGAAAATTGGACCCTTCCAATTGTAACTCAAGTGCAAAATTTAGGTGTTACTTTAGATCAGGGGTCTCAAACTCAAATTGCTTTGAGGGCCAAATGAGGACTTGTAAAGTAACCCGGGGGCCGCATAAGACGTGGGGCCTCATTTGCATAAGGGGCCTCATTTGCATAAATATTTGCATAATGTTACCATACACTAACTTTTAGTAAACATGCCTCTTTAATGAGTATGGATAAAGAAAGACTAAAATATTTAGAAACAAGAAGACAATAATTAAACTGGGAACCCCAAAAGCCAAACTTGGAATGTACAACAACACTGTAGAAATAAAACTATCAATTAATTTCCTCTTGTACTAAACAAAGCGCAAACATTAATGATGCACATTTCCCAGAGCTGACATATTCCAGTTAATAAATTCAAAATAAAGAGATATTTTTCTACCTTTTGTGCATTTTTTTCAGTTGCAATTGTTCCAGCCACTTTCTTCTGGTTTCTTCATGTCTTCTGCTAACTCTCCATCATCTGCTGTCCATTTGCCCTTTCTTCTCTCCTAGTTTTTTTTCCATTCTCTCTCTACATCTGCTTTAACATACTAATCTTTCTCCTTTTTCTCTTTCCTCATTCCTATTTCATCCACTCAAATTTTACCCCTCCATCCTCAATCCCCACTTACTCTCACAATACCTGGCCAATTGTAGATTTGTCTTCTCTCCCAGACAAAATATTTTTCCCCTCTCCATTTCACTTTCCCAGCTCCATCCCATTCTAATCCTCCCCCAACATCAGCTCCCTTCTAGTTCCAGCCCCACCCAGCATCCGCTCCCTTCTAGTCCCCCCATTAGTCCATTTCCAGTCCTATCCTAGCCTCACCATCAGCCCATTTCCAATCCTAGCCCCCCATCAGCCCATTTCCAATCCTAGCTCCCTCCCCTCACAGCCCATTTCCATTCCAAGCCCCCCTCCCCATCAGCCATTTGCAGTTCAAGCCCCCCTTCCACTCAGCCCATTTCCAGTCCTAGCAACCCCCCCCCAGCCCATTACCAGTCCTAGACCCCCCATAGCCCATTACCAGTCCTAACCTCCCCATAGCGCACTTCCAGTTTTACCCATCACCCCATTTTCAGTCTTACCCCCCCATAGCCCATTACCAGTCATAACCCCCCCCTGCCAATAGCCCACTTCCAGCCCTAACCCCCATTACCCCATTTCAGTCAGCCCCTCCATAGCTCATTACCAATCCTAACTCCCCCCATCAGCCCACCTCCAGTCCTTCCTAACCCCCACCTGCCCATTTCCAGTCCTAGCCCCCACCATAGCCCATTACCAGTCATAACCCCCCTGCCAATAGACCATCTCCAGTCATAACCCCCCCCCTGCCAATAGCCCATCTCCCGTCATAACCCCCCCCTGCCAATAGCCCATTTCCAGTCATACCCCCCCTGCCAATAGCCCATTTCCAGTCATACCCCCCTGCCAATAGCCCATTTCCATTCATAAACCCCCCCCTGCCAATAGCCCATCTCCAGTCATAACCCCCCCCTGCCAATAGCCCATCTCCAGTCATACCCCCTCCCTGCCAATAGCCCATTTCCAGTCATACCCCCCCTGCCAATAGCCCATTTCCAGTCATAACCCCCCCCTGCCAATAGCCCATATCCAGTCATAACCCCCCCCCCTGCCAATAGCCCATTTCCAGTCATACCCCCCCCTGCCAATAGCCCATTTCCAGTCCTACACCCCCCCCCAAGGTAAATTAAAAAAAAACCTGGCTTCTGCTGCTGCAGCAGAAAATCAGCTGTCCCGCGGCCCCTTCCCCTCTGCGCGGAGAGCCCTGAGTGTGCTTCATCTGCGGCGTGCTTTTTAAGCCGCGAAGAGAGTATTTCCCTCTCGCGCGGCTTAAACCTAGTCACTTTTCAAGCCTCGCGAGAGGGAAATACTCTCTTCGCGGCTTGAAAAGCACCCGCTGATGGAGCACTCTCGGGGATCTCCGGGCAGAGAGGAAGGGGCCGCAGGACAGCTGATTTTGCTGCTTGAGCAGCAGAAGCCAGTTTTTTTTTTTTAAAAATTGACCGTCGATTCTGCCGTTGCCACGGCGGCAATGGCAGCAGCAGCAGAAGCCGTCGCGGGCCGCACAACGTTCTCTGCGGCCCGCGGGCCGCGTGTTTGAGACCCCTGCTTTAGATATTCAATTATCCATGCAACAACAAATTCACCGCATTTAATCTTCATATAGTGGTTCAGGCTTTGATTATTACATCTCTTGATTATGTAGGGAAGAATGGCCTAACGGTTGGGGCAAGTTACCTCAGGCCAGAGGACCAGGGGTTTCCAGTTTCACAGGTACTCCTTGTGGCCTTGGGCAAGTCACTTAACCCTCCATTGCCTCAGATACCAAAATTTAAAAAAAAAAATGTGAGCCCTTTGGGGACAGGGGAAAAATATATATACTATACCTGAATGTATACTGCTTTTTGACTGGTAGAAAAGGGGTATATAGTATAAGCCAAGTTAAAGAAATAAATATTGTAAGAGCTTGTATCTTGAGCTCTCTGCATATGTCTTTCAAACTTTTCAACTTATCCAAAATGCTGCTGCTCAACTAATTATAGGCACTGCGCTATGTGAGCACAATATGCCAACATTATATGAGGGCTTCCCTGTTTGCCAATTAAATGGTGTATCATACATAAGGTGTTCATATTAGTGTTTAAGTCTTTAAATCAGGAACCCCAACTTAGGTTTGTCTTCAGTTTTGAGAGTTTACTGCTTACTTCATGCTTTGCGATCTCAGATGACATTGCTTTTTGATGTGCCTTCATTTCTGCTTGTACACTTTTACGAACAGGGAACGGATGTTCTCCATGATGGCTCCCAGGTTATGAAAGACATTGACATCGCAATTATAAACCATATCTGATATATTTTCATTTAGAAAACAGTTGAAGACACGCCTGTTTAGGCAGCCTTATCCAACCTTTTCTGCAGAACGAAGGGGATGATATTGTTATATGACTACTTCAGATGTTATCACCTGATCTGGACGCTCTAATGTATTAAAGGTTAGCAATAGGCGAGTAGATTAATAAATCTTGTACTTGCAAGTTGGAATATCTGTGAATTTCTTTTTCTTTTCTTTTATGTTTGTTTGTCATCTGTTTGATGTAGATTTGATTTTATATGTTTTATTGATGTCCACCTAGAGATATAGGGGTATGTTTACTAAACCGCGAAAACGTTACCGGCGAAAAGTGGAGTGCTAACTTGAGCAATGCCATATAAGGAAGTGGGCGGACCAGTAGCAATGGCCAACTAACGTGCAGTAAGAGGGCGCCTTGGCCTTAGCACACGGTAACGCCAATTTCATGCGGTGCCCTGCAGCCCATCTGTAGCCAGCCAGAGCTATGTTAAAAGCCAAAGAGGTGTAACCCATTGGATAATGCAATGACTGCCGAAGCAGAGGTCATGGGTTCAATCCTGCAGTGGCTTTATTTAATAAGACAATTACTTTTAATTCCTGTAACAGTCAGACACTTCCCCACAATCTGTGCTGCCAGCCAAAAACACCCTCACCTCAGTGCCTTAACCTATGGCGCCTCATAAGGCGCGTTGTAGCGCACCCTATAAGGTGCCGTACAGGGAACATTATGATCAGTGTGCTGTCAGCATGGTGCAAAACCCTCTGCAGTTCTCACAGGTCTGAACAGCAAAGGATTCCACACCATGCTGACAGCACACTTGAAGATTTTGATGAAAAGGAATGTTACTAATTTTTATCAATAAAGATTCTATTAACTGAAGTGCACTAATAGTAACGCAAGCATAGAGGCATGTTAAACATGTGTTAACTTGTGGTTATGCTATAACACACCTTAACACTTGCATCAGTGACATAGCCAGAACCGATTTTCTGGAGGAACCCAAGGTTAACAATTTTAAGTCATAATAGTTTTATTCTAATTGAAAAATAAAGCCTTTGCGTGCACCTAAAACTGGATTTTGAAGAAAACAGCCTGCAACAGCTGCCATGCATTATCAATGACACTTTACTCATTTTAAAACTCAGTTTTTTCAAGAACTTATGAACACTAAACTACAAAAACCTAGGGAAACAATTCAATTAAATTTAAAGATGTCTCAAGAGGGAGCATCCCATAACTTAATGTAAACTGGACAAAACATAAAGCCGGTTATCAATAAATAACTAAATATACAAGAAGAATATTATGTAGAAAACAAAAAATATAGAAACATCAAAGATAACTAATCACGTACTAAAGAAAATATCACTGTATTCTTTTATAAGACCCATTTCTAGAGATGTGCTTTCATACTGAAATGAAAGGAACAATACTGTGTCCTACTGCACAATAGGGTGCACTATTGAAAAAAATGATACGACAATAAACAAATGAAAAAATTAAAACAAAATTAAATAATTTGGCCTGCACATTCTTAGACATAGAGCAACTTAGTGAGAGCCTAGTGGTTAGGGCAGCAGCCTAGAGCCAGAAAGATCAGAGTTCAAATCCCAATGGCACTCCTTGTGGACTTGGGCAAGCCATTTAACCCTTCACTGCCTCAGGTGCAAATTTAGATTGTGAGCTCTTCAGGGACAGGGAAATAACTACTACACCTGAGTGCAACTCGCCTTTAACTTTTCCTGGAAAAGCGTGAGCTAAAAATGTTAATAATAATAAACTACAATATAATAATAAGATATGAAGTACAGCATGTACAAAGCAGAACTGATATAATTCACAACTCAACATACAAAATATCTACATTACAGTTTTGAATATCTCAGTAAGAGCAACACACAGTCCCTCTACTTACTACCAGACCTGGTACGGTAACACAAAACCCTACAAAAAGACACTCAGTTGCTTACACTAGCTCTGCTTCACCAGACCTAAATCAATTACAGTAAATACCTGCTTCCATGCAGTAGAACTAAAGCTAATCATTCCAAAACTGAAACCAGTTGAATAACTAATCACCTCCCCCCACCCATAATCACTCCTTACATAAACAATATCTGTCTCTTGATAGCTACCTCTTGCATTATCGATTCCAATCTAAGCTTCATCACATACATCTCATCCATATCCAAAACCTCGTTCCTTAACTTTAGGAAACTTCACTCCATAAAACCCTTTCCAAACCACTCTGCCTTCACACACTGATACTTGCCCAGGTTATATCTCCCATAGATTACTGCAACATTATTTACATTGGTATCAACTCTACTAATCTTTGTAAGCTTCAAGGTATCCAACACGCAGCTATTCGACACCTCTGTAATGCATCTAAATTTGACTATGTGACACCACCAATGAGCAAACACTGGTTTTCCATTGCATACTAAACAAAATTTAAAGCTCTAATCTTAGCTCATAAAACATTCCACACAGGTATACCATAATACTTAGCTCCTTGTATAATCTCATACACTCCCAGCAGAACATCACAGTCCTTGAATGCCCCATTTAATAGTCACACCCACTAAGCTTAAAGCAAGACACAAAACCACCCATTCTTTGGTATTTTACTGCATTGCTCCTCACCCCTCTATTTCCAAGAAACCTCTCTAAAAAATTCAAGAAAACACTAAAACAGGAAGCTGGCATCAGGCATCGGAGGAGGAAGAAGCAAATAGCTCTGCAGTGCTGAATTTGTAAGGTAAGCGACTCTGCAGGTCCCGCAGAGGGGTGGCAGAAGTGGCGGAAATGGGTGCCATGGGGGGGGGGGGGGTCGCAAGGGATGTGTTTTGTCGAGGGAAGCCTGGACCTACAGAGATCATTTCTCATTCCATTCTAATCTACAGTCTGCATTTTGTTCCAAACCATAGAAACTTTACAGGGAAACTTTGATCAAAACAGCAGCACCGCAGTTAGATCACCAAATTCAGTTTACTATCCAACCTCAAGACTCTTGAGAATTAATGAGGTAAAGCCTGAACATCCTATAATTCAGTGATCTCCAACCTTTTTCAGTTAAAGGGCCACAGTGTAAACAATATAAAGTTCTGAGCGTCACTAACAGTTTTCAAATTTCAAAATATGTTTAAGCCTATGCATAAAGATTTACATATAAATATTAATTCTACTACACTTTATTGTGGCCTTGTCCACAGTGGCAAATATTACTAATGAGCACTTGGGAATACATATTGCTCACCAGTGTAGCACATCATAGCTCATAATTCATTGTGCATACTCTTAACTGGATCAAGAGATTGTCTTAGGGGCATGTTTACTAAACTGCGGTAATGTCACCCGCATTAGGTTCCGTGGTAAAGGTATCGATGCCCATATAAAGGCGTGGGTGGTGCATCATTACAGCAAGCCGTATCAGCTAACGCACGTTACAAGGTGCCTTAGACTAACGCGCGTTACAAGGCACATTATAAGGTGCCTTATAAGTAAGTTGCCTTATAAGGTGCCTTGTTAGGTGCCCTATAAAGTGCCTTGTAAGGTGCCTTGTTTGGTGCCTTATAAGGTGCCTCATAAGGAGCCTTAGAAGGTGCTTTATAAGGTGCCTTATAAGGTGCCCTGTAAGGTGCCTTGTAAGGTGCCTCATAAGGCGGCTTGTAAGGCACCCTATAGGGCTCCTTAGGCTAAGCTCAGTATTAGGCACCCTTGGACAAGGCACCGTAGAATGCACCCTGGGCTATGGAACCATAGGTTAAGGTGGCCTAACAAGGTTACGGTGCCCTAGGTTAGTGTGCCCTAAGGGCTGCAAGGTGCTTCAGGATGACATGCATGACCTGTGAGACACAGAGACAGATGTAGCCCTAACACTAGATAGAGCACTGAGGAAAGGCAATGAACAGGTGAGTGAAGGAGGGAGAGCTGGGAGCTGCTGGACCTGACATATCTGCAGGCATCCCATGTGGCTGCCAGTACTGTTGACAAACATATGGTGGGGGCAACTGTACCACAGCACAGGGTGTTGGCAATGTAAAGTACTGGAAAGACAGTTGGTGGCAGATGATGGGAATATGTGTCCCCAGTGGAGGCAGAGGTGGCAGGATAGTTACAATGATGGGTGGTCAGAGAAGTGGTGGTGCCATGCAGATCAGGCACAGGCGAGGCAGGCATGAAGAGGCGCAATGCAAGAAAGGGTACCAGCGCAGGACATGGGTTGGCAGCCTGCACAGGAAGACAGGACTCTACGCAGCTGACAGACGCAGAAAGATGGACTGAAGGATTGTTGGCAACAGTGGTGAGGGTAATATGGGCTGGCAGCACAGATCTGCAAAGATATGACTGTTACAGGCATGCAAAATATCTGAGTTGGACAGGCATGAAAAGAGGGCACAATGAGGAATCAAACCCATGACCACTGTTTAGAATGTCATTGTACTAACCAGTAGGCTATAACTCTATGGCTTGGTGCACAGCAATGGCTGGGTACAGAAGGACTGCAGGTCACTGCATAACCGGCTGCTCTGTGTGCCAGGATAGGGTAACCCCACCAGCACCCATGATGCAATGCACATGCAGAACAGCGGTCTACAGCTGATCACCAGATGGGGTCTGCACCTCTCCGGTACTGCAGCATGGTAAGACGGACTGACAGTGCGTGATACTGGCACCGAGTAGCTACAGACCATACCATTATGCAGGTTCTGTGTTCACCCTAAGGGCTAGGATGGGCGCCCAGCACTAGGTCCACAGTACATGTGGTGCTAGAGATAGATCCTGCTACACATCTCCAGCACTGCCAGTGTGCGCCAGGTGTTCCTAGCAGTGCAACCGAAAGTACATCTGTGTTTTGCAGTCACATGTGGCCCTGTGGGGCCAGACACCACCCAGATTAGTGCATACCCTGTGTTAGGGTCTGGCTGTCATGGGCACCTGTTATCAGGGCAAAGGGATGTCTAGACTCGCATGAGGTGGATGTAGCACAGTCTCTATGGGTCAAAGTGGTATACACTACATACCCCAAAGGACCCACAATCACCCATTTTGTAGGTGATGGAGGGGAGGGACAGGTGCCTGAGCCCTGGCTGTAGGACAAGCAGCCACAGTCCTGCTGGCAGCAGATAGCCCTCCAGGGCTGGTGGGTCAGAGCCATACCTATGACTGTGACAGACCAGCAGTAATGCTTGGGATAAGCCGGGGAAACCTCAACTGCCCCGCACCACGACCTGCTATTCAGCAGCAGACAGCACAGTCAGACTACACCTGCAGCACCCTACAAGGTGTTCCAACCATGCACAGACTAACTGCATACAGTCCACTAGCCAGTCCATAGTGCATGCTCACAGGGGAACCCCGTGCACTCAGAAATGGGATGTACAGCACAGACACCATGCAGGTATCTCAGTGATTGGGCCCCAGAACTGGGAACACACGGGTATAACTAAAGACAAACAGTGTTGAGCACTATGTGGGAGAATAGACATGCCATGGTCACTTCTCGGTCAGGGTGAGAGTGATCTCACAGCATGCCATGCTGTAGCCACCCTGTCCATGCAGGTGGTGGTTGGGCACTACAGTGTCCCAGCCATTGCCCTACACCCTGTGCAGATGCATCCTGCCAATCCGCCCTGTCTGGGCCATACCCACAATACCTTGCTCCTCATTATGCACATTTGCAGGTAAACACTGGTAACAGTGGGAGATTATGGGCCCAGTGAGGTGTAGGGAGCCACAAAACAACGGATAGACATGCACACACACACACTCCTATTGCAGCATTGTGTGAAGATAGGGGTGGTTGGCAACCCTGCCCACAACACTGGTCCTGATCACAGTGCCGACATTGCTAAACTGTGCAGGGGGTAGTAGTAGTGCTCTGCTGATAACTGTAGCTCCATGCTGGGGCCAACAGCCTGACTCTCCATGAAGATTTGGATAGTGGAGCCTGTGTGAGTGGGTGTTTTGACCCCTGTTTGAAGCGGCTTTGGGGTTTGTACATGTTGATGTTGTACCTGCATTGTGGGGTAAAATGTGGGGAGATGCTCTGTAGGATCCACAGCTGGGACTTGAACTTGTGACCCTCTGCTTTGGGACACACTGGCTGTGTGTACTGCACTACACTATTGCCACAAAGTAGTAGTGGTCCCTGGGGCTACCCTTACTTTCCTCAGGCAGACCTTTTCTGTTGCATTGCACACCACGTACTGGTACAGGGCATGGCCTAGGTCCACTGCAGGCGGGTGGCACTGCTCCCTCCAGCACAAACACACCCCCTCTGCCATGCCGACATAACCATATGCTGTCAGTGCTGGTCGTGCGCGGTCCCAGGCCATCTGCTGTGCAGGCAGGCAGGTGCCTAGGGTGCAGGGTCTGGGGTGGCGAGGCATACATGGACATCCACACATCCCCACCATCACTGCCAACCAATGTTATGTCCCTTCCAGATGGGGTAGAGATGGCTGGGGGGATGTCAGGCTGGTGCTCTAGCAACTATTGGCTAGGGTGGACCGGGTAGATGTAGGTGGAGTGTGTTGTTACTGCCAACTGTGGACAGGCTAGGGTATGTACCTCAGGTATGGTGTACCCAGTTTGGCCTACTGGGTGTATATATGTTTCCGACAACGTATGGACACATCCTGCAATGTCTTACTAGGGGCTGCCGTAAAGTGTGTTCAGTTAGCTGGGTCTACGAACTGTTTGGGACCCACCCTGGGTGTGGTCTACGGACCCTTGTTAGTGTGGTCCCCAGATGTGCACTGCTTGCCCTATTACAGGCATAGTGGTACCTGTGTGACTTTTGAGTTACTTGCTGGGTAATGTCCTCTGGATGGGACACTGTGGAACACGGACTACTGGGCATGTCTGGCCCTGGTCAGCTGCTGTCCTGCTGATTTCCAGTTTCTATGTTCCTATGTGCCACCTGGGCAACGGCCTAGTTCACCTTGTGCCCCAGCTGCCCCCACTGCATGTCCCGCCTGCAGTCCCCCTATGCCTCATTTCCACCATCACCATAGTGGCCTTTCATACTTGGCCACTATACTGTTGCTGCAGATGGAGCACTACTATCACCTTTCTTGGACTCCCTGCCTAGGCTGTACATTGCTGACAATAAAATGGTTTCTCTCTCCTGCAAATGTGTATCCAACGCAAGGTTTTCACTCGCAGTAGTTTCCAGCCCTTCAGTTCCCCGCGTTGGTGTCGTGGGAGCCTCTCCCCGCCCACTCCATGCCCATTGGCCCCCTTCTCTTCGCCCTCTCTCCACCCTCTGCGGTGTTTATCGCGGCCAGGAATGCTGACGCGCGTTAGGTTACATTAACGCACATTAGGTTGCGTTAACGCACGTTAACATTACATAGCACATGTTAACGTTACCTAACGCGCGTTAACGTAGCCACTGCTACATTACCGCAGTTTAGTAAACATACCCCTTAGTCTATTCCTCAGGTTTGACTTTAAAATGTTCATGGTTGAAAAAGTCTGTTTGCACAAGTAGGGCCAAAAAATTAGGAAACTTTGCTTGTGATCATCAACCATACTGGATAATTCTGATTAGGAACAATCTTCCAGAAATCACTGAAGGTCTCATAACTTTTATGGTGTTGCTTAAATTCAATATGTTCTTGGAGTTCAGTGATTTCCAGTTCAAAATGATTGTCTGCCAATCCCCAGTCAACCACTGTTTTAGAAATTAACCCAGGATCTCCAGCAAATAGATTCAGGGTGAAGTCCAACCGAGGTTCAGATTGTGCAAACTCTGTAAATCTGTCTTTAAATTTCTGTTGCAGTTTTCCAAGCACAACAGAGAATCACTCGGTAGCATCTTTTGTCTTCCTTCAGAGAACATGATAGATCCAAGACCATTTGCTTTAAATTGGAAAGTACTTCATTTCTCCTTCATCTAAAGCTGACCAAAACAAATCCAACTTGTGAACAAATATCCTCAAAGAGCTGCAGAGTTCAGTGATGAAATGAGAACCCTGTAATTTCAAACTGAATTGGTTGAGATGAGCTGTAATTTCAATTAACAAGGCCATGTCCATCGACAAAGCGGAACTTGATAATTCATCAAATTGTTGGTTTTACTCAGCAAGAAATTCTCTATCGTGTGGCAGCAGCATAAGGAAATATTCCAAAACCTTCCGTTTTCTAAGCCAGTTGACATCATCGTGAAGAACAAGATCACCATACTCTGTGTCAAAGCATCAAGAAGAGCAAAATATCTAGTGATGATTTAATGCACTTGCACTAATAAAGTTAAGAATTTTTATGGCAATACTCATCACTGAATCGAACTGCAGATGCCTACCTATAACAACTTCTGATAAATGATGCAGTGTTGTTATGGAAGGACAGACTAGATGGGCCTTGTGGTCTTTTTCTGTCATCATGTTTCTATGTTTCTATGTTTCTATGAAATGACATGAATTTGCCAAAATCATGATCTTTGCTCATCAACCCCACCAGTCCTGAATACATCCCAGTCATAGCAGGTGCAACATCGGTTATGGCACAACATAACTTTGAAAGTGGCACATTATTTTAAGGGTCAAAAACAGTTTTAGAGCACTAAAGCAGTCTATGCCTCTAGTTGTGTTTTATTAGTGATATCAATGTCAATATCTTTTCTTGGACAACAAAACTTTTGCCAAAACGTACAGACAACCGAGAGGTCAGCAATATCCAGGGAATTATCTAATGCTAGTGAAAACCAGTTACACTCCTGCAAGTCTGACATGAGTTGCTGAAAAAGATCTTCATTAAAGCTTTCACATCGTCTGGCAGCAGTTCTCGGAGCAACTAAGGGGTATGTTTACTAAACGGCGGTAATGTCGCAGCTGCGATGTTATCGTGTGATACATGATGTTATCGGGCGATAATGGCACTTTATTGTGCAATAATTTATTTAACATTTCTTAAATACTGACTTTCATGATATCAAGGTGGTTTACATTGAACAAACTGAAATTACATTGAACAGGGCATTATAACTTGGGGATAACTACTTTACAGGGAACATGGGCTATGGAGGGTTAAGTGGCTTGCCCAAGACAACAAGGAGCACCTGTGGGACTAGAAACTGCAGTACTTCCACCCCAAGGTTGCTGTCCTCTAGTGGGATTTGAACCCCTGACCTTCCAGCCTGAAGTACCTTGCCCCAACCACTAGGCCATTCCTCCACTCCACATAATGGCACATTATCGCGTGATAACATCTGCTGTGGTCGTAAGGTGCGCCAAGGGTGGAGTAAGGCTCCCCAGAGGGTGGAGGAAGGCTCCCCAGGGGCGGAAAGAAGGGGGTCAATGGGCGAAGAGTGGGTGTGGAGTGGCTCCTTGCACACTAACGCCGTGAAATGAAGCTCAGAAAATTAGCGCCAGTGAAAACCTTGCGCTAGGCACATTTGCAGGTCAGAGAAACCATTTGTCAGCAATGTACAGCAAAGGCAGGGAAGCCCAAAAACGTGATAGTAGTGATACATGTGCAGGAACCAAAAAGGCAAATAAACAGATAAGATGATCAGAACCACATTTGAAATCCCAATAACCCAGCTGGCCAATAGTGATAAACATAAAGCAACACTACTGACAACGCATAAAAAAGAAGATATCATGTTTGCAAGGGTCTATTCTCTGTCCCCCTACAAAGTGAATGATCCCACATTGAAATAGTGGTGATCAGGGTTTTGTCTCATTTATATTGGGCAGGTTTGTTATGGCGTGCACATGTGCCACAACAGCAGAGTGGGCACGTATGAAAGGGCAACTGTACTGATGCTGAAAATGGGATACAGAGGGCTGCAGGCGGCACTTGCTGTGGTGCAGCTGGGGCACAGTGCGGACTAGGCAGGTGCCTAGGTGGCACATAAAAATGCCGAAACAGTGAAGCAGCAAGACAGCAACTGATGAGGGTCTAACATGGGCACGAGTGTGTTTCCCACAGTGTCCCAGGGGATATTACTGAGCAGATACCCGCAAGGGCACATAACATTGGCAGGTGGTGCCGGGGGGAAGTGCGCAAGTCCATATAGGCACCACCACCCGAGAACCCACACCATAGGCAGCTGCCTACTAGCACACTGGATGGCCTGCGACTGCGCACCACCAGCACCACCGGCATAAGGACATGTCAGCATGGTGGCAGAGAGGTGCTGGTGGTGGAGGGGGCAGTGGCAGCTGCCCACAGCAGGCCACGGCCAAGCCCCATTTAGGTGTGTGCCATGCACTGCAACAGACATGATCTGTCAGACGTACAGTCATGGTATCCCCAGGGAATGATCAGTTTCTGTGGCAACAGTGTAGTACAGTACACACAGCCAGTGTGTTCAGGGGCAGAGGGGCACAGGTTCAAGTTCCAGCTGTGGCCCCCTGCAAACCATGTCCCTATATCTTACCCAGTACTAAATCATGGTAAGAAAGACAGAACCTTTATTGCAGATAAATGAAACATGCCATAAACGCCTATATTTTACCCTACAGAGCACAGACACCATTAACATGTGCAATCCCTAGAGCAGAGTGCCCCACCTGCAGGCCTGGAGGGCCAAACACCATTCAGATTGTCAGGATGTCCCTAATAAATATGCATGAGATGTAATTACATGCCCCGCCCCATTGTATGCAAATGTCACCATGCATATTCATTAGGAACAGCATGAACACCTGAACCATGTTCGGCCCACCCGGACCGCAGTTGGGAACCTCTGCCCTAGAGCAGCGGCACAAACACCCACACCCACACGCTCCACTATCGAACACCTCATGGAGAGTCAGGCTGTTGGGCCCTGTGCAGACTAGCATCTCCCAATACTAGCACCTGCATACCTTAGCAATGCCGTCCTACACTTGGGAACATGTTACACATATATCAAAAGGTTGCTCTGATTAATGTCAGATAACACATCCTATGTTAAACACAATTTGTTGACAGAGATTCATCATAGCAACCTTTCTGATATCTGTGGATTGTGGTTCAGTGTTTGTTCCCGACAGTGTATACACCCCAGGGAGTGACCCCAACCATATTGAGTACCATAGCAATGCCTGCACTGTGCCCAGGACTAGTGTGGCAGCCAGGGCTGCCAACCACCTCTATCCATGCACAATGCTGAAAAAGGTATGGGAGTGGGTGTATGTTTACCCAGTGTGTTGTGGCTGCCTACACTTTACTGAGCCCACAATGCTTGTGCTGTTTACAGTGTTAGCCTGCCAATGTGCATAATGAGAAGCAAGGTAGTGTGGGTATGGCCCGGACAGAGAGGCCTGGGCAGGATGCATCTGCACAGGGCATAGGGCAATGGCTGGGACATTGTAGTGCCCGACCACCACCTGCACGGACAGGGCGGCCACATCATGTCATGCTATGAGGTCACTCTCACCCTGACTGAGCAGTGACCATGGCATGGCTAAGTTACCCCATAGTGCTATACAATTTTTCCCCCCAGGTGATATCTATGGGTTCTCTGTTCTGGGGGCCCAATCACTGACATACTTGCTTGGTGTGTGTGCTCACATCCCATTTTTGGGTGCACACAGTTCCTCCAGGAACATGCACTATGTACTAGCTAGCAGACTGTCTGCAGTTAGCGTGTGTATGACTGGAGCACCTTGCAGGGTGAAGACTGACAGTGCCCACTGCTGGTCAATGTCAGATGGTGGTGGGGGGCATCTGAGTGTCTACAGGCCTACTGCCAGTGCGTTACAAACAGATCTGCATCCAGTGCTTTGGAGAGTGCCCTCTACCCTGCAGGACTGGGGTAGCTGGCCCCACAGCCCTTCATCATGTCCTCACTGCTGCCATTGCAGATGTAGAGTGCGGGGCTGTTGGTGGAAGATCCTGTCCCGCCCCCCCCCCCCACCCTTTCCCTGAGAGGGTGGGTCTATAGGTGCTGCCCCCAATCCAAATGTGGGTCCAGACACCCCCCTGCCCTATAGGGCGCAGTAGGTGATGGCAATGAGGTGAGGGTGTTTCTGCTGGCAGCACAGATTGTAGAGATGTGCAGACTGTTACATGCAGCAAAAGAGACTGCACCAGACAGCCATATCAGATGAGACCCCTTGCTTGCCTCTCCTGTGTCTGCTCTGCATGGCACTGCTCTCCTCTGTCCTCCTGTCATTGCACTTATTGGATGTAAGCATTTATGAACGATTGAGGGTTGATCCTACTAGTAAGCTGCAGGCTGATGTTAAAATGATAACTGAGGTAGCATTGCGTGATAAAATTATTTCTAGAAAAGAATTGCAATTTTTGAATGTTCAATGTCCAGCAATAGTGAAATTTTATCTTTTGCCAAAGATTCATAAAGATAGAAATCATCTACCTGGCAGGCATATTGTGTCAACTAGGGGCACGCTATTAGAACCCTTATCAATATTTGTGGATACCTTTCTACGCCCTTTGTTAATTGATGTACCCTCTTACATAAAGGACACCACCCACTTTATAGGGGTTTTGGAGAGCCATTCAATTTTGTCTGGCTCAGCTGATATTTTATTGGTGACCCTTGATGTAACCTCCCTCTATACGAGTATCCCACAGGCTGCAGCTTATGAAGCTGTAAAGGTCTGTTTGAATCAGAGGGGGGATTTATCTGAAGCCATGATCTCGTTTCTTTTGAAACTGACCCAGTTGGCGATTTTTCAGAACTTTTTTTTTTTTCAACGATCTGTTTATTACATTCATAGCACTGAACACAAACAGTACACACAAACCAGGTTTTACAGTTTTTTGGGTAGGAGACTGTCTCCCAGGTGAGGTTGTATCTTATCCACCACCTTGGGAGACTAACAACTATAAACAAAGAAACCAAAAACACATACAGAGCATATCCCACGATAACCCCCCTATACCTCCCCCCACCCAATACCCCCCCAGTACTGAATCATAACAATACAAACTCGTCCATGGAGCAACACGCACTGAATTGATTACTGTCCAACCCGAAGCACCTCGCTGCGGATTTTAGGCCCCAGATTCTGAACGTAAGGCATCCAAATCAACAGAAAGGTGGCCCATCTCTGTGGGTGTCCTTGCGCCCCCCTTCGCTCCATTAGCATAAGTTGGTGTAGGCTATTACGCCATTCCCAAAAAGTGGGGATCGCAGGCTCCCTCCAATGGCGGAGAATGGGGCCTTTACCCACCAGACAAGCCTTCCGAACGAAAATCCTCTCCCATCTCCCCTTTAAATGAATGGGGCCCATCTGATCCAACACAACCAGCAGACCCGTCCAGCTGAACCTTTGTTGCAACAAGTCACTGAGATACGCCCCAATTCGCATCCAGTATCTCCGAATAGGAGAGCAACCCCACCACATATGACCTAAATCGGCCAGAGAGCACGAACATTTTGGACAGCCACCCTCAAGCGTAAGATGACTTCTCAAAGCTCGCCTGGGAGAGAAATGAGCTCGAAGGATGCATTTAAATTGTACCTCACGCCATCGGGCCCCCTCCACCAACAGTGCAATCCGACGTAAAGCACCCCAAACAGAACCCGGCGCTACATCTCGGCCCAAGTCCCTTGCCCACAGACTTTCCACCATTGAATAGTCCGGAGGTGGGCCCAGCAAATCTAATCTCTTCTTTAACTCCGCGATGGTTGGGGGAGACCCCGTCCCCAGGGCCAGAAATTCTAAGATGCGCGCCGAGTGTTCCGCGGTTAAGTCCCGACTAGATAATGAACGGACATAGTGCGAAAGCTGCGCATAAGCAAGAAAAGATACTCCCAAATCCAGGTCATAGTCCTTGCAAAGCGCGTTCAGAGATCTGCAGCTCCCATCCTGGTCCACCACCTGCCCCAGGCGACGCAGCCCTAACCGTGCCCACTTTTGAAAAGGGGCCGAGTCAAAACCCGGCAGAAAACAAGCATTGCCTCGAAGGGGTAACCAGCTCGAGACCTCAGGAGAGCTGCCCCAGTATTTATTCAACTGCTGCCATGTACGCCGGGTTGCCTGCACCAAAACGCTACCCATCAGACGCGCTGGCAAGGCTGTTCTCCGCAGATGTAACACCGCTTCCAAAGCCTGTGGGGCTACGAAGGCCTCTTCCAAGGCTCGGGGGGTGTAAACCTCCGTATCCCCCAACCAATCCCCGAGATGCCGGGCCTGACAGGCCAGTGCGTACTTCCACAGATCGGGAACTCCAACCCCTCCGGATCGCCAACCCCCCCGCAGCCGGCTCAACGGTATGCGTGCTCGGAACCCTCTCCACAGAAACACTCGGATCTCCCGCTCAACACGCAACAGATCCCGTCGCAATAACCACACGGGGAGAGTTTGCAGCCAATAAAGCACTCGTGGGAGTATCACCATCCCCAATGCTGCCACTCTCCCCAAGAGGGACAAGGGCATGGGCGCCCAAGCCTGCAATTGCGCTCGGAGTTTTGTAAAAACTCGTGCGAAGTTATCAGCGTATAGCCGTGCTGGGGCCCTAGTCAGCAGGATACCCAAATAAATGAAAGAATCATCTGCCCACCGAAGGGGAAATCTTCCCTGCCAGCTCCCCCTTAACGTACCCCCCACATCCAGGGCTTCAGACTTATCCATGTTAATACGTAAGCCTGCAAATTTACCATACAAAGAAAACTCCTCAAGCAAACAGGGCAGGGACTGTTCAGGGCGCGTAAGGTGAACCAGCATATCGTCTGCAAAGGCCGCCATCTTAAATCCCTGTGACCCAATACGCACCCCACGGATATCGGGGGACTCCTCTATCCTCCGCACCAACGGATCCAGGGTCAACACAAAGAGCAAGGGAGATAGTGGACAGCCCTGACGCGTGCCTCTCTCCAGACAGAATGTATCGGACAGCACCCCATTACAAAGGACAGCGGCCGTAGGGCCCGTATAAAGCAACTCCACCATCGTACAAAAGGGTGCTCCCAGTCCATAGTAGGGTAAAAGGCGTTTCAAGTAGTCCCAATGCACCTGATCAAAGGCTTTTTCCGCATCGAAACTAATTAAAAGTGATTGGAGCTCCCGCTCATGCACCCACTCCAGAGAAGCAACAATTTTCCGCAAGTTGCGTACAGCATACCGCCCCTTCACAAACCCAACCTGTGTGTCATGCACCAGGTCCCCCAGCACAGATGCCAGCCTGTCCGCTAAAACCTTAGCTAGCACTTTCAGATCAAAGTTTAATAAAGAAATGGGTCGATAGGCAGCCGCCTGGGTGGGGTCTTTCCCTGGTTTCGGTATTAAAGTGATAAAGGCATGGTTCATCCCCCACGCAAAACTCCCCTGACTCACCCTGCGACGGTACATAGCTACCATAGCTGGGGGCGCCAAGTCTCCCAACAATTTGTAAAACTCCGCTCCAAATCCATCGGGGCCTGGCGCCTTGTAACAGCTGGCCCGCTGGATAACCCCACGTACCTCATCCTCCGTCACTGGGGCATCAAGCTGAGCCCGCTGCACCGCAGTCACCTTGGGTAAAGGGAGACCCTGTAGGTAAGCCTCCATGTCAGTTAAAGACCCTTCCCTCCGTGCATATAGCTGCTGAAAAAAGGATCGAAACAATTGGGCTATATCTTTAGTATCCTTGTATAAATGTCCCTGTTCATCCCGTAACGCCGCTATGGACCGAGGCCCCTTGTTGCCCCTCAGGCAGCGCGCCAACAGCTTTCCAGACTTATCCCCAAAACGATATAACTGGTATTTATAATACATATGAGACTTTTTTGCCCTTTGATGAAGAAGCTCATTGAGGGACGTCTGGAGCTCCCAAAGTCTCCGTTTGTTAACCACACTAGGATCCCCCGCACAGCGTCGCCGGGCTCTCATAACTTCCTTCTCTAGTTGAACAATCTGCCGCGTCAACAATTTCCGTTTTCTCGCGCCATATGCAATAATATCCCCACGTAACACCACTTTGGCCGTTTCCCATAGTAACTCTGGGTCATCTTTGTGTTGCTCGTTATTGGCCATAAATGCCTGCCAACACTGAGCAAGGTACAAGCGGAAATCGGCATCCCGATACAACCCCACAGGAAATCGCCACAGTCGAGTCGTCGTGGCTGAAGCCCCCCACCCAAAGTCCAACCAAACTGGGGCATGATCAGACACCGCCATGGGACCTATCTGTGCGTCTACGACCTGCCCAAATAACCTTTCTGAAACCAGAACATAGTCTATTCGAGCGCTGGACCCATGGGCCCGTGATTGATGAGTGAAATCTCTCTCTGATGGATGTATCAAGCGCCAAGGGTCTACCATACCAAGACGACGACATAAGCCCTTCAAAAGTTTTGTCGTCGGGGCCCGACCGCGTTCCCTCCCACTCTCGGAGGTATCCATCCCAATATCCAGCACTCCATTCAGATCCCCCGCTAAAATCAACGGGACATCCGGTAATTGTTCCACCCTAGAAGCCAATTGGGCATAAAATTCCCGGTCCACAACATTTGGGCCGTACACACTGCCCAGAACTATAGGCCTACCATCAAGACAACCGTACAACAAAAGGTACCTGCCGTCCGGGTCGCTGTATTCCTTTTCCAATTCAAAACGGACGTGATTACTGAGCAGAATGACCACTCCGCCCTTCTTTCCTTTGGCCGGGGCCCCCCAACCCTGCCCCACCCACGCTCGCTGTAATTTAGCATGCTCTTCTTCCGCCGTCTGGTGGGTTTCTTGTAACATGGCGATGTCACACTTTAATCTGGCCAAAGCCTGCGCAACACTTTATATCTTTTAATAGGGTTACCCACTCCACAGATGTTCCACGAGACAACTTTCAGGTTGGACTGCAATCAAACATAGCATAGACAATCATCATACCATACAGATAGAGGCGAGCCTTCCCAGCCTGAGGCCCCCCCTTAAACTGCAAAGTGCTCCCAAGACCCACCTCTGCAATCTTACCATTAATCTTCAGTACCCCTCCCTGCCCTCCCCCTCCCCTCTCCACACCCCCTCCTCCCTCTACCAGTCCCACCTCCCCCCCCCCACCCCCCCAACCCAGCCCCTTCCCCCCCCCAGCCCTTCCCCCTCCCCCTCCCCCTCAACCATCCCTCCCCCTCCCTCCTTCTCCACCCCCATCTTCCTTCTTTCCCCTATTATTCGGTCACCTTGATGTGTCCAGGCTCCCCCACCCCCTAACAGTCCCACTCCATTACCCCTAAGTCCCTACCCTACCCCCACCTCAACCAACACTAACAATAATAACACTCCCCAACAGTAACAGTGCAAAAACTTAATAACAGCTGGATAATCCAAATGAAACCGCCTCAGAGCAGCCCATCTTATCTCCACTGCCCAGAAACAGCCCCGGGGGACCGAGAGGGGAGCATGGTCCGACAAAGAGAGGAGCCAAGCCCCCAACCCGTTCACCTCCCGCCCCCCATCCTACAGGCATGGTGAGCAGGGCTCAAAGTGGTATCCCCCATGGGGCTACACAGTCCCGTATAGTAAATGCCAAAGAGCCACAGGGAAGAAAAAAATAGCTCGCAACACTCAGGGCCCTCCCGGGAGTCCGGGCCCCCCCCCCCTCGAGGGGAGCAGGCCCATCGGGGCAGCATCGCAGCACTCACTGTTCAAAGTCTCCCACTCTCCCCGGAGACTCACAGAATCAAGCATAGAGAGGGATCCTCTCTGCATCTTGCAATCATCAATCCGGCGTAGTAGACACAGACGTGCCCCGTCTTTCCAGGTGATCAACATAGACCGCTGCTTCTGCCGCCGAGCCAAACACCCGAGGCCGGCCCTCGTAGAACACGTGGAGGCGCGCCGGATACTGCACCGTAAATTTAATGTTCGCTGCAATCAGCCTTTCACAAATCGGGGCATAGGCTCGGCGACGCTGACTCACCGCCGCTGAATAATCTTGCGTGATCCGAATTTTGGCGCCGTCCCGCTCTATAGTCCCTCGCCTCCGGGCCTCTCGCAGGATCGCCTCCTTCTGCTGGAACTGCAGGTATTTGGCCAGCACAATCCTGGGCCGGACATCGTTGGGTTTCTGGGGGCCCACTCTATGCACCCGCTCAAGCACCAGTGAGGAGCCCAGTTCTTTTTCCCCCAGCAAGGAGGCAGACAGGGCTTCGATGTATGCACGCAAGCTTTTATCGCCGATGGAGCTCGGGATCCCCAGGAATCTTAAATTGCTGCGTCTGGAGCGGTTCTCCAGATCGTCCAGCTTCTCAGCATGGTCTTTCAGGGTTACCCGAACCTGCGCAAGCTCCAGGGTAAGTTTTTCCACCTCCTCTTCTGCCTGCGATAGCCTTGCTTCCGCGTGCTGCACACGGAGCCCCACGGCGTCCACCGAGTTCTGCACCGCCTCTATTTGAGTGCGAAGGGTCTCAAATTGCAACGATAGGGCCTCCGAGACTGCCGCGGAGATCTCCGTCACTGTTGCCGCCGGCACTGCAGCCGAGGAGGCCCCCAAGCTCGGAGGCGAGTCAGCCATTTTGGAGGTCCCCGGAGCGCGTTCCTTCTCCCTCCGGCTAAGTCTCGCCGCTGCTGCCATCCTCATCAAAAGCGCCCGCTCAGTTGTGGTAGGTCTGCAGCACGTCCGTGGAGACAAATTCCTGCGGTTCGCACCGGTATAATGGGGCAGTATTAGCCGGTTTGGAGCGAGGGAGCCCGGAGCTCAGGGAGAACACAGCTTCCCCGGCTCACCACATCACGTGACCCTCTTTCAGAACTTTTTTATGTTTGAAGAGGTGCTGTACCATCAGATTTCTGGAGTGGCAATGGGGGCCACTTTTGCACCCTCGGTTGCCAACTTATTTATGGGTTTGTTTGAAGAAAGGTGGCTTAAATCTTCTCCCTATATTGCTCAGGTTAAAATGTGGTGTAGATTTATTGACGATGTATTTATGATCTGGAAGGGCACAGTTGAGTCATTCCAAGGTTTTTTGGCATGGCTTAACGGATGTGACCCCAATTTTCATTTCACCAGCGTATATAATTATGAAGAGATTGTATATTTGGATTTTGTGGTACATAAGGGGTTAAATAAGTGGTGAACAACAGTGCATCGTAAGCCCACTGATAAAAACACGTTCCTTCATTATAACAGTGCCCATCCAGTTAGATTGTGGGATGGATTGCCGTTTTCACAATTTATACGATTTCGAAGGAATTGTTCAGATACTGATGAATTTAAACGACAATCAAGAATCTTGAGGACTAATTTTGCAGAAAGGGGTTATCCGGCAGGGGTGGTAAAAAGAGCATATAAGAGGGCACTTTATAATAATAGAGTACTGCTTCTAGATTCACAAAAGAATACTGAGTTGGTCAGGGAGGATGACTCTGAGTATGTTAATTTAGTTACGCGATACTCCCCCCTGAGCTCGCATATACAGCGTATTTGTAAGAAACATGGTAATGTGTTACGAGCGATTCCAAGTTTAGAGGATAAACAGGTCAGGTGTGTGTGGCAAAGACATCGGAATTTGCAGGAATGGCTGAGCCCTTCGGTGTTGCGGCCTTTGTTGAGATCAGCTGAGGGACCAGTGGGGCATCGGAGGTGTGGACATTGTGGGATTTGTGAGGTTACCTGGGATACTGCAAGCTCTGTGTATCATGGGAGAGAGTTTAAGTTGAAAAGTCTAACTTCTTGTGATTCAGAGTTTGTAGTTTATGGTATACAGGTAGTCGTCGACGTACGACCGCGTTTGGTTCCGACAGACCGATCGTAAGTCGATGTGGTCGTAAGTCGGCCTATGTTAAATTACCATAAGTATATTATGCCATGTAATGGTATTGTAATTATCTTAGTCATATTTTATCACCATTTACTGTTATAACCATTGTTTAATAGACATTAAAGAAAATACAGTAAAAGAAAACACTAATACAGTAAAATTAAGGCATTTTGCTTATTAAGGGACTGGTACTCAAAAATCGGCAAGAGCGGCAGCCATTTTACCACCATCAGCTGTTCTCCACACCTCCCATTTGTAACATCTCGTGCCATTTCTTAATCACTGCTGGCATCACTGGTGTTTGCTTGTGGGTCGTCGACTTCATCGGCTGGGTGTCCGCACGGGCCATCACTCGTGCACGGCTGTGGGTTGTCGAGATCATCAGCCGGGGGAGGAGTTTGTCTTTTCATGAACATCGTGAGCTTTGACTGAATTGTGTGTTTCTTCTTCTCCTCATAAATTTCACAATATGGACGAAACGTTTCATGTGCCATCCGTTCAATCCTTGCAAATCGTTCAATGTTTGGGTCCATTGCTTCAAAATGTGCAAGAACTTTATTAAGTAGAGATAGACCTTCTGATAATCCCTTTGTTGTGAACATTCTTTGTGGCTCCTCCTCCTCTTCTCTCTCCGCTTCTCTTCTTCTTTCTTCCGCCACTCTTCTTCCAATTCCATCAGCTCTTCATTTGTAAGTTCTTCGGATCCATGATCTAGCAACTCCTCAACATCTTCCACTTCACACTCCAAGGAAAGTTCTTTTGCTAATTTCACTATTTTATACCGAATCACATCTAGTTCTTGTTCACTGTCAAATCCAGCAAAAGTATTCACATACCGCTTAACACACTTTTTCCATATGCCATTCATACACTTCTCCATCACAGCCTCCCAGGCAGTAGCAAGATTCTTGATACACATAAGAACATTGTATTGTTTCCAAAACTCACGCAATGATAGTTCTGGGTTGGAATCTAAAGCAGCTATGGCTTGAGCGAATGTGGTTCGGAGATAGTTTGCCTTGAATGCAGCAATCGAACCTTGGTCCATAGGTTGGATCAGTGGAGTTGTGTTGGGGGGCAAAAAAACCACTTTCACATCGGGATGGAGATCGGTTAAGTGAGGTGGATGGCCAGGCGCATTATCCAGCAGCAGTAAAATCTTGAAAGGAATTCCTTTCCCCAATCAATATTCACGCGCTTGTGGAATAAAACAATTCAAAAACCAGTCTTCAAACAGTGCCTGTATCATCCATGCCTTATGGTTTGAGCGAACGTAGACTGGCAAAGTGTGCTTGTTAATATTTATTTATTTATTTACATTCTCTTATATACCGTGCTATTCTGCATCAGTGCGGTTTACATTGAACAAACTGAAATCACATTGAACAAGGCATTATAACTTGGGGATAACTATTTTATAGGGAACACGGGCTATGGAGGGTTAAGTGGCTTGCCCAAGACCACAAGGAGCACCTGTGGGACTAGAAACCTCAGTCCTTCCGGCCCAAGGTTGCTGTCCTTTTAGTGGGATTTGAACCCACGACCTTCCGGCCTGAAGTACCTTGCCCCAACCACTAGGCCACTCCTCCACTCCTCCACATATTCTTGAATGCCCGCGGGTTTTCCAAGTGATAAATTAAGAAAGGCTTGAGCTTGAATCCTGCAATGTTCCCGCCAAGCAGCAGAGTTAGTCTATCCTTAAATGCTTTAAATCCCGGCATGTTTTTCGCTTCTTTGTGAATGTACGTGTGTGCTGGCATTCGTTTCCAGAACAATCCAGTTTCATCAACATTGAAAATCTGCTCTGCAAGATAACCCTTATCTGTAATTATTTTATCCAAATTGTCGACAAGCTTACGAGCTCCTTCCTCATCTGCACTCGCTGCTTCTCCAGTCACTCGAACATTATGCAGTTGGAATCTTGCCTTGAACCTTTTGAACCAGCTAGTACTTGCTGAAAATTCTTGACTGTAGTCTTCTCCGGCACGTTCCTTCAAAGTCTTAAACAGACTTCTAGCCTTTGTCTGGACGATATAAAGGCTTAACGGTGTCCATTTTTGAATGTTATCTTCTATCCAAATGGACAACAATTTCTCCATTTCATGGATGGGCCCAGTTCGTTGCTTCGTAATTACTGTCGATCGCATGGGTGCAGAACCTTTCACAGCTTCACAAATTCTTTCCTTGTCTTTTAAAATTGTTGACACGGTAGAATGGGATAACTTCATATCACGTGCAATAACATTAACTTTTTTTCCTCCTTCGTGCTGTTTAATCACCATCATTTTTGTGTTGAGATCTATGGCCTTTCTTTCGTTCTTCTTGGCTGGCTGATGAGGAGAAGACAATTTCCTCTTGGTAGACATCTTGGGGGTTGGATCTTTGAGCGACCTCTGCATTATGAATTAGAATTAGAAAGTTTAGAAGAGGGAGCATTAGAAGGTGGAGCGGAAACTGTCGCACGCCCAGCTGGGCAACACTCACTCCGCTGCCAGAAAACCGGTCATAAAGTCGATCAGTCATAAGTCGCATAGGTCGTAAGTCGACGACTACCTGTATTATGTCCATGTCAGTTGTTGTACATAGGAAAGACCAATCGAGAGTTTAGAAAGCGTTTAGTAGAGCATAAAAG
Organism: Ichthyophis bannanicus; assembly: GCA_033557465.1. Lineage (NCBI taxonomy): Eukaryota > Metazoa > Chordata > Amphibia > Gymnophiona > Ichthyophiidae > Ichthyophis > Ichthyophis bannanicus. The sequence continues at coordinate 135,892,154 of CM066040.1, forward strand.
TAAGATTTCTTGTAAAGTCAAAGAAGCGCCCATAGTGAAGTATTGTTTGGATATGGGCCATACTTTTCTGGATCTTCGATGTTTTTGTTTGGATAAAATAATGGGTGGCAGAGGAGGAAAAACAAGAGAGCAGGAGCTGTTGTTTTGTGAACAGCGATGGATTTTTCGTGTACGTACAGTAATTCCGGAGGGGTTAAATGTGCAAATAGATTGGGCTGTTTGCTTTTGAGGGTATTTAAAATCGAAACTGTTGTTTGAGAGTGGGGTGTTGGTTTCTTTGGGATGTGATTTTAGATGATTTCTAGCTGGTGACACTGTTTGTAAAGGATTGGCATTTAGGTGGTTGTTGGTTGGATGACAACTAGTGTGAGGTCATAGATCGGCAGGCTTTTTAAATCAGTAGGTATGGAGATCGCATGCGTGGCATTGTTGAGGTTTGTCTGGCCATGTTTAGTTTGAGCTGATTCGTAGTATGATGCAGTGCATAGGCACTGGTGAGTGTCACATGGATTTTTTATAGATTGCTATAATACTAGAGAAGTTTGTAATATTTTTGTTTTTTTGCAGTTGATGTGAGCAAGTATACCCCCTGACGAAACGGAGAGTGAAACGCTTGAGGGGCGCTCGAGTGAGGCGTCGGGGCATTGGATTGTGATAGACCAAAGCTGTGCTGAAGAGCTAAGTGTTTGCTTCGTTGTCTATGGCTCGTTTTTGTATGAATTAGCTATAAGGAAGGTCATTGATGTGGCTGGGCAAATGTTTTACAATTACTGATGTTATCAATGTAATTCATTTTATAGCCCGAAAGTTCTAAGACCTCCTTATTAGCGTATAGATGTGCTGCAAAGTGATAAATAGAAGTGATTTTTGCCTTCTCTTTTGAAAGCAGTTTTTTGAAGATTAATTTTGGTATGGTGGAGTGTTATATTGTCACTAGATTGCACTTATCCTGCCACCTCTACCTCCTCTGGTGGACACGTATCCCCATCCTCTGCCACACACTGTCATTGTTGCACTGTACATTACCATCACACTGTCATTGTTGCACTGTACATTACAGCTGCCCCCGATATGGGCTGCATGCAGATTTGGCTGGTCTATGAGCTCCGTCATCTGCTTCCTTCCATCACTTGTTCATTGCCTTTCCTTGGTGCTCTGTGCAGTGTTATGGTTACATCTGTGTTTGAGTCATACATTTCATGCTTGTGACCTTGGGGCACCTTTGTGCCCCTGGGCACCATCTCCTGTGTCACCTTAGCATCCCGGGGCATCTTTCGCAGCACCTTAGGTTTGGCCAGCTTATGGGGTGCCTTATATGCTGCCTTGGAGGGTGCCAACCTTTCCTGCCGCCCTCTGGGGCACATTATGACCTGCCTTGGATGACGTAGTGCTTTATGATGTGCCTTATGGTGCACCCTAAAAGGTGCATTAGGTTGTGGCACTGGGGTGATGCTTTTTTGGCTGGCAGTGCAGATTGTTGGGATGTGTCTGACTGTTACAAGCAGGAAAAGGGATTGCCTCAGACAGCCTTTTAACTGAGCCCACTGAGGGATCAAACTCATGACCACTGTATCAGCAGTCAATGTATTAACCAGTGTGCTACACCTCTGTTGCTGTGACTGCAGATCAGCATGCCTAATTAAGGCTAATGTGCGTTAACATGCCACGGCTCCCTCTATCGCTCGATAACGGATATTATCGCGCGATAACCCGAAATGCTACCTTAAGACCGGAATGCCCACTACCTTATAGGGCATTCGTCACAGTAAGACTGCAACTAACGCCAGCAACATTAAGATGGTTTAGTAAACATATCCCTAAATTTTATCAATGGCATTCTTCATTTCAGTAGAACTGTATTTACACTTCGAACCTTCAGGAAAAAGAACTTGAACATGAACAGCAACCAGCAAATATTATTTAACAACAGTTTTTGCTTTGAAAGAAGAATTTTCAAAAGTATAAAAGAGGCCTCAGTAGCTCCAACAGAACATTTTTTGGGTGCCTTCAAAATATTTTGCTCAGTAGTTAAATTCCTCGTAAACTTCAACGTTTTTTTTACAATAAATTACTACTCAGTGGAAAATCTTTTAAATGATTTGAATATCTTGTGTAAGAAGTTAAAAACCCACCTCTTCCTTGAACATTTTTCCCTACCACCCTAGTACCTAACCCTCTACATCTACCTCCCCGCCCATGCTCCTTCAAATCCTATAACACAACCATCTGTAGCTCTATATATACATATGTAAATAGTTGATCTTTGATCATTGTAATTAGTTCATAAATTAGTTGTTATTGTTCACCTATGTATCCTTGTCACTTTGTTCTTTGTAAACAGTTGAAACACACTGCCTTTGAAACGTTCTATGTAAACCGTCTTGATTTGTAGAAAGTTGGTATATAAAAAATGTTAAATAAATAAATAAATAATGCCTCCTCAAACTGCATGATTTGAAAACCAAAACAATTTCCCGGCAAAGTAGACATACCACTTTGTTGTGGCTAAGAATGAAGAAGAATGAAGTGTTCCTATTCATTGTTAAAGGCTCAATTTTCCTCCTGAAGACTTATACGTGTTTGCAAAACTTTCATGTGGTTTCTATATTTGTCTGCAGGTGATCTTTTCATGAGTACCTAAATTTTGAAATTCAATGAGCTAGATTTGCTAAAAACAATAAAATTACATTCCCATTAACCTTCACAATATGAAGCAATACAACAGATGTATTAAAACAGGAAACTAACATCATCATCATAGGTACAGCTGTGATCAACATTATTAACACTCTTCCATATCAGAAATGTTCTAACAGTATGTTATTATATTTTAATAGTATGTTTAAAGGTATACAACAAAAAAAAATATGTCTGTACAACTTAGACGTGGAAATTTCTGAGAAAAAAACAAAATATGACCTGGACAGGATTAATGGCACAATTCACTAATATTTGTTTGCACAACCGTTGGCAATGAGGATAACCTCCAAATGTTTCTTGTAGCCATCTATAGGTTTTGTACATCTGTCTGCTTGTAGTTTCTCCCACTCTTCAACTGTGATTTGTTCCAGCTCATGAATGTTTCCAGGGTTCCTTTTACCAATGGCAAATTTCATCTCCTTCCAAAGCTTTTCAATTGGATTGAGATCAGGGTTCATTGCTGGCCAGTTTAAAACATTCCATTTTTTTCCTTTTTAACCATTCTTTTGTATTTTTGGATGTAAGTTTTCGGTCATTGTCCTGCTGGAGAACCCATGACCTTCGGACCAGAACTAGCTTTCTAACATTAGGTAGCACATTTCACTCCAAAATACCTTGGTAATCCTCTGACTTCGTGATTCCTTTAATACATTCCAGGCCTGAAGTTCCTGAGGCAGCAAAACAGCCCCACAACATTAAGGAACCTCCACCATATTTAACTGTAGGAAGGGTGATTTTTTCTTTATAGGCCTCATTTCATCGCCTGTAAATATATTGCTGGTCTGCATTGCCAAAGAGCTCAAGTTTGGTTTTATCTGTCCACAGAACATTTTCCCAGAAGGATTGTGGTTTCTCAAGATGGGTTTTGGGCAAAGATCAGGTGTGCCTTTTTATGTCTGTCAATGAGCAATATGGTTCTCCTTGGCCTTCGCCCATGAAGCCCTTCTTTGTTTAGTGCGTGGCATATGGTGCGGGTTGAAACCACCACTCCACATTGCTCCAGGTCAGCCTTAAGATCTTTAGATATTGTACATAGTGGTTTTTCTAACAGTTCGCATTAACCTTTGAAGACTTCTTGAAGCAATTTTCCTTTTTCCAACATGTTTTGCGAGGTTCTTGACAGTTCCATGAGCAGAAAACCTCTTAATAACATTGCAAACTGTAGACACAGGAATCCCAAGGTCTTTGGAGATGGCCTTGTATCTCTTTGAAGTTTCATGTTTGGTTATAATGGCTTTTCTGACAGTCTCAGGCAGCTCTCTTGTCTTCACCATTATGAAAATGGGACAGGGAGTGAATGTGGCCATTTTAAACATTAGAGCCATCATTCATTGGTTGATTGAAGTTATGTGAGTACTGACAATTGATCACAAGTGTGTCTAAGGGGTATGTTTACTAAACCATCTTAATGTAGCAGCGGCGACTTTATCGCGCGATACATAACATTATTGTGCAATAACATCGGCAGCGGCGTTAAGTCACAGTAATACTGTGAAATCTGGGTCTGAAGGGTGGAATAAGGTCTCCCAGAGGGCGGAGATAGGGGTCAATGGTCGGAGAGTGGGCAGGGAGAGGCTCCAGGCACACTAATGCTGTGAAATCCGGGTCTGAACACTAACGCCAGTGAAACCCTCATGTTAGAGGCACATTTCAGAAGAGAGAAACCATTTCAGTCAGCAATGTACAGCAAAGGCAGGGAAACCCAGAAAAGTGATAGTAGTGATACATGTGCAGGAACCAAAAAGGCAAATAAACATATAAAATGACCAGAACCACATTTGAAATCCCAATAACCAAGCTGGCCAATACTGATATTAATGATAAGCAAAAAGCAACACTACTGACAAAGCGTAAAAAGGAAGATATCATGTTTGGAAGGGTCTATGCTCTGTCCCCCTACAAAGTGAATGATCCCACATTGAAATAGCAGTGATCAGGGTTTTTGTCGTTTATACTGGGCAGGATTGTTATGGGGTGCACATGTGCAACAACAGCAGCATGGGCACATAGGAAAGGGCAAATGTACTGATGCTGTAAATGGGATACAGGGGGCTGCAGGCGGCACATGCTGTGGTGCAGCTGGGGCACAGTACGGACCAGGCAGATGCCTAGGTAGCACATAGGAATGCCGAAACTGTAAAGCAGCAAGACAGCAACTGACGAGGGTCCAACATGAGCACGAGTGTGTGTCCCACAGTGTCACAGGGGATATTACCCAGCAGGTACCCCCAAGGGCACATAACATTGGCAGGTGGTGCCGGAGGGAAGCGCGCATGTCCATGTAGGCATTCCTACCCGAGAGCCCACACCATAGGCAACTGCCTACTGGCACACTGGATGGCCTGGGACTGCGCACCACCAGCACCAACGGCATAAGGGCATGTCAGTATGGTGGCGGAGGGGTGTTGGTGGCGGGGGGGCAGTGGCATCTGCCCACAGCAGACCATGGCCAAGCCCCATTTAGGTGGGTGCCATGCACTGCAACAGACAAGGTCTGTCTGACGAACAGTGATAGTATCCCCAGGGAATGATCTGCTCACTGTGGCAACAATTTGGTGCAGTACACACAACCAGTGTATTCAAGGGCAGAAGGTCACAAGTTCAAGTCCCAGCTGTAGCTCCTGCCAAACTTGTCCCCATATTTTACCCAGTACTAAACTGTGGTAATAAAGACAGAACCTTTATTGCAGATAAAATAAACATGCCTCAAATGCCTATACTTTACCCTACAGAGCACAGACACCATAAACATGTGCAATCCCTAGAGCAGAATTTCCCAACTGCAGTCCTGAAAGGCCAAACACCATTCAGGTTTCATGCTGTCCCTAATAAATATGCCTGTGCTGCATTTGTATGCATCGCCCCCATTGTATGCAAATGTATCTCATGCATATTCATTAGGGACAGCATGAAAACCTGAACAGTGTTTGGCCCACCAGGACTGGAGTTAGGAACCTCTGCCCTAGAGCAGCGGCCAACAGGGGCACAAACACCCACACCCACAGGCTCCACTATCCAAAGCCTCATGGAGAGTCAGGCTGTTGGGCCCTGCGCGGAGCAGCATCTGCCAATACTGGCACCTGCATACCTTAGCAATGCCATCCTAAACTTGGGAACACGTTCCACATATATCAAAAGGTTGCTATGATTAATGTCAGCTAACAAATCCTAAGTTAAACATGATTTGTTGATAGAGATTCATCATAGCAACCTTTCTGATAACTGTGGAGTGTGTTTCAGTTATTGCTTCTGACAGTGTTTACCACCCCGGGGAGTGACCCCAACAATATTGCGTACCATAGCAATGCTCGCACTGTGTCCGGGAGTGGTGTGGCAGCCAGGGCTGCCACAAACCTGCATATTTGCACAATGCTGGCATAGGTGTGGGAGTGTGTGTATGTCTGTCCAGTGTGTTGTGGCTGCCTACACCTTACTGAGCCCACACTGCTTGCACTGTTTCCAGTGTTAGCCTGCCACTGTGTATGACGAGCAAGGTACTGTGGGTATGGCCCGGACAGGGTGGCCTGGACAGGATGCATCTGCACAGGGTATAGGGCAATGGCTGGGACATTGTAGTGCCCGACCACCACCTGCACGGACAGGGTGGCCACAGCATGTCATGCTGGGAGGTCACTCTCACCCTGAGCAGGGACCACGGCATGGCTAGGTTCCCCCATAGTGCCCTGTAGCATTTCTCCCAAGTGATATTTATGGGTTCTCTCTTCTGGGGCCCAATCAATGACATACCTGCTTGGTGTGTGCGCTCACATCCCATTTTTGGGTGCACACAGTTTCTCCAGGAACATGCACTATGTACTAGCTAGCAGACTGTCTGCAGTTAGCATCTGTATGGCTGGAACACCATGCAGTGGGTGGAGACTGACTGTGCCCTCTGCTGGTGAATTTCAGATAGGGGTGGGGGGGGGAGCAGCTGAGCTTTTTCAGGCCTACTGCCCTATGTGATGCGTATGGATCTGCATTGACCTTCCTCTAGGGGTGCCCATTCCCCTCTACTGCCACCATTGCAAAGATGTAGAATGTGGATCTGTTGGTAGAAGATCCTGTTCCCCCACCCTGACCCACAGGGGCGGGTTCGGTGGTACTACATAATCCACTTTGGGGTCTGAACACCACCCTTCACTTATAACATGTGACCAGGGCACCCACACAGGATATGCACTATTCTGGGTGCATCACAGTCCACAAGGCCTAGACATGACTGGGAAATTCAGATGGACACAAGTGTATCCTAGGTGTGTCTGCTGGGACTGCGCATCACACACTGGCACTGATGGGGACCTGCAGCGCAGTCTATCTTAGCAATGCCATGTGCTGTGGACCTGTTGCTGGGCCCCCCACTTCACCCTCAGGGTCAGCACAGGAACCGCACGATGTCACAGTCTGTAGCTACTCTGTGCCAATAACACACACAGTCATTTCCCCCTACCAGGCCGGGGTGCTATAGAGGCGCATACCCCATCTTGTGATCAGATGTAGGCTGCTGATCTGCTTGTGCAGTGCATCATGGGTACGGCTGGGTTTACCCTATCCTGGTAACCACAGCAGACAGTTTGTGTGGTGACCTGCAGTCTTTCTGTAGCCAGCCAGCAGTGTGTTAGACCCTATAGAGATGTAGCCCACTGATTACTTTAGTGACTGTAGAGGCAGAGGTCATGGGTTTGATCCCACAGTGGTGTTATTTAAGAATGCTGTCTGAGGCTTTTCCTTTTCATTTCAATTAGTGCTGCCAGCAGAAACATCCTCACAGTGCTGGAGCCTAAGGTGACTCATAGGCGCCCTATACAGCGCCCTATAGGGCACATTATAGGGTGCCTTGGCGGACAGGGCACTTTATAAATGTGACCTTTACGGCGCTTTATGAGGCACCTTAGGTTACAGCACTGTGAGGGTGTTTTTGCTGGCAGCACTGATTTAAATTAAAAGTAAATGCCTCAGACAGCCTTTTTAGATTACACCACTGTTGGATCAAACCCATGACCTCTACCTCCACTGTCATTGCAGTAACCAGTGGGCTACATTATTATAGCTTATAACTTATGCCTTGTGTGAGTTAAAGTTTAACAGCTGGTATTGGGGGTTGAAGTTCCCTCAATCCTTGTTAGGGTTGTGTCCCTATTTTGAATTTAAGATAAAATTGGAACAATACACTACGAGAAGGAGATTCCTTCAAGGTGTGTGTTCCTACAAAAATTGTTTGTGTATATGTGTTTCCCTTGTTTGTTTGGATATTTATGTGGGAGATCTTAAGGGGTTTGGTTGGTTTATAATATAACACTGCACTGGCATGTAATTAGGATTAATGCGTGTTAACGTGCCACGGCGCACACTATCGTGCGATACAGATTCTTGCTACCCTAGGACCGGAACGCCCACTCCTTATATGGCATTCTTCACATTATCGCTGCAACTAGCGCCAGTAACATTAAGACGGTTTAGTAAACATACCCCTAATTTTACTGCAGTGGGAATGTGGTTCTTCTCTTCAAACTGATTTGAATTGTTTATAAGGGTGACAATAATCATATCCCCTTTTATAGTATTTCCTTGTAATTGGTCTTGTTTTATTTGATTCTTTTATGTGTCAAATATGTGTGCATATATAGTCCAAAGACATTTCAATGGCCACTTTTTTTAAAGGAGATATTGGATATTAAAGCATTAAACTGCAAGGCTGCCAATAATGTTTACCACAACTGTAACTCACGTGTCAGAATAACTAATTGTATGCTGATGGCATATGCCTGTTGATTAGTATTTTATTTATGTTGCTAGCATGGCAATTTTAAATCCATTTCTCAGAAATCTAACATGCCTACTAATCAGGCCAGTAGGAATTGTGCTGTGTTTGAGGCATACACATGTGCAGAAATTAGCATTTCAGCCAACTTCTAATAGACTTCAATGTCTGTATGTGGCCCACAGGCCATGCATTGGTAACCACTGCTATAGTGCCTTTTGTTCCTTTCCATTCTTCATGCCAGAAAAATTTCAGGGAGTCCTTCCTCCTCTCTCTCTGCAAATGCATTTTCTCAAATGCCTCTTGAAGCAAAAGAGTCCGGGACCAGGATCCAACCCTTTTTACTTTCAGGCCACCACCAAAAGACAGATTAATTCCAATGCTCCCATGAGAAATGCTATATCTCTAATCAGAAGAAGAGGGCTCGTTCCCTATTCCCCTGAGGATTAGATGAAAGTAGAGCCCCATTTAGCAGTGGAGGGACTCTTACACTCTCAAACAATATCAATATGTATATGCTCTTCCTCCCATCCCTTCCCCTTCCACCAGTGAACCTCTAAGAGCTCCATCTTGGGAAGCAGTGGTTGGAGGTTACTGAGGCACTGGCTGGCTGAGTGGACTCTCCTCTGAGCGACTGGTGCTTGCTATGGATGACACTCCCCTTTTCTTCAGCATCATCTTGGGAGACCTTCTGGAGGCATTTAACCTCTAGCAGCTACTCCGCTGGTGGGAAACAGTGGTTGGAAGTTACCGGGGCTCTGGCTGGCTGAGTGGATTCTCCACTGAGTGACTGGTGCTTACTGTGGATGACACTCCCCTTTTCTTCAGCGTCATCTTGGAAGATCTCGTGGAGGCATTTAACTGCCAGCAACTACTCCGTGGATACGGCCGCGTACCCAAAGGGGCGCGACCAAATGGGTACACCGCTTTGGTGCCCTTTTGATGCCCATTTGAGGCCCTTTTGGGCTCCTTAGCCACTAGAGATGCCTAGAGGGCATGTGAAGAGGAAAAGTAAGTCCCTGAAACAAGTTTCCGGTACATCTGTTTCAATACCCAAGGGGCTTGTTGGCACAATGGATCAGCATGTTTTCCCCTTGGGCAATTCGAAGGTAGGCCTAGAATCAGACTTCCTTAATCTCTCGCTACCTTCTTCTGAAGCTTCTCTTAGTTCTATTGATAGAACTCCACTGTCTAATCCAGGTGTTGTTCAAACTTGTGATGGAGGGGAGTTGTCTACTCCTTCGTTGGCATCCAACGCTACAAAGGAAATTGTTGTGTCAGTTGGCCTATCATCTCAAACCACTGGGTTGATGCCATTGGTTCCTATTAAGATTTCCAGCTTAGTGGATGGTCATAGATTGTCTCTGGTGGTTAACCTCACAGAGGTTACTTTATTGGATATTTGGAAAATTGTCTCTGACATGAACCACATGTTGTCTGGGTTTATGGAACAAACTGTAAATTTCTCCCAGCAAGCTGTTGCAAAAGTTCAAGAGGTGGACGTTAGTGTTTCCACAGTGTCTCAGCGGGTGGAGAAAGATGAAACTCAAGTTGGGGTGTTGCAGTCTGCGAGTCCTATTGGATTAAAGGACACTTTAGTGCTATATAAACAGATTGAGTCCTTAGAAAATGCTTTCAGAGCTAAAAATATCAGATTATTAAATTTTTCTAAGACTTGTTTCATGTCACCATTGGTTCTGTTTAAACAGTATTGTAAGGATGTGTTGTTGTTGTTAACAGGGGCAGATTCTATTTTGGTGTCGCATGCTTATTATTTGTCGGAGCGAGCGGTATCTGGGATTGACAATTTGACTCGGGGGGGGGGGGAGTGCAAAATAATGTGGATTTAACTGATTTTTTGGAGAATTCTGATGCAATCATCCCCACCCATGCCACAATGGTGATATCCTTGTCTAATTTGACTGATAAGATTATGATTATGAAGGCTTATTTCTCTAAAAGGGAATTTCTTTTTCATGGACAGAGGATATGTATTTTCTTTGATGTCTCTCATTTCACTGAAGTATGGAGGAAGGCTTTTCTTCAACTTAGGCCATGTGTGTTGGCTATTGGGGGAACCTTCTTTCTCTGTTTTCCTTGTAATTGTTTAATTTCATTAAAAGATGATAAATATATTTTTACAGACCACTCACAGCTGGAAAGCTTCTTGGATAGTAAGCAGGCTTGAAGAAGATGTTTTGGTTAATGTTTGTGGCTTTATAATATTTGCTGGGTTTGGGGTTAGGATGGTTCTGGTAATTGTATTTAATTGCTCCGTTCCTTATTGGCACTGCTTTTCTGCAATGTGGGCTATGTAGCAAGCTGCCCTAGCTATTTTCTTCTACCGTTTGTTTAATTGGGATGAGTATAGATGCTTGTTTAATTTCTTTGTATATTTATTTGTGTATACGTGGAAAAAAAATAAAAAAAAGAAGAGCTCCACCTCGTTGTCAATGCCCTTGAGCCCAAATTTATACTATTACTATTCCTCTTGGGGAACAACAACTCCCCCTATCCATCTTATCTCACAACTACATGATTTTTGGGGAACTGCCCAGGTTTTACACCAGAGTCAGTCAGCATTTAAGTAAAGATTTGGACAGAATCCTTGTTATTGCTTTGTTGAATCTGTCACATGGACTAGGGTGGAAGTTATTTCGTAGTTTCCTTAAGTGTATCCTTTCCTTCGATACACGGAGTTATAGAGGGACGTGGAAGGAGGTATTTGAGTGATTTGAATCTTTTCTCTATGATCATAGACAACAAGTATTCTTGGAGCGATTTGTGTTCAGAATGGCGGATTGAATGGCTGAAGAGCCTATACTTGTATTACAACATCATTTTCTTTGTTCGTGAATTGTGTTCGGTGCTATTTCTATAGTTACAGAGGCATTCTTATGATTTGGAGTAGGCCTCAATACAAACGCTTATCTCTGAGCATCATGTTAACCTGATAATATTAGCTGCAATATCCTTCTTCCTTTTACTCTCCCACATGGTACAGCAAAGTTTTCCTGCTCAATCCAAATCATGGTATGACCCCAGATTTCTAAGGGCCCAATCTGAGCACTGCATACCTTATGAAATAAGAGGACAAGAAACCAGGACATAGTCAATGCACAACATCATGCTGTGCAACCTAAACACATGAATACAATCCATTTCCCCCGGGTGCAGAGACCTCCATATTGAAGCATTTACGCTAATACTGTAGACCTTTAGAATCATGACCAGCCCCTAGCTCAGCTGTAGGGAACCTAGCTACAGTGGGGTCCATGGTCATGTTAAATCTCCATTCAAAATCAACTGCGCCCAACCATCCCAGGGAATGAAAAAATTCTTGACTAAAACCACTGAGCATATAAACAGATGCTATAACCAACTCCTTACCAAAAATGGTCTCATGGATAAATAAAAAGCATCCTTGAGGGCCAGCCAAAACCCCCAAACACCTTATATGACAAAGATTCACTGAGAAAATGGCCACTCCTGCTCTTGTGGTTGCTGTTGAAGCAAAAATAACTTCTATCACCCAACCCTGCCTCAATTTCCAATGTTCCTCATCAGTTAGCCGAGTTTCCATAAGCATGCAATCTGAGCCTTATGATGTATCAAGATTTGCAAAACCTTATGTCTTTTTACAGCAGATTCAATGCCCAAGACATTCCAAAATAAAATATCAAAGTATCATTAGATATCATAGAACAAATTGGTAAAATAGTTAAATAAAAAAATAAGCTTTCAATGATGGGAATCGGCAGGTGTGATGAGCTTGAGTCAACTCTTTGAAAATGATATAGCTTTGAACTTTAGGGAGGTAAGAGATAAGTATAACCTGGGAGAGAGGGATCTGTAAGGGGTTCTTATAAGTGAGTCATTTTCTTAACAAAAGGAGGAGGAAGGAGGGAGGAGATACTGCGAGAGAAAGCACCATTTAAAATTCGTATTACTTAATTAACATAATCAAATCTTAATTTCAATTAATATTAATTAATATTGAATGGATAAATGTCATGTCAGGGCATGCTAGGGGTAATGTTTCTAGATGAAATAAATGACTGTTCCATGGTGGCTGGTTCAGGAATTGACTAGAGAAGGAGCTATTTTAGACTTACTCCTTTATGGAACACAGGATTTGGTACAAGAGCTACATGTGTTGGGACTACTCAGCATTAGTGATCATAATATGATGACAACTGATTTAATAGCTGGTGTGAGTATACAAAGGAAATGGTTAGAAAAAATGAAAATGAGTGGCTGCAAAGGTCAAGAATTTCTATTAAGCATGTCTGTTTAAAAATATAATATTGAAAGCCCAAATCAGACGTATCCCATGCATTAAGAAAGCGGGGAAGGCCAAAAACAGCCAGTTTGGTTAAATGGTGAGGTGAAATAGGCTATTAGAGACAAAAAAAAAAGTTCAAAAAATGGAAAAAGGAACCAAATGAAGAAAAAAGGAAACAGCATAAGCACTGGCAAGTTAAATGCAAGAAACTGATAAGGAGAGCATAAAGGAAATTTTAAAAGAAGCTTGCCACAGAGACAAAAACTCACAAAAACATTTTCAGGTACATATGAAGCCAAAAGCTGGGGAATGAGTCAGTTGGACCACTAGATAATTAAGGGGTAAAAGAGACACCGAGGGAGGACAAGACTGTAGCTGAGAGACTAAACAAATTCATTGCTTCGGCCTTTACTGAGGAAGATGTGAAGAAGCTACCTATGGCAGAAAGTATATTTAACAGTGATGATTCAGAAGAGCTGAATGAAATAGTGAACCTGAAAGATGCAGTAGAACAAATTGATAAAATTAAGAGCAGCAAATCACCTGGACTGAATGGCATACACCCAAGAATGCTAGAGAACTCAAAGATAAAATTGCAGATCTACTATTAGTGATTTTTAACCTATTATTAAAATCTTTTAGGGGTATGTTTACTAAAGGGCGTTATTTGCACGATAACGGCGCTTTACCAGGCGCAAAGGTACCTTAGCACACGATAACGCGCGCAGTGGCGCAAACGAGCACTGAAGGCGGAGAAAGGCTCCCGGAGGGCGGAGGAAGGCTCCAAAGCATGAGAGAGGGTCAATGGGTGGAGAGTGGGAGGGGAGAGGCTCCCTGCACACTAACGCTGTGGATTCCGGGGCTGAAAACTAACGCCAGTGAAACCCTGGCGTTAGAGCAGATTTAAAGGGAAGAGAAACCATTTCCATCGGCAATGTACAGCAAAGCCAGGGAAACCTACGAAAAGTGATAAGTGTGATACATGTGCACGGAACAAAAGGGCAAATAAACATTGAAAAGGACCTGAACAAAATGTAAAAAAAACATAACCAAGCTGGCCAATAGTGATATTAATGGGAAACAGCAAAAAACACTACCGAGAAAGCTCCAAAAAAAGATATTAATTTTGGAAGGTTCTATGCTCTGTCCCCATACAAGGTGAATGATCCCACAGTGAAATAGCACTGATCAGTGTTTTCCCTTTTTATTGGACAGGTTTCCTATGGCGTGCACATGTTCCGCAACAGCAGGGTGGGCATGTCGGAACGGGCAACTGGACAGATGCTGGAAAAGGGGATACAGAGGGCTGCAGGCAGCACATGCTGTGGTGCAGCTGGGCCACAGTGCAGACTAGGGTGATGCCTACGTGGCCCATAGGAATGCTGAAACAGTAGAGCAGCCAGACAGCAACTGATGAGGGCCCAACATGGGCACGAGTGTGTTTCCCACAGTGTCACAGGGGATAGTACCCAGCAGGTACCCCCAAGGGCACAGAACATTGGCAGGCAGTGCTGGGGGGGGAAACGTGGATATCTATGCAGGCACCCATACCCCAGAACCCGCACCATAGGCAGCCGCCTACCGGCACAATGGATGGCCTGAGACTGCGCACCACCAGCAGAAGGGCATGTCAGCATGGTGGCGGAGGGGTACT